>JAPDNY010000013.1:45124751-45724751 GCA_029375565.1 Gekko gecko
AGACACTGAGCAAGTGTATATTGATTTCAATAATAAATCCTACTTACCAGCTACATTAACATGTGCCAACCATTTCACCTTGAATACCTTCCTTTCCCATTTGTGACTATTTTAGGGAAATGAGCCTTGAATAAGGGAGATCTGCCACTGAACAATCGTGTTAGAAAAGAGATCTATAATGCAATATGAAAGCTTTTTCTTAAAGTCGAGTTTGGCAAGTTGAAAGTAGCCTGCATATTTATGAGCACAGGAAATAATGGACAGGAGATAATGGGCATGTGTATGAAACATGCATATTGTTCACGGAACATAAAGAGATATATTTAGACACAAGACAGATGTCTTTTCGGTTCCATGATCTCGTATTTTAATGTTTTCCCGACAGTGCTCATAATGAGTTGGAGATCCCTGCATATCCAAATTATTCTACCACTTCAGCGGGTGATAGAGGACATTAATTTTTATTTCAGAAATCAAAAGAGAGGGTTTTGTGTTTGGAACAGACATCAAATTGCAAGCTGCAATTAGCTACCCTGAACCTGACTAACGAGATGGTGCAAGAGAGACAGAGAGTCTTGGTGCATGTAACAGTGGCTGGACTCTGCCTTTCAGCCACCATGCAACTTTGACTTTCCATGTAAAGGCATATGAAGGCAAATGAGAAGGAGTAGGACAAAAGCCTCCCCAATATGCCTGTGAAATTTGAACATATATGATGGGTTCTCTCTTGCTGGTGGTCTTGAAGGAGAGTCTGTGATGCCATCTCTTGCTAGGTTTGGATTTGCTCTGCTGAGCAAGGGTCTTGGACTTGATGGCCAGTAAGGGACCTCCAAGTGCTGTGATTCTATGACTCAACATATGAAACTGCCTCATACTGAATCAGCCCATTGGTCTAGCATTGTCTACTATGCCTGGAAAGAGTTCTCTGGATTTATTTTATTTTATTTACTTCTTTTATACCCTGCCTTTTCTCCCATTGGGGACCCAAAGTGGCTTCCATCATTCCAACAACCTTGTGCATAGGTGAAGCTGAACGAGTGTGTGACTGGCCCAAAAGCATCCAGCAGCTTCCATGGCAGAGTGAGGATTCCAACCTGTGTCCCCACCCCACCCCAATTATCACTCTAACCACTATGACACACTGGCTTTCAGATCTTCCGAGCATCTGAGACCTTTTAATTGGAGATGAGAGGGAATGAACTTGGGATCTTTGACATATGACACATATACTCCATCACCAAACCACATTATCTCAAATGTCGCAAGTATTCCCAAATGTCACAAATATCTAGTGAGTACAGGGATCCCCAAGAATCTGAGAACCCAAAAAAGAGACTCTTACAATGCTTCAAAAACAGAACTTCCAAACTAGTATGACATCTGCTAGAGTTTCACAGATGAAAAGAGGAAAATCCCTACTTCCATGCTAATGATCACTGTGCAAATCCTTCCTGTTCAATACTACACATGGAAGAAGGCTCTGCCCTACCCATTGCATTCATTTATTCTGTCACAACTTGATCTCCACTAACCTCAAACAAAAATTAAATCATCCCATAGTGTGTTTTCAGTCCAAAATCTACCGTTGCATGTAGTAGCAAGGCTGTGCTGGAAGGCTCCTTCTTGTTTGTATGTGCGCAGCAGAGAAGATAGGAATGCACTCTACCCCTGGGTCCTCTGCCAGAGATTTAACTTCTAGAGACTTGGGAGGTAAAGCTTAAAGAACGGGAACTGTCACCACTCACACTAACAACATCCCCAAGAGATAAATGTAGGAACAACAACTGACAAGGAAGAGGGGCCCTGTAGTACTTAGCTGGCATCCTACCTCCCCTAGTTGAGGCCTGAGGAGCTCCAACAGAAAAGGCACAAAGGCAGAGGGAGGAAGAGAAACCTTGCAGAAGGGGGTGCTCACAGGTACCAGAAAAGTGGGATTGTCCTTATGAAATAAGGGCAGCTGGAGTATTAGCATATTAATGTATTTTGGGCCAATGCAAAATTAAGAATGCCAGACATCACTCATTTCATAGGAAGCTACTTATAGATAGAACAGAGATGACTATAGCAGTTCCACAGAATGTGTGGAAGAATGGTGCTGTATAGGTTTCAAATGATGATGTGATAGGCAACAGTGTCTGTGATTTTACACAGACCTGGGTCCATCTGTCATCCTATTGGCTTCCAGCCTCTTACATGACCTGGATGACATTCTGGATACAGCCCCCCCCATCAAGAGACACAACCTGTTCTGCCCCCATCTCACTGTCTCAAAAGCTTGATTGTCTGCCAATCCTATAATTTCACTTTCTTATCTCCAAACGAGGTTCATGTCCTCGTTTGCTCTTTTCTTCTAGTTCCTGCCTGTCACTGTCACAGACCTGGACTGAATTATTAAAATGGCCCATTTGATTTCCCTTTGTGTCTCATTCAAGACCATTTGTTCACTATTCAATATCATTATGAGCCAATTCAGATTTCTGGGTGAACCTTTTTTTCATTCCCCACCCCCCACCCCCGATACTTTGGAATTATACAGGGCTGTATTGCAAGTTCAGTACTAAACATTCAAGGCATTATTTACAGCTGAAGATTTAATGAGGATGGAGCACAGGTAATGGTTTTTTTGCTTGCTCCGATCAAGGAGAAAAAATTAAAAGTCTTCAGCTCACCTGTTCTTCTTCATTTATTCATATATTACATTTAATTAGATATAGCAAAGATGATGACATTCATATGTTTGCTTGTTTTTTCCTAGGGAGACTCAAACTACTCTTGATAACTTGGGCAGTGATTCCGAATATACTGAATGGAATTTATACATCTGAGTTCCAACTGCATGGCTCCATGATATAGGGTTGCCAGTTCCTTCCTGGAAGCCAATGGGGAATGGGGGGTACTTACCAGGAGCAGGAGGGAGGCCCAGGCTACATTGCCAGTGATTTGATGATGTCATTTCCAGCATGTGCTGGAAGTGACATCATCATGCTGACATTTGGGTAAAAACTCTAGGGTAAAAATGACTTCTACCATAGAGTTGTTTTTTTTTCAAATACCAGAGTATTGCCCAAATATCACTGACATAGCCTGGGCCTCCTTCCTGCTCCTGGTAAGTCCCCCCACTATCCCTCTGATCAGTGACAGAGGGGCTGGGGCCCAGGGGCTGGCAATGAGAGATTGTGAGAGAGGTTTTATGTGGCAAAGTTCAAAGAGCTCTGATATGGAAGAAGAGTTGGATTCATTATTAAGAGTGACCAGATAGCAAAGGTGCACGTGCAGAAGGAGCAATTTCCACAGGTACAGCTTTCACACTAGAACCTGACAAGCTGCTCATCCAAAATGGAGCAGATGAAGCTGCCATATATTGAGCCAAACCACTGGTCCATCCAGCTCAGGATTGTCAACTTAGTACAATATGCCTTCTGTCTCAGAGAGAAAGGCAACTATAAATAAAATAAACACATTTGACTGGCAGCAGCTCACCAAAGTTCTCGGGAAGAGAACAGTCATTCCCAATACCCACAACCTGTGGTCATCTAGTGTGAGATGGTAGGATATAAAGCATGTGATCTACCACTGAGTCACAGTCCTTCTGTTCTTCTAAATTCCATCTTCTGCTTTAGGGACAGAAACTTTAGGGACAGAAATCTACTGTCCCAGAAATCACCAACAAGTCTAACTCCTGCTTCAATGGTACTATGTGGACTCCATCAATCAAGATATGATTAAATGTAATGTTGTGTTCATTTGTGGGCAAAATAATGCCCACTGCCTCTTACATCAGTAGGCTGCATGATCCTGCATGGTTTATCACTAATGCTGGTTCCTTAATCCATGGCATTACCTTTTCAAGGCTCACTAGGAGAAGGGGGAGTTGGAAGAATATACCTCTACCATCCTCTTATGCTGGCAGTGCATAGAATTCAGCCCAGAGGTATGGGTGTACCCAGTATGGTGGGTGGCTTAGTTTTTCAAGGTCTGCTTCAGTTCTTCTTACGATTGGAAGTCAAAGACTTTTATGCTGTCTCCTGCCTCAGCCTTCAGAGGAGGACTAAAGATAGTGTCAGAGAGACAGAGATGCCAGGCCTGATTACTCTTTCCTGCATCTGCATCCATCCTAGCTAGTTAGATTAGGTTACTATCCTGTCTCTACTCTTTCCTATCTAGATTGAGGTTCTATAAATAAGGAAACTCATATTAGCTTGAAATAGTAAAAGAGCCTCCAGGTAACTTTGTTAGCACAAAGAGAGAGAGAGACTGGAGAAGCTTCGCTGTGTGGTATGCCTTGTGCACTCTTGCTAATTTATTAATGATTCCTGGCTATACCAAACCAGGATCTAACACTTATAAGACAGTTCTACTAGATCAGATCAATTATCCACCTAAGTCCAGTATTCTGGTTCTCACAGTGGCCAATCAGTGGAAGGCTCACAGCAAAAGTACAGAGCCCAGAGTTTTCTGGTATTGCTCTCACCTCAGGTGCCACGACCCCCTCTGAGTCTTCAGGAGAAGAGTGTGAGGAGCTGAGGGTGGTGTCTGAGGAGGACCAGAGGTACCTAGGAGGGTCCAGCACTGCAGAGGTGCCTGCTATACCAGAGGCCGCCTCCTGCCAGCTCCTGCAAGGCAAATCTCATCATCAGCCCTGAGATAGTCACCAGGCTTCTGGTAGGCAGGATGCAAACTTGGGCTCATACCCCCCCCAGCCCATTCCCACTCTACAGTGGCTGCAGAAGACCCAGGATGAGGTAGCATGAAGGAGGTCAAATGCCAGACTGTCTGTGCGCAATCCCTCTGTGGATCTAGAATCACCCCCCAGCCTACCTAAACTGAGGCCCGGAAGGACTGCCTTTCAGGATCATCCTTGTGTTCCAGCCCCAGGACTGAGGGCCTGGTACCACTTTGAGGAACCCTGACTGTCCCTGGCTGCAGAATGCGGGACACCACCACCAGCTGGCATTTGGTGGCTTATACTATTTCTGAATAGGAATCTAATACCTTCTGATGGGCATATCTTGCATGAATCCGTTGAACTGCTCCTTTAAAGCTGTGTAAACTAGTGGACATCATGACATCCTATGGCGGTGAGTTAATTGATTAATTATACACTCTGTGACAAAATGCAGACTTTTGTTTAATCCACTGTCCATTGGCTTCATTGGGTATACCCAAGTTCTATTATTTGGGGGGAGGGAGCAAAAGTTCTTAGTGGCCACTTTCTTGTTGTTGTTCAGTTGCACAGTCGAGTCCGACTCTTCGTGACCCCATGGACCACATCATGCCAGGCCCTCCTGTTTTCCATCCTGTTTTCCTTCATGCTCCAGAGTTTGCTTAATTTCATGTTCATTGCATCGATAACACTGTCTAACCATCTCATCTTTTGCTGTCCCCTTCTTCTTTGACCTTCAATCTTTCCCAGCATCAGGGGCTTCTCCAGTGAGTGCTCCCTTCTCATTTGGTGGCCCAAAGTATTTGAGCTTCAGCTTCAGTATCTGGCCTTCCAGGGATCCAGGCCTTCTTCTTACCATGCTTAAATTTATAAAACTTCTGTCAACAAGGTGTGTGCAAATTTATCTCATTCCATTCCTTTATTATTCTGTGGGTTCCTTCTTCCTTGAATTCTATCTCTCCATAATTCTAGTTTAACTATAACAACGTCTAAACAGAGTTAGCGTGGTGTGCTGGTTAAGAGCAGCAGCCTCTAATCTGGAGAACTGGGTTTGAGTCCCCACTCCTCTACATGAAACCTGTTGAATGACCTTGGGCCAGTCACAGTTCTCTCAGAACTCTCTGAGCCCCATCTACCTCACAAAAAGTGTCTGTTGTGGGGAATGTGATCATAAGCTGCTTTGAGACTCTTTAAGGTAGTTAAAAGCGGGGTAACAAAACCTATTCTTCTTCTTTTCTAAGATTAATTCCAGAATTGGAATGTGTGTGGTTTGCCACAGCGTTCAATTCACTGGCAACTTTCTACATTTCCAGTGAGCACGTGCAAAGAGATACATTGCCAACAAACAGTTCTAAAGTGGCTCAACAGTTATTGATAACCTTCTTTTTACCAAAAATGCTGCTTTGCAATTTTTTATTGATACACGTGTGTACTGGTAATGCTGGGAGTGGAAAAGATAACAAATGAAGGACAGTGTAACAAATGGCACATGTTCAATCCTCTGTTCCAAATACAGAAAGAAATATACAGAACGGGGGAGAATTCATAATAAATGAGTTCCACTCTGGAAATAAGGCAAGGGAAAATCCTACAGGGTTGCCATAGGTTGGCTGTGATTTGACGGCACTTTCCACCACCAATTTGGAACTCCAAGCCTGGGGGATAAATCTGAAATGAGGAAAATGTCAGCTGCATTCCAATTCATAACACAGTTGGGAAACCACTGTATTAATGGTTAGGTACCCTGGCCTCTTTTTGCAGGCGCTCACCCCATTGACTATCCATCTCTAAAAATAGAACTCTTTTGCTATAGGACAAGAGCTTAAAATAGACCTTCCTTTTGGTTTTTTGAGGCCTAAACATTCAAGCAAGTTGGGGAGTAGAACTGCCAACATTCAAGGCTGTGAAACTCTTCTGATGTTAGGAAGAACTGAGCTTTCACTGATGTGCTACATAGCTCATGTCAGGCAAACCTTACAGAAGTAGAAGTTACTAACTCCCATCAGGCAGGAGGGGAAAAAAATCAAAATCATAGCAGTGGTATGAGGAGGGGGAGACTGAATTTTAATGACAGGTGCCATCAAAGCGGCTCAAAAGGTTATGTGCAACATATACATCTACAGTGCGAAATGGTCTATTACTGCCATCACACATCGCTGCGTCAGGAGAATCTTCTGACTTTGTTCCAGCCCAGTACAGCTGGCCAGGCTTTGAATTCTCTTTTGCTTTGTTTCAGATCTGCCGCTTGATTGTAGTTCTGCCTGTCCTCCCAGTGGAGAGAGAGTGGGATGACACATGTAGCAGAGATCTTTTTATAACACTTAGGGCTAACGGCATGTGGTGCTGGAGGTCTGTGGCTGGAACTCCAGATAGGTAATTGGGCAACATATAGCAACTGTGGAGGGTCCCGATCTGGACTGGAGCCATTTTGTTAGGGAAGAAAGTGAAGATTTAGAATCACAGAGTTGGAAGGGACTTCCAGGGTCATCTAGTCCAACCCCCTGCACAATGCAGGAAATTCACAAATGCCTCCCTCCACACCCTCAGTGACCCCTTTTCCATGCCCAGAAGATGACAAAAAAAAAAACCCTCCAGGATCCCCAGACAAACTGGCCAGGAGAAAAACTGCTTCCTGACCCCAAAGTGGCAATCGGCATTTCCATGGGTGTGTAAGAAAGGGCACAAGAACTAAGCATTGATGCAACCCTCCCTGCCCTCCCTCTCATGAGCTGCCTAAGTTCACAGAATCAGCTTTGCTTTCAGATGGCCATCTAGCCTCTGTCTGAAAACCTCCAAAAAGGAGAGCCCCTCCCCCCGCCCAAGGAAGCCTGTTCCACTGAGGAACTGTTCTAACAGTCAGGAAGTTGTTCCTAGTATTTAGCCAAAAACTCTTTTGATATACTTTCAACCCATTGGTTCTGGTCCAACCTTCTGGGGCGACAGAAAACAACTCTGCACCACCCTCTATATGACAGCCCTTTAAGTACTCGAAGATGCTTATTATATCACCTCTCAGTCATCTCCTCTCCAGGCTAAACATATCCAGCTCTTTCAGCCTTTCCTCATAGGGCTTGGTCTTCAGACCCCTCACCATGTTTGTTGCCCTCCTCTGGACATGTTCCAGCTTGTCTACATCTTTCTTAAATTGTGGTGCCCAAAACTGAACACAATACTTCTGTTGATACAGCCCAAAATCACATTTGCCTTTTTAGCTACTGAATCACACTGCTGACTCATGTTCGGTGTATGATCCACTAAGACTTCAGATCCTTTTTGCACATATAATACCAAGACAAATCTCCACCATCCTATAGTTATGCATTTGATTTTTCCTACCTAAATGCAGAACTGTACATTTATCTCAGTTGAAATTCATTTTGTTTTGGCCCAGTTTTCCAGCCTGTCAAGATCACCCTGTATCCTGACTCTGTCTACTACTGTATTTGCTACCCCTCTCAATTTAGTATAATCTGCAGATTTAATAAGCATTCCTTCTATTCCTTCATCCAAATCATTTATAAAGATGTTGAACAAAATTCTTGACTCCACCTGTCACTCCTCTCCAAGAAGATGAGGAACAATTAACAAACATTAGTTGCTGTAGATTGTAGGACCTGACGTTTTGCCAGTAGCTTGACACAGAGAGTACTCCATTTTTCTGTGTTATACCTCTGAGGATGCCAGTCATAGCTACTGGCTAAACATCAGGTCCTACAATACCAAGACCACAGCCACACAACCTGGAAAATCTACAGCAACTAATGAACTCCGGCCGTGAAAGCCTTTGACAACACATTAACAAACACTCTTTGGGTGCGATCTGTCAAACAGTTACAGATCCATGTAACAATAATAGGATCCAAATCACATTTTACCAACTTGTCGACAAGAATATTATGTAAAACCTTATCAAAAGCCTTACTGATATCAAGATAAACTATGTCTACAGCATTCCCCTGATCCAGCAAGGTAGTGACTTTATTGAAAAAAGATATAAGGTTAGTCTGACATGACTTTTTTCTTGAGAAACCCATGCTGGCTCTTAGTAATCACAGTTGCCCTTTATAAGTGCGCAAGGACTGACTGACTGATGATTTATTCTAAAACTTTCCCAGGTATAGACATCAAGCTGATGTGTCGGTAGTTACCCGGATCCTCCTTTCCCCCCTTCTTGAAGATAGGACATTTGACCGTCTCCAGTCTTCTGGCACCTCACCTGTTCTCCAGGAATTCTCAAAAATAATGGACAGAGGCTCAGAAATTACATCCATGAGTTTTTTAGTACCCTTGGATGCAGTTCATCCAGCCCTGAGGACTTAGTTTCATTTAAAGAAATTAGGTTTCTGTGTACTACCCCATGCCTATTCTAGGCTGCAACTTTCTTCCCTCATTATGTGCTCTGTTTTTGCCATGTTGAGCACCATTTCCCTCACAAGAGAAGACTAAGTAAAAGTAGGAACTGAGCAGTTCTGCCCTCTTGATCACCTGTTGAAATTTCGCTTTCCTGTCTCCACAATGGACATAGCATGTCCTTGTTTTTGTTCTTACTTTGAACCTTTTTTGTTGTTTTTAGCATCTCTCACTAGCCTAAGCTCATACTGAGCCTTTGTCTTCCTAACTCTCTCTCTCTCTCTACAAGCACTGGTTATTTGTTTATATTCATCCTTGGTTATAGGGCCCTCCTTCAATTTCCTAAATGACTCTTTTTTATTTCTCAATTCTTCAGAAAGCTGTTTATGGAGCCACCTTGGCTTCTTTAGGCTCCTCCCATTTCCCTTCTCATAGGAATAGTTTGTGATTGTGCCTTCAGTATTTCACTTTTAAGGAATTCCTTCTTGAACTCCCTTTGCCTTAAGTATTTCTGACCATGGGATTCTACCCGGTGTTATTTTAAGTTTGTCAAAATTTGCTTTCCTGAAGTCCAGCCTATATGTCTGACTACAAACAGCTTTTCCCTTCCCCAAGACTGTAAATTCCAAAATTACATGGTCACTACTACCCATGGTGCCCACTACTTTCATCTTGTCAACCAATTCTTCACTGTTGGTGAGAATCAGGTCCAAGATAGCAGATCCCCTTGTTTTCCTCCCCATTTTCTGGAAAACGAAGTTGTCAGCAAGACAAGTCAGAAATTTATTTGACCTTTCATTTTTAGCAGAGTTGGACTTCCAACAGATAGCCGGGTAATTGAAATTTCCAATGACCATTGTTTCCCGTCTCTTTGAGAACTTTGTAATCTGTTCTGCTTAACCTATTTCCTCCATCCTGTTTCCCCAACCAGAAATCCCCAAGCTGGCTATTTGCTAGCTTGCTTGCTTCCTTTGTCCATCCATCCTATTCTACAGTGAGCTCAGGATAGCATACATGGTTCCTTCTCTTTTACTTGAGCCCCAATTCCCATACTGTGCTTATCCTTTCCCCCCCCTATCAAGATTTATAGCATCTGTGAAAGGTGTTCTCAATTGAGAAAAAATATGAACTTTGTGAGCTACCTCAAGCAAGCCTCTGGTGTGGTGGCATATAATATTTGCTAAATGACCAAAGTGACAGACGTGTGATGAAAATTATGAAACTCTATTTCTTACCAGACTGACAAAGTGCACCAGGATGGTCAGGTATTCCACTTTAAAATGACACTTCCTGCCCTGGACCAGCTGTTCCCTGCTATGGCTCAACAGGGCAGCAGAGGAAAAAAATGGGAGGGGAGATTCACAGTGACATCATTTTTGGTTTGTATCACTGGTGTGATGCATATCAGGTAGGTCCCTTTCTACCCCCTGCAATCTCTTATCATATCTAGTTTGGGATGGGCATGAAACAGGTAGGCTTGGTTCATGGTTCATGAAGTGCTCCGTTTGCAAACCATAGATAGTCATGATTTTTAGCTGCCTGTCATTTCCCCAAAAAGCACTTTCCTGGGGCACCTTTAGGGGGGCATAACTTGGACCCCATAAATCTAATCCTCAACACAGTTGGAGAGAAGGTAGAAGATGAGCCCCATTTTGACAGGAGCAGGTTCAGGAGGTTCAGGAGTGTATAGAGTAGAACCTGTGCAAGCTAGAGATACCAAACTCATAGGAGATCTCCAACTGCCTCTCCTCTACCTGCCCTCCAAGTTTGGTGTCTCTCACTCCTGGGGCTAGCTGCCCAAGAAGGCTCCTTTAAACAGCTGAGCCACAGGAGCTGTGCATGGCTCAACTGTTTAAAGAGGCTTTCTTGGGCAAACATTTTGACTGGCACAGGTTCAAGAGGTTCAGGAGTATATAGAACAGATGCTGTGCAAGCTAGAGACACCAAACTTGAAGGGCAGGTAGAGAAGAGTCAGCCGGAGATCCCCTGCAAGTAGGGATGCACACGAACCACAGAAAAGTGGTTTGGTTCATGGTTTGTGGGTGAACCACAAACCAAACCATGAACCCAGTCAGCTCACATAAAAACTGATATGGGTTCATGAGGTACGTGCAGCTGAACTATGGGGGCTGCCTGCTCCCATGGCTCAGTTGTTTTGGGCTCTAAACAGCTGACCCACCGGGGCAGCCTGCTCCCTTGGCTCAGCTGTTTAAAGGAGCTTTCTTGAGCAGGCAGCCCCAGGCTAGGAGCCATTTAAACCCCTTCTTTCTGCTCCCTGTGGTTTTATACAGGGAGCAGAAAGCAGTGGTTTAAATGGCTCCCAGTCATTTAAACCAAACAGCTGAGTAGTGCCACTCAGCTGTTTTTTATGAAGAGCAGAAAGAAGGGGATTAAACCCCTGCTTTCTGTTCTTCATGAACCACCATGAACTGCATCAAAATTCATGAGAGTTCATGGCGGTTCTTCTTTTGTGAGCCAGTTCATGCTCATCCCTACTCCTACCAGGTGGCAACCCTGTGGACAAATGTGCAGCCACAATTCAGATCAGGGCCATGTAGGAAGGGAAGGTGTTTTTTTTTTTTTTTTTTTTTTTAGCACTTTAATCCCTGCTCAGTTTTGCTAATTGAAACTGAACTTCCCCTGCTGTTATTAGATGTGAGCCACTGGAACCTCTGTGTGAAGATAGTTTTCACATACCCAAATAGGGCAATACAGTACATTGTAATTGGGGCTATATCATGCAAGTGTGCTCTCACACAGCTTGGCAATAGTCACAGTCTCCTCCTTGGGGCACAAACCTGCCCTTGCTGCTTACCACTTGACAGTCAGTCATATAAATGAACTGTGAGCAAATTAATCAGTCTATCAGTGATTGTAACCATTTTTTTAAAATCTTACCATTTGGTGTTCATTTAAGTCTGTGGTTATTATTGAGATCGTTTTGTGCATGCACATTTTTACCCAGTCTTAGAAATCCCAGTGCCATGTAATTAACTTGACTGACCATCCATGACCCTGGGGCTGAACTGGTTTAATCTATTACACCGATATGAAAATCAGTTCGTAACGCAGAAGGAAATGAAATTGAAACACCACAGCAACAGTGGCTGGTCAAGGCGGATGGTGGTGAGGCAAGCAGACCCAAGGCTTGGCTCACAGGAGATCACAGCTGTTCAGCGCAGTATGTTTGCCTGCCAACCTGTTCTCTGTTAAGTCTGCAGCATCCCTATCTTTTGATGTCAGAGAGATTAATTTTACCTCCACGTTGTGAATCTCTCTCTCTCTCTCTCTCTCTCTCTCAACTTCTCCTCCGCCCCCTCTCCCTCTTATAGCCAGCTGTTGACATTTTGCCTCAAACTATCCACATTCTGTCATTATGTGGGGTTACCAATAAAGGAAGCCCATGTTGGGTCTATACAGAAAAAGGGACAAGACTATATTAATGGAAACAGGCTAGATTCTAGTCACAGAGGAAGTTTAGCCTCCAGCTCTTTATTTTCTTCTATTTCAGAGCCAAACTAGTTATGACCCATTAACAGTGTTCCCTCTAAGCTGAGTTAGTGTGAGCTAGCTCACAGTTTTTTAGCCTCCGACTCACACATTTTTGTCTTAGCTCAGGAAGGACGGCTCCAGAGCAAACTAATTTATGCAGTAGCCAAATTGCTCACTCACAACTTTAATCCCAGTAACTCATAAAGTAGAATTTTTGCTCACAGGACTCCACAGCTTAGAGGGAGCATTGGACCCATATTTGTTATCAGGATTTCTCTTTTCATCTCTTTAGATCCAAACCGCTAGGTGTTAGGGATTGTATTGGGGTGTGGCACTGGAGGAACATTTTTTTTTCCAGCCTGCAGAACAAATGACAACATTGGAATAGCAATTTAGATTGGGGAAACAGCATGAAAGAAAGATTTAAAAAACCTCTTCCCAAAGGCATTCTTGTGATTTAATTGGAGAAGTCAGCTGTTTGGCTCTAAAGATACCTGGGAGATCCAGTATGACCAGGGGAAATACCCTGGGGGTAGATGGAGGGCCAGAGGGCATGGCAATACCAGCCCAAAAAGGGTTATACCACTTGCAAAGGTTTGGCCTGAAGGCCATTGGCTGGGACACAGCTTAATAATTGGACCTGTGGCTGCCCTAATGGAAAAAGGCATCCCATTGGGCTGGAGAGGATGCTGGAGGCAGAGATGGTCACAGCCTCTCCCCTGGTTCTTGGGCCAACTACAACTCTTGGGCCAGGACTTAAGGGCAGTCATAGGAGCTAGAAAAGTGCATGAGAGGTGAGTCTTTGACAGCGTAGGTGAGGATAGGGAACCAGGGGGCTGAAGCAGAGAGAGATGCAACTCGTGGTACTGTAAGAGCAACTCGTGGTACTGTTCTCCAGTAAAAGACATGAGTTCCAAATTACCTGGTATTCTTGTGTTCCTGGGGGACCATGGAAGGTTGTCCCCTTTCAAGTATTTTGTGCAACACTCTCCCCCCTCCATGAGAAGGGCCCAGAGGCTACATCTGAGATCCCAGATTTCCCACATTACATTGAATTGTCCCTTAAATTTATGGTTGCTATCTAGTTCTTTCGGTAGGGAAAATAAAGCAGTTGTGGAGGTGGAAAGTATTGTCAAGTTGCAACCAACTTATGCTGATCCCACAGACTTTTCAAGGCAAGAAACAGAGTTTGTTTGTAATTTCCTGCCTCTGCATAGCAAACCTGGACTTTCTTGGCAGTTTCCCATTCAAGTACTAACCAGGGCCAACCCTGCTTAGCTTTTGAGATCTGATGAAATTGGGCCAGCTTGGGCCATATAGGTCAGGGCAATATTGTGGGGAGGGCAATAACCTGCCTTCCACCCCTGACATTGGCCAGCATCCTGCAGGGTGAACAAGCAATGACATATTATGCAAGCCTTACCAAGACATGCACGTATACCAAAATGACAAGCGTTCTGCTTAAAAGAATTATGCCTTTCTATGCTTTTCTGATTATTTCTTCTTACTCTGTGCTTTACCCAAGAGGATTTAAACCCCAGAAGAGCCTGTTCTACTTTGTATTCAGGTAAACGATTATGGAGTGTGAGAATCAGGTCCAGCGTACACCACTTCTTTTGCTTCTCACCAAAATGACATCTTTTCCAAGGAAACTTGAATCTCCTTGCGAATCAGCCAGAGTGTACCTAAATAAAACCTGAGCCATGTCAGAAAACCCATAGTATTCTGTCTTAAATCTCACTCTTTGACAGACAGTGGATTAAACAGAAAATGAGTTACATCTCCCAGAACCACATAAATGTATGCCCCATACAGCAAAGCAGCATGACAAATAGCTTCTGATATAGGAGAATAAAAAGTAAACCAGGTCTGAGATCTGTGCAGGCATCAGTGCTTGTATCCTGCCATGAAAATCACCATCTCTCACCCCATTGGAAAAAGAATTGAAATGCACACATTTTCAATGACACACACGCAATTCTTTTGAAAGCCTGAAACAGCCACAATTCATCGGATTTCTTCCCAACGACATGATCCTTGGACTATCTGGTAGCAACAAGGGATCATTCTGAATGCCTCATCCCTCTTGTTTCAGCCAGAAAATCCCCACTGTATTTCCCCAAAAGACTAGTTTGTTTTTTTTAAAATGGGAGGTCACCTTATATTCAGAGGTCTCTTCATTTTGAGAAATATATTGTTGATGTTTTAATTTCACTTCTCTCATGTGCAAATTAAAATGGTTATTCTTTATTTTTGTGCCATATTCTGTTTCTTTGCATCAAATGTTTTTCATAAATTGTATTTTTCTGCTCCCTGTTTATCACATTCTAGTGGTTTGGTCCATGTGAGACTCTACTTTCTGTCTATTAGGAGACATGTTCTCCTTTTATGAGAAGAATTTCCCAGCCCTGAACTAGGGGGCTTCTTTCCTTCCTCCTTGGAGCCAGTCTTTTCCCTGTCTCTGCAGTGGATTATTGCAGGTGTTCTCTGGTCTGCTGCAGTTTTTTTTGTAGCTGCAAGCTTTTGTTTCCTATTTGCACAGGAACATAAGAACTTGAGAAGAGCCCTGTTGGATCAGACCAGTGGGCCATCCAATCCAGCATCCTATCTCAAACAGTACTCAACTTGTTTATCTGAAGGTCCAACAACAAGTCATAGAGGCCAAGGCCTTCCCCTGATGTTGCCTCCTGGTATTCACTGCCTCTGAATGTGGAGGTTTCCATTAGTCACCATGGCTAGTAGCCATTGATAGATCTATCCTCCATGACTCTATACAGTCCCCTTGCATAGAAGTCACCCCTACTGAAAATGCAGAAGGTCTCACTACCATCATGCACATCTTGCAAAGTAATGACAACAGTGAAAAGGAGGCCCGTAGCCAGGATTTTTAAAGTCAGGGGGCATTTAAATTTCTTAGGGGGCACTGGCTAATCAAATTAATCCAGGGGAGAAGGCTGTGATGCCCTGGGCTGAATGGGAAGTCAGAGGGGCCTTGTCAGCAAGTTGGGGGGCCTAGCCCCGAGATGCCCCACTGTAGCTACGGGCCTGGAAAGGGCTTGCTGAACAGGTCTTAAGTGGCCTATGCATTTATAGTTTGGGCTTTTTAACTCATCAAGAATGTGGTTTTGGTTACCAAGAGCTATTGTGTACCCTTTTGAGGCAAACTACAATGAATTTCCTCCCTTGCTTCAAAGCACTTGAAAGCTTTATTTCTGTATACTCGGTCACCATGCTCTTCCTAATCTTATGTGACAGGTGCTAGCAAAACCAAGTAGCAAGTAGGGACGAGAGGGTGAGAAAGTTTTCACTTTGAGGAAGATCCCATCACAAACAATATATTCTCAGCTTCTCAGCAGCATGACGTTTCACACTCCCATTCCTGTTCACAGGCATAAACTGCTAGTTTCTCCTCTGCATGCATTCTGATGAAGGCACCCAACCCATACTGACCAGTGCTTTGCCCAAAAGTTCAACAACAACATTTTGCCAGAAAAGCTGGACTAAAATGCTAAGCGAGAGCTCAGCCTAGTGACCCAGTAAAGAAAAGACATTGCTTAGTTAAGATTTTGGGGATTTCATCAGTACTTAGCAGAATCAAAGCTTAAAATCTCAAAAAATACACTTAGACATAAGGCTAACTCCCAGTTTAGTAGAGTTCTGGATAAGATGCCTTCTGGTTAGGGTTGCCAACAGTCCTGGAACAATATGTCATGTCCCTTTAATAGAGGCTTAATGTATAGAAATGGACAGCTGAAACTTTTCATGATGTGTAGGTAAATCACATCACCTGGTGAATAACATCACATTAAGCCTTTATTAAAGGGGACAGGGCAATTTTTTTTTCAGGCAGTTGACAATCCTACCTTTGGGGGACCCTTCCACTAAATGCACAGTTACGGTCATCACCCTCCCTACCCCATTTGTGCCCTTCTGGTCCAGCTACATATGAGAAATAGGCAGTGGTGGTAGCTGCTTCTTAGTGCCACCATTGCTGCTCACTCATCCATCAGCAAGCAACAGTGGTTGCTAGAAGAAGCCATTGCTATCCTGGGACTGGGGAGGAACATGTCTGTGGCCATTCACACATGCACCACCAACTTGAGACCTGAGCCTTTGTATATACAGATTGCAGATATGTGTGGCATTTTTCCATAAAATAATGAGATCACTGTTTTAAGGGGATTAACTTTTTATAAACTACAAATGGATAGACTGAGGGCAAGGCAGAAAGGAAATTTAGAAGGCAGTTGGCAGTTGGAGCGAGAGTGCCGGGGGATCTGGAGAGGGGCTTTTAGAGAGACAAAAGGAAGGAAGCTCGGTGGCAGGGGCCAGGAGCTGTGTCAGAGCAATATGGAGAAAGTATTTGGGGACCATGAGCTATAGCGAGAATGGAGGAAGAGATTAAGAAAGAGAGAAGAGATTGGACTACCTGGAGGAGTCTCAGAGAGGCTTACAATCCCTTTCCCTTACCTCCCCCCAACAGACACCCTGTGAGGTAGGTGGGGCTGAAAGATCTCTCTCAAGAACTGCCCTTGGGGGAACAGCTCTGAAAGAATTTATGACTGACCCAAGGTCACACCAGCAGCTGCATGTGGAGGAGTGGGGAATCAAACCCGGTTCTCTCAGATTAGAGTCCATGCTCTTAACCACTACACCAAACTGGAGTTAGATTATAGCTTCTGTCCAATCCTGAACAGCACATGTTGTCTTCTTAGTGGTGGAGGTAGTTAGATGGAATAACCTGGCCTGATGGGGATGGATAAATCCCAGACCTGAAACATCTATTCCCTATCTAAAGGGTTGCCAACCTCCAGATGGTGAGCAAAGAAAGAAAAAAATGCTGAGGACAAACAGTCAAAATTGTAAACAAGCTGACAAGCATTAAAAAATATTATTATTATATTAATCTCAGTGTCTTCGACATTATTCCAAGCCAACCTTGCTGTGTAAACTATGTTTAAAGAGCCCCATTTCGGTTTTCTAACCTCCAGACGGTGGCTAGAGATCTCCCAGGATTACAACTGATCTCCAGGTGACAGAGAACTGTTTACCTGGAGCAGGGCCGCCTCCAGGTGTGTGGGGCGCCCTAGGCAGGACAGCCTGCCCCCCCCAGGGATGCCAACCTCCCGGTGGGGCCTGGAGACGGGGGTGGTGGTGGTGGAGCGCTGGCTTTCCTGGAGGCTCTGCAGCTGCGGGGGCCCCAGGAAAGTCAGGGAAGGGGGCGGGGGTCTCCCTCCCAACGCCGGCTTTCCTGGGGGCTCCGCGGCTGTGGGACCCCCAGGAAAGCTGGGAAGGGGGCAGGGGGTCTAGCCACCAACCCCTCCCTTCCTGGGGGCTCCGCAGCTGCGGGATCCCCAGGAAAGCCAGGAAGGGGGCGGGGGTCTAGCCGCCGCCCCTCCCTCCCAGCGCCGGTTTTCCTGGGGGCTCTGCGACTGTGGGACCCCCAGGAAAGCTGGGAAGGGGGTGGGGGGTCTAGCTGCCACTCCCTCCCTCCCTCCCAGCGCCGGCTTTCCTGGGGGCTCCACGGCTGCAGGACCCCCAGGAAAGCTGGGAAGGGGGCGGGGGGTCTAGCTGCCGCCCCTTCCCTCCCAGAGCCGGCTTTCCTGGGGGCTCCACAGCTGCGGGACCCCCAGGAAAGCTGGGAAGGGGGCAGGGGTCTAGCTGCCGCCCCCTCCCTCCCAGCGCCGACTTTCCTGGGGGCTCCACGGCTGCGGGGCCCCCAGGAGAGCCGGGAAGGGGGTGGGGTCTAGCGGCAGCGGCAGCCACAGGCGCCTGGTTAGGGTGGCGGGGGCACTTTTTTGGGGGAGTGGGGCACCATTTGGCACCTCTGAGGCTAGCGCGCCCTAGGCGAGTGCCTAGTTCGCCCTATGGGCGATCCGGCCGTGACCTGGAGAAAATGGCAGACTGTATGGCACTGTATCCCATTGAAGTCCCTCCCCTCCCCAAACTCTGCCCTCATCAGGCTCCATCCCCCAAATATCCAGGTATTTCCCAACATGGAGCTGGCAACCTTCCCTATCTTTGAGGGGTGTGAGTGCCCTGTGACAACACAATCAAATTAAATCACCTTTTATCCATCTCCATCTTCAGCTGTATCACCTTGTATAAAATTAAGCTCAAACACCCATAGGTTACTTTGACACACCTCTCTCCAAAATCTCCACCTAAGAAGCTACCTTATGAAGAGTCAGAACACTGGTCTATAATTCAGTAGCTTCTCATTAATCACACCATCTCTTCATTTTTCCAGCCGCAAATGCTGTGTACTTCCACTTCTGATGTATGATACACTGTTTGTGTCAAGTTCAGGTTAAGCGTTAAGAGCAATTCATAATGCAAACAGTGAGCACATTTCCACATGTTACAAAATCTCTACTTGGAAAGTATTTTTTCCAAAGGCTCAACTCTAGGGATTGGTTGCCCTAGGCAAAACTGGCAAAGCAAATCCACCATGATAAATGTCTCAAGTTTGGGCTGTTCCTAATATGGAGTTGCCCTGGGCTACTCCCTCCACTGCTTTGATGCTACAGATGGCTGTGAATTTCCACATCAATCCAACCAGACTAAGAAACAAATAAGCTAAAGTAACTCTTCCATTCTCTTTAATCCCAGAGCCTCACTTGCTGTCTTCCTTTGCTATAAAACAAGACAGTGGGAGAGATATGGGGCCTTCCAGTTCTTAAATCAAAATTAAGACACATTGCCTAAACACACACACAACTATGTCAGATTCCTCTTTGGAAGTTCTGGTCTCAGAAACAGATGCACTACAGCACAGTTCTAAACAGGGATTGGAGTTGAATCCTAATGGGATCAAACCACCAAGATTTTACTATTTGAACAGAGAAAAGTGAGAGGGACAGTGGGCAGCTAGCTCTTTTAGATTTTTGGAAGGGAGCCCTAGCCCCATCTGACAAATCCAAGCTTTCCCTTTTGAAAACAAGAAATAGAAACAAACAAGTCCTCGGACTGGCTCCCCCCCTCCAAGCTACCAGTATAGTCCCTTGCCAACTGGGGATCCACAAACAGTGGTGGGTAGCCGGCTGTTTATATGAGGATAAACAGTGCCAATTGCACAGATGCAAATGCACTCAGAAGTAGTACCCATTTTAAATTGTGAACAAATAGTTAATGCAAGCATATGGGATGCTCAACTCAAATGCAAACCAGGGCATAGTGCATAGGGTGAGCTGGTCTTTCGAGCATGTTATTTGTCAGAATTAGCCGCATCACTACATGATTCTTGGAGTTTCATTTTTTAGAAGCCAGAGAGGGCAGGAGGAGAGAAGAGATGCCTTCAGCAAAACGACCTTTCTATTAATAGAATGTTGCCTAGGCCTTCCATAGCAATATTACAGTTTTAGCAAAAGTCTCAAATTTCATAAAGAAAAATAAAGCAAGCTGAGAGAAGTGGAAGCAAAAATGAATGAAAAGCAACCAAGAGTTTTACCTGCTTTTCAAAAGTGCTGTTACTTTGCATCATGCACTTAGGTCATCATGATTACCTGAACACTCGCACTGTGCCTCTCACATAAAACACTAATGAAAGAGATGCTGAACGATCCACTACATGTTGTAAAGGAGTGCAGATGTCTTACAAGCAGTGAATATGTTTTTTGAAAGGTGTCCCTCCTGGCCAAAGCCTTGGAGAAGAGCCAATTCTGCTCTCAAACCAAACAACCACCTGCATCCTTTCTTCTATAAAAATAAGGGCTTCTCATGCCTTAGACAGAGGAGGATTTTTTGTACATAGTACATCCCACTCCATCAATTTTGCCACAGTGAGCAAAATTCATGAAAAATCAAACAATTGTACCACACAGGGTTGCCAGTTCTCGGTCAGGAAATGCCTGGAGATTTGGGGGTGGAGCCTGGGGAGGTCACGGTTTGGGGAGGCAAGAGACCTTAGTGTGGTATAATGCCAGAGTCCCCCCAAAGCATCCATTTTCTCCAGAAGAAATTCCAGCAGATTTCCAAGGCCTCATATGGACTAGGCAGCCCACATGCAACTGAGCCTGTTTTTGATTCTGATTTTTGGGGTGAGGTTCTGAACCAGGATAAGAAAAGCAAGAAGGGTTTGCAAGGTGTTTTTTTCTTCCATCTCCCTACAGATGACTGTTGAGTCACACAGTGACTCCTCCACTTTTGTGACAAGCAATACCTTTTATTAAGAGTAACCAAATTAACAAAACACAGTGTGCAGGCTTAACTTCACTGGTTTTATCTTCAAAAATTAAGTTATGTTCTAATGATTTTCATGATTCTACTCTGGTTGTAGCACTAGAATCGTCTCTACTTTTTAAAGCTTAATTTACTTCTTAGTTAAGTCTCCCTCTTTAAATATAGAACATTAGTTTAAACTAACATTATCTGGCTCTTCTTAATGCATTTCCATTTTTCTTCAACTTTGAAGAAAAGCTTTCTTTGGTATTTCAGTCTAGGTTTTTTAAAGAGTACTGTGCTATTAAATTTGCCATAATAGCAAGAATATTAGCAGAAGCAAAGTTTATGTACTGATAATTGTCTATAGCTATTTAAAAAGAGAGAGAGAGACACAGGGAAAAGAAAACCCAAACCAGAATGAGCTTCCTAACAATCTCAATTTTAATTGTGGACTTAATTCTTTTAGTTCTTTCACTTAGCTATTTAAATTTCCACATCATTGGCAGTTGAGAAGGTCTTCAGCTTCTGGGTAATATATTTGAAAGGGGCCACAGGGGAAAGCAGCCTGAAGTTACTTTATCTTTTAACTAGGAATAAGGCCCGTTGTGGAAATAAATACAACGGGCTCTAGAAAGAGTCTCTGGGAGAGTGCCCCGGCTTTGGGTGCTCAGTGACAATTTGCTGTGGCAATCTCAGCAGGGTATAATGACAGAGTCCATCATTTTCTCCAGAGGAACTGATCTTTGCTACCTGAAGAGCAGTAGTAATTTTGAGTGATCTCCAGCCCTCACCTGGAGATTGGTAACAGTGGTTCCCCAGGAGGGAGTGGCTGGTTTGGAGGGTGGAATCTATTGCATTGTACCTGTCTGAGGTCCCACCCCTCCTCAACACTCACCCTCTCCAGGTTCGACCCCTCAATCTCCAGGAATTTCCCAACCCTATCTCCCTCCCAGCCAACCATCAACCTACCTTTAGTTTTCCATCTCCTCCCCCCTCCCTCCTAGAGAGCAGCTGTAATTTTGAGTGATCTCCAGCCCCCATCTGGAGATTGGCAACAATGGTTCCCCATCAGGGAATGGCTGGATTGGAGGGTGGAGTCTATGGCACCGTACCTGTCTGAGGTGCCACCCCTCCTCAAATCTCACCCTCTCCAGGCTCCTTCCCTCAAATCTCCAGGAATTGCCCACCTGGAGTTGGCAACCTGATCAGGACTGGGCCCCATGAGTTTTCTCCCAAAGGCCAACATAGGTGTGGAAAGGGTGTTTTACTGACAGAGGAGAAAGTACAGGTGCCAACTCTGATTAGGGAAATACCTGGAGATTTGGAGGGGTGGATCCTGTGGAGGGCAGCATTTAGGGCATGTGTGGAAGGACTCAGAAGGGTATAATGCCATAGAGTCTACCCTCCAAAGCAACCATTTTCTCCTGGGGAACCGATCTCTGTCATCTGGAAGTCAATTGTAATAGTGGGAGATCTCCAGGTCCCATCTGGAGATTGGCAACCCTAGGGAAAAGTCAGCCACACAGCGGGGAGTTGAAAAAAATGGTTTGATGGTCGCTGGCCCACCTCGTTAGCCAGCCAGCCATTCTGAAGCTAAGCAGGAGAGAAAGCCTTTTTCTATTTATTCTGACAGGAAAGTGGCCATAAACTGTGATTTATATACTGTAATTTTGTTCTTAGCATACTTTGGAGTTTTAATGTATATATCTATATGTATGTTCTGTAAGCCGCCCTGAACCTGCTACAGCGGGGAGGATGGGATAAAAATTTAACAAACAAATAAATAAATAAATATACAGACCCATTCAATGTCTACAGCAAATGCTAAAGATAGCAGCGGCTACAAGTAACTCACTTCAGTATCACTTAAGAGGCAGTGTGGTATAGTGGAATGAGGGCCAGATGCAGACAAGGGAATCTGAGCAGGTGTTGTGGGTCATTCAGGGGAGAAGGACTCCTCAGGAGGAATCCTGTGTAGCCAGCTCTGAAGCAGCAGAAGCTGGCAAGCAAGAAGATGAACTGAAGGTTGTTCACAAGTGACAGCTGATACTGAGCCACCAGCACCTTCTAGCCCTGAGCAAACCCAGGTGGTCATTAGT
Organism: Gekko gecko; assembly: GCA_029375565.1. Lineage (NCBI taxonomy): Eukaryota > Metazoa > Chordata > Lepidosauria > Squamata > Gekkonidae > Gekko > Gekko gecko. The sequence goes on from JAPDNY010000013.1 coordinate 45,147,519, forward strand.
AGCCCTCCAGTTTCATCCACACCCTTTGAGTGCCAGAGATAAAGGCTTAGAGAATGGAGCTCCAAGAGAGAAGACAAAGTGCACATCTCCTGGCCCGACGCCAGCTGCTTGCTGATGATGAGTAGCTGCAGAGTTACTCCCATGCAGTTGACTGCAAGTAAGACCTTCCAGCAGATACCTATAAAAGCCAGACAAGGGAGACTGCTCAGTGTGCAAGCGACAAGCCACCACCTGGTGGATTCTGTGACCACAGCTCCTGAGTCTGCTCCACTCCAGTGACCTTCCGACCAGCTTTGGACTTGGATATCGGAACTGCTTGCTTTTGTATAAGACTTTGGACTGCTAGATCTAGTTTTCTGGACCATGCTCTGAGCTGGGCTCTGCTCTTTGGTAACTGACCTTCTGGACTGAATCTTCTGCATGCCAAGCAGATGCTCTACCACTGAGCCACAGCCCCTCTGCTGAGATAGATTAGCCTAGAGAGAGTGACTTATTAAAGATCACCCATGACTGGATGAGGATTCAAACTTGGGCCTCTCAAACCTAGTCCAGTGCTCTAACCACTACCCAACACTGGTTCTTTCTTTTGTGCAAATAATCATCAGTGACACAGATCAGTTCTGTGGTGCTAGGATAAACCACTGTAGTAGTGGTTATTAGAATGTTAAATTAGGACTAGGGAGACTTGGGTTTAAATCCTCACTTGGATATTAGAGCCAGTTTGGTGTAGTGGTTAGAAGCATGGACTCTAATCTGGGAGAACCAGTTTTGATTCCCTGCTCCTCCCCATGCAGCTGCTGGGTGACCTTGAGTATTGCTATGAGGGTACAATGGAAGAGGGTTTACCATATATGCCTGATCTCCTTGGAGGAAAGGAAGGGTAAAAATGTAATCGATAGAAATAGGGAAAATAAATCCAGTTCACTGTCTTGCACCTGAACAGACTATAAACATTATTTCTGATTTTCAGACAGGGCTTTGGGAGACCAGAACTATGCCACGATACATGGTATGAGCAAGACATCTCCCGTTCTGCATTTTTACGGGCTTGCTCTGTGATTATAATTTACACAGAACCACTTTACAGAGTACAACATTAATTTTTCTCCCCTGCATTCCATTTCTCCTGGATTCCAGGATACGGAGTATGTTGAGAATTAAGATATACTCTGTGTTCTATACTTTTCCATGCATGTCTGTTTCCTCCTCAGATTTCCCAGTGTACATAGACATATTAATAAAATATCAAAAAAAATAATGTGATCATATGTATCAAGATTTTTATGGTGCAGTTTTTTACTGGTACATATGTGTGCTTTTGCAGGTACAGCACACAAAAAAACCTGAGACAATCATACATACAATCACCCCCAGGTTTCTTTGTTTTGCTGTGTTTTAATTAATCTAAAATATAATTATAATTAATCTAAAATATCATAGGTTTAGATGGCTGAGGTGTGGTTTCTGCAAAAATGTGCATCAGTAACATACAGGTGGGAATGAATGGAAGGAACTGAGAACTGGTAAATAGTGCATGCACAGGGGAGATGTGGAAATGGAATAATGATAGACTCCTAAAGTTCCACTACAGTAACAAGGGCAAATAATTTAGAACTCTAAAATCCAGGGGAAAAATGGATGAAGAAAAGTGTGGAGGCATTCTTTACAAAATTCATTGTGGACCACCTATAACAGTAGAGTCAGTAGAGTGCTCAAATGCCAAAGTATTCTTGTGACTCGGTATAAATATTTTCATGAGCTTCTGTGTTCCGACTCATGTTTATTCCCTCCAGGCAGTGGGTGCAAATTATTTCTTTCCAACTGTGACTTCAAGCTGAGCAATAACTCTGCAGGTCACAAGGGCCACACATACAATTCGGCACTTTATAAACTTGCCAACTTAGCATTGAGGAAAGGTTGACAAAGGGTTAGAAAACCTATTGCCAAAAAATACTCTGGGAGGCTTCCCCCCCCCCTTCACTCTGTCTTTTATGGAGTCTCATTTACATTCTGGTAGCTCCTGACACTGAATTATTTAGCGCATGCACATCTTTTGTGCTTAGAGGGAAATCTCGCAGATCAAAGGATGTGTTGACTTTAGAAGGTTGCAGTTGCAATTTGCACAATGCAGGGAGATGAAAGGAACATGGGGGTATATTAGGAGACTCGCCTAATAGGAAATTAGTTGAAAATTTTCTTTTCAGCATTTGCAGTCATCTCTACATTCATTCATAATGCAGACAGCCTGACACCTAGCTGATTCTCAGATTCTGCCTATGCTCTGATCACACCATTTTCATGCTGTTTCTCAGAATGGGAATTCATTCATTGTCATACTTCCAATATTGCATTGACACATCTGTTGCTTTTAAACTATCATTGACCTTTACCATTGTGCCCATGGCAGTGCAAGAGGAGACAACTGGTGAGTTGATACCAATCATTATTGCCACTGACAGGTCTCAACCTAGGGCCCTTGGAATGCTGGCAAAGTTGCTGGGGCCTGGCTTTGCTTGCTTCAGGCCACCAGTGGCCCACTAGGGCAGTGGCCCATTGGGGAAATGTTCCTGTTAGTTAAATGGCCAGCCTGACCCAGGTGTGAGGAATCAGAAGCATTTAAAGCAAAGAGCCATGCGGTCCAGGTAGAAAGCTCTGTCCTTTATTTGAAATCATTGCTGACAAGGATTTCAGATTCCATATAGTTATCACCACCCTGAGGAGATAGAAAGGTGGCATAAAACACATTTTAAATAAATAAATAAATCATATGAAGAAAGGGCAGTTTTAATCAGAGGAACAGCAGGGCTCTGAGAGTTTTGGATGTTCAGCTTCAGAGAAAAAGGCACATTATATGGTAACTTCAGTTGTTGATTGTGTTATTTGCAAGGGTTGCGGCATTACTAGGCAATTCTTTATTCATATAGATTTTTATGCTTTTCTTCCCCCATGCTTTCAGATATCCACAGGAAATACATGGCATCAGTCAGATATCCTTGCTTTTTTGGAACAATTTTCAATCATGGGAGGCTTCCAAGGTGAGGTGGGGTGGGGTTTCCTGACATGACACAGAGGCAGGCAATGGGAAACTTCTAGCTGCCAGACAATCATAAGATCTCCTGGCTATTTTACACACAATGCCATATGATAATTATAATTATTATAATTCCTTGACATGCCTTCTTTTAGGAATGTCCATATAGCAACAGCTTTGTCATGGGAAGGCCCAGTCCATTGGAATGGCTTACCTGGAAATATTTGCAACAGGGGTGATGGGGTGGAACTATGCTGGGCCCTCAGAGGACAATACTGCTCCTTCTTATACTACTTTATGACTTTACCACAAGGGGTACCAGTAGGGTTGTCAACTGTGTGTTGGGAAATACCAGGAGTTTTGGGGGTGGAGCCAAAAGAGCAGGGGTCAGAAAGGGGAAGGAAAGGGTCTTAGCAGTTTACAAGACCATAGAATTCATCCTCCAAAGCAACCATTTTTACAGGGGTTACTGAACTCTGTAATTGAGATCAGCTGTAATTCCCAGAGAACTCCAGGCCCCACCTGGAGGCTGGCAACCCTACCACCAACAGCCTCCCTGCTCAAGAAGTGCTAAGTTGAATCAACCCTGGTGATCAATGGAGTGACAGATGTCAGAGTTCCGGTTTAAGTGTCCCACTGCTTGGCTGCACCCCGTCTCACTCTGATGGGGGGGAGCCAAGACTTGGCTGACGGGAAGGGTCCGAGTTCATCTTGGACCCTCCCGGGATCTCTGTAGGAGATCCTCAGCCTGGGGAGCTGAGGAGAGCCTCTTCCAAGGTGACGGCCAAGGAATTGCGGCTTCTTCCCCAAAAGGTCCCCTCGCCACAGAGCCAGCATGGCACCGAGAGATGACTGCCGGATGAGCAGACATGGTCAAAGTTTTGAAACGCTTCTAAAAGACTTCCAAGGCTTCAAAGTGTGAGTTAAGCAAAGTTCAGGTGATTAAAAGCATCTACAAGAACCTTGGTAGCAATTAGAAGTGCCTAAGTGCAAAGCGGTGTGGGAGGGAGGAAACTCAAGAATCCCTCCCCCCACTTAAAGTAAGATGGTTTTAAAATGGGATTTAAAAAGTTTCTGAACTAAGCTAAATGCATCAGAATATCAACGAAATTGAAAACTGCATAATAACGCGAAGCAGGTAAAATTCATTCAACGTTTACTTTGTTTTGGGAAACTTACTTCTTATTGATATTATGGCTGGGAGAGGGCGGAAGGTGGGTTTGGAGAAAAAAATGCAAACTGGAAGTAGCTAATTAGCGACTCCCTCCCACAACCAGGAAGTAACAGCAGATACGCCTACTCTACTGGCAAGCACATTGTGCCCTCTAATGGAACAGATGACTAACCTCAGCCTTAAAATGGATAATTTGCAGAAGCAAATGTCCCAATTAGATAAAAGGACTTCCATGACTGAAAAGTCGTTAGAAAAGATGGAAAAACAGACTGAGAGTATTAATAAAAGAGCGGATGAAGCAGTGAAAGAGAGATCCTCCAATAAAACTCAGTTAATACAGCTCCAGCTGGAAAGATCCATGTACATTTTATGCTTCCAAGGGATCCCAGAAGAAAAGAACAAAGATTTGAAGGCTCTCTTAGCAGAGACTTTGGCTCCAATAATGGATTACAAACAGGAAGATTTAATGAAGGAGATGGACTGGGCCTACAGAACTTATTCAGACTTTATAAAAAAAATAAACGCCCGGGAGACATATGTTTTAAATTCACAAGATGGTCTAGCAGAGATCTGGTGCTGAAATCTACACAGGGGAAACCCTTGAAAATCAAAAATGAGGAGATAAAAACCTTGAAGGAAATCAGAAAGTGGAGGAGACTTTACAGGGATCTTACTCTCTCTCTTCAGAAGGAAGGGATTCCTTATAGATGGTCATTTCCCGAAGGACTGAGTTTCATATTTAAAGATAAGAAATTCAACATTGACACTGTTCCTAAGGTGAAGAAGTTTGTAGACCGATACTTTAATTCCAAGCAATGCAACAAAGACAAGAAATCTAAAACAGAAGAGGAGGAAGAAGATGATGAAGAAGAATCCTACTCATAGGATTCATCAAGTGACAGTTATAAACCTAATAGTTCTTCAGATACATTGGAATCAGAGAAAGGAGCAGCTGCTCCCAAACCCCGAGGAAAAAAGAAATGCAAGAAGAAAAGACTCTAAAACCAAGATAATTGTTGATAATGCAGTTTTTGTTATCCAGCTCGTTAATGCAACTTTTTATTATTTTTTGTTAAATTTTTACGAGCAATAACAGCGCTGTATCACTAGGTGACAGGGATATATACCTATGTAACCAGATCGTATCACCTTGTTAGTCTTCCCTTCCCTATAACCATTAGCTGGCTTAGAGTTAGGACAGTAGTCCCCCTCCCCCATTCCAGTAGTTTGTGTTGTATTAGTTTTCACTTCCCTGTTTCCTATAGAATTTAGAGGTAGGGATTTAGTAACCTTTCCCCAAATCCCATAGTATTGCAAAATCAATAAAATACTTATATAAAAAAAAGAAGTGCTAAGTCCTCACAAGAGAGCTATCGCCACTCAAGATGACTTCTCTACTAATAAACAAGACCGAATAAGGAATGCTGTCCAACAGCGTTTGCATAGTGGCATAAGGATGCTGCTAGCATTAGGAAGGCTTATTTGTCAAAGGGTGTGACTAACATAATAATTTGTGAGGCCTGTTCACAGCTTGCTGGCTATTACTTGAAGTCACAAATCAGAATAACTGTTCAGCTGAAGAAACCAGAAACGCTTCTAAAACCAATGAGCCATTAAATAGTTGACAGTAATCTGCTCCGGAGCCTAGAATTGTTAATTAGGCGCCCAAAAATACAAATGGTGAATGCTCACTGCCATAGGCTTCCACGAGCTGGCTTCTGTGTGAATCCAAATCAGGGCATTCTAGTTTATTTCAACAAATTTGGTAGGAATGGCCACTGCCAGCCTTACCTGCCCTGAAGAATTCTTGGCTTTTACTGTGAGGCAACTCAAAGCCTGCTCTGGGGCTTGGAATTTTCTGCTGATCTGCTTCTTTATCAGTGAAGCAAATGTAACAACATGTATCTATCTGCCTTGTGGAGATTTTACAGAGCTTCATTAATTAACATTTGCAAAGTCCTTTTAATATAATTGGGGGGGGGGAGCCGCAGCAGAAAAGCGTCTTTGTTAACAACACCCCAGAGGAGATTCTGTCAAGGAAACACCAATGAGGATACAACTTGAAGCTCAGGTTAATATCCTGTTCCTACACTGTCATGATGTCTGGAAATATTAAGGGTAGTACTGGTAGATCCTTAGTGGGATATGTATGCCTGTGGTGCATCACTAGATAACTCTGGCAGTTTCATGGATGGCAACTGTCCAGAAAAAGAAAGAATTCATATAGGCTTTCTGTTCATGAAGATATCAATGGTATATATTGAAGGAAAAGTGGTCTCATTCATAATAGCAAATGGTCTCATTCATAATAGCAAAACTACAGGTTCTGTGGACATTACCTACAGATAATGTAAGAGATTGTGCCTACTCTGGGGACTCCCAAAAATGTGGAATAAAACAGTCTGTAAATTAAAAAAGGGGTGACGGATTTCATTGATGTCCAGAAGATATGGAATGTTTAGGGACAGTCAAGTGTCAGGATGGGGGAAAGCTAAATGGAGGGAATTTGGCTACTGAAACTCATACGAGTTTAAATATTCTATGGAGGATTAGAGTTAGGAGACACATGTTGTGAGGTACCCATCTAGGGCTGCCGAACCCTGGATTGGGAAATTCTTGGAGGTTATTTGCAGGGTTAAGCCTGGGGAGGGTGGGGTTTGTTCCTATGACTCCTCCCATACATCGAAAGGGGCTCCTGGAAGAGTCTCAGCTGCCTGCCTCTGGACTGGTGTCAGGTGCTTAGGTTTCTTCTCATCGGAGTCTTCAGCCTTTTCATGCAGTGTAGAAGACTCGGTAATCTGATCCATGACAGCCCCCTGAAGAATGTATTACAATTGTGTAACCTCAATGTTATCTAGGTGTGTAGAACTGTGACTAGATCTGATCTCCAGGAATGACCTACAGCTGGTGAACAAGCTCATAATCTAGTCAAAAGCATCCCTGGGCATCTCCCTTACCAGCTTTCCTAGGGTAGAACTGTTGGAAAAGGAAATGCCTGGTGTACAGAGAGACCCTGCAGGGTGCAGCAAGAACACAATTAGATCGGATAGTGAGGTCAGCACTTTCTCTTCTTTTAAGTGTCATTAAATATCTGTCTCCAGATTACTACTCTCAGGGCAATTCCCCCCTTCTTCTCAGAAGTTCCACACTTAGCCTTACCCTCTATTGTCAGCCAGAGATGTAGTTAGGAACCTACCTTTGCCTCTCTTCTTTCCTAACAAGTATGTTAATTCCTAAATAAACCTCTATCTACTCTTTATTCAGGTTGTGCACAGTTTCTGTATTAATTACTCTGCCAACAAGAACAAAAACCTGAACAACATAGGAGTTGGAGAAAGGAAATTCTAAAAGAAAGAGGCATCAGAAAGGGATCTGTTTCTGCTGAAATACTCAAGAAAAGGCAGCCCATATTCCATGGCTTATCCTTTCATTTAAAAAGATGAGTTCCTTTACAGCCGATCCACCTTTAATTAAGTGTGGAGGTTAGGTAAATCCCATTCATTTTCCCCACCTTTGCTGATTAGGTAAGGGCTCAGACTGTGAAGTTCTCTCAGGTATATATTGCTAGCATTTTAGCACAGCAGATTCCTGTGCAGACTCAGCTGTAATTACAACATTGGATTGAAGGCTGGCCTCCCCTGTCTTCAAGGTAAAGAAAGGTGATTCACGGACAGATCATTCCCTACTTTGCTCATTGTGAATCAGCTCCACTGTTCCATGCCTGTGCTCTTGTACTCTCTGTAATTCCCTATCACTAGAGTCTTTGATCTCTACTACCCACAAGCTTTGCTGTGTTCCCACACCTGGAAAAGGGAAACAGATGTCCTACCTCATTCTTTCAACTAGGCCGTGGTTCCTACCTTATTCTTTCAGTTGGATACCTGACTTCTAATGTATCTCTTCCATCTATCCCCCTTGCTTGTGCCTGGAGTAAAGGTATCCAGCGTTGATGAAATGGCCTGTAAAATCTCCCTCTGCCTATTTTACTAAGGTGGTGGATGAAGGCAGGGCATTTATTTAATCTCTGCTTCCATTTCACAGCCACCACTAAGAGCTTTTATTTAAACTGCACCTCCAAGTAGGCGTTATTCACTTTACCAAGACCTATAGTCAAGTCCCAGTTTACGGAAAATTAACTTCCAGCCTTATTCTTGGTAAGTGGGAAATAGGCATGAGAGGCTAACAAAATACTTTAGTGAGGGGGGATGAAGATAATTTAAAACATTTCTATCCTGCCTTATCTCCTTACCACTGAATATCTGTTATAGCAGCATGCATCTTGGTAGTCCTTATAGGGCAGAAAGGCAGGATAGAAATGTAGATCCAGAAGTGAGCCCATGTACTTCTTTGCCTCAGCAACTTAACTATCTAGATTCTGTATTAATTGCTATAGATTATGATGTTCTAACACATTCTAAACCATTAACTGTAAAAATTCATTTTTATACAATACTTAAACACACACAAAATCTAACTTTTGAGGTTTCATCACAAATTTCTCTTCAGTGGTACCCAGTTTATTCCCTCAACTGTCAACTCTTGTTTTTCCTTTCCAGGATTCTAAAAGAGCCTTCCCACTGGGTTACAGATTCCATCAGTTATGTACAAGTTCTTTCACTTAAGCACACACACAGGACTATTATTCCGAACAAGACAACCAAACGCTTCTACTAAATATACCTGTTAATGGGATCATAAGATGAACTGAGGGTGGTGTGAATCACTAACTCTATTCATGTTCCCCCCTTTGCTGAAATTCATCTGCTTCTAGTTCTGCAGATAAGTCATTTAGTATTCTTACAGCACAATCCTATGTAGAGTTACTCCATTCCAGGCTCACTGAAATCAGTGGACTTAGATTGATGTAACTCTGCATAGAATTGCACTGTCAGACTCCTCTAAGTTATCTGCTTTTGTGACAACCAAAATGGGTTGGTGAGTCTCACACCAAACGCGCCAACCCAAACCATTTGCAATTCCTACAACCCATCCTTACACAGCCCCAGTGCTCAGAGTTTACATAGGGAGAAGCACCCTTGTGAGGATGTTAGGGTTGCCAGCCTCCAGGTGGGGCCTGGGGATCTCCCACTTTTACAACTGATCTCCAGCTGACAGAGATCAGCTCCCCAGGAGAAAATGGCTGCTTTGAAGGGTGGACTATGGCATTGGACCATGCTGAGGCTCCTCCCCTCCTCAAACCCCACCCGCTCCTGGATCCACCCCCAAAGTCTTCAGATATTTTCCAGCCCAGACTTGGCAACTCTAGCAGATGTACAATGTCAAAATGGAAGGAAATAGAAAGTTCTTCTAAACAGACGGCACTGCCTTGTGCTTCAGAACATGGGGGGTAATTAAGAACACTTTCCTGGAAGTAAGACTCATTGACCAGACTTGAGTAAGATGATGAATAGACCTGTTTAGGATTGCATTGCAAGATACCTCCTACCAGGGGTCTTTTCGTAGAAAAACAGCTGCAGGAGCTTATTAGCATATGGTATGCTAATGAGCTATTAGGCTATTAGCATATGCCACGCCCCCTGACATCACCAGAAGTAATGTCAGAAGGGGAAGCAAAAGTGGGGGAGGCATCTTCAAAAGCCTCCCCTTCCCTTCCCCAGCTGGTCTGGGTGGGGGAGCTAAGAGAGAAGGGGTTTAAAGTTTAATCTCCTTCTCATGAGAGTTGGACCACAGAAGGAGGAAAGAGGGAAAGAAAGAGAAGGAAAGGGGAGGGAAACAGGGAAAGGAGGAAAAAGAGAAGAGAAGAAGGTGGAAAAGAAAGAGAGAAGAGAAGAAGGAGGGAAAGAGGAAAAAGAGAGAAGGAAAAGAGGGAATGAAAGAAATTTGGCGGCAATTCGGCCCCATTATATCCTATGGGCCATTGAAGTCAATGGTGAAAACATAGGGTATATTCTGGGGGCTGGAGGGGAGGGGGTTTGAGGCCCCAAACTCACAGGGTAGCTGATGGAGCCTCTCCCCAAGATACCCACCAAGTTTCAAGAACATTGGACCAGGGGGTCCAATTCCATGGGCCCCCAAACAGGTTGCCCCTATTCCCTCCATTGTTCTCTATGGTGGGAAAAAAACGTACTCCGGTGCGCTCCCCCCCAAAAAGACCCCTGCCTCCTACTGGCACGCACTCATTGCCATCTGCTGGACAGAAAGGGACTCATGCGTAGTTTGTGGGGCAGCTTGGGGTGTCCAGATGCATTCAAGGAATACATCCAGACCTCTAAACAAGAAGCTCTCACACACCTTTAATGGAACACAGCTACTGCAAGCTCTTCTGGTGCCCCCATAATAGGCCGTTTCCTTTTACTTTGGCTGATGCTTGCTTTAGAAACAATTTCCTTCTAACTCTAGGCAACCCAAATATCTGATCATTTAACTGCCAGGCACCATGAATAGAAGAAAGGTTTCCAGCAGAAAAATCAGGGGGATAGAGAGGGAGGGAGCCAGTATCGGGAGGGGGGAGGAACAGGATATCTTAACACTTCTGTGATGTTTGCCAAGCCCTAGAAATAGTCTATTACTTGGATGTCTGGTCATGTTATCCATCCAGCAGTGAATGTGCTTGAAGTCGACAGGACAGACTAAAGGGCGGGTGAGAACCCAATATCAGCAATCACCCAGCACCAACTGTTACTAAACTGATAGTCAATGATAACAAAACCTGCAGAGGAGAAAGAGATACCACAGGGAAGAGTTGAATGAAATGAACTATGAAGTAAACTATAGATCCCCTGGTGTGGAGAAGCAAACAAGCCTTGACTGAAAGAAAGGATTAAAGAAGAGAGAAATAAAATACAGCTACACATAAGCATTACCTAAGGTATTATACCCTGTATTAACCTTATCATTCTTCATATTTGCAAAAGCTGATGAGGGGAAGACACCTGAAGGATACAAGAAGGCTGTTGGGAAAACAAGAGGGACACTGGGAGCACTTTTTTTGGCATTGCAAACCATTAAATGCTTACATTGTATTCTAATTCAGAGCCAAATTATGATGATTCTTCTTTTTTTTTTTAGTGGATTGGGTCTGGGTTTCCTTGGACCCAGCTTGCTGGAGATTGATATGTTCACCAGCTACTCATCTTCCACAAATGGCTATTGAACAGTGCTGTGACTTTGCGGTAGCTGTGGTGGTGGATTTTAATTCCCTTGCCTTGTGGTGGCATTTGTATCTGTGAAATTGGCAGGATGATTCTATTCAGGAGCATAGAGAGCTGGGTGAGTTGCAAAAATGTGCACACAAGAAATAATGTCACTAATATGAATGATAAGGTTTTAAAAACAGTATGGTGTTCATTTGTAATTACTTGCTGACTGATTGATTTGCTCACTTATTAAAAATATACCCCACCTTTCTTCTTGGTTCAAGGCAGCTTACAACAATTGTTAAAACATTCCCAGCTAAAAACAAAGGTAAAATAACAAGCCCCAAATACCTTTCCCCTTAAAAGATGCCTGCTGTTCAAACCCTATCATGTTCAGCCTAAGCCTGGTGCTGTTGCTCTACTCAGGGCTTCTGGGATATACAAATACAAGTATGGAAATACACAGGAGCAAGATCTTCAAACCAGTCAGGAGTCCGATATCCAAAGGTCCAGTCCAGGGGTCAGGATACAAGGATTGAGGGTCTAGGGTCCAGTTCTAAGGCTTGGGAATAGGTGCAGGATACAGGGGTCTGGGACTCCCAAGCTTCAGACACAAGTACAGATTACTAGAGATAAGGTAAAAGGCAGCGGGGTCAGGGTATAGCTCTATTTGCTAAACAGGTCATCCCACATACAGATGGCAAACAAGGTTGCTTCCACACCAAGTCTTGCTTAGCATGTTCTTTTTATCTTCAACTTTTACTGACTCATCCCCGAGGGCCAGGTGTCACTCCTTACAGTCACTTCACCTTTCTACAGGTGTGGTCTTTTACTGTTTCCCTGTCAGTCTGTCAATCCTGGTCCTGCAAGGACTCAGCTCCAGGAACTAATGCTGCCCATTGCTGACCAGCCAAGTGGGCACACCTTCATCTTTTTTGAGCCACCAAGTGCTCTTTTCTTCTTCTGTACTCTGCTGGCTCAGGAGAAACTGGGGGAAGCTGGCCTCTGTGGTATCTCTTTCTCCTCCTGGAAGATCAAGCAGCCATGCTGTGACTGGGAAGCATTCTCACTTCCAGATGCTTCCCCCATTGGGTCTGCCACTGGACCTGGCTGCTCAGGTGGGGATTCCATTGGTGTGGGGTCTGATTCTTCAGATTCCTCCTCATCAAACCCCCTCCAATGCCCTGGAAAATAGGCAGGCCTTGCAGCACCTCCTAAGTATCTCCAAGGAGGGAGCCCCTCTCACCAATTTAGGAAGCCCATTCCACAGAGCCAGAGCCAAGATGGAAAAGGCCTGGGCTCTGGTCAGTGTCAGGCAGGTCACCCTAAGTGGTCAGATAGCTGACAGACCACTGCCCAATGATCGTACATGGAGCACAGGGACATATGGAAAGAGATGGTCATTCCAATATGTGGGTCCTTGGTTGTAAAGGGTTTTAAAGGTCATAACCAGCACCTTGAACTGAACTCAGAAACAGAATGGCAGCCAATGAAGCTGTTTCAAAATGGGCAACATATGTTCCCCACCACTAGTCTCTGACAGCAGTTAGGCTGCCGCATTCTGGGCCAGTTGTAGTTTCCAGGTTGCATTTAAGGGCACACCCATATATGGTGTGTTGCAATAAGCTAACCATGAGGCTACAAAAGTATGGATCAGCTGAGTCCAGGTAAAGAGAAAGCTGGTGAGGCAGATGCATCTGATGGAAGGTACTCCTGGTTACCATGCCAACCTGCTTCTGAATGCCCAGATATTCCCCCAAATGTTTAAGGTTGCTGCTCAAGAAAATTTGCAGGCAAATTGTGATTTAAACAGAAGGGTGATCGTACACAAATGGAATAGGAAGGAAGTCCACTGTATCTGGAGATCGTATTAGTCTTCTCAGCCTCAATTACTTAGATACATACCTCACAGCAATGTCTGACAACTTCCAGTATAGGTGAATTCATGTGCAAATTTTCCTTAATTAGTCCCATTGAGTTTATTTCAAGTAGCTACCTCAGCTAGCATCTTTTATTGCTCATTGTGGTCATGTATGCCTGGAGGAAGGAAAAGCTAACAATGCAATCCTAAAAGGCAAGAGACATTTCAAGGCAAGAGATGTTCAGAGGTGGTTTGCCATTGCCTGCCTCCGCATCATGACCCTAGTATTCCTTGGAGGTCTTCCATCCAAATTCTAGCCAGGACCAACCCTGCTTAGCTTCTGAGATCTGACAAGATCAGGCTAGCCTGGGCTATCCAGGTTAGGGCTAAATGATTTATTATGCTTCCCAGAACTGAATCCAGGTCACAAGAATGGGAATCCTGCATGATGCCACTACACCAGCAGGGCAGAAACACCAGCAGCATGAATAAAATAGAGTTACACCCTACTAAACCCATTGAAGTCAGTGGGCTTCTACTGTCATGGGTCAGCCTGCTTTAGCTGAAGAGCACTCAGCTGATGCTGATAACATCCCTGTCAGCACCTCTGAGATTCAACCAGCTGATGCTGTCAATGACCCTGAGACAGCAGAGGCAGGTCCTAGTGCCCCAGTTGCTGAGGACACTCCAGCCCCATAAGCACTGGGAACATGGAAGAGGCAACCCAGAGAACATAAGAGAAGCCAGTGTTGGATCAGACCAATGGCCCATCCAGTCCAACACTCTGCATCACAAAAATACCAGGTTCCATCAGAAGGTCCACCAGTGGGGCCAGGACACTAGAAGTCCTCCCACTGAGGCAGCATCTCAACAACCCAAGATCTTAGGGAAACTTCACAGGCTGCCTCACCTCCCCTTCCCCAGAGCCAAGGGGAGCTCCTTGGAGCTCCTCAAGAGGAGGCAGAGTGTGCATCTTGCTGCCCAGCAACTGCCAGATTAAGAGGAACACCTGGGGTTAATGGATAGCTCTCTCACAAGTAATAAGGCCCAGCTGTGAGCTGCCGATAAAGGATGGGGCTTCAGAGGGGGAAGGTGTGGGAGCAACTTGTCACCTTCCTGGAGATGTGTCCACATCACCTGAACCTGTTTCTGGCTACTACTCCTGAACCTTTGACTTTTACCCCAGACCTGCTTGACTATACCTCTTGGACCTGCTTGGACTCTGCTTCTTAGACCCTCAGTTGGCTTCCCTTGTGTATGGCTCTTGGATTGAACTCTTGACTTACACTTCTGGTTAATGATTCTGTCTCATTCCCTTGGTCTCAGCTGAGTCTGCTCTGACCCAGGACATCTACTTAGAGCTGCTATGGATTTCTGTCCTCATCACTCTACTTAGGACTGCACAGTAAGATTATCCAAATCACACTTCCCCCTTGCAGCATCTGACATCCAGACCTGAAGTTAGTTCATAGACAGGAATAAAGAAACAGATATAATTAACCAGCACCAATCTAATGCTTCTAACATTAGTTGACTTAATCTCATCAGTTGTCTATTTTTGATGGGAAATTTGTCTTAATTTCATGGTGACTGTTTGGGGGAAAGTCACAATTTTTCATGGTTATTTGTATTTCATGAGTTTGATGGAAGGTTGTGACAATGATTTGATTAGGATTCCCTAATAATGTTGTGGCTCCCTCCTCCAAATGGTTTTTGTTAGTATCAAAAAGAGTCCAATTACTGTAATTTCCTTTAAATCGGCTTAGTGACTTCAGTGTTGATAGGAAAGTGACAGAATGATCATTAGGCATATAAATGAGAAGGCTGGAGCTTTGCTATACATTATATTTCTTTCCTGCATTTTCCCAAACTACATTAATTTTATCCTTCACGAGTTCTAAAATGTCTGTATGAGAGAAATACCCTGTTGCTACTCCTGCACAGATTCTGTTTTATGTCTTTATGGTTACTTATAGCCAGGACTTTGTATATATACATTAAAAGAGGGCAAAATTTGGTCTTAGATGCGGAGCTCAGCATCCAAAATCTCACTCAGCTAAGAATCTCAGGTTTTAAAATTGCCAGCTTCTAGACCTTTTCTGCAACAACAGGTTTTTAAATATATGGACAACACTTCTGTTGGCAGAGTTTAAATATGCAAATGAAGTGGAGCACTGACTGTTTAGAAAAAATGAAGTAGGTTTATTTAAAGAAGAACAAGCTGTTATAAAACATAGAAGAGAGAGAGCCTTAACTGTTTAACCTAACTGCTGAAGGAGGAAAAACAACAAGAAGGAAGCTCTGCAGGAGCAGGAAGTCTCTAGAAGAGCCAATCAGGAGACAGCAAGGATATAATTTTAGAGCAATCAGGAGACAGCAAGGATATAATTTTAAATTGTGGGCAATCCCTAATCGAGCTGTTCTAACTGCCAGTACTTCTGCTGTCCCCCTCTAGGGAGATCTTCAGATCTTTTTCATAAGGCTGCACTATAGACCTTGTATATTCCAACATCTTCAAATCTCAGAAGCCAGGAAAATGTCCCAGTGAGATTCCCAGTGGCTGAAGGTTCAGTGTTCAGCCTAATTGCTTGTTCTGCCCCATAATGAGCAACACTTTCTCTTAGTTTGCATACTTAGCAGAGATCCATGACTAGATCCTCTCAGTGTCCTTTAGAGCTCAGTTATAGTTCTGCAGGGCCTTGATTCAGTTCAAGGCTATATGAGGAAGGGAGAAGTGGTTTAACTCTTTCACCTATGCATATTTTTACAAAGCAAAACTCCTCAGCACAGTTATAGCCCTTTAGAGAAATAAAGGTTGAGTTCAGACTGGCAGTTTGCCCCGCTATAGCCACGTTTCAGTCACGTTTTAAAAGTGGATTAAAGGGGGCATTCACACAGGCACATCTGCCTGGCATTCCCCACCTGTAGTCAACTCATGCTGTTCCGCTTCACTCCCATGTTTAAAAGATACCTGGTAAAAGCAGTAGCAAATCCCTGAAAGCCCGTTGATCCTGTTTCATTCCGCTTCTGGGAAGTGTGAACGCCAACGCGAAAAGCTGGGAGCAACCCACGTTGTGCATAAGGCAGCAGCGATATGATTGGCTGTGCTCTGCTCTACTGCCCAATGCGGTGCCGGTGCAACGGGATCCTCCCACAATCGGCTGGATGTGCACATGCACACATAGCTGAATTACCAGGGGAAAGTCATTTACAGCCATGCCTCCGGGCCAGCAGTCTCAATGCTCCTGCACGCCTCCTCCTGGTACACTCCTGCATCAGTGTGACCGGGAAAACCTGGAACAGTTTGTTCCGGGGCTTTTTTGGCACAACTGGCTCCCACTTCAAACTGCCAGTCTGAACTCAGCCAAAGAAAGGCTGAAAATTGGGTATCAATTCCCCCCCCTCTAAAGAACTAACAACAGTTTGGGGCCGCTGGATATTATTAGCAAAACTATAGGTGGGTGGAAGGGTTAAATCTCTCCTGCAATGCCAATACAACTGAACTGTGACTACCATGACTGTGATTTGCCTTTAAAATAACCCCAATGGAGATCAATAATTTCTGTCATGTGTAGTTTGAGCCTTCATCAACATCCCCTTTCAGATTTTTTTTCTCATTTGCTGCAAAATCAAAACCTCAGTGGTTCCGTCTGCTGCAATCCAAATTTCAATATAAAGTGAACTAAAAAGTCATTCCTGAAAATATAAATGTCTCTCTTAATTTCCACTCTCCTTCTCTGTCTTCAAAATACTTTAAAAAAAAGAAGAAGAAGAAGAAGCAAGGATGAGGTTTTCAAGTGACACTAGCATATGTGTACCAAAAGGAAACTAAAAATGAGTGTAAATCAAACTCTTGTAGAGTTTCCCCTTTAAAAAAAGAATCCATAGCTATATAAAAAACAGAACAGATGGACAAGCAGATCTTTTGGGGCTGGCAACCGGCAACACATTAAAAGAGGAGCCGACTCACAACTTCACCAGGAGCTTCTAACAGCCATTGGGGAGGGGCTGTGGCTCAGTGGTAAAGACTCTGCTTGGCATGCAGAAGGTCCTGTGTTCAGTCCTCAACATCTCCAGTCAAAATCACCAGGCAGTAGGTGATGTGAAAGACCTGTCTGCATGAGATCCTGGAGAGCTGCTGCTAGTTTGAGTAGACAATACTGAACTTGATGTACCAGTGGTCTGATTCAGTAGAAGGCAACTTCATGTCTGTCCACTGATGGAGCCATGGGGGCATGGAGTGCAGTAAGTTCCCATGCACCCCCTAGTGCATGTAGGTTTGGCTGTAGGTTGTAGGTTCGGATGTAGGTTCGGCTGAAAGTTATACCCTCCAACTTTTAGCTGCCCAATGAAGCTATCAAATGGAGGATAGGACACAAAAGGACACCCCTTTTTCATGCCTGGACTCAGTTTCCCAAGGATGACCTCTCTTCCCACCAGCTTTTATTGATTTTTTTAAAATGCAAATCATTTTGAAAACACTTGGTGCTGAAAAGCTTTACAATGAATAAATAAAATCATGTCATGAAAGCAAGCCTTGCCTATATCAACTGACACCTCAATGAAGTCTTCCTTTGCCTTAAGAATAACTGTAAATGTTAGAATGCCTAAATAAATGACTTTCCTAGTGAGGATTAATCTGTTAACGCAGACAGTTTACAATATGAGGAGAATACCGAGGTTGTTGCGGAAAGTGGAAATATCATTGCGCTGCTCCATCAAATCTTGAATCAAGCAACATCCTCAAACATTTGGGGAAAATATTGCTATTTACTGAGTGTTCAGAACTGGATTGCGGAAAACTGTACGCTGTATGTAGGAGGATGGTAACAGTCCAAAATGATGCTGTGAAATTTTGACCCTGTACAGCACCTAGGAAATCTAGGAAGAGTGGAGGAAAATCAGGCATGGTATTAAGATCAATGTCAATGTGACTGGTGGCCAGACTTGCCTGGACTGAACACTTTGCTTACCAAGGCCTCTTGCTAAGTCACCACAATTTTGCTGTTCAACATTAAACTTGAACATCATGATAAACAGTTTTACATCTGCATGGTAGCTGCCTGTGCTACTGTGTCGTAGCCCAGCCCTGCCTTGACTGATCAGCTTCAGACACCTTTTTGCCTATGCAGTCGATGGCTTCTGTCATGATTGTGAGAACTGACTGCAAGGTTCAGAGCATCAGCTGGTAGGACCACAGTTCCCAGGTGGAAGTGCAAGAACATGCCCATGCATATTGATCAGGGTCATAACAGTTATGCAGCTATACTGGATATGCTATCATAAGGAATGTACATGCTAGACAAGTAGGTCTCAGCATAAACTATCAAATGTTATTTGTCCCTATAGCAACATACCACTTAAGGAAGCAGCACTGTCAGACATAGTTGCCATGTGGGGGTGGGGTGACAGCTGCGAAAAAGCAGAATATGATCATGCATGGAGTCACCCCACCCCGAGTTTAATGGACAAACAGTCCATTAAACATTTGGCTCCTGTTATTGCTACCCATGAGAAGGATGTGAGCAGAACCAGTGGAGTAACTGAGCATTTCTGAAGAAAATGTCCTTATAATAGTTTTCCATTTTGTTTGCTATGGATGGGGGATAGGAGGTTTATTTAAAGTTTAGGGAGGGACACAAACCAGCTCATGAACTAAAGTTTGTGATGAATTCTGAGCAGTCCATGGTTTGCTAACTGAAGTTTGTGGCAGGTCAATTAACATGAACTTCCCATGAACTTTCAAGCTCTTCATTGTGGTTTGTTAACAGATACATTTCCAGATGCTCTCCATGCCAAGAAAATGTTTACCAAACTTCAAAGCAATAGAGGGGGGAGAAATCTCCAGCCTTGGGAACACCAATAGGTTTCTCTGTGTTTGATGCTTGTAGCTTGCCCTTTTGAACTTGCACCTGATTTACCCCCAAAAGTATTTTCCTGGGGGTGTTTTCTTTGGGGAGCCATAAGTCAAACCTCTTAAATCCAATCTGCCTGTAACTTAGAGGGCATGTAGAGGAGCATCAGGGAGAGGTCCCCCCACAAGTCTGATGCCTTGACATTATACAGGGTCTGTTCTATACACTCCTTAACCTCCTGAACCTGCTCCTGCCATTTCCCCAGAAGATACTTCCCTGGGGGTACCTTCTTTGTGGACCCTGTAACTCCAGTCTTCACCAAACCTGGAGGGCAGGTAGAGGAGAGTCAGCTAGAGGTCCCCTGTGGGTTTGGTTTCTCTAGCACACCAGGGGAACATTCTACCACATCATGAACCTCACAAACCAAACCAGTTTGTTTGGCTGCTAAAAGTTCATGATGGTTCATGGTTTGTGAACCAGGCATGCCACAAAACACGAACTGAACTGAATGTTGGTTCATGTCCATCTCTGTATGATGTTCTAAGCTGCTTTGTTCATGTGTGTTCTCACCACTGCTTAAGAAGTCCTTGGTATACATAGGAAGAAATTGCATTGCTTGGAGAACATTTATGGTGGCTTGTGTGCATCTCAGATCATGATACTTTACCCCATGATTCTAAGCATGCATCAAAATCAGTAAACTGATGTCACAACTGCACAAGTATAAAGGCAGCATGAATACTTGAAATTATACTTACTTTTAATTGCAAACACATCCATATGAGTGTAAAGGGTCCTTGACTCAAGAGAAAACGGACTTTAGAAGAAGAGCACATTGGATTTTGAACAATGATTGCACAAATTTTGGAATACCAGACTACAACTTGGAAGAATGAAGTTACACATGATGTGCATACCATGGACTGATCAGCTTACTGTGTACACAAATGTGTACATGTCAGTTTCAGCACCGTCATGTGCAAGGTCCCCATCCATAGGAAAAAAAAATAAAACCTTTGCTTTACAGTATACTGTGTCTCAAGAACTACATTATTTGGGAGTGACACCATGCAGGAAAAACTGAGAGGCGTTAACAGGCATCACCAGCAATTGACCATTTGACCACCCTTTCTCATCACAAAGCATAGTTCAGACAATGTGGTGCTCTTCAACATTTTGGAGGTCAAGAAAGAGAATCTATTGTCCAGATGTCTTAAAAAGTGGAGCTTGTTGAAAACCAACTGCTTGCCAAAGGTGAGGTGAGACTGTTAAGTGTTTCTGAATAGAACAGCACATGATCAGAACACTCATCCAAGAGTTCCCTGTTCATCGAAAGGTTTATTAAAGGCCCCACCACAAATCTGAACATCAGACTCCAGAAAGCACGGGTTGTGACCCCTCAAGAGCACCAAGTATCGCAAGTAATATTTTCACCTGTCAAAATGAGGGAACAGGATGTTCCCTCATGTTACAGGCCACAGAGTACAGAGGGACCAATAAATTACCTCTGAAATGCTAAGGGCAGGTAAGGGTTAGAAACAAATTACTATTCCTTGACCATTAAATGTCTGTCCAAAACTTAAAGGCCCTTCATGTAAGTCTGGAAGATAACTTAAGCTGGGACTGTGCTAAAATTCTAGGGGAAAGCCCATATATCTACCTTGTTGCCTGCCCTTAATGTTAGTTCTTCTGTCCTAAAGATCCACTGAAGGTCATAATGGTATAACCGGATGGGTCAGATGGGTGGAGTTTAGAGTACTACCAGTTTTAGGAGAATCAGCTGACATCAATATGCATGCTAGACACTGATATTTGTCATCAAAACTGACATTCTGTGCCCAACAGGTGTAAAGTAAGGCAGTTCCATAGTTGATAAATTTACTTAATGTTATTTAAGCACTTTATTTTCTAGGGCACATGAAATCTTGCTTGCAACTTGGCTAACTGGCTAGGGATGTACTGAATCTTGCCACAAATGTGTTCAACAATCAGATTTACCGTGTTTAAAGGTGCTGGTCAGATGACAGCTGATCACCCAGACTATTCAGTTTGTGCCAAAGAACCATGAATGCCTAGCGAACAGATTTGCTTTCAGCTTTTTGCAAAGATGCTGCCAACTCAAACTGATTGGATGCCATTAGCATCACTAGGGACCACAGGGAGGAACACGGAAGAGCAGGATTTTATTAAAGCACAGCATTTATTTATGACTGATTTATATGATTTGTGACTGATTCAATTATCTATCTAAACTATTGCCTGCTGTGCAGAAAAGTTATACAGCAAGGACAGAGGTAGTAAAACTTAATTGGGCTGATTGCGTTGTACTGCATGGTTAGAAAGCAATACAGTGAAGCAAACTGCCAAACTGCTTTGAACATGCTGATGAACAGTTAGGGTTGCCAGGTCTTTCCTGGCAACTGGTGGGAGATGGGGGGGGACTTACCTGGATAAAGAGAAAGACCCAGGTGTCATCGGCAGTGTCGCACAGGAAGTGATGTCATAATACAAGCCAGCTTCCATCATAGAGTTTTTGCCCAAATATCAGAGCATTATCTCAATGTCACTGGTGTGATGATGTCACTTCCTGTGCAATGCCAGTGACATGGCCTGAACTTCCCTCTTTCTCCATGTAAGTCCCCCAGCTGGACAGCTGATTAGAAGCTGGGAGGTAGGGCTCAGCAGTGGGGGACCCCTACCTCCACCAGGGGGTCTGGCAACCCTGTAAACAGTCAAACTGATAACCAACTATCTGCTCTGCAAACAGGACATGAGCCAAACTGGCGGGTGTTTGAGCATGCCTATAACTAGCCTATATTTGTCTCTTCCTCCTCCTGGCATTAATTGTTCTTGACTGGGATTTTCTTTTACTACTTCTTCATATGCATACTGTCACTTTTTCTGGTGTTGGAGATATCCCTTTTTTTTGGGGGGGGGGTTTCTCTTGTGCAGATTTCCCCAGTTTCTGGTTGGTCCTCTTGCAAGATTTCCAATTCATACTCTTACAGGAAAAGGCAAAGACCAAGGTGGCAAAAATTATGGATAATCAGTGACCTTTTTGAAGTATGTGTTGTGCAGCATTACTGTTAATTCAAATTAACAGTTTGTATTTGCATGCCTGTTGAATTGTTCTGTCTTCCCTTTTAGAGATCTTTAATTTTGAAGTCCTCCATCCCATCCTGGACTTGAATGTCTCCAAGGCATGTATATAACTGTTGCTGTGGTTTTTAATAGTAACTTTACTTCCTTTCTTAGAAAAGGTGATTTAATAAGTAGTTACCATTTCATCTGCTGTTTGAGATTACAACAGCAATAATTGTCTACATAGGTAAATAAGAATGAATTGGGAGTCAGAAGAGCACACAACACAATTCTAGAGTTGCTGGTGTGAATGATATGGCCAGCTGAACTGAAATTGCCCAAGACCAGTTCACTGGCCCAGTTGCCATAATATTATTGCTCCCTGCTCTGTCTCAAGGAAATAAAAAGAAAACAGAAGGAACTGGCTGGACCATTCATGAGACATTGAATATACGCAGTGCACCCAAAGTTAGAATGATGCTCCAGCTCAAGTTGACAAAGAAAATCAGTGTTTCAGAACCCTTGGAGAGATTAAAAAAAGGCGCACAATTTAGAAATGTGAAAAGGGAAGGAAAGCAGTTCATCAAGACTGAAAACAAGCAAGAGCCATTTGTAAATATAGTACACTGTCTGCATCCAAGCAGGATTATTTGCAACATTAAGGAAATGCTCCAGTACAAGGCCCAAGTTAGACATGACTGCATCCATGGTTCCAACTTGTATATTCCACTGCTATGTTAAAGCCTGATGATGTGATTTGAAAATGCTGCAAAGGCCTGGACCTGATAGGGTCCACAGCATGGTGGAATGAGGCATGCTTGTTTTTCCCCAGCACCCTTTCAAGTGCCAAAATAGTTCCTCTCCCCGCAGCTGTTTCTGTACTTAAAAAGGCAATGAGGAGGAACAGGAGCACCTCCTCACCCCATCATGCTGCAGGCTCTATCATCCTCACATCATTTAAAATTACCCACGGATGCCATCACATCTAGTTTGTCCCTGAGACTTGATTCTAGCATCCTGCTGACTGATTTTATTTTCCTAGGAATGGAGGGCAAGAAATGCATTAAACCAGAAGAGTTCCTGATTAACAGGATCACCCCCACTAGTTTTTTTGTGCTCAGAATTCCCACCAGCCCATTGTATCATTTCAGTATCTTTGAACATTGACTCACTCTTTGTAAATGTACTTACGTTATGCTCAAGTTCTCCCTGGCTCTCCTGTCTGTGGCTGTGGTCACATGGCAAGTATACTGCAATTTGTTCACACTGTAGATTTGATTGGGGATATTTTTAAGCAGGTTCAGATGATCACATATCCTTTGCCCAACCGCTTGCTTTGTGTGACAATGCTCCAGGCACTGTCCAGACAGCTGCGCCACCCAAGTGGAAAAGATTCTTTGTGCGTGTTCATATGCACAGGCGTACGCATGCACACAATGGTGAAAGTCACACAAAAAAACCCTTCCGGAAGAAGGATGTTCAGATGACCTAATCACAATCATTGTGAGAGATGGCTGTCCAGATAGGTAAAATCATGGATTCAAAGTGCAAATACCCAGAAAGTACTTGCTTTTCCTGGTGTTGGAAAACTTGCTAGGAAACTGGGAGGATCGTGTGAGTGAGCCCACTTCGGTGCGGGAGACAGATGTGGGCATCTGATCAGCAATTTTAAATGTGAGAGGGAGCAGCAGTGAAACCCGATCAAAATGACCGTGTGACCACAGCCAGAGTCTGTGTCTTTAGGTCCTGCTTTTATTCTCTCTTGACATACCAGGGTTGCTAGCATTCCTTTGGCAAATTCTGAGAAATTTTGGGGGTGGAGCCTGGAAAAGGTGACCTTTAGTGAGGATGTGATGGGGACTTCTAGGTGACACTCTAAGAATTTAGCACTCAGTCAATTCCCCTATAGACTGGCTTAAAAAAAAAAGAAAGCTGGAGGCAGCTGTGAAAATTGTTCCCTTGATTCTAGCATCTCTCCGTGACATGCAACAGCTTCCTCTGGATACCCAGAGAAAGAAGCTAAGTGTGTTATCATGAGTAGTATTACATCTGTTTAAGCCCATTGAAGTTAATGGACTTAAAAGGATGTAACTTGCTTTGGATGGCACAGCATGGTGTAGTGGTTAAGAGTGGTGGACTCTAATCTGGAGAACCAGGTTTGATTCCCCAGTCCTTCACACAAAGTCTGCTGAGTTGCCCTTGGGCCAGTCACAGTTCCCTCAGAACTCTCTCAGCCCCACCTACCTCACAGAGTGCCTGTTGTGGGGAGGGGAAAGCAAAGGTAATTGCAGGGCTATTTGGGGGCAGGAACGCATAGGAATGGAGTTCCAGCTGGCTCCCGAGTTGGCCACACCCAGCAGGAACTCATTAGCATAATAGGCCACATCCAGCAGAAGGAACTCATTAGGACTGGCTACATTAGGGGTGTGTGGCCTAACATGCAAAGGAGTTCCTGCTCCAAAAAAAGCCCTGGGTTTTGACAAGAAGCAAGGTAAACAGAATAAGAAGCAAAAGGTGGGTGTGGCTGTATGACCACTCTTCTGGTAGCATAGGGGTGTGGCCTAATATGCTAATGAGCTGTGCTGTCAGGGTGTGGCCTAATAGGCTAATAAGTTTTTGCTGGTGGGTGTGGTGGGGAATGCAGAGTATACAAATTTCAACTACTTCTTCTTCCTCCTCCTCCTTTTGATCAAACACTGCAATCTGAATAATGCTTTCCTCAAAATAAGCTCTATTGAGTAAAATTCAGTATGATTCTGAATAGACCTGCTTAAGATTGCCATCTACAGCATGCCACCAGCTAGAAAACAGGTCCTTTAACATTAAAAATAATTGGTGAGCCCTATCATCTCAGCGTGCTGTATTGCTGATGGATCTGTGCCCCCTGCCCCCAACTAATCTGCAGACCTGACATGATCCCTTTTTCTCTCTCCAGCTCCATTATGAACTCTGATGAAAGCACAGCCTGGGGTGCCATTTCTGCTTCTGAGTCTTTCCACTTTACACCAATTAAAACCATTCAAGTTTCATTAAGATCAACAGATTTCACAATCTCTCCCCCTCGCTTCTTTTTGTCTTTTGCATATCCATTATGAACAACAAAAAGCCCACCAACAATGCAGGCAGCAAACATATTCTCTTGATAAAAGCCCAAATCAAAAGGGAACTGTCTTTGCTTTTCATTTATTTTTTTAAAAAAAGAAAACAATGCCATCCCAATCACACACAATTAAAACAAACAACAAGGCTAAAGGGAAAAGGGGGGAGGGGGTGTTAAAAGCTCATTAAGACAGCACTCCGCAAAGCCATTATAATGTATTTGTCAAGGTTAATTCTGTGGAGGGGAAAAAATGTCATTAGCGTTGTCACGGTAATCAATACACTCCACATTTCTGCTTTGAACACACAAAGGCAGAAAGGAAGGAGAGAAGAGGGCCATGCCATCTTAAGTGCTCAGACTCATATATTTACACAACATCCCTTCTGGAGTCATTAAGGGGATAGCTTGTATTTCCTTCAGCTATGATAACTTGCCTGGAAGCCAAGCCTAATGAGTCTGACTTCTATTGACTCCCAAAGAAAGGCAATAAAGCCGTTATCAGACCTCAAAATAAAGTTGCAGAGGATGTGCAAAGCATAGTACTGCAAGGTGGGGGCAAAGCAACACAAATGGGAAGCATTTACTTATTTGTCCCCATATAAGACACGAGACAACCAGAGGTGGGTTTAACTAGTTGATTTAAATGGCTGATTTAACTAGTTGATTTCAGTAGCATAACCTACCTGTATTTTAAAGTTAGGCTACGCTTGGCAGTCTTTCATGGCTACCTTTGTTTGGGCAACACCATCTAGGCTTCAAACACAGCCAGCCATCAATTGCCAGCTCTGTTTATCCACACCTAGACATAAACTATGCTAAGAGATAATGAACTGCATCACCCTCCCCAAACATGACAAATAAACAGGGGTGGCCTATCCACTAGGTGACACTAGACAATCATCTCAGATGCTAGTGGTGGAGGGAGGCCAAATAGCCCTGTGAGCTTCCCTGCCACTGTCTGTGGCATCAGGATCTACCCTAGGAGACATCCATGGCTTTAGCAAGTAGCTGGTGGGGAGCCTGCTCCCTCCTCTCATCAGGGGGCAATCAAGGCAAAGTTAGGCCCAGGATTTACCTCAACAGATGAGGGGGTGAGGAGGATCAGCAGCTTCTCAGGGAGGAGGGTGGGTGCTGACTTCCTTCAGCCCAGCAGGGGTTGAAAAGGTGGACCCATCTCATCTGACTACTGGTGGACAAATAAGGATGGGCACCATCTTCCAGCATCCCTGCTACTTGGCTGGTGGAGGGAGCACCATTTTCCAGTTTCCCCACAGCATGGGGGTGCTATTTGGACAGGCTGATGCTGCTGAGAACCCAGACACTCCTTCCCAATCCACTTCATCATACAACGGTTGATGGGCTGTTCAGGAATGACCCTCAACATTGCATGGTGCCTCAGGGCGCTGTCAGTTCCTCCTACCTATCATGAGTAGTCCATCCTAATCCTACTAAAGTAGTTATGGCTCAAATATAAAGTCTAGGCCAAGTTCTCCCAGTCCTCCTTGAGATGGAGATAGCATGGAGCAGGCAAAAAATGGACTTTAAATAGCTAATCACAGAGAACCTAAAAAAAAAAATTCTGCATGGCCTCCAAGGGACCAGCTGATCCCATGCAGCCCCAAGGGAGGGTGAGTGGGCAATATCATGTGTCAAATGCCTACACGGAGGAGGTGGAAAGCTGCTTATATGCCTCTCAGTCAACAAGCCGCTATAGGCTGGGTAATCAGTGCCCAGCCAACCCCTGTTGGTTTTTAGAAGCGGCTGATAGAGCAGCACCCCTGCCCACAATGGCCACAAAGAATTTATTTTTAATGTCACTTTCCTGAAGACCAGCTCAAGGTGACTCACAATGTTGAATGCCCTTGTTACTGACCCTCTGCCAAATCGTTAGTTGATTCAGTGGCACCGTAGGAGAGGGGAAGTGAGGCTTAGCACTTCTCAGCACAGTTAAGGTGCAGGCAAGGATAAACAAGGCTTGGTGAAAATGCTGACCAGACTTGGAGACAGAGCAGAGTTCCCTCAAAAGATTGGAAATCACTGAGCTGCCTTCATTGCAAGCCACTACTAAAGCTAATAGTTTGATAATGCGGATGAGCCATTAAAATTAATTAAATAATAACCCTAGGCTAACCCAGCAACTATGGACCCATGCCTTCAGATGGGTGTGTATGGGCTGAGCAATGATAAGGATAACACAGGATATGAAATAAAATAGTATAACCTTGTATGAGAGATATTATCAACCTATGCTCCAAAGATATCAATAAAATCCAAATTGATAAAGTCTTCATTGTGTTGTATTACATACAGAAGACATTTGCTCTAGTTCTTAATGACTTGTTTTGCTTACATATTGATAATTAATGAGGTTTTCATGATTTTATGGTATCTTTCTGATTTGTAAGCCACCTTGAGCAGGACTTTGGAGAAATGGCATATAAATCCCCTAAACAAACAGTCACTATAAAATCTAGCATCCACAAACCACCACTATCATCACCACCACCACCACCATCATCATCATGGACACTTTTTTTTTTCTTCAGACAGACATGTCTCCACTCTTCTTTGGTGGCTAATTTACTGGGCAGTGAATTCAAAGGTCCATTTTTTTCTCCAAGAGATCAAAATGGAATAATGTTTTTCAGCCTTATAATGAAGATTCTGAAAAGATAGTAACCTGTCTTTAAGGAGTGCTTTACCAAGCATCCCCCAAGAATACAAGCCAAATGAAATCCGAATCTAGCACTGACACTTCTTGCTCACACTCCATATGAGAAGTTACTACTTTAAAAAGCATCTTCAGTTAGTGTATCATCTGCCCAAATTCTCTTTTAAGATTCTTTCAAAGAAAGCCTCTATTGTTGGAAGGTATACAGAAAACACTTTCCAAAAACATCTATGTGTGACATCTTTTAATTATACTCTGTAGGAAAGAAACAGTAGCTGCTTTATATGTATCTCCAGCATCCCCTGGCTTACATTTCTTAAACCAATATACAGTATGTTCTTCTTTGCTAGCACTCAGACAGGGGCAGCAAGTCCAGATCTGGGTGGCTGGGGATGAAGATTCATACCAATGTTGAGAGATTTGCTGCATGTTACACTGAACATTAGATTGCAAAAGTGGTGATGGCATGATAACTCCTCATAAGAACCACAGATATGAATGTTCCATAATTTCGTGTATTCTGAATCACAACAGGGGAGTTGCTACCCTCCCTAGTTTGTAAATAGAAACCTTGCACAAAAAGACTCCCACATATATGGATGCAGTCACATTCATACATAAGCAAGAGGAGAATTATGATGTGTGTGTGTGTATGTGTTAAGTGTTGTCAAGTTGCTTCCAACTTATAGTGACCCTCTGAATTAATGACCTTTGAAATGTCCTATTGTTAACAGCCTTGCTCAGGTCTTGCAAACTGAAGGCTGTGGCTTCCTTGATCAAGTTAATCCATCTCATGTTGGGTCTTCCTCTTCTCTTGCTGCCTTCAACTTCTCCTAGCATTATTGTCTTTTCTAGTGTCTTCTCTTCTCATGATACAAATAAAGTACAATAGCCTTTGTTTGGTAATTGTAGCTTCTACGGAGAGTTCAGACTTGATTTGATGAAGACTTATTTGTCTTTTTGGTGGTCCACAGTATCCACAAAGCTTTCCTCCGGCACCAACTTTAAAATGAATAAACTTTCTTTATGTCAGATTTCTTCACTGTCCAACTTTCACACCCATACGTAGTAATAGGGAGAACCATTTCTTCCCATATATGCCCCAGAGAGCCTTGCACTTGGTTGATCAACATCTACTGGTGGTCCCCGGCCAGAAGGATGTCCGTCTAGCCTCACCAGGTCCAGGGCTTTTTTGGCCCTGGCCCCAGCCTAGTGGAACAAGCTCCTGCTTGAGATCAGAACCCTGAGGGGTTTATTATCATTCTGCAGGGCCTGCAAGACAGAGCTGTTCTACCAGGCCTTTGGTTGAGGCAGAGGGCACCGAATGAAGCTGGCCTCCCTCACTGAAACCTGTCATCATTATTCAGCCGAGATTAAGATCTCTGGATTCAATCACTCCAGCTGAAATTGTGTTTGTGGTTATACACTGTTAGGTGCTTTTAACTTGTATTATTCAATTGTTTTAAATATTGCTATATATTTATTAATGTATGTTTTTATCCACTTTTGCTGTGATCCGCTCTGAGCCCATTTCCCGGGAGAGTGGAATATAAATCAAAATAAATAAATAAACCATTCATGTGGAGTTGGATACCTGCTGAAATAAAACCATCCTCCAATGCTTGACCAAAAATACTATCACCAACAGACCCCAAGAATTAGAATAATGTGTTCTGACAGAAACCTTGACTACTTCCATTGGGAAAATTACACCACAGAAAAGGTCCAAATTAATCTGGAATTTTTCTCCAACTGTGCTTAGAATAATGGTTAATGTGGCTCTGATGCTGAACAATGTACAGCTGTCTCTCCTGGTGGCTGAGAGGGTCTTAGGAGTGGCAGAGCTATAGTCTGATCTCATTAAAATGCATTAAACAAAGGGAAGAGAGAATCAAACTTTCTCCGTCAAGTTTTTAAGCCTCTGGCATTATCTCTCACTTGAGAATCCTTAGGCTGAAATCGCGGAAGTCAGATTTGGCTGTTCCAGCCTCTTTTTATAATAAAAATGACAATTACAAACATTACATCTGCACACTGACCAGAGCTATTTGCTCTCTCTATTCATGAAGAGAAATAATACATCATATCCTCTAGCTACATCTATTTAATAGGAATAGTAATTTTTAAAATCTCATTATGCATACAGGTTGCTGGAATATATGCATTTATATCTGCTGTTGGAGTTTATCTAGTTATCTGAACCTAGTTTGGGTGAAATAAAATTCTAGAACATAAGAAGAGGTAGATCGGACTAAAAATAATCCAGCTCAGCATGCTGTGGCCCACAATGGTGAACAGGACGCTCCTAGAAGACCTACAAATAGGGCATGAAGACAATAGTCCCCTGTTGCTGACTCTCAATATATGATATTAATGGCATATTTCCTTTGAACAAGAAAACCCCAACGTCTAAATACACAGGGCCTCGATTTCATCACCTGACTGATGAGATGACAGATGTGTATAACTGATTCCACGGCTGCATATAGAGCCCGGAGCCGCCTTACTTGTGAGATGTTTACATCGTCCCTGCAACTGTTTATGCACTAATTCATACTACATGGCTCCTTTTGCGGGCAGTTCAAAATGATGAGCCGGGTTTTATCCACGACTCTTTGTTGTATATTCATGTTGGATGCTGATTGTAAAATTCATTGCTATCTTTCTTGCTTGGTCTTTTAGATGTTTGGTAGCATTGTTAATAAAGTTTCTTTTTCAGAGCAGTTTAGGCCTACATAGCATTTACACTCCCTTCTGTTGAATATAAGCTGGCTAAAAACTGCTGAGCTATTTGAATAAGTTAAGGGTGGGGCAGGAAAAGCTCTTTGGGACTTTGGCAAATCTGGGTGTTCCTGCGACTCAGCCCTTACAAAAAGACTGAGAGCTCATTCGTGCAGAAAACGGCACCAAAAAGTTGCTTTTCAAAAATAGATTTTTTTTCAAAAGGAGAGATGGGTTTTCTTATATCCGTGAAACAATCTTATGTTATATCAAACAATTACTGTAATAGAGTTAATATTGTCTGCTCTGGCTAGCAGTGGCTCTGTATGGCTCTGGGTGATGGTTTTTCACATTACCTTTTATCTGATCCTTATAACTGAAGGGATGACCTTTTACGTAAACCAAATCCTCTACCAAAGAATCATGGTGGTTCCCCCATGCTATTTTATTCCTTATTTCATTATGTTTACATCATTATTTATATCCTTCCTTTCTTCCCAAGGGGGACCCAAAGCAGCTTATATCATTCTCAGTTTTATCCTCACAAAAACAACCTTCTGAGGCAGGTTAGGCTGAGGGTGTGTGACTGGCCCAAGGTCACCCAGCAAGCTTCCATGGCAGACAGGGGAATCTGATCTTGCCTCTACGAGATCCTAGCCTGACCCTCGAACCACTATGCCACACTGGCTTTTGATTACAATAGAAAGTACTTTAATATTTAGTGCAACTCAATGCATGACTAAACAAATTTTGAGTCCAGTGGCACCTTTAAGACCAACAAAGGTTGGTCGTGGGCACACACAAAAGCTCATACTTTGAATAAACCTTTCTTGGTCTTAAAGGTGCCACTGGACTCAAAATATGTTCTATCGCTTCAGACCAACATGGCTACCCTGCCTGAATCTATCAATGTGTGATTGGTCAATACTATTGAGTATTTTGTGGTGTTTTTTTTTTTTTTAATTCCTTTGACTGAAATTCTGTATGTATTTCTATAGGTATAAATCCCAGTGAGGTTAGGAGGCTTGTTTCTGAGTCAACATGCTGAAAATTAAGTTGTAGAAAACAGACGTTGTAGTGGTTATACCTACTAATAAAACAATATCTTTAATATTTCTAGGCCTGGTATTCTTTGTATGTCTTTGGGGAAATAAGCCATCTGTAATTATGCTTCTCAGGCAGGGTTTGTTTGCTGGAGAGGTGAGTCATAAATTCTAAAATAAGAATCTCACACTACGATGAGGATTCATAGGGCAATTGTTATTAGGATAGTTCAAATATGAATGGACATCCTGTGATTGTGGGTGATCACTCTGTTTTTATAAAATGTGACTCTGATTTGTGAGTAAACATATATTACATCGCCACAGTCTCTATTGTGGGTTTCTGGCCCCAATAAACTACTTTCTCATTTCTCCTTGGTTTGCCTTTCTTGCACACAGATACAAATAGGTTGTTTTCTCCCTCTCTTTTGTTTTCTGTGCATGGTCAGGAAGGTCACTTTCATTCTAACAGTTTTCACCCACCCGCTTTTCAACAGTTTACTAACATGCCCTATTTTTGAAGCCAGCACCAGTCAGAATGCAAGTTAAACTCATGTTATCTGGAGTCTGGAGAACTTTGACCAGATCCCAAGATGTGAAACTGAGCTTCAAATTGCAACCTAGGAGAGGGGTGCACAATACCTGTATGTTGTGGCATTTTGAATACAAGGGTGATCAGTGTTATGATCATTGGATGGCTCCAGATCAAACATCTGGAGAGGCTGCTTGGAAATAATAATCTCCATAATTTGGCCCATATCTAACATTTCAGATACATCCCCTGTGTAATATAGTTTAATTCTCCCCACTATATCACTTCTCTGAATGGAAATATTTCTCAAACTATTGTAAGTTCAGGGGAAGGTACCTATATGGAGAGCCACTTTGGTGTAGTGGTTAAGTGCGTGGACTCTAATCTGGGAAAACCGGGTTTGATTCCCCACTCCTCCACTTGCACCAGGCTGGATGACCTTTGGCAAGCTGTAGTTCTGATAAGAGCTGTTCTTGGGAAAAGAGCAGTTTCTGTCAGAGCTCTCTCAGCCCTACCTACCTCACAGGTCTGTTGTGGGGAGGGGAAGGGGAAGGAGTTTTCAAGCCGCTCTGAGACACCTTTGGGAAGTGAAGGGCGGGATATAAATCCAATCTCTTCTTCTTCTTCTTCTTTTCTGCATACCTCTTTCTTTCCTCTTTGGGGAATCAAAGTAGACTGGGGAGACTCTTTTCCTTTGTAGAACTGACATATGGGGGAGAATTAATCCCTGTTCTTCTACAGTGTGATGCCTTGATTCATATTTACCCCACACACACACGCACAACAGAACATATAGTTTGATCCTCACTGAATTCCCATATGCAGGCTTTCAATTTTTTACCAACTGCTGTACCTAGAAAATTGATCTGTAGATACGTTGATATGCATGAAATGAGAAGTTTCCTCTGGGGATTGCTGCACATGAAAAGACACAGTAGCAAGGGCTGGTTCAGAAACTGGGGATGGCAGGTGGAGAAGAGTTTTCAGCAATTTGTAGTAGTGGAAGAGGAGGAGTGGTGAATTGATCCTTTGTGAGGGAACCGGGATTAGGGATGGGCACAAACCCAGAAAATATGGTTTGTTTCAGTTCATGGTTCAAGGCATGCCTGGTTCATGTTCCAAGGAAAGTCACAAACTTTTAGCCACCACATAAGAACATAAGAATATAAGAGAAGCCAATGTTGAATCAGGCCAATGGCTCATCTAGTCCAACACTCTGTCACACAGTGGCCAAAAATACCAGGTGCCATCAGGAGGTCCACCAGTAGGCACAGGACACTAGCCTTCCCACTGCTGCCCCCCCCCCCAGCACGAAGAATAGAGTGCATCACCTGCCCCAGACTGAGAGTTCCTATCTACACCTTGTGGCTAATAGCCACTGATGGACTTCTGCTCCATATGTTTATCTAATTCCCTCTTGAAACTGTCCATGCTTGTAGCTGCCACCACCTCCTGTGGCAGTGAATTCCATGTGTTAATCACTCTTTGGGTGAAGAAGTACTTCCTTTTATCTGTTCTAACCTGACTGCTCAGCAATTTCATGGAGTGACTACGAGTTCTTGTAGTGTGAGAAAGGGAGAAAAGTACTTCTTTCTCAACCTGCTCTATCCCATGCATAATCTTATAAACCTAGATCATGTTACCCCTGAGCCGTCATTTCCCCAGTGATGAATGAACCAGTTCAGTTCATGAGGTTCATGAGATGATAGAACACCACCCCCCTGACATGCTAGAAACACTAAACTCACAGGGGATCTTTGGCTGAATCTCCTCTACCTGCCCTCCAAGGTTTTAGGGGGGGGGTTGGTGGGTACGGTGTGTGTGTGTGTGTGTGCATGCTTGTATGCCTGGAAGTCATGGCAACTTCTGGCAACCCCTATTGGGGGCTTGGACATTTTTCAGAGAGGTGGCTTTATAACCTGCCTCTGCTTCCTGAGCCCCAACATTCCTTGGAGGTCTCTCTTCCAATTACTTGCAAGAGTTGGCCCTGCTTAGCTGCTGAGATCTGGTGAGATCAGCCTGCCCTCCAAGTTTGATGAGGGTTGGATTCATGGGATCTAAGTTATGGCTCCCCAAAGAAGGTACCCCCAGGAAAATACTTTCTGAGGAAATGACAGGCTCAGATTCAGGAGGTTCAGGAGTGTAGAGAACAGACCCTGTGAAAGCTAGAGAAATCAAACTCACAAAGAACCTTCACTTGATGCTCCTCTACATGTCCTCCAAGTTATGTGCAGATTGGACTTAGGTGGTCCAAGATATGCCCCCCCCCAGAAGATGCCCCAGGAAAGTGCTTTTGAGGGAAAGGTCAGGTAAAGATTCAAAAGAATGGACCCCCCCTGCAAGCTACACACACCAAATGCACAGGGAGCCTTAACCTGCCTTTGAAGTTTGGTAAACATTTTGATTGGGTGGGGACAATCTGTCTGGAAATGTATCCATTCATGAACCACCACAAACTTCTTGGATGTTTGTGGAAAGTTTGTGCCAGTTGACTTACCATGAATTTTAGTTCATGAACTATGAACTGGCCAAAATTCATCATGAGCTTTAGTTCATGAGCCAGTTTGTGCCCATCCCTAACTAGGATATTAAAAAGATTCAAGTGTGTTGCTGTTTTTCAGCTATGTAACGTTGTGTGAGAGCCATTATAGCAGGGGTCCTCAATTTTTTTTTGAGCCCATGGCTACCTTTGTGGGGGGTTAGGGTTGCCATCTCTGGGTTGGGAAATTCCTGGAGATTTTGGGGTGGAGCTTTGGCATGGTGGAGTTTGAGGGAGGAGGGAGGATGTATATTTAGGAGAAGTATAATTAGGATTACCAGGACTGTGTTGGAAAATTCCTGGAGATTTGTTGGGTGAAGCCTGTAGAGAGCAGGGTTTGGGGTGGAGAAGGACCTCTCTGGGGTATAATGCCATAATCTACCTTCTAAAGCAGCCATTTTCTCCAGGGGAACTGATCTATATAACCTGGAGACCAATTCTGATTCTGGGAGCTCTTTGGCCACTACTTAAAGACTGACAACCTTGGGTGGAGGTGGGCACAACTACAAAATAGCTGTCACAAGAGGCAAAGCCACACACAAAATGGAAGCCGAAGTGTAGAGGAGAATGGGCTAATTAAAAATATACTGGGAAAGAGGAATAAGAGAAAATAAATCCAATACTCTGGTGGCAGCTACTGCTGAAACAGTGGTACTTTAATCTGCACAGCCAATCAGAGGATGTAGAGATGGCCACCAGCATAGATAGCTGTAATGGGGGATTAACTAGGTTCATGGAGGATTGGTCCATCAACATCTGCCATGGTGAAGTTCCACTTCCAGAGGCAGTAAACCCCAGTGCTAGGAGAAAACTTCAGGAGTAGGCTTGCCCACTATGCCATTTGTTGGCCCTCCAAGACAACCAGTTGGTCACTGTGTGAAACAAAGTGAACAAGGTACTGGACTAGATACACCACTGGCCTGATCCAGCCAGGTATCACATATAACAGCCCTGTCCTATTTCGGTTAACCCTTCAGGGATGTGCTTCCTAAAACACTGTCAGCACTATGGAGACCAGTATTCCCCCCCCCCAATAAAACAATGATTCCTTCACAGAATGCTTGGAGACTTCCCCCTGTTGCAAACCTCCCAATTCCATACACCTGTGCACCTTGCAAATGGTTCCATATGCTTAATCAAAAAGAAACCTAATTACCTTAATTTCCTTCATCAGAAAGGAAGACACTAAACTATATGTTTAATTACAAACTTTCCACCTTAGACAGCTATAATTAATGAGTCAAGAAATTGCAAAATATGCCTTGAGCAACCCTATATTCCTCTTGAGGTTCGTCTATTCCACCAGTGGTTTGGAACTAGTCACTTCTTATTAGTATTGGAAGAAGAGATGCCTACCTAAAGCATTAATCAAGGAATGTTTCAGCACAGAGAATTTTTTAAAAAAAATTACCAGTAGAGTATAGAGGATATATATATATAGTCTGCACACATGGCATGAAGTTAATAATTTTATTTTAATGAATAATCTTCCTGATGATAACAAGAAATTTTGCTGTCAAGGTTCCTAATTTACAAGGATCCCTTTGTGATTCTTCTAGAGGTTTGCAAAAGATTGCAAAGATTAGCCTCTTGCTAGAGAAAAAATAAGGTTCTGAGAATTAGTATGCTACATTGGCTAAGTGGAGGCTGAACTGTGCTCCTTCAAATTAGAAATGCTACTGAGATTTGTGGCTATGCTATTTCATTTCAAAACTTCTAGCTTCTGACATGGTTTCTGCCCATTCAGAACAAAACTGCAGCTGTCTGTTTTTCCCAGTGGTACTTAGGGTTGCCAAATCCACCTTGGGAAATTTGTGGGGAGTTAGAATGGTGACTGCAGTGGCAGAGTTTGTTGCAGGGAGTGCTCAGCAGGAATGTGATAACATGAAGTTGACTCTCTGAATCTCTTCCAGGGGAACTGATCTCTGCAGTCTGGAGATCAGCTATAAATCTGGGAGAACTTCATGCCCCTCACTGAGGTTAGTAACCCTAAAAGTACTAATGAAATTTAATTTAAACAATGGTGCCTGTTTTTGTGTTAATTGTATGTAAAAGAGATAGTATATGTAAATGGCTTATAACAGTTGTAAAAAAAAACCCCACACCTAAAAGAATCAAGAATGGATGCAGTAGAAAATCCAGAAAAACAACATACAGATCCAAAAAGAAATGAAAAAAAGAATATTCATACATTCTTAGTTCATCTTGGGTTCCTTCCAAGAGTATCCTTACCTGAATTCTACTTGGATTTTGGACAAAGATGCAAATGAACTGAAGGAACTGATAACTTCAGAAACCTGTACATGCTCCAGTTTCACAACTAATCTGAAAAGTGCAAATACCAGGCTGAAATTCCAAGGTGGAACATTCTCCCAGCATGGACCTTTATTTCAGTGTCCAACTACAAATTTTGGTCACTGCTCTACTGAGGAATCAAAATTTTGAGATTCCCATCCTGACTGCGGAAGAACTTGATAGCAAAGGAGAAGACCTTTCTCAATCACCTTTATTGGGAGCATTGATCAACAGAAGAAAGGTTCTTTGTACCACTTTTTTTTCTGTACGTGCTTCTCGTTCCACAGGATTAGGAAGGTTGACCTCCAAGAGGACAGTTCAAAGCTGGCACTGAAATTTAATTAAAAAGAAGAGGGAAATTTTTGGGTGAAAAATCAAGTTACAAACAGAGTGAATAAAAAGGGAATGGAGTAGGAAAATAAAGGGTTTAGTAATGGAGCCTAAGGGAAGATAGAAGCTAGGTGATCCACAGTAAGGGTAATTTTCTGCCCATTACAGAAATCTAACTTTTCTGGAAGCTGGTTGTAAGGTACCAGTGAGTCAATGCACATGCCTCTGAAGAGAGAAGGGACTCAAAAGTAAAGCTCGCATTTTTCTACCCTGAATTTAAAAGGGGGAGGGGTTATACATTTACCTTGTCAAGTTCCTTCGTTGCTGTCTCACAGTCTTTCCCTATTACTGCTCACAATCTTTCTGCTGCCTAAAAGAAACCATTCTACTAAAAAGGATTTTGAATGCCTCATCCCCTGCTCTTTTGACACCCCCCCCCCGGTCCCATTTTGGTTTTGCTCCTCCCTTGTGTGAATCAAAACCATGCTATTTTCCATCTCCTCAAATATTCTATAAAAGGTTCTACCAAAACTATAGTCCATTGAAAACATTGTAAACTATGTGTATGTCATATGTGGAGTAAAGGTGTGGGATGGTATAGCGCAATCGAATTGGATCTCAGTTGCTAAGCAGGGCCAGTACTTGGATGCAAGACCACCAAGGAAGGCTCTGCAGAGAAAGGCAATGGCAAACTACCTCTGCTTCTCACTTGCCTTGAAAGCCCCTTGCTGGGGTCATCATAAATTGGTTGAAACTTGACAGTACTTAAATATGTATTTTGTATGTATGAATTGTATAAAGAAATATCTTACAATAAAAATAAAATAATAACTTTACATTGTGTGTACACAATATAAATGTATCTACAAAACCAACAGTGTGTATCTGTGTATATGAGATTATCCATTCATTCATCCATCCTATTTTTGGGCTCACTAGGAAGAGTGTCTGGCTGTTTTCTGTCCTCCCTGGATATTTGAGAATATCCAGAGCCAGTGTTTTAAAGCTCCCAGGCCTGGTCCCCCCCTCACCAAACAGATTTCCCAGGCAACAGGTAGCTTGTGGACAGTGGAAGCCAGGTGCAGAGCCCAGCAGAGTTGCAGATCTGGCCAACTCCTTCTCTCCCTCCCTTGTGGCAGTGGGGCAATTTTCCTAGATCATTTCTTCCTCCTAGTCCACGCTTAACACTGCAGGTACGATGACTGCAGGTACCTTGCTCAGGGGCCCATAGAACTGGACCCATTGATCCAATTCACTTGAAACTTGGGTGCCTTCAGTGGACAGGCAGTGCTATTTTGGTGTAATTTAACTGAAAAACAGCCACTCTAGCCTCTCTGGAAAACACAAATAATTCTGGAATTCCGGAAAAATCTGAACCCCCAAATGGTACCGGGGGAACCAAATACCATTGAATTTCTGCCATCCTTGAAATCTGAATCACAAAAATACCATTTTTTTTTCAGGTGCACATCCATAGATGTATCCAGAGTAAAAATTTATATAAATGGAATGGGCATTTATATAATGGAATGAGCATTGCCTTCCCCCTCCAACTATAGCCTACCGATCTCTAAAAATAAAAAAATAAAAAATGCTCCTCCTGGGGGATGCGGGATCCTGGGGAATGACATAAAAAGCATTTGCAGAGAGAGGGGAGAACCAGTGAAAATAGCCACATTAGTGTGGATCTAACCTAACACTTCTTGTATCAGATGAGGTAGGCTCCTGTCCATGAAAGTTTGTGCCATAATCGATTATAAAAAATATGAACACACATGTACATTTAGGTCATATAAATGAGGTGCTGTTCTGTATTTTCCCCACCATTAAAGAAGGATGATCATGTAGGACAAGACCTTTTCTTTGGCAGCACCAAGACTATGTAACTCTCTCTCGAGAAAGACCAATTTCCGTTCATCCCTGCTAGCTTTGAGGCATTAGGGTACAATGATGTTATTTCAGAGGCCGTTCAAGAATGATGTCATCCTGATGGTTCATTCTTAACTTCTGAGCTGCTTTTTTCTTTCTGCTGGCCAGTTTGGTGTAGTGGTTAGGAGGGCAGACTCTAATCTGGGAGAACCGGGTATGATTCCCCACTCCTCCACATGCAGCTGCTGATGTGACCTTGGGTCAGTCATAAGGTCTTTCAGAGCTGTTCTCTCAAGGGCAGTTCTTGAGAGAGCTCTCTCAGCCCCACCTACCTCACAGGGTGTCTCTGTTGTGGGGAGGGGAAGGGGAAGGGATTGTAAACTGCTCTGAGACTTCTTTGGGTAGTGAAGTGCAGGGTATAAATCCAGTCTCCTGCTGCTGCTGCTGCTGTTGCTTCTTCTCTTTTTAAAGTTTAAGTGTTCATGATTGTATTGTTGGTGACATTGACTTCATGATGTTTTCAAGTTACATTGTAAGTGATTTGATGTACCTCTGTGGATCAAAAAAGCAGAGTGCAGATAAATATATTTATGGAGCTCCAGGACCTTTGGTTGCTTCTGCTGCAACAGACTGAGAAGGTAAGTTCTCTAGAATCTCATCTGTGTTTCATCAGGGCACCATGCTAGATGCATGATCTCACAGAGTTTGCCTTTATAATATTTATGCACCTTCTTCTTCCACCTTGCCCCTCACTGCTGAATTTTTCATTCAAAGATCATACAGTGAAAGCAAACAGTTTTGTAAACTGGGAATCTCTTCACCAAAGAAGATATGGAATTGAAGACAAGAGGAAAATCCTCTGGCATCTTTTGATTCCCACCAATGTCTCAGCAGCAAATGTATTTTTTTCCTTCTCTAATTCTTCTTTTTTTCTCTCCACAGGTTCTTAAACAAAGAACCCCTGGGAGCCAAGTCAGCCAGCCATTCCGCCAGACTCTCTAATCTGCTTATGGAGCCCTACAAGCATCTGTAATTGTAAAAATCTCTCCTTTGAATGCCTGCGAGATAACTCACTCTGTTCCTCAAGTGCATCATGCATTATTCCTAAGTTCATGACAAACGCCTCCAAAGAAAGGTTCTCTGAAGCCTGACATGAGCTACATTGTTCACTGCTTGCTGTCACACTGGGGATTCTCTGTAGAGCTCTTAGAGTATTCATATGGTGCTGAGAGGTATTTCCCATCTAGCCATTCCATGACGAAAGCTTGGGGCCATTCGCTTAGTTTCCAGCATGTTAGCAGGTTTTTTATTCCCCCCAACAAAGTCCTTTCAGTTCTCTTGGTCTGTATTTCTTTTCTTTGTTATTAGGGATGAACAGATTCACAGTGTTTTATGGGTTTTTCTGCTATTTTTGAAAGTTCAAACAACTCTATATTTCACTTCCATACCTCTGGCTTAACTAGGAGGATTTCTAAACTTAATTTCTAAATTGGAACAGATATACTTTCCTGAAGGTTTCAGCTGTTCATCCTGTTCTCCGGTAAAAGTGATCTTGAGCTACCCATATTGCTGTTAAGAATCTTGGAACAGGAGGCATTATACATCAGTTCCAATGTCTGACTACTAGTACAGGAGAATCTGGCCAAATTGTACAATACCAACACATTGCACAAGTTCTGAGATAAATTTGTAGGCAGCAAGATTTGTGAGGAAATTGGTTTTGTCTGCTGCTCATTGGTATGAGAAATTTAAGTACAATCCTATGTTTTATTTGTCATAAGGAAAATGGCAGGAATGTTATAAACTG
Organism: Gekko gecko; assembly: GCA_029375565.1. Classification (NCBI taxonomy): domain Eukaryota; kingdom Metazoa; phylum Chordata; class Lepidosauria; order Squamata; family Gekkonidae; genus Gekko; species Gekko gecko. The sequence continues at coordinate 45,188,525 of JAPDNY010000013.1, forward strand.
TAATTATTGTAATGGCTGTGAGTGTAGCTGTGTTGTATTTTATTCTGATTTATCAAATCATCGTTTGCATTTTTCCTAATATAAACAATAATAAAAAACCACAGGAAATTAAAGATACTCATATACAAACAAGCACAAAAATAGCACACAGACTGGGGCGTTGAAATATTTAGCCCAGGAACCTCCCCCCTTGCAGTTGTCCATGGGAAAGTTATGAGACAATTTGGGCTTCTTTTCAGCGGAGAGAGCTGGAACTCCACAGCACCTCAGTGCATCACAACCAGGTACATTTTTTGCCCCAGGGGTCCACCAATAAGATTAAAGTAACTGTCTTAATAGATGGCACCCCATATGTAATGGAACTGGACACAGGGTCCTCCCTCTTGATAATCTCTGAGGAGACCCTATGCATGCTCTACCCTAATGGGGGACCCCACTGGTAGACACCGGCCTCATGTTATGGGATTTCCAAAAGAACCTGGTAGCCATTAAAGAGGTGGGCCAGTTCCATGTAAAATACAAGGCATTTGAAGGCCCATTGGAACTGGTCGTGGTCAAGGGCCATCTCACCAGCTTACTGGGGCTAGTCTGGTTCAACGCTTTTGGTCTAGCCATCACTGGAATACATAATGTGCAGTCAGGGAACTTCAGTAACATATGTAATGAGTTCCCGGCAATATTTGATGGATCACTTGGCCACTACACGGGTCCTCCGGTGGCCCTGACCCTTGATCCTGTGGTTTGTCCACTCTGTCTGAAAGCCTGGCAGCCCCCGTTCGCTCTTCAGCCCAAAATCGAGGCAGAACTTGACTGCCTGGTCAGAATGGGAAACTCCGATCGTAACCCCAGTCAAGCCCAACAGGGACATCAGGATTTGTGCAGACTACAAGTGCACTATCAATAAGGCCCTCCAAGACCACGCATATCATGTTCCCATTGTGAGCCATGTCCTAGTGTCCCTGACTGGACTTGGCACAAGTGTATCAGCAACTGCTGGTAGACCACGCTACAGCGGAAGTCCAGACAATAGCAACACACAGGGGAGGTGTTTAAGGTCAAGCATCTACAGTTCAAGGTCAGTGTAGCTCTGGGGATTTTCCAGAATTTAATGGACTGTTTGCTTAAAGGAATCCCTGGAGTGCAACCCTTTTTCAACGATGTTCTGATTTCAGCGCCATCCCCCAAAGCCTTTGCCGACCATCTGCAAGCCGTCCTGCAGCACTTCAACATGGCTGGACTAAAACTAAAGAGAGAAAAGTGTCTCCTTGGTGTCCCCAGCATCAAGTTCCTGGGGTTCAAGGTTGACACCCGTGGCATCCACCCCACACCTGACAAAATTGCAGCCATCTTCTATGCCCCTACACCCTCCTCCAAGCCAGAGCTGCAGGCTTTCCTCGGCCTGCTGAATTTTTACCACTCATTCCTCCCACACAAAGTGACCATGGCTGAGCCCCTGCACTGACTCTTGAACAAACATGCACATTGGAAGTGGGGGCCAACTCAGGCCATGGCCTTTCAGGCAGTTAAGGACCTACTGACTTCCAATGCGGTCCTGGTCCATTTTGATGAATCCCCGACCTTGAAGGAAGGAGGCTAGCCACTGCAAGGCAAGCCCCCGTCTCCCAGTGTCAGCAAGGCAGTGGGTTAACACATTATGGTCAACCATGTCGAATGGTGGTAACAGATCAAGAAGTATCAGCAGTGTCGATCTTCCTCAATCCAGGTGTCTCCAGAGGTCATCCACCAGGGTGACCAGCACTGTCTCCATCCCATGGGCAGGGTGAAAGCTGGACTGAAAGGGGTCCAGGATCTTAGCATCCTCCAAGAAAGTCTGGAGCTGCTGATACTTCTTACCCAGGAACAGTAAGTTAGACACTGGGTGTTAGTTACTGAGGACCATAGGGTCCAAAGAAGATCTTTTTAGGAGAGGACAGGCCACTGCCTCCTTCAGTTCCCTGGGGAAGGTCCCTGTTGAAAGAGACAAGTTGATAATCTCCCTCGGGGGGATCTGCACCTCATTGTCACAAGCTTTAACTAGCCACAATGGGCAGGGGTTTGGAGGCATGTGGTAGGCTTCACAGCCACCAGAGTCTTGTCAACTTCGTCATGGGAGAGCAGACTGAAGTGGTCCAGAATTGGACCTGAGGACATCCAATGGGCTTCCAGCTCTTTTATTGTATCAAATGTGATTGGGAGGTCATGGTAGAGTGACAAGACTTTGTCTGAGAAATAGCTCTCAAATGCCTCACAGCCAATTGCCAATTCCCTAGCATTTTGAATGCCCTGCAGCAAGTTAGTCAACGACCGAATAATTCTAAATAATTGGGCTGGGCAAGAGCTAGCAAATGCAATGGAGGTCACATAGAAACCTTCTTCACGGCCTTCACTGCCATCTCATAGGTTCTCATAAATTACCTATAGGATGCTCTTGTGGCTTCATCACAAGCCCATCTCCACCCACTCTCTAGCTGTCTTAGCTCCCATTTCATCTGCCATAGCTCCGGGGTATACCTCAGATCTAGTTTGGTATGGGGGCAAAGAGGATGCTGGGGAGCAACTTTGTTGATGGCTTCAGAAATACGGGATTGTCAGTCTTCCACCAGCACATCCAATGGGTTGCCAGAGGAAATCAGAGCCCAAAGAGCTCCCTGTAACCTATTAAGGTCCATTTGACTCCATGAGTGAGCATAAATCTGCTTGTCGCCTAAACAGGGATGGTTAGGGATACCCAGGATGGCCTTCAAGGCCAGGTGGTCTGACCATGGTACTGCATTCACAGTAATCCGATCCACCATAATCCCTGAAGCAAAGATAAGGTTCAGCATGTGGCCTGCTTGATGTGTGTGGGTCGATACAAACTGGGAGAGTCCTAGTGCCACCATGGATGACACCAGGTCCATGGCCTGAGAGGAGGTTGCATCATCTGCTTGGACATTGAAGTCCCCCAAGACCAAAAGTCTGGGGTGCTCCAAGGCCCAACCAGATACAGCCTCCAACAGGCCTTGGCCTCCCACATGAGGCCCACACATCCAATGCTGGCAAATTTTGTCTCAGGGAGTGGCATGAAGGAGAAAGCCTCCTGGATGAGTAGTGCCACACACCCCTGCCCACCAGTCCGAGACTGGTGGAGGACTGAAAACACGGGGGCGGGGGGAGTTGGTTCAGGGCAACTGTTTTGCTCTCCTTCACCCAGGTTTCAGTCATGCACGCCAGGCCTCCTGCTTGTTCTATCAGATAACTTTGCAGAACAGAGATCTTATTCTTGATAGATCTGGCATTGCACAACACCAATGTTGGAGAAGGGTACATTTTCCTATCCCGACAGCCAGCATCTCTTGAGATGGGACAAAGTTTGGTTGGAGATCACACACATCCATATCTCCTTCTCCTTCCCTTATTCCATCTTGTCCCACTGCCATACTTCCCCCACCCTATTAGCACTGGAATCCCCAACCCCCACCTCGTTTCCTCCATCAAATCCTATTGGCCTGGATCTTGGTCACTAGGCATCTGACAAAAAACACAATAGGAATCACAGTCCCTGACAACTTCCCCAAGAACAATCACCAGTTCTGTTTCTTAATAATACTTCCCAACCACCCTTCCCAATTTCAAAACCCAAGAATCCTGCTAATTTACAAATTGATTATTAAATTTAAATAGTCTCCAATATAAATTCTTCTAATCAATTTATAGCTGAGCAATTCATCATCTACTCAATTAATTAAATCATCTTATAGATGGGAACCAAATACAATAAGGTGAGATCCAACCCAATGATGCAGGTTTATTGTAGGGGGATTTATATAAGTTTAAATGTTACTTGAATGATCACCAAAGGAAACTATTATAATCAAGTTAAGAATGGTAACAAGAGCAAATAGAGAGCCTTGCATGGTGTAGTGGTTGGACTAGAATTTGGAGACTCAGGCTCAAATCTGCACTCTGCCATAGCCCAGGGAAGTTTGCTGTTACCCTGTGGCAGTTATTCTCTCTCAGCCTAACTTACCTAACAGGGTGCTTGTTGAGAGGATAAAATAGAGGAGAGAAAACAGCTGTAAGCTGCTTTGGGTCCTTAATTGAGAGAAAAAATCTGAACCAATGAATACAAATAGACAATGCAACTACGTAGTAAAAGATAAGCTGTTGTACATTAAGCAAAACTAATTATGGTTTAGTTTTTGCTTTTTATACATTGGATCTTTTTGGGCATTCCCACCAAATGTATAGGAATGTGCCTTTTTGCCACACCTCTTCCAGCAGAGACTGTCTCCAGTTTTGGACATTATATTTAGTTAGTATTTCCTTAAATAAAGTTTCCCTTCTTTCACCACTGTTAAAATAATTACAAATCCTTCAATGATAACTGAACACACACACAGCCTGCTAAAATAACACTTATCTTCTGTGAGACAATTCACAAAGTCATAGATCTGAGCTTTGTTTCACTGGATTGCAGGTGCTGTTTCCCAATTTTTTGCATACACAGTCAACTTCCTGTGCTCCTAAGACAGTACACAAATGAAGCCATGCTTCACACATTCATTATGAAAGTCAGATTGGCACAATAACAAAAAAAAATGCTTTGTGTGGGCCAATCTGATTTTAAATTAAATAATTGGACCATTTATCCTTCTCTAAAGAGATTCAAGAAAGACTTCTCAATAACAGCATTATTCAACTACTATTTGCTTCATTATTGCATTCTGTCATGCTTTTAAAGACATGATTATATCTTTGTTCCTCTGTACGAGAAAAACATGAAGATGGCTTTTGTCTGCCTTACTCCATTCACAATTGCTTAAATTATTGTATGCATCAGATAAGATGGGACTGTAGGGAATGAGTTCTGCTATATGATATCTGATTATTTATTTATTGTCATTGGGGTAAAATAGGTTTCTACCATGCAAGTCAAGGAAAAATAAGAAGGAAATTAAAAAAAAGAAGAAAGAAAGAAAGGAAAGGAAGACTGCAGTCTCCATAATAACAAAAATTAATACTTTTGGGTTTTTCCCATGCAGTCCTAAAAAGAGTTCAGTCCTTCTAAATCCATTGAGACCAGCTCTGCTTAGGATTGCTCTGTAAATGTTCCCAACTTCACATTATCCAGATCTGCTTATCTGTCTACTAGAGTATGTGCAAAATGTTGGGTCAGAGCAACAAGCCATTGTTGTTGTCAGTCTGGCATGACAAGGTGTTGGGTACAAGCCAAAAATATTTTTCTTCCCTGATACTTGAGTCAGGAAGCTGGTGGGCAATATGAGCAAGTCACACTGAGGATCCAGGCCTAATTTAGACATTCTACTGGCCCATGTAGAAACCCATTGGCTTCTTGTGTCACCTGATACTTACTGAGCTGAGAGTTGCAGCACCATTCATGGCCCTCCACACTTGTGATGTCAATGAGCACCCAATAAGCAGCTCCCACTTCAGGTTACCTAGCGCTGAGGGGGGTTCATATATGATGAAGTCATCATGGCTACCACAAGGATTTTCAGTCAGATTGAATTAGGAGCTCAGTGCTCAGGGAACTATGCTGGGAATTCTGGGAGTGCTTGAGCCATCTCCCCTACATGACTTTCCCGATCCGTAATAGGCACAGGGAGTCACCATTTGCTGTAGGGTTTCCAGGTTGACTTACATGGAAGAAGAAGAAGAGATTGGATTTATACCCCACCCTTCACTGCCCAAAGGTGTCTCAGAGTGGCTTACAAACTCCTTTCCCTTCCCCTCCTCACAACAGACACCCTGTGAGGTAGGTGGGGCTGAGAGAACTTCTGACAGAAACTGTCCTTGAGAGAACAGCTGTGCTAGTGACTGACCCAAGGTCACATCAGCAGGTGCAAGTGGAGGAGTGGGGAATCAAACCTGGTTCTCCCAGATAAGAATCCACACACTTAACCATTACACCAAACTGGCCAGAGTCCTTTTGGGAAACCACAAGTGATGTAGGCATTTTCAGGCCTACTTCTGGTTGAGGGTGACACTCTGGTTTTTGGACAAAATTCTATGGTAAATTTGGCTTCAAACCAAAGAGTTTTGCCCCCAAACCAGAGCCTCAACCCCAACCGGAAGTAGGACTGAAACTGGAAGTAAGCCTGAAACCAAAAGTAGGCCCAAAAAGGTTAGTGAGGAGGGTTCCCCCTCACCAGCCACCTGGCCAGTGGTGGGCAAGAGCCTGCAAAAGTGGGCATTCCCCCACTCCCACCAGGGAACTGGCAACCCTAATTTGCTGTAATGGTAGGGTTGCCAATTCTGGATAGGGAAATTCCTTGGAATTGGTGGGGGTGGAACCTTGAGAGGACAGGATTTGGAAAGGGGAGGGTCCTCAGTGGGGTATAATACCATAGGTCCACCCTCAAAAACATCCATTTTCTCCAGGGGAAATTATCTCTATCATTTGGAGATCAGTTATAATTCTGGGAGATCTCCAGACCTCACTTGAAGGTTGGTAACCCTTACTTAATAGGGAACTTTTAAAATGCTGATAGCTACTTGTCAGTCTCCCCAATGATGCAGACAGCAGATCCATGAAGTTTTTCAGATCTGGTAAATGGCACCCACTCCTCATACACAGCAGTCTGATCTAAGTGGAGACCTGTTGGGATATTGCAAGTTATGAAAGAGTTAAGCTGTTTGTTTCTGCATGCTAATACCAGTTATTTATCTTAGGACCAATTAAATCCTATGCATGTATTTCCCACCAGAGAAAAAGGAGGTGATATTCCTAATGAGTTGGGATTGGGGCCAGCTATTGGATGATCAATTTTATTGGAGTGCTACATCCATTTGGTCAGATACACAGGAAGGTGGGGGCTTTGGGGAAACTTTCTGTCTCCTTTGCTATCTCACACACACAAGGTTTAGCAAACACACTGACAAGTTCAAGGTCCTGGTACTGACCTTTAAAGTCCTGTGTAGTCTGGAACCATCATATCTGCAGGACCATCTCTCCCACTATGTCCCCCGAGGAGCTTTGTGTTCTTCAGATCAACATCTACTGGGTGATCTGCAGCCTAAAGGATGTCCGCTTAGCTTCAACCAGAGCCAAAGCCTTCTCAACTCTGGCTCCCACCTGGTGGAACAGTCTCCCAGTTAAGATGAGGGCCCTGCAGGACTTACAACCATTCTGCAGGGTCTGTACAACAGAGCTGTTCTGCCAGGCCTTTGGTTGAGGCAGTGGACACCACCTTAGACTGCCCCCCCCCATGCTATTCCCCTGTGCTATGCACAGATACTCTCTATGTTTTGAGTGATGAGAATTCCTTGCCACCATTAAAAATCAGTAGATTTAGTATACATATAGGGGTAAAAAAAATTCTGAGAGCACTTTAACTGTATTATTCCCATCTTGTGATTTATGTATAGAATTGAATTTTAATATCTTTTATCATATGATGTTTTAATCCTTTAAATTGTTATATTTATATGTTGTGAGCTGCACTGAGCCAACTTGCAGGGTTGGGCAGAATAAAAACCAAAATAAATAAAATTAGAAAACCTAATCAGGATTTTTGTTATTTTTCTGTCCATGTAACCCTTCCTATTATTTTTCTAGTAAAGTCTTGTTTTCTTAAACTTAATACACATGCGTGGTTGCATTCCTTTTTACTCTGCTGAATATCCAACAAGACCTCCCAGCACTAGAGCACTCACAGCAGGAACTCTGGTACCAGGACCTAGGCAGCACTCAGAGCCAATTTATGCCTTGAAGTCCACAAGTCCAATTGGCCTACATGGACTTTAAGGAGTAAATTGTCTCTGAGTGCTGCTTAGGTCCTCCTACCAGAGTTCCTGGTGTCAGTGTTCTAGTGCCTTACTGCTTATGGCACAGACTACATGTTATTTAGTGAAACAGCCAGATTTTTAGTGCAAATCTCCCCTCCTTTAGACCCCTTTTCCATGTGTCTGCATCCATTTAAACTGGCCCCATGAAATTAATTTCCTTTTCATTATCATTGAAGCAGTGACCTGCAATAAATGCTGAGTTATAGACCAATTCATCAGGAGCTGTCATGACTATTTACCATATCTAGCAATAATCCTCATCCCCCACCCCTTTTGACAGGGTAAAATGGAGTTACCATGAGGTTTTTGCAGTAATTTTGAATAGATATTGTCTGTTTACATTGACTGTACATTGCTGACTACAGTAAATAATACTTATAGGAATCTGATTCAACTTAATCCATGTTATTACTTTCTCTGCACTAGAAGAGGTAAAATCCACAGACAAGGTGTCATATTCAAGTCTGTCAAAAACTTGCTCATTATGTTAAAGCTATATTTCTTTGCCCTGAAGTAGGTCAACCAACAATGATCTACTGGAATACAACAGCCCTAGGGATAAACGAGATTAAATGGACAGGATACCTAACTTTGTGGTTATTGTTGAATAAGAACATTGGCTTTTATTGGTTAATAACTTTCTGAAGAGCAGCAGAAGATTATCTGGCATTGCTTAATGAGAAGATCAGGAGTGGCGACAAAGTTTCCCTGAAAGATAGCTGACCCACCTCTACCAATATTTCTCTGTAATGTGCAGTATTGGTTGCTGCAGTCCTTCATGCTAAAAAGATTGACCACACCTGGAATACATTGCCTATTTTCAACTCAAGTTAAACATTCTTATAATTGCATTGCTCTAAGTGAGAGGGACATTAATTGGAGTGTGGTGTTTTTTGGCTCTGTTAGTTTATCTCCTCTCCACTGCCCTGCCTGCAAAAGTGGCAAGGCCTCGTCTCAATCACAGATTGGTAGGGTGGGAAAGGGAACTCCCGAGTGATGTCAGAGAAGGCAGCACTTTCCACTACTTCCCAATAAAGAAGAATGCCAGTGATCAAGCTGGGAGTAAAAAGAGCAAGAGCATATTGGTTATGCTTCTTTTGCACCTGCACAGTTGCACTATTTGATAAGTTGCCACAGTCTCTCTGCATTCACAAGCTCACTGGCAAAGTCACCAGTCATGTGCTTCCCTTCTTCCCATGCAGGATAAAGACTCAGCCAGACAAAATGGGCAAGCTAAGCCACAACACAGGGAGCAAAAGGCCCCTTTTATGAGTACATTTTGGAAGGGTTTTCAGGATAGGTTGGAAGGATGGCAGTGGGAGGTGGAAAACAGTACAGCTGTGTTCTGGACTTAAGGTCTTCCCCATGCATAAACTACCGTATCCAAGAGTCAGTGTGAGAATGTGCATGCACAAAGTAACATGAATCCAGAAACAACTTCAAATGCTTAATTAAAAGCAAGCATTTATTTTTAATTGTTCGAGGATGTGGCTTGGAGTTTGCAATCAAAATGCCATTTGAGCAGTGGAATGATCCCACAACACTAATGTGCAGCTGCAGAAGTGTGTTCCATATGTTCTAAGTTACACTTTCTTTACATTGAGAAAAAAAGTTATGCCTATCAGACTGGGCTGGAACCCTGTGTGAATACCAACACATGCCCCAGCACTAGAACACCCTGTTAGCCTTATCTGGATTGAGCTTCAGCATCTTAGCCCTCATGAAGCACATTACCTAGGTCTTTATATCAAAAACACCAGGTCTGTATGACTTGGCCCACCAAAACCAACCAAATACAACTCATCATCCATCCAAAGAGGCTTCCAGGTTTTGACAACACCCTTGATTTTGAGAACCTGGGCAGGCAAAACAAGATACTTTCATCAAACCCACAGTGAGCTGTCATTGTTGGGGTATGTTTGGTTTGGTAGTTCACAAGTTTGCTCCCTGTACCAGTTTATAGAAAAACTGGAAGACATGTTGATTTCATTTGTGTGAAAACAAACATCTTTGAAATATTCTGTCTTTTGCCTGTGCAGAAGATAGCTCGTCGTTTAGAAGGCTTTTGCCATATACCTCTAACCACAATATTCCCAAAGTTTAATCAGTTTTTTAATTGTCCCCATATCCTCCAAGCCTAAGATACTTGCCTCATGCAATCATCTTCAGGATATAATACTGCATAGTATAATGAAACTTTTTATAACCACTTGGAAACATCCATAATTTTTAATGAGTTTACCAGACATAACAGTGTAACATGTATTGGAGATGTGCACTGAGGCAACAGGTTCTTTTTGGTCACAACACAATTACGTGCTTTCAAACAGCAACCAGATCTCATTTTCTTCTGTGACATGTTTGCTAGCAGATTCTGGCCAAACACAGGAAAGAAGAAAGCTACCGTCGAAATCACAAAATTGCTGTATTACCTTGTGAAGAAATGCCTTTCTGGATGGAGGTTTGACATGAGCAAAACCCTTCACTCTTGAATTTTATAAGATTTTTTTTTTCTTCTAGGCAGAGAGCAAGGCAGGAGGAGGAAGTCAGTTCAGTTGCTTTCCAGACTTACCTCAGCCTACCATCATACAAATGCTAATAGATATAACAGGAGAGAAAATGGGTGGGTCAGCTCTCCCCCTCTACTCCTCCCCAAACAGGAAACAGAGATTAGCAGGAATTAAGACTAGAAAGACTTCAGGAAGAATTTCTGGAGACTTCAGGAAAAGCTACCTTGACCTGGCCTGACCAGGTCAGTGGGTGGGGAAAAGAGAGGTGATAAAACTCAGGGGAGCAAGGAGGAAGCTGTCTATCATGCTGAGTCCATCAGAGTAGACAGAACTCTTAACTTGAGATTGGGAGGAGGTGTCTATTGCTATGTGCTGGCCTGGACAGCCTGAGGAAGTTGTAAGGTAATGACAACTCTGCAGAGATCTATAGCATGCTAAGCTAAGGAGCCTGTCCTATATTTTAACATTTGACAGGGCATATAGAGAGAGAGGGACAGAGGAATTGCACTTTACCCATTTCTTTTGAGTCCCTTGTTCAATCTGATGCTGTGCTAAAAGTATACTTGTGAACATTTTCTTTTTAATAAATACTTTATAACTTTTGATGCTGGTAGTGGTCCTCTGTACCATATAGACTTCCACCATCTTGAACACACTATTTTAAAAGGAGTGCCAGGTGGATGGCAGGCAGTTGGCAAATGGCTATTCCTCCAGTGGCACACAAGGCAGTAAATGGTCCCCATGGTGACTGGGCACTGGGCAGTGTGAAACACAGAGGCAAATCTGACCCTCCCAGCAGGCAATTCCCTATAAAGGTCAGGGGGTGGCAGTGGTTACCAGACACACAGAGAAAAGCCTCTCCAGGTGTTGGGAAAACTTTGGAAGGCAGGGTGGAACTGGGCCTGAAGGCCAAAGAGGACCTGTTCCACCACATACCCAACAATCTTTGAAAACAGTGGAAGTTACATGAAAGCATCTGAGATGTATTCCATATAAACTTGCATTTTGTTTCTTGGAGCAATTTCTGGGTGGGAGGAAATGTTCTGCAGGTTTTTTTCACACCTGATTTAGCTGGAACCATTGAAAATTCATTGGTGATGGATATTTATTAGCTCATATTCATGACATCATGTTGATCATTATGGTAGTTTTGTTACCATTTTTAAAAATGTAAAATTAAATTAATTTATTCTTGTCGCAGATGAAAATAAATTGTATAATGAATGAGAGGTATTTGCATGCCTTAATCATCCTTTGAAATGAAATTTAGTAATCAAATGCAATCTGGATCAAATCTGATCCATACATATATTGACAGTATAACCCTGAGCAAAGATACAGTCCAATGATGTCAGTGGGCTTAGAAGAATCTCTGCTTATGATTGTTCAGTAAATGATCCAAATTTGATTAGAATTATTTTCAACATCCAAAGCAGTCAGATATCTTCCAGTCTGACTCTGGTCGTACACACTGTCAGGCAGTGAAGATTGGTGAGAAAGATACTATAGCAGGACTCACGCAATCATCTTCAGGGTATAATATAGCATACTATAATGAAACTTTTTATAACCTCTTGGAAACATCCATAATTTTTAATGAGTTTACCTAACATAACAGTGCAACATGTACTGAAGATTTAAGAGTGGTCAGAAACCTTCTGCTCTGACTTTGCTACACAAGCAAGTTCGATATATGAGAGGATAAAGGCAAAGACTATGCCTTCTCCCCTTTCCTGTGATTCACAGCTAGTCAACATGGTCCACAGGGAACAAGGGCAAAAGCTTTGCTTGAATATGTTGGCTGGCCAGCAGAAGAAATAGAAGTAGAGGTGTAGTGGTTAAATGTGCAGACTCTAATTTGGGAGGACCGGGTTTTATTCCCCACTGCTCCACTTGCAGCTGCTAATGTGACCTTGGGCAAGCCATAGTCAGAGCTGTTTTCTCAAGAACAGTTCTGGAAAGAGCTCCCTCAGCCCCACCTACCTCACAAGGTGTCTGTTGTGGAGAGGGGAAGGAGTTTGTAAGCTGCTCTGAGACTCTGAGTGAAGGATGGGGTATATCTCTTCCAATCTCTTCCTCTTCCTCTTCTTCTTCTGCAATATGCATCCTTCAGATCATAGTAAAGGAGGTAGCTGTGCATATGCCTATGCAGACCTCTATGTGACCAGCCCACTCTGCAAATAAGAAATACATTTGACTACAGAGCAAAAAACATTTTCTATTTTCTGCATGACAATCCCTTCAGTGAGTGGTACAATCCCTGCAAATTTCATCACAATTGTGTTTGGTGCTGGGGTGCGGCTGCTATATCCAGAAATCTGTTTTCTGTTGACTCCCAATGGAAATGACTTTCAGATTCATTTCCAGGTACGACTTGTTTTCATTGCAATGTTAAAAAAATCTGACTAAAGTTCTTAATATGACAAAGAGTCTAACCCGAGCTCTGACTTTTGTTTTCGTGTACCCTTACTTCTTGCTAGTAAAAATGAACTGCAGTCAAACATTTCATTGACTGCAAGGGGTGTCTACACATTCAAATGTCACCAAAGGACATGGAGGAAGCTTCCAGGCATCCCTCAGCCATGTGGACCCACCTTGAAATGATGAGTCCTTTCTGCCTGCTGCCAACTGCTACTACTGAGACAATCAGGAGGAAGGAATGAAGATGCACTTGCACTAAAAATAAAACCCCATCTCCTCAGATGGATAACATCTGGTTACTGAGTGTAAGCCTGGCAGCCTATATTTGGAAGGGTTTTCTTTCCCCCCATCACCACCATAACCTGAAGAAGGAACAACAGTTTGAGCAGAATTGGCAGGAAGACCTTGAGGAGTGGGAATGGAACTCTGAAATATCTGTCCACACCAACTGTGTATGTGTTAACTATCATGTGTTGTTTTGATGTATTTTATAAACCCAATATAATCAAAAGGTTTAGATATAAGAACATAAGAGAAACCAATGTTGAATCAGGCCAATGGCCCATCTAGTCCAACACTCCGTCACACAGCAGCCAAAAATACCACGTGCTATCAGGAGGTCCAACAGTGGGGCCAGGACACTAGAAGCCCTCCCACTGCTTCCCCCTCCAGCACCAAGAATAGCATCACCTGCCCCAGACTGAGAATTCCCATCTATACCCTGTGGCTAATAGCCACTGATGGACTTCTGCTCCATATGTTTATCTAATTCCCTCTTGAAACTGTCCATGCTTGTAGCTGCCACCACCTCCTGTGGCAGTGAATTCCATATGTTAATCACTCTTTGGGTGAAGAAGTATTTCCTTTTATCTGTTCTAACCTGACTGCTCAGCAATTTCATGGAGTGCCCACGAGTTCTTGTATTATGAGAAAGGGAGAAAAGTACTTCTTTCTCAACTTGCTCAGTCCCATTCATAATCTTATAAACCTCGATCATGTCACCCCTCAGCCATCGTTTCTCCAAGCTGAAGAGCCCCAAGCATTTTAACCTTTCTTCATAGGGAAGATGTTCCAACCCTTTTATCATTCTAGTTGCCCTTCTCTGCACTTTTCCCAATGCTATAATATCCTTTTTGAGATGTGGTGACCAGAACTGTACACAGTATTCCAAATGAGGTCGCACCAATGATTTATACAGGGGCATTATGATACTGGCTGATTTGTTTTCAATTCCCTTCCTAATAATCCCCAGCATAGCGTTGGCCTTCTTTATTGCAGTTACACACTGTCTATTCATTTTCATTGAGTTATCCACTATGACTCCAAGATCTCTCTCTTGGTCCATCTCTGCCAGTTCAGACCCCATCAACGTGTATTTATATTTAGGATTTTTGGCTCCAATGTGCATCCCTTTGCACTTGGCCACATTGAACCCCATTTGCCATGTTGACGCCCACTCACCCATTTTCGACAGATCCCTTTGGAGTGCCTCACAATCCTCCCTGGTTTTCTCCACTCTGAACAACTTTGTGTCATCTGCAAATTTAGCCACTGCACTGCTTACTTCCAATTCCAAATCATTAATAAATAAGTTAAAAAGCACCGGACCGAGTACTGATCCCTGTGGTACCCCACTGCTTACTACCCTCCACTGAGACAGTTTCCCATTTATACTCACTCTCTGTTTCCTATTTATAAGCCAGTTTTTGATCCACAAGAGGACTTGTCCTTTTATCCCATGACTATTGAGCTTACTTAAGAGCCTTTGATGAGGAACTGTATCAAAAGCTTTCCGGAAGTCAAGGTAAATAATATCTATTGGGTCCCCCTTGTCCACATGTTTGTTTACTCCCTCAAAAAACACCAACAGGTTAGTGAGACAAGATCTTCCCTTACAGAACCCATGCTGAGTCTGCCTCAATAGTTTTTGTTCATCAATGTGCCTACTAATTCTTTCCTTAATAACAGTTTCCACCAACTTACCCGGTATTGATGTCAGACTGACTGGCCTGTAATTTCCCGGATCGCCCCTGGAGCCCTTTTTAAAGATGGGAGTGACATTAGCTACCTTCCAGTCCTCAGGAATGGCGGCAGATTTTAAAGAAAGGTTACATATTTTTATCAGGAGATCCACAAGTTCACATTTGAGTTCTTTTAGAACTCTTGAATGAATGCCATCCGGGCCTGGTGATTTATTAGTTTTTAAATTGTCCATCAGTCGGAGGACTTCCTCTCTTGTCACCGCAATCTGATCCAGGAAGAAAGGTAAGGTAAATATCTTCTAAGTAAGCTAATAGGAAGGAAGGAAGGAAGGAAGGAAGGAAGGAAGGAAGGAAGGAAGGAAGGAAGGAAGGAAGGAAGGAAGGAAGGAAGGAAGGAAGGAAACGGTTAACAAAAAGTTCATTGATCAAACACTGTAAACTGGATCACATTTCTTTTGGGTTCATAGTAATTGAAGATATTGGGGCATATTCCCTGCATATTTTGTACATTATACTTTGCACATTTATAACAGTTATTACAATAAGCTTTTCAAGGACCACATAAGCCTCAAGTGTGAGGCAGTATAAAAATATTTCAAATAAATAAATATTCTATATACACACATATGCATTTTAATAATGTTAATTTAAAATATGAACAGACAGAAGCTCTCCTCAAAAGACAATTGTGGCCTACAGCATCCCTACATTCTTGTACAGCATCCCTACATTTTGAAGAGATCTTTACTATGGTTATGGTGACTGTTAATAAGCAGAGAACAAAGTTAGGGTGAACTTTCACAAAAGGTTCTAGGACTGATGTATAGGCTTGACATGGCTAGGTTCAGGTAAGGCAAAACTGAATGTGAATATTTGAAAGCAACTGGGGTACTCCTTTGTATATAACAACTGTGACGGAACAGAAAAATGTGGCTCATGTGGGTTTGTGGTCCACTGCTAAACTGAACCATAAACCAAAGCACAAATTGAATTGGGAGGTTCATTTGCAAATGGAACCTTTCATGGTTCATGGCCCACAGACCCAGTTGAAAGGGACCACAGTCCTTTTAAATAGGCTTTGCAGAAAGGCCGAAAAACAGCAGCCTGCTCCCCACTGCTCAGCTGTTTTGGCTTTCTTGTGCCGTCACTTTGAAGACGCTGCAGAAGAAAGTCCAAAATCGCTCAGCAGTTTCTGCTTTCTTGTACAATCCCTTTAAATTTTAGTTGTTTTCTGAGCTTCTGTAAATCCTGTTTTAAAGGGACTGCAGTCTTTTTCAACAGGGTTTGCAGAGTCATGAACCATGAAATGGTTCTGTTCTTGAACAAACTTCCCAGTTCAGTTTGTGGTTTGGCAACAAACCCACATGAACCACATTTTTGTTTCAACTTTCTTGTGCAGTTACTTTAAAGGGACTGCACAAGAAAGCCTGAAAAACATCTGAAAGGCCAGGAACAGTTTGCTCCCCACCACTCAGATGTTTCTGCAGTTTTCATGGGGAACAGAAAATAGAGGGTTAATGGGACTCTTAGTCCCTTTAAACCTCTGCTTTCTGCTTGATTCACAAACTGCCATGAACTGCTTTAAAAGTTCATGGAAGTTCATGATGGTAGACCTGTCATGAACTTTGGTTTGCAAACCATGATCAGGGCAAAATTCTTGATGAATTTTGCTTTGTGGTTCAGTTCACGCCCATCCCTATCTTTCTCTCTAACCATACTATTTCCTCCCTGGTTACAATGGGGAAAATAATAAGCTGAGTACCCCTGTTTCTATTTGCATGAAAGAAAGAAGGTTTTATTAAGCTTTTGTTGTTGTCTTCCATTAAAGTCAAGTTGGTCATTAAAGTCAATTTAGGTACCCATTAAGAAAGCTTTCATGGAAAGTTTTATTTAAGACAGGAGCAACTTTCTAAAGAGATGTGTCTTTTGGATCCCTGTGCAAAGATAGGGTCTGAACAGTCAGAAATTGATGTTATTTGGAAATGCTTTTGAACTACAAAATGTGTTGAGAGGGGACTGAAGGAGCATGGAACCCAGGAGATGGTGATGTGATACAGGGGATGAGGTCCTGTCCTTGTGATGGATATATTAACTGGGGGGTGAAAGCCCATAGCTCTGGCAGCACAGAAAAGAAAGATGGGGGACCATCAGAGCCAATGATGCTTTTCTGCCATAGCTTTTAGTTTACTCCAGTTGACTGGCTGCTTAACAGTGGGGCCAGGGAAACATCCTTAAGCCTTTCCACTGCTCTGTTCTCTCTCTGGGGGACAAAGCAAATAAGGCTTTTCCCCATGAAACCAGTCCAAAGGATGACAAAGACAAGTATCCAGCCAAATGTCCATAGAGGCCAAGAGACTCAAGAAAGAGGGAACAAAACATGTCTCTGAAATTTCATATTCATTTCAGCTGAGTGGATTTGTTGGAATTTATTTATTTAAAATATTTTTATGCTACCTTTCCATCCAATCAAGGTCCAAGTAAGAATACTTACCCACCTACATCTACCTAGCTGTTACTGCTTTGTCCAATCAATGTCACGTGTAGACCTCAGTGTGCTCGATTAGATCACAGTCCCTACTTGTCTTTTGCTCTCTACGCTACATTTTAAAGGATTTCTAAAAGTTGTTTTATTTTTCAAGGTACTGCCTAGTACTATTTTCCTTTCGCTTTTGTGAATGAACGGCAAGTGGGATTATGGCAAACTGCTACCTGGCCCAAAGTTGCTGTAGGCTATCTCTATTCCCTTACAAGGGCTGCATTTCTATAAGATAATAATAAAAAAAAATATGTGGGGTACCAATATATTTTGACATGCGATCCTCTATTCTGTTAAAGCACACTTCAAAGAAAATCCAGCTCTCCAGCATAGCTTCCATTCATTTCAATGGGATTTGCAAGAGAAAGCTTCCCAACAGATTGTGTCCCCAAAGTTCTGTGGAACTTAAGCTAATGAAATCACTAACAGCAGTTGGTTTGCATATATATTGGGGAAAAAAATGCTGTGGTTTTAGATTTATGAAGGGAGGGGGAACAGCCAGCTGTTCTACAAGCCATAAATTGTACAACTTGGTGTCCTAATATTGTTCTGTTTTATTATTATGGTTTGGGTTCCCCCATATTTATTTATTTTCTGTGTCATATCTATTTATGGTTCAATGCAACAACATGTAGTAAAATAAAACCACTTTCAATTTATGAAGTGGAAAGACTGTTTCTGATAAACAACAGCAATCAAGGATCAACTGTGGCAGATCAGAACATTCAGGACTCTTGTCTTTCTCTCAGTTTTAAAAAAAATTCTGAAGATTTGACTTATGTTAGCTTATCACCAAAGAGACTCTGAAAATCCTGGTTGAACATACAGCTCTTTTCAAATGCAATATGGATATTTATTTATACCCCAATAGAGACCCAAGGCATCTTACAAAGTTGTTCTCCCCATTGCTGATTTTATCCTCATGACAACCCACTCTGTGAAATCGGTTACCCTGAAAGATAGTAATTGGCCTGTGGTCACCCAGCAAGATTCCATGGCTGAGAAGAAAATCTGAGCCTCCTAGATCCTAGCCTAATATTCTAACCACTACACCACACTGGCTTTCATGAAAGGTTTTCTTTACACTATAGGGAATACTCAGGTTGGCAGTGAAAACTTTAGGGGATCCTCAGAAAAGTTGCCTTCCCTGAGTCACATGAACACATGTGAAGCTGCTTTATACTGAATCAGACTGTTGATTCATCAAGATCAGTACTGTCTACTCAGACTAGCAGAAGCTCTCCAGGTTCTCAGGCAGAGGTCTTTCACAATCACCAACTACCTGATCCTTTGAACTAGAGACTGAACCTGGAACGTTCTACATGCCACTCCCCAATGGCCTCTCCCTAAAGTTTGCATCTCCTTGTTGTTGTTACCCATTCACTTTCCCTCTTCCTCTTTCATCCAGTCACCGGCTGAGTTCAGAACTCAGTTTGAGTTCAAACTGGCAGTTTGAAGTGGGAGGGAGTCATTGCAAAAAAGACCCAGAACACTGCACCGACTGATGTGAGAGCATACCGGGAGGAGGCACGAGGGAGCGTTCAGACTGCTGGCCTGGAGGTGTGGTTGTAAATTGCTTTTTCCTGGTAATTCGGATATATGTACATATGCGCTCATGCACATAAGCGCACCAAGGTGATTTGGGGAGGATCCCATTGCACTGGCAGCACATTGGGCAGTAGAGTGGAGCACATCCAATCATATCGCTGCTGCCTCTCCAGGGCAATCAAGTGCACCTTATGTGCGGAAACATCCAGTGGACATTATTACCGTGGGTTGTTCCCGGCCTTTTGGGTTAGTGTTCACACTTCCCGGAAGCAGAATGAAGCGGGATAAACACACTCTCCAGGATTTGCTACCACTTTCACCAGGTATCTTTTAAACGCAGGACAAAGTGGTACACGATGGGTTGACTACGGTTGGGGAATGCCAGGCAGATGTGCCTGTGTGAAACCTTGCTCACACGTGGCTATAGCGGGGCAAACTGCCAGTCTGAACTTGGCCACCATATCCACTTATAGGAAAATGGCCCATGATTGGACCTGCAGCTCTTTTCCTTGTTCCCTTTGTTGCTCATATAAAGTGTAAGAAGTTTCTGTGTACCAAACAAGACCAATGGCTCATCTATTTTAATATGGTATAATTTGATTGGCAGCACCTTTCCAGTGCCTCAGGCAAAGGTCTTTCCTAACACTTCCAGCCTGTGATTCTTCCATTGAAGATGCTACGGATCCAACTTCTGCTTGCAGCCCAGCTGATATGCAATTGAGTCATGGTCCCACTTCTAGCACCACCTTTTCTTTCAAAGGAATTTCAAAGGGAGACTGCAAAGAGAAATTGCTAAATTAACATTCACCAAGAAGTTTAACACCATGACCTGGATGATCCCAGCTATACCAATCTCCTCAGATTTCTGAAGCTAATTAGGAACAGCCCTGGTTAGTCCTTGGATGGTAGCCCAAGAAAAGCCAGGGTTACTACACAGAGGCAGGCAATGCCAAATCACCTATGGACATCTCTTGTCTTGGAAACCTTACAGGTTCACCATGACCGATTTCACACAAGAGTTGAGCCGCCATCACACCTCCCTTTGCCCCATTTCTATTGGTCAATTTCCCACTCGAAGCCACGTGGCCACATTTTGACCTGTGGCTTCACCCGATTTCCCCCGCGGTTTTGTGATCCTGTTTTTTGAGAATCACGAAACCGCAGGGGAAATTGGGCGAAGCCGCAGGTCAAAATGCGACCACGTGGCTTCGAGTGGGAAATTGACCAATAGAAACGGGGCAAAGGGAGGTATGATGGCAGCGCAGCTCTTGTGTGAAATTGATCTATAAGTCAGGTGCAACTTGATGGCACTTTCCGCAAAGGAGTGTAATACTACTTTTCACCCAGAGATCTTGTCTTAACAGGGATTTGGAATTTTTAAATCCACTGTATATGTTAATATCTTGCATTTACCACTACTTAAGGTACTTTAGCTATACCTCTATAATTTCCTACTGTAGCTGTATCCTGCTCTAGATTTTATATTTTGACTATCTAACAGCAACTGAGAATATTTCTTTAGATTGCATCCTTTTGAACTGGCCTGTCTTTGTAAGATCCTACACCACTTTTCTGTTGTGTACATAAATCTGACCAATGGATGTACATTTGACTGCATCTGAATAAGTGAGCTCTGACTCATTAAAGTTTATGCTACAATAATTATTGTTAGTCTTTAAGTTGTCCCTGGGTTCCTGTTTTGTTTTGTTCCTGCAGACTAAAATGGCTACCTACCTGGACTCTTCTCCTTCTACTGAGATTCCCACAATAATCCAGACAACCAATAGCCATTATTTCAGATAGGACAGGGGTCCTCAAACTTTTTAAATGGGGGGCCAGTTCACTGTCCCTCAGACCGTTGGAGGGCCATCGCGTTCGCCCCTCCCCCCCACCAGCCTGCTCGCCCCGCCGCCGCGTTTGCCCCCTCCCCCCACGACCAGCCTGCTTGCCCCACTGCCGCGTTTGCCCCCTCCCCCCACCAGCCTGCTTGCCCCACCGCCGCGTTCGCCCCCTCCCCCCACCAGCCTGCTCACCCCGCTGCCGCGTTTGCCCCCTCCCCCCACCAGCCTGCTTGCCCCGCTGCCGCGTTCACCCCCTCCCCCACGACCAGCCTGCTCGCCCCTTCCTCCTCCTCAGCTCCTGGGCGCTCTTGCTGCCCAGGGCTGCTGGAGGAAGAAAGAGGCCGCGGGGGGCGGCTTTGGGGGGCGGCTTTGGGGGCGGGTGCGGCAATTTGCCACCCCTAAGAGCCCGCCGCCCTAGTGAGCGAGCCGGCAGTGCCTCTCCCAATGGGGCTACTTGGGAGGAGGAGCCCAGCAGGCGGGCGCGGGCGCTGCTGCTGCACTCCCCGAGGAGGAGGCAGCTCCAGGCGGGGGGGGCGGGCATAAACACTCGGCGGGCCGCATAAATGTCCTCGGCGGGCCGCATGTGGCCCGCGGGCCGTAGTTTGAGGACCCCTGAGATAGGAGTTATATAAGCATAGCTTCACTAGCTAGGGTTGATTTCCCAGAGAAAAAGAACTGAGCCTAAGCACTTCTGAGTTTATGCACACAAATACCTGCAAATGTTACACACCCACATACTGAAGATGGGGCAGGCACATTGGTGGATGGGGAGATCAAATGCAGTCTAACCTTAGAAGACTTAATGCACAGATGTACTGTTTGATCCATGTATTTTCCATGAAAGCGGGATGAATGAGCCTTTCAGATCACCAACATCGTGTCCCAATGCACATTTCAAAAATACAATACATTGTGGTTTCTCCTTGTCGAAACATTGAGAAGATAATGACTTGGCCTGCTTCCTGTCCACAGAAGCAGTTGATGCTGCTGGAAAGGCCTCAAGAAGACATCACAGGAAAAAAAGCAAACTCAGAGGCCTTTGATTCACAGCTCTCTTGGGACATGAAGGTGACAATCCTGAACACATTTACAAGGGACTATGTCCCATTGAACTCAGTGGGATTGACCTCCGAATGCTTCAGGTCTGCACTAGTAATTCTCATTGTTCCCAAGCAAGAAACTTCAGCATCAGCTCCCTTTGTTGTGGTAGAAAATAATAATAATGTAGTAATAGTGGTGGTGGTGGAGGAGGAGGAGGTGGAGGAGATTGGATTTATACCCTGCACTTCACTACCCAAAGGAGTCTCAGAGAAGCTTACAATCTCCTTTCCCTTCCCCTCTCCACAAGAGACACCCTGTGAGGTAGGTGGAGTTGCGAGAGCTCTTTCAAGGACTGCTCTTGAGAGAACAGTTCTGAAAGAACTTGTAACTGACCCAATGTCACACCAGCAGCTGCATGTGGAGAATGCATGCGGAGTGGGGAATCAAACCTGGTTCTCCCAGATTAGTGTCTGTGTTCCTAAACACTACACCAGACTGACTCACCTTGACTCACCTTGGAGGGTTGTTGGATGCCTGCAATAGGCATGTGAAGTTATCTGAACACCCAGAAGAGCTATATAAATGCTAAGTATAATATCCTCCTCCCTTGAGCAATATTGTCTTATTCTTTTCCATAGGAAAACAGCACATTGTGCTTGCATATGAACATACACAATACATTTTACAGCCCAGAAGGTTATTTGGCGACAACAGCCAGCAAACACCATCTTAGCCCTCTGCTTGAAAGTCATTGATGCCAAGCACATAATGGCCCAGTACAGCTCTATTTGGTTTTGCATACATTGTCGAGCATTTTCTGAAGCCTCCGATATTATTCTCTGGTGATCACAGAAATATCTGCAGCACATCAGCTTGGAAAATGCTTTTGGGAGGAAATTGGGTTTCTCGCTCTATTAGGAGCAGTCCATTTTTATGATTAAAATCAGAAAAACAATGTTCTTCCCAGTTAAAGTGAAATGTGCAAAATAAAGACTCTCCCATAACTGGGTCTCTAAATACTTATCTAAGATACTGGGGGAGGGGGGAGTACTGAAGAACAAGAAAGGGGGATTAAAAATGAAGACTGCTTTGCAGGGTCTGGTTGCCTCAATTTAGCACTGACGTGTTTTGCAGAAATTATTGGAGTGATGTTTCATATGCTCAGGATTTTTACAATATATTAACCCCTGTGGGGAATTTAAAAGCCAATTTATCCTTTTCTATATACAGTTAAAAGAAGTTTCTGCTTCGTGTATCAATATTTCAGGCCATCATTAGCTCCTACTGTATCTCACTACATGACATGTATCCTAATACATACTCGCTGTGGATTAATCATTTCTGTCCACAGAATGGCAATAAATCTCTATAAAACAGAGAACAGGGACAGGGACTAAATCCCAGCCTTTGCGGATGTTCAGTTTTGGCACACTAACTATGTTTAATGGGAGCACACACTGATTGTGATCCTCCTGATATGTGTGGTAGCCATTTTGTGTGCTTCAGTATGCATGAACAGAACACTGGATTTCTGAGGATATGCTTTTGTGCATACTGAAGCTGTACACACATGGAAAAATATGCGGGTTGCCCATTTCACACAAAATGGTGACCATGCTTATCAGGTAGCTATTGCAGGTAGCACAAGCTCCCATTATCTGTGGTTGGTACACCAAAACAGAATGTCTGAAAGGAGTTACTATGAAATAGGACCAGAAACATTAGTTATCAACCTGGCCTTAGACATTCCCCAAAGGTCCTTCTCTTGGGATGCTTTTGAATTTCTCATCCCTCGTATTTCAATGCAAAAATAATAATAATCCCATTTCATTGTCACTTCTCTTGTACATGAACTGTGAGATGATTCTTAATTTCCGTGACATTTTCTGTTTCCTTGCACCAAACATTTTTCATAAAATGAACTCACGCTTTGTATTAATAAATCAGTATTATACATACAAATAATGTAAGTTACATTTAAATACTATGTAAATATTGTATGAAAGCAGTACAACATGCACATTCAGGAGAAATAAATCTATAAATGCTGAAAAACAAAAACAATAAAAACTTTTGACAAAAATATAAACTAATCTAAAAATGAATGAATGAATGAAATAAGAGAAGAAGAAACCTTTGCTCATCCCAATCCCACACTAGTTGCTGCCATCTTCAGAGGTGAGTTGGATGTGACAATAGAGGGGGTCCTTTTCCATAACAACACTGTCCTTTTGGAATACACTGCTGAAGGAAGTTCTTCCAGGGTAGCAACACTGAATAATGCATTAATTTGAGACGGAAAAGTTCAGCATGAGGAAAGAGAAACCAGTGCAAAGATTGAGGCTCATGGGGTAATTTCTCAGAACAGTGGACTGAATCAAAGTGGAACCAGACAGATTTTGGAATTTCACCTCATTCCTAAAGTGAACCCAAAGCCCACCAAAATAAATTATACTTCTGGGTTTTTTTAATTGCTGCTGTTGCTTTTGTTTCTTAAACCATTTTAATCGTGCATTATACTGATTTGCTTTATATGGTTTTTATGCACCATAAACTGCATTGTACACAAATATTGGAAAGATGGGGTAGAATCTATTTTTTTTTTTTTAAAAAATCAATAAACATAAAACTACACCACAGGACTCCCTCATGGATCACTGCCTTGTCGTGGCGAGGGGGCTTGCGTGGTTCAATCACCGCCATCCCAAAGAAAAAGAAATGCAAAAAAGCAAAGTGGCTGTCTGATGAGGCTTTACACATAGCAGAGGAAAGAAGGAAAGCTAAAGGCAACGGGGAAAAGGAAAGATTTGCCCAACTGAATGCAGATTTCCAGAGAACAGCAAGGAGAGATAAGGAGGCTTTCCTGAATGAACAATGCAAAGTAATAGAGGAAAACAATAGATTGGGAAGGACTAGAGATCTCTTCAAGAAAATTGGAGAAATCAAGGGAACGTTCCATGCAAAGCTGGCCATGATAAAGGACAAAAACGGTAGGGACCTAACAGAAGCAGAAGAGATTAGGAAAAGATGGCAAGAATACACAGAAGAACTATACAAGAAGGACCTCGACGTCCTTGACAACCACGGTGGTATAATCACTGACCTCGAGCCAGACATCCTGGAAAGTGAAGTTAAATGGGCCTTAGAAAGCATTACTAACAACAAAGCTAGTGGAGGTGATGGTATCCCAGCTGAGTTATTCAAAGTCTTAAAAGAAGATGCTGTTAAAGTGCTGCACTCAATTTGCCAACAAATTTGGAAAACACAACAGTGGCCACAGGATTGGAAAAGGTCAGTGTACATTCCAATCCCAAAGAAGGGCAATGTCAAGGAATGTTCAAACTATCGCACAATTGCACTCATTTCACACGCTAGCAAGGTCATGCTCAAAATCCTACAAGCTAGGCTCCAACAGTACGTGGATAGAGAACTGCCAGAAGTACAGGCTGGGTTTCGAAGAGGTAGAGGAACTAGAGATCAAATTGCCAACATTCGCTGGATTATGGAGAAAGCAAGAGAGTACCAGAAAAACATCTACTTCTGCTTGATTGACTATGCTAAAGCCTTTGATTGTGTGGATCACAATAAATTATGGCAGGTTCTTAAAGAGATGGGAGTACCAGACCACCTCATATGTCTCCTGAGAAACCTGTATAAGGGTCAAGAAGCAACAGTTAGAACCGGATATGGAACAACTGATTGGTTTAGCATAGGAAAAGGAGTACGACAAGGATGTATATTGTCACCTTGCTTATTTAATTTATATGCAGAGTACATCATGCGAAATGCTGGCCTGGATGAATCACAAGCTGGAGTTAAGATTGCTGGGGGAAAGATCAATAACCTCAGATATGCAGACGATACCACTCTGATGGCAGAAAGTGAAGAGGACCTAAAGAGCCTCTTGCTCAGGGTCAAAGAGGAGAGCGCAAAAGTGGGCTTGAAGCTCAACATCAAAAAAACTAAGATCATGGCATCTGGCCCCATCACTCCTTGGCAAATAGAAGGGGAAGTCATAGAAGTAGTGACAGACTTCACGTTCCTAGGATCCCAGATCACTGCAGATGGTGACTGCAGCCATGAAATTAAAAGACGCCTGCTCCTTGGGAGGAAAGTGATGGCAAACCTAAGCAGCATGATAAAAAGCAGAGACATCACCTTGCCAACAAAAGTCCGCATGGTCAAAACAATGGTATTCCCCATAGTAATGTATGGCTGCGAGAGTTGGACTATAAGGAAGGCCGAGCGCCGAAGAATAGATTCTTTTGAACTATGATGCTGGAGAAGACTCTTGAGAGTCCCTTGGACTGCAAGGAGATCAAATCAGTCAATCCTAAAAGAAATCAACCCTGACTGTTCCCTGGAAGGCCAGATCCTGAAGCTGAAGCTCAAATACTTTGGCCACCAAATGAGAAGGGAGCATTCACTGGAGAAGACCCTAATGCTGGGAAAGATTGAAGGTCAAAGAAGAAGGGGACGGCAAAGGATGAGATGGTTAGACAGTGTCATCGATGCAACGAACATGAAGTTGAGCAAACTTCAGCGGACAGCGGAAGACAGGAGGGCCTGGCGTAATCTGGTCCATGGGGTCGCGAAGAGTCGGACTCGACTGTGCGACTGAACAACAACAAATACCACAGGAACCACCACTTACTCTAAGTCTTCTATGTCAGTGACTAAGAAGGTAACAGGGAAATGGCATAGCCAACAGTTTTCTTTTCTGCCACAAGGACCAGAAAACTGCTTCTGAAAAGAACATTGATGCTGCAGATGCAAACTTGAGATCACATTACTAATTCTGTGGCATGCGGTGGAAATTCAGAAAACCCAAGGAGCTAAAAAGAGACTGCAATAGTAAAGAGTGGATTCACCATGGTAAAACATAAGTATATGGAAATAAGCCCCCCCCCCAAATACTCGAAGGGACTTATCCTCTTGCAAGACCCCACAAATGTTAAGCTTGATTTGGTAGCCAGCCACAATTGTTACTTGCCACCACCACTTTGTATTTTAGAGGACTTTGGGGAGAGGATGGAAGTCTCTCCTCTCATGACAAACTGGGAGCAGGGCAGAAGCAGTGTGAGTCTTCTGCAGTACTTCTGTCTCTTGCAAAGCTCAGTTTGACATAAAAGATTTCCAGCCCCTCCCCTGAGTTCCATGTGTGTCCTCCAGTATTCAAAAACAGAAAAGGGGAACTCTCTTATATCATGCTGAGTAAGGATCAGACACAGCAGAAGCTTCTGTCTGCTCCAAAGCTAGAAGAAGTCTTGTTCATCTACACACTGAGACTGGCAGGTAATCAGTGAAGTCTTGTGAAACTTCCTGTAGCCTAGAGAGACGGGGCTGGTGTGCGTGTCTGTTTGTGAATGATAATATCCATTCACTTCACAGGGCTGTCAGGATTATAATGTATGTTATACTTGTACTTGTATAGTTCCAGGTGGTCAGCCGTGTTGGTCTGAAGCAGTAGAACAAATTTAGAGTCCAGTGGCAACCAACTCTTTAAGACCAACTAAGGTTTATTCAACATATGAGCTTTCATGTGCATGCACACTTTTTCAAATACACTGGGATAGAATTTATAGACAGGCTGAACAGCAAATGTATATGTAACATGATGAAGATGTTTTAAGTTATGCAAAACCAAAACTAAATAACAAGCTAAGGTTATAAGATCAACAGTTGTTTTGATTTAATTAACTTCCCACAATTAAAAAAGATGCCTTTACACACTTATCCCCTATTTTGACATATTTATTGCTTTGGTGTCTTTTTCTCCCCTTAATTAAATCAAAGCAACTATTGACCTTATAACCTTAGATTGTTATTTAGTTTTGGTTCTGCATAATTTAAAACATCTTCATCATGTCACGTGTAAATTTGCTGTTTAGCCTATGTTTGAACTCCACCTTCCATTCCAGTGTATTTGAAAAAGTATGTTTGCACACGAAAGCTCATACCTTGAATAAACCTTTGTTGGTTTTGAAGGTGCCACTGGACTTTAAATTTGTTCAAGTACTTTGTATGCTAAGTATGTTGAACACTGGAAATGCTACATTTCTAAGTAGTTAAGGAAGGAAGGGGAGGGATTATGGGTTAGTGGTAGAACATGTCCTTTGCATGCAGAAAGGCTCAGTCATGAAATCTCACGTTACAAGGATTAAGGTCGGAGGTGATGTGGAAGACCTCAGACTGAAAACCTGGAGATCAGCTGCCAGTCAGATAGGCCAGTGGTATGAGTCAATATAAGGCATCTTAATGTGTTCAAGTACCTACACCCTTCTATCCCTGGCAAGTGTAGTGCATGCCTCAGTGTGGTGAACCTCAGATTACTACATTCTCTGCTGAGGAACTACTGTGCTCTGGTTTCTTCAGATAGAAATTCAGATGGCACCTATATAAACACACCAGGTGGTATTCACCATAGCCCAGTGGTGGCTCCTCCAGCCTAAGGAAACTTCTTCAAACTTAAATGGCTCTTCCTTCAGTGGAACAGACATTTAAATTGGAGAAGGCTTCAAACTTTGCTTGGTGAAGTGGCAGGACACATGCCATTGAAAAAAAGGATTAAAATGACTACTCAGACAACCACTGATCAACCTTTAGTTCAGCTATAGATTTTCCAACCCTAAATGTGACAGCGATTATTTTCTTTAAAAGAGAGGTGCTGTCAGAGAATGAATTTTCAGCATTTGCTGGCATGGTTTGACCCCCCCCCCAAGGTACATTGCAATTCCCGTCATATGTTCCATGCCCTCCTGTCACTGGTTAATTAGGCAGATGGGAGTCTTGGCTGTGCCACTCTCCTGTCTCCAGCTTTTTTCAGCAGTCCAGAACATGTTCAAGGAGGCAATTCATTTGAGCTCATGTAATTTGAGTTTGCAATAGCCAAAGCGAGGACTCACTTTAATATACTGCTAATAAGAAAGCTTTAATTACAAAGCTCTACAGAACAGTTTGCTGATAATTTAGGGAGCTTCAGAATGGAGGTGTTCAGCAGGTAATGGGTAATTTATCGGCTGACCTTCTATTACTTCCGTAAATCACCTGTTCTTGTGGCTTGTCATCCTTGCACCATCCAATCTGCTAAAATGCCAGCTTCAGAGCAGGAGGGAATTGGCCTGCAAGGTGGAAGGCAGGTGGCTGCTTCTCTGCTTTGATATAGCTTCAGATTCTTGCAACCCACAGCCAGAGATGCTGTGAAAATTTGCCAAGATTTTCACTTTCAGAAGAACTCAATTATTTATTTATTCATTATTTTTACAGTCTAGGGACCATTTTAGAAATCTGGCTGAGAACACTGTGACCCAGGAAAAAAAGTTTTAACTGTTTTATGCTCTTCTGTCTTCCTTCAAGTTGGGCCTCAGGGAGGGATGCTATGACGTTTGGTGTAGCGGTTAAGAGTGGCAGACTCTAATCCGGGAGAACCAGATTTGATTCCCCACATCTCCATATACAGCCAGCTGGGTGACCTTGGGCCAGTCACAGTTCTCTCAGAGCTGTTCTCTCAAGAGCAGTTCTCAAAAAGCTCTCTCAGCCCCACCTACCTCACACGGTATCTGTTGTGGGGAGAGGAAGGAAAGGAGATTGTAAGCCACTCTGAGACTCTGAGTGAAGGGCAGGGTATAAATCCAGTCTCCTCCTGCTGCTGCTTGCTGGTTCATTTCAAATATTCCCATTTCAATTTTGCTTCTGTTTAGTCCAGTAGTCTTTATATTTAAGTGATCTTTGGCTCCCTCCTGCTGAATTGGGTCTGGAGGACAGAAGGCCTTAAACACACTCCCTTATCAAAACCACAGCAAGGCTGCAAGCGGCACAATGGGCATTTTGACCAGAGAATCGGTGTGTGTGTGTGTGTGTGTGTGTGGGGTTAATATCCGTGCCTAGTCCAGTTCCATGTCGTCGTCCCCCATCCTTTGGGGATTTTGGCTTGCAACCTCATGGACATTTTTTTTTGCCATCGAGTCACAGCTGGCTTATTGGTGACCCCATAGGGTTTTCAAATCAAGAGACTTTCAGAGGTGGTTTTCCATTCCAGTCTCTACATCACAACCCTGGTATTCCTTGGTGGTCTCCCATCAAAATACTGACCAGGGCCAACCCTGCTTAGCTTCCGGGATCTGATGAGATCAGGCTAGCCGGGGTATCCAGGTCAAGGTTGTACACACACACCAGTGACTCTATCTCAATGGACTCAGTGATGCTTACTTCCAAGGAGACCAGCTTATGATTGCTCCCTAAATTACATGTTAGTGCATCCTATTCTGGATCCCTGACATGATATGCAGTTTGGTCCTAAAATGAGAATAACGTGTTTCCAAATGGCATAATCCTGGTATCGTTCCCTCTCCATTTCACTTTTACTACAGCCTAAAGCAGCTCAGTGACTACAGTCCTGCCCTTTTCAATATGCATGTGTGTGAGGAGAGGGGGATCCAAAATAAATAAAATCATTCCATGTGCTGTCCCCTGTAGGTTGATTTACAAAGTGGAATTATAAACACACACACCCAGCTCTTGAAGTTTTATATCTCAGCTGCTGATTTATCAAAGCTGTCGAGGAAGTTTAAACACTCGGCTTTGATTTAGAAATCATTACTACAAATGTCGTATTTATCTGGAATATTCAGTCCTGTCACATATTGCTGCAGGTTTGATTTACAGAAGGCAGAGTGTGTTTACATAGTGCATAATGTATTTACAAATCATTTAAATATACTTGGTAGAACATACCCATTCCTCCAACAATCCTGACTTCCCATGCACTGTGTGGATACGAACCCATACAGATGATGGCTTGCTGTGATACAGATACATACCTCTCTTGTTCACATGCTGTATTCTAGTTCTCTGCTTCATACTCTGCTATCTGATCATCTCATTGCTTCTACTTAGGCTGTAGATGGAGATCTCTGGCCATTACAGTTGTTCTCCAGGTGACAGAGGTCAGTTCACCTGAAGAAAATGGCTGCATTCTATGGCATTATGCCCCATTGAAGTCCCTCCCCTCACCAAACTTTGCAGTCCTCAGGCTCCACCCTCCAAATCTCCAGGTATTTCCCAACCTGGAGCTGGCTACCCTACTTCTCTTTATGGCTGCTGCTATTGAAGGTACAGAAGCTTTAAAAAACAAGCAGATCGGGCTGTTTTGGTTTCGGCGGAGCGAATGGCAGCCACCTCTCAGGACGCTCCCGGAGATGGTTAGCCCACACACGGTTGGGGGGTCTTCACTCATGCGAAAGACCCTAGTGAGCCTTAGGCAAAGGCTCTGAACCGGGAGCGCTTGGGGAGTAGCCTCTTTGCTGGCAGAAAGCCGGGAAATTGAGGCTTTCTCCCCGCCCCAGTCGGCCCCACTGCGTTGTGCCCATATGGGAAGTAGCAATGCCACCAACTTCCAGGAGTGAAGAAGCAGCGGAATGAATTAATAAAAGAAGAATTGGCAGTGAATCGTGAGTTGGAGATCTGTTTTGAAGCGGTATAAAGGCGCTCCCCCCTGTAAACGTATAAGCGCATGGGAGGAGGGAGGAATTCCCACCACCTTTAAAAAACGGGACTGTTAAAGGAATAGTGAAGGGGGGGCGAAGCAAAAAAGTGGTTTGGTAAAAGTACCTTTGGGGCTTTACTGAAGATTAAGAAGCCAGCTTGTCTCCTGGGTGTCGCGGCACGAACTTTGTTAAAGTAAACAATAAAAAATGTCGGGGCAGAAAAAGGTCCCAGAGAAGCCGGTAAAGAAGGGGGAGGGACTTCCGGTCCTGGCAGCCTCCCCTAGAGCCAGCTGTCAATCAACAGAAAAGCGAGTCACTGCGCCCTCTGCTGGATCAAATGCAGAAAATCAGCAAAACCCTTTGCAACATGGAAGGTGTTCTCAACAGTCAACAAAAACAACTAACAGAAACCGCAAAGAAAATGGAGGAGATTGCACAGAAGTGTCTGATCTCGACGGAAGACACCAAGAAAATTAAGAAAAGGGTCAACAAATTAGAAAAACATCAAGATACGCAAGAAAAAAGAATTTTAATGCTTCAGATGGAAAAATCAAATCTGACTCTCCACTTTCAGGGCATAAAGGAAGAAGAGAAAGAAGATCTCAGAGCTATACTGGCGAATACCTTGGCACCACCAACTGGCAGAGAAGCGCAAGAATTAAAGGATGAGATGGATGTGGCCTATAGAGCCTATTCCAGCTTTACAAAGAAAAATAATTTGCCAGCAGAAGTGGTTTTCAAGTTTACTAAGCAGCGTACTAGAGATCAAATTCTGCGTGCAGTTTCAGCGGTGCCCTTGAAGATTGGAAAGCAGACTATCAGAACTTTAAAGGATGTTCCATATGAAATTCATATGAAAAGGAAAGCATATAAAGGATTGACCATGTTTTTACAAAGACATCAAACCATTTATAAATGGTGCTTTCCCGAGCGACTGGTGTTCAAATTTAAGGATAAAAGAGAGAAGATTGACTCCGTTTTCAAAGCTCAAGAATTTCTGAAGAGACACGCCAGTTCAGAGGAAGATGCAGAACTCGCCAATTGGACAGTGCTAAGCAGCGAAGAGGACAGCGGCCCGGAGGAGGGAGGTGCAGGAGCGGGAGACGAGAAAGCAAAAGAGGGCCCATCATCTAACCTGAGAGACTTAAAAAGAAGACACCTCAAGATGTAGCAGCTGTTCGTGAGGCGGCAGAAGGGAGCTGATCAACAACTAACCCCAAAGGACTTTACTAATTTAACTAACAGATTTATTTTGGACTTTCGGTAGGATGAAAAGAAGATCTTCCAATCACGGCGGATGCCAAAAACTTTATTTGTACTAACTAAAACTAACATTTTAACAGAAAATTCACTCAAAATCTTTTCTTAATTCATCTATATATCCTACCTTTTTTCTATATAAAAAAGCAATAAAATTATCTCCTTTTTAGGAGAGGTTTTTACAAAAAAACCCCAAGCAGATCCACATCCCCAATGGCTGCGAACTAATGACACCTGATCTTTTCTAATGCTTTTCTACCAGTCTCCTTGAGACCAGAAATTAAACAATCTAGTACTAAAGTTTCACTCCCCCCCCCAAAAAATGGAAAAAAATCATTTTTTTTTTTAAAAAGTGAGAGCATTATAAGGTTAGTGCTTTTGGTTTTCCCTATACCTTTCCATAAAAATCTGCCTGATGTCATTACCACAACCACATTAAGAACATAAGAACATAAGAGAAGCCAATGTTGAATCAGGCCAATGGCCCATCTAGTCCAACACTCTGTCACACAGCGGCCAAAATATACCAGGTGCCATCAGGAGGTCCAACAGTGGGGCCAGGACATTAGAAGCCCTCCCACTGCTGCCCCCTCCAGCAACAAGAATAGAGTGCATCAACTGTCCCAGACTGAGAGTTCCCATCTATACCCTGTGGCTAATAGCCACTGGTGGACTTCTGCTCCATATGTTTATCTAATTCCCTCTTGAAACTGTCCATGCTTGCAGCTGCCACGACCTCCTGTGGCAGTGAATTCCATATGTTAATCACTCTTTGGGTGAAGAAGTATTTCCTTTTATCTGTTCTAACCCGACTGCTCAGCAATTTCATAGAGTGCCCACGAGTTCTTGTATTGTGAGAAAGGGAGAAAAGTACTTCTTTCTCAACCTGCTCAATCCCATTCATAATCTTATAAATCTCGATCATGTCACCTCTCAGCCATCGTTTCTCCAAGCTGAAGAGCCCCAAGCGTTTTAACCTTTCTTCATAGGGAAGGTGTTCCAACCCTTTTATCATTCTAGTTGCCCTTCTCACATTAGCCCTCCATCTCCATGTTTGGTCCTTAAATAAACTCAAGTTTCGTTTGCAATAGAAAGTGTATTGAAAAAGCACATGCTTGGGTCATTGTTACCAATGTGGATCTGTCAGTCATTCTGTACTGGCCCCTTCCCCAATTACATTCTCTTGGTAGAGAGATTTATATCCCCAGGCAGCTGAAAGGTGGGGAAAGGAGAGGTATTAGCAAGAAAGTCCAGAGAGTCCTGTTTCCCAAGAAAAGTCATGTAACATTGCATTGCAAAGCACAGGCACAAATCAGATTCAGTCAAAAAAGCAGATGATCTAAGCAGCGTAGGTATGAAGTACTCTCAATTGTCAATTTTTTGCCACAGTAGCATAATTTGACCATTGCACATAAAACTGCAAGGAGGAACATTTTTAAAAACATACACATGCTATTGAAGAAAAAAATCTCCCAGTGTATAAGACATAGCTGGGGGGCCATGACGAGTATAGGTGGTTCACCCATAGAGATTAGGGATGTTTCACATACTAGAATGGTTGCCAACAGGCCAGGAGCTAGATATTAAATTAGTTATGTTAATTAACTTGTCAGCTGGGAAGGGAGAGAGGGGCAGCTTCGCTGGCTTCTGCAGCCGGCATCCAAGTTCGTCAAGACATGTCCAGACAAAGTGCGAAGGCTACAGCGGCTCACTGACTCCCACCCTGCTCACCTCACCTCCTTCCCACTTGGAACTCACTCTCTGGAGTGCTTCTCGCTTGACCTCAGCTGCTCACCTGGCCACAAAGAGCCCCTCCTCTGCTGCCCTGGGAAGGTCGATGCCTCTCCCCCAGGGGACCACGATCCTTCCCCTGCTGAGAAAGGTCTGCTCTCTGGTCTGGTGTAGTAGTGCACCACTCTTCTTCTTTGTGAGGGGCATTGCAATAGGTTGCCAAAGGGCCAGGAAGAAGAAAAAAATGAACACTCTGCTCATCTTCTTTTAGCATTGTTTTGATGTGTAAAAATCAGCAGGTAAAGCTCTCACAGCATGGAGACAAGCATCCTGAACTCCTGATTGTTCAAGATCACATAAGGACAGCTTCAGGCACTGCCTCAAAAATTCCAGTCCTACTTAGATATCCAAACTGCCCTTCTTTTTTCTCCGTGCAACACCATGCCCACCACCTTCCTTTTTCTTCCTGCTGTTCAACAGCAGAAGCTCGAGCAAGAAGGTGGAAATGAGAG
This sequence comes from Gekko gecko, assembly GCA_029375565.1. Lineage (NCBI taxonomy): Eukaryota > Metazoa > Chordata > Lepidosauria > Squamata > Gekkonidae > Gekko > Gekko gecko. The sequence goes on from JAPDNY010000013.1 coordinate 45,223,183, forward strand.
GTGGAAATCCTTCCATCTGCTGCTGGATGATTCCCTGTATAACAGTAAGCAAAGGAGAATGCTTCTTGCATGTGCTGAGGGAAAAGGTGGCAAAAGAGGTAAAGCTCCAGCCAAAGTTCTCAAACTAGCAGCTTCTGAAGAGACTGTCAACAGCCTGGGAAAGTCCAGTGAAGGTAGCCTGTTCTCGGTCTTCCCCAGGGCTACTTGTGTGCTGTGAGGGAGAGGCAGAGAGGAGAAACCATGGCCAAGGAATTCATTCCATTGGTTTTAGAAAAAACTACCAATAGCATGAGAAACTTAATATTTTAAATTGTAGAACTCTTCAGATGTTTTGGTAGGCAGTATTTGAAGGATATCTATATCCATATAGACCAGACTATCAGTTGCCCTGGCGCCCTGCTCTGTGTGTCTTCATCAGAAGATGTATCAAGGTGGAGCCTAGCAGAGATGAGGCCTTCTCCGTTCTGGTTCCACAGTTGTGGAAGTCTCCTCAGAGTTTCACTCAGTGCCACGCTTGTTTCATTTTAGGCACCAGTTTTTGCCATCCCCAAATTTTCTCCTTTGAATACATCTTTCATTGGCTTCTGGATTTATTTTTAATCATATCAGTGTTTATAATGATATATTTTTTTTACAAATGGTTTTGTTGTTCCTTTCTGGGTCTTATTAGTGGTGGTTCTATAAATATCTTTATTTTAATTGCTTCCATCTGATTGTTGTAAACTACCTTGGGAGAAGAAGCTGAAAATGCAGGGCATAAATATTTTAAACAAGCAAGCAAACAAATAAAATGCAGTAAATAATTACGATAACAGGATCATCATTACTGAGAGAGTTCATAAGAGCAGGAGTGACATTTTGAGGCCTCGAGCTTATGCTTTGCCCTCACCTTTCGCATAGGCATGAGAGCTACAGACAAAATGTAAATATGTATATAATATATATGGTTGATAAGTCATTTATGGTTATTTATAGATGATAGGGATAATGTGCATTTTGCTCCAAGCACTTTTCAGGCTGATTAAGTTTTTATTAGTACCTCATGTATAGTATGACTGCTGACAGCCGTGTGTTGGGGAGATTATTATGATTAACCTGAATCAAATCACAACTAGAATAGAATTAGCCTTTTCTGCCTCTTTCTCCCACAGTTCATCTGGAGCAAAAAGGAAATCAAATGTGCAGAGGAGAAAAAGAATCAGGGAGAAAAAGAATCACGCTGATTATGTAAGGGAGAAACTCAGCAAGCTTGTCTGTCTGTTATAGGGAAGGGGAAATAGGCCTTGATCATCACTTTTGAATTTTTCTCCTCTTTTCTCCCCTTTGCAAAATACAAATATTAAGCATACTTTAGCAAAACTTAGAGAGTTAGTGTGGTGTAGGGATTTCTTTATTTATTTACTATTTCAAAGCTTTGCATCCTACCTTTCCACAATGCCTAAGGAAACTTATAAAATATAAAAACACAGAACTAAAAACATAAATAAACATATGAATTTAAACACAGAGAGTTATAACTTGGTTATAATGTCAAAGATCTAGGGAAACTGACTTTGAATCTCCACTTTGCCATAGAAACTTGCTGGATGTCCCTGGACCCATCACACACTCATGGATAGGATTGCCAGGTCTGGCAACCAGCAGGACACCAGGAGAGTGGAGCCACAGAATGGCTATTGGAGATGGTATGTGTGAAGCAAAGAACCCCTGACATGCCCTCAAAGATTAATAGGTTTGCCAGTCCCCAGGTCCTGGTGAGGGTTCCCCCAATTTTCAGGGCTTCAGGAGTGCCTCCAAACAGCCAAATTCTGGCACAATGTTTCCAAAATGATGACATCACCCAGAAGTAATGTCATCATGTCGGGGACATTGTGTGGGATACTCTGGTTTGAGGACAAAACTCTATTGTAAATTTGGCCTATAACCATAGAGTTTCACCCTTAAACCAGAGCATCACAACATGATGTCGCTAATGTGATGATGTCACTTCTGGGTGACATCATTGCATTGGGGAATATCCTGGAATGCCCCCCAAAGCACAGCAAGGGGACCTGGCAACCCTAAGGGTTAATGTGAACAGCAATGGGCCTGGTCCATCCTGCAGGGGTTACTTATTGGTATCTTGGCATACACAGATCTTATTATCTCCAGGGTCAGAGATGGAAGTGTGGTGATTAGCTTCTCATGGGAAACTGCGGTCCATATGATGGGAGGGGGAGAATCAGGGGTGATGATGAAGTAGATGAAACTTCTCCTGAAAACGTGTCTTGATTGGATGTCATCACCTAATGTTTCTGGGCCCAAAATCTGTAGCTGAGCTAAGGCCATGAAGAAGAGACACTAGCTGGGATTTTGATGGACTATGACCTGCTTGAATGGCAATTTCTAGCAATGTTGAGAATGTCTGAGTTTTGGCCTTTGACTTCTGAATGTAAGGTTTGTGCCATCTAACACAAGATCTTAAAAGTGTTAGATAGTTGAGCTAGTTTTTCTTGTTTTCTTGTTACATGATTTTACAGTAATATGTTGGCAGTAAAATAAATTTTCATATTGATGGAAATTGAAATAAATTTTATAAAACTTGTTAAAAATTAAACTATGATCTGGCTACTTGTGTAAAACTGCCCTGGGGACCAATGGGATTCAGTCTTGGGACTCCTTGACAGTACGATGTCAGCTCTGGGAAAAACCTGGAAGTGACCTCAAGCCTCTCTACTGGATTCATAAGAAACATTATGGTAAAACAACAGCTTTTTTCAGAAATAGGAGGAAATATGGTTTTATCATAGAGGTTCCAATGATTCCTAGAGAGGTATGATGTCACTTCTGAATTTTCTCTGGAAGTGGTGTCATATCATAGGCCCAATGGCCATTTAAAATTTTTATTTTATAAACAGGTGATGGGGGTTGAGTACCCATTGCAGGATTGACAACCCTGCTCTCAGCTTACCTTACTAGGTTGTTGTGAGGATAAGGTGGAGGACAGGAGAAGTGATACTACACTTGATCTTAGCCAAAAGACTGAAGAGTAGTGTGGAGATCACAAGGATGTAATAAGTTGCTTTGCTGCCCCACTGAGGAGAAAAATTATGAATGAATATTAAATAAACAAGTGGGGGACCTACAAGGAACCACAGGGTGTGTGTGTGTCTCAGTTTCCCCTCCTCTACTGTTTCCTTTTTTTCCTTCCATGAAAGCCCCTATAGTTTCTCTCCTTTCCCTTCTTATTTCTCTCCTTCTCACACACCAGCCAACCTACCTTTATCTGCCCCCAACTCTCCCTCCTCCTGGCAGCCTCTACCTGGGAAATCTAGTTGTGTAGTGCTATCAGTAGGCCAGGCCCATTTGCATGGTAGGGAACTTATGAAGACTTGCATAAGTCACACCCCCCCCGCCCCGTATCCCTTTCCCTACACTATTTCCTTTTTCCTTCTTCCTGGCAAACTCCATATCATTACCTTTCCCTGAGTCCTTTTCTCCTTCCCATCTACCAGCCTTTTGTCTGCCCTCATCTTTAGTTATATTTATTGTTTAAGTATATCATTTATATCTCATATTTTTCCATAATAGGTACTCAAAGCAGCTTACATTGTTCTCTCCTTCATTTTATCCACACAATAACCTGTGAGGTAAATTAGGTGGAGTTTGTGTAACTGCCCCAAGGTTAATCAGTGAGCTTCCATTTGAATGTGTCTTCCAGATTGTAATCTGAAACTTTACACCATACTACCTTTTGTTGGGTGACTGCTGTTGAAAAATAACAAGCAGCCAGGCCTGGGTAAATCAAACAAGCCTGGTGTTAGCAAGTTGTTTGGTGGTTGCCACCAGGCCTGGCCCAATGAATCTTCCCTCAAAGGCCAAAATAGACCTAGCAAGGACTCTCCCCCCTCACCCTGCCCTTTACTGATAGAAAGGCTGGAAGGCTGACAATAGTGTTGTGGTTGCCTAGTAAAACTTACAGGTTCTTCTCAGTTCCTTTCTGGCAAGAATCCTCTCCTGCAATATGCTGTTCCAGTCCAAGGTGTTTACATCATGGAAAACAACTGCATGCATATTATTTTTATCCATTTTAAATAAAATGTTCCTTCGGAGTGTCACAGGGTTTGGGGGAGATAGGGGGATACATGTGATACTTATTATCATTGCAGAAGCATGAATTGCAGCTCTTATTGAACACTTATCAAACACATATCAAAAATGTGCATCATGTACTCACACTCACAAAGTTCACAGACACATGTAGTAGGTCATTGGAAAAACAAGGAATAGAATGTGTAGCACCACGAAACTATGGAGTAGGTGTGGGACAGAACAAGTGGCATTCATCCAACCCTAGCTACATGCAGGGCTGGCACTTTCATAAGGTGAGGTTAGGCAGCTGCCTAGGGCACCACCTTACAAGGACACCCGGCTGGCCTGCTGCCCCACCCCCTCCCCACCCCTTGCCAATAGCCCTGCTCCGCTCACTTGGTGCCCTAACCCAACAACAACCCCGCATGCCAAGGGCTCCACAGAGAGGCGTGGCTGCTCAAGCTCCCCCTTCTTGGCACCCAGTCCAGCAGAGTTCCCCAGTCCCAGACCGGCTGCAACCCATCAGAAGGAGAGCCCTCCCTTCCACCCCCTCCCCGCCACAGCCCTGAAGAGTGAGGCGGGTGCGTTCTTCTCCTTCTGTTCCCCCCTTCTCTAAATCTGCATCCTGAGGATCCTCATGGTGGAAAGTCCTCCACTGGAGGAGAAACAACATGACTGACTTGGCCAGCCTCCAACAGCCCCACCCCAATTCGACTCCTGTCCCTACCGGTCTTTGTTCTCCCCCCCATTCCCAGGGGAGGGGGCACCAGGGCACAGCCTGTGGGGACCTCTGCCCACCCTTCCTCTCCCTCCCCCAGCCCTTGGGGGGGCACTCGAGAAGCCCTAGCACCTCGTTGCCGAGTCCACCTGCAGAGACTCATGGCTCAGCCAGGCATGGGGCACCCTTCCTGGCCTGGTGCCATGTTTGTTCTGCTGGTTGGCATCACCCAGCCTCCCTCTTTTCTGCAGCTCCTCCTCCACCCTGGCCACGGGATCTTAAAGCACCAGGTGCCCAGTCTTGGCAAAGCCCATGCCCACTGGCTTCCTTGGGAGCAAGCCCACCAGCCCCAGTTTGCCCTGGCTTGTGCCCCCTGTGGGCCCTGGCCTCTTCTGAGGGAGCAGCAGAGCTTCCAGGCTCAGGCACAGTCTATCCCTGCATGCCAGAGAATGGGGGTAAACATAGGGGGATACTGGAATGAACTCCAAGTTGGCCCCCCAGGAGCTGCTTGGGCTAATGGGTTTAAGAGTGAGGGGTGGAGCTGGATTGGGGAGTCCCAGCTACATCATCATCATCATCCAGCCTTGACCCCTCTAGTGTTGACATCAACAGCCGTGTAGATCTAAAAGTAAAATCACATGCCAACCCAGGAAGAATGCTAACAACTTCTCACAGTTACAATTCCTGAATCCAGCCCATAAAGAAAGGAATGTGGCATCGGGAGGTTATGGCATTGGGAGGTTATGGTGATGGACTGACAGAATACAACCTGAGGTAAACCAACAGAATTTGACCTTGGTTGGCCTCTCTATAGCTTAGGCAACATCTTAAATCCAGGTGGTCAACCGTGTTGGTCTGAAGCAGTAGAACAAATTTAGAGTCCAGTGGGGCACCTTTAAAACCAACAAAGTTTTATTTGAGGTATGCATGCACAAGAAAGCTCATACCTGGAATAAAAATTTGTTGGTCTTAAAGGTGCCCCACTGGGCTCTACATTTGTTCTGTAAGATCTTAAATGTATCAACTGAGTTAATATTTTGGCCACCAAGTGTTTTCTGTGCTTTCTTCTGAAAAGGGATTTTGAATCTTGCTGGTTTAGAGAGAATTTAGATACATTTCTTGCACTTTGTTAAGGCCTATGATTTATTGCCTCTTGCCCTAAAGAACTGAGTATAACTTGGAACCAGTGCCATTTGAAGTGGCTCTGCACCTCACACAGGTTGTGATCACACAGGCAATTTGGTCTGGCATAGCCACCCCCACCCCACATCAAAGTGGCATGATCAGACACACACATCTGGCACTTGGCAGCCATCTGTCCCTACCCTGTTGCAAAACTACTCCCATACGACTTAAACAGCCATCGGGAAAATTTGGTGGTTTCCCAGGTGAGGCGCTTCTGTGGCGTCTTTTCTGGTGTCTGAATGCACAGGTGCACAATGGGAGTACAGGAGCTGTGTGATCGCCCCTTTCATTTCTGGCATGGCAGTAAGCCATTTTCAGCAACCCAACCAATCAGAGGGGTGCATCAACCATTGCTCCATGCTGGTGGCATGGTAGCGATTTAAACCAGCCCTCACAGGCCGGCTAACCCGATGCATATGTAAGGACTGAATGAGTTTAGCATATGTAATGAGATAAGAAACCAATATCCCTGTTAAGTCCTGGTGGGGGGGGGTTGTTTTGGGTGTTGTAATAACTTGTAATTCAGCAATTTCCCTTTCCAGTCTGTTCCTGAAGTTCCTTTGCAATAAAACAGCTACTTTGAGGTCACCCATTGAATGTCCTGGAAGGCTGAAGTGTTCTCCTAAAGGTTTCTCAGTCTTGTGATTCTTAATGTCAGATTTGTGTCCATTTATTATCCTTTGGCGTGGGGTTTGACCTGTTTGTCCTGTGTAGAGAACTGAAGGGCATTGTTGGCATTTAATGGCATATACAATATTAGAAGATGAGCATGTGAATAAGCCTGAGATGGTGTAGTTGATGTTGTTAGTTCCAGCGATTGTGTTGTCTGAGTGTATGTGGCAGCACAATTGGCATCTGGGTTTATTGCAAGCTCTGGTACCAGTGTCTATGTTCAAATTAGATGTTGCATTATTGTGGGTGAGGAGTTGTTTGAGATTGGGGGGGCTGTATGTGCACCAGAAAAAGTTTGCCCCCCAGTACTTGTGAAAGAGAACTGTAGTTATTCAGTAGAGGTTGTAAGTAGCTGATGATGTGTTAAGATGTTTTGAGTTGAGAGCTGTACGTGACCACGAGTGGTGTTCTGTTATTGTCTCTTTGGGTCCTGTCTTGCAACAGTTTTTCCATTTTGCTTTTTTATATACAAAGTTTCCACATCCATGGTGGCTAAAACAGTATTTTCTGGAAGGCTGTTCAAGGATTGTATTTATTTTCTGAGGAAAATACAATGAACACCCACCTAAACTGGGTAATACAGCTGCATCTGCTCCAATCCTACAGACAGAGATTCTCACCTGAGGGATCTACAACAAACCTTTTTGGAACTAAAGTATCCACCTAATGAAGTCAGAAAACAGATTAACAAAGCCAGAATCATATATCAAAAAAATGGTTTTTGTTGAGAAATAAACAGTTGTTGGAGCTAGAAGGTCATGAGTTGAGATCTGAGTGGCACCCTTATCTGTGATATGATAAAGTAAAAGTTAATGTTGATTTTTAAAATCACTATATTAGATGTGCCTTTCTGAGAATATGGAATAAATATAAGCCTAGGCTATAACAAAAAACAAACACACACCACCTTTGTGGCTTTCAATACAGGATAATGCAATCTTTCCAACAACTACAACACTATAATTCCCTCTTTGGTTTCCCGCATGATATATACAGTATTAACAAAAATGCACTAAAGATGTTTGGGGGGGGGGGGCAGGCACCAGAAGGTAGCCTCGCCTAGTATGCAAGAAAACCTGGCACATGGTATTATTGGGTACCTTGGACTGGTTCAGCAGCATCCTGAGATCATCACACTGATTACATAGTCCCTGATTGGTTGCATCACACAGCAAAGAAGCCATTATTTAAAAATGAAGGCACCCAAGACGTTCTCAAAGAAGAAAGCAATTTAATAATAAAAAAGAGAGGTCATTTGGGGAGATCTCTCAGGAAATGTTTTAGGTCCCTTACTCTTTCACACTAAAAATGTTCACTCATGAATTTCAGCCCAACCCTAGAAAAACAGGAACATTTACTGAGTACATAATGAATTGCCATGCATAGTTTTGGGGCTGCATTTGGCTACCCACACTGAGTAGGATTGCTTTAAGATCTCAGAGACACCATACCACAAGCTTCAGCTCTCTTGCTGTCCATGCAATCTGAAAATGATCAGCAGGAACCCTGAGTGAGCACCTGGTGGCAAACTCTATCAACCAGCTGAAGCTACAAACAGAGAGCAAGCCCTTCTTTGCCCATATTTGGTTTGCCATTTCCTGATCTGTGGAAGTGACACATGTTTCATTCAAAGCTTTGAATGTCCCCCTCCTGAGAGCTGCAATAATCCAGCTACTGCTAGCCTTCTTCCTGTGGCTATAGCAATTAGGTCTCCCACTCCATTCCATCCTTGGTGCACAGCTAGGACACTGATACTTCAGGGAAGCCTGATGCGGTCCCATCAAACCTTCCTCTGCTCCAGAGCTAATAAAAGATAAGGTTGAAAATTCTCCTGAGATTAAGAAGTGGATGCTGAGTTAGTCCCCGATAGATGCCATTAACAATGTTAAAAAGAGCATGCAAGGTTCCAAGGAAGGTGGAAGTCAGGCCTGTAGTTACAGTGGGGGCCCCTGGGGCCTGCCCCCCAACTTACTGTGAGGGCCCCTGGATTTCCCAGACCCCCCCTTCCCCACTGCTGTGAGCAGCAGGCCAGCAGGCGAGCACATGGGCTGGCTGCTGACCCCAACCACATCTTCAAAGCAGCAGCGAGTGCTATGTTGGGTGCTCACTCCCTCACTAGGCACCAGCTGCTTGCCAAGCTGCCACTGAGCAAGGAGGCGGCAGCGGCCAATGAGGAGGAGGAGGCAGCCCTAAGCCCGAGGCATTGCCAAGGAAGGGAGGGGTGGGTGAGTGCTGCAGACATGGGGGAGCAGAAGCTCAACCCAGGGGAAGGGGTCTGCCTGCACTCTGCACCCCCCTGAAAGTGCACCTCTCCAAGTGGGAAAGCACAGCAGGCCCTCATTCTGCTCTCGCTCCCTCTCTGGGCACCAGCTGCTCTCTCAGACACTGCCAGGTGAGGAGGAGTCAGTGGCCTGGCAGCCCTAAGCCTGAGGCATACCGAGGAGGGGAGGGGTGGGCGAGCGCCGCAGACATGGAAGAGCAGCAGCCCAACCCAGGGGAAGGGGGAGTGTGTGAGTGCGGGGTCTGTCTTTCTGCACTCTGCCCCTGCCCTGAAAGTGCACCCAGGCTGAGCTCTGCGATATGGTAATGTTGAGATGCATGAAGGAGAGCTTGCCAATAAAATTTTTTTTGGGGGGAGAACAACAGAGGAGCCTGAGGCGTCCCTCCCTGGCATTGGCTCTCCAAGCGGGAAGGCACAGCAGGTGCTTGGATGACTCTTGCTCCCTTGCCAGGCACTGGAGAGGAGGGGCGGGCAGGCAAGTCAGCAAGCGAGTGAGCGCCAGAGACGGGGAGGAGCAGCAGCCTGAGCAGGGGAAGGGGGAGCTGGCGAGCGAGCCTGGCCTGCTGCCGCACAGCGAGACTGGTCTGCCCATGCTTAGCTCTGCAATATTGCAAAGTTCAGGCCTGTAAAGGGGGACTTGCGAAAGTTTTCTTTTGGGGAGGAAAGAGCAATGGAGGGGCCCGAGGACCCGAGATATATCTCCCAGGTGTCGGTTCTCCGAGCGGGTGAGCGCAGCGATGTGCTCCTCCACCACCTTGCCTTGTCGCCAGAGTTCCCCACCTGGCCCTTGTAGAAGAAAAGGGGGTGAGTCTTGAAGCTAATTTAATCAAGTTGCATTAAGTGCCCTGTAAGAAATTGAAATGTCCCCCGACACAGGAAATCCTGGCTACGGGCCTGGTGGAAGTAGAGATATCCTTTCCCCTCAGACCCACACTCACCCTTTGCTCAGTCATGCCACCATCAGTGGCTCATCTTGCTGTTCCCCCCCATTTATTGCATTGAGGGCCAGGACTGAGGCTGCAGATAAAGATGAGCGGGAGGGGGAGGGATAACAATAATGTTAATGTCATAGATATGATTAAAATGATAAAAATATTCTGAAATAGAATTGAACTAAAAATAAAACCAACTTTTTTCTTTCTTTTTTTGCCCTTGGTGCCATAGTCAAGGCAACCTTCAAGCGAATGCTGGAATATAGCTTTGTTTGCTTCTCTCACCAACCCATGAGGACTTTCAGATTGCTCAAGGTAGGTTTGGGGATCAAAGCACTACATCAGACTTGCATAACTTGTGACCCACCAATTTGACTGCAACACCAAGCCATGCATTGTGACCTGTTCAGTGCAAGATACCCCTTCTGTTCTTATGAGCTCAGAGAACTTATCAAATCCCTGTTGAGCTATCATATGTAATGGGTGGGCTGAATTTCCTTGGAAAGTCATGTGTTGTGCAATTCTTCATTGTGCTCTTCTGGCTATATGCCACTTCCGAACCCTCAGGAGGCCTTTAGACCTTCTTATACAGTTTTCAAGCCAATCCTGTCCATACTACTAGCATTTCCTTTCTTTAGAAATGGCACAGTTGAGAATCCCTTTTATTGGACAAAAGGATGGTGGGGTTGGCATGGTTGGTGCTGGCAATGTCAGGTATCTTTGGATGCAAAGTGGCAAAGTCTGCTTTTTTGTCCCTGTAGATGGCTGTAGATGCAACCCTTAGAAGTTGGTTGTGCACAATGCCTATGAAAACACTGAAATCTCCTCTCTGTAGTTGCTTGAGTACCCCCAGAAGGTTGCTGAGTGCCATTTGGACTGCATATGGATAAGCTTAAGCTATAGCTCTGCTTTAGCAAAATGAACACCAAGGAGTAGTCATGTTTGTGGCGTACAAGAGAAAGCCCATTACTAGCAGGCTGTTCCCATTTTGCAGTTGATAATTGTTTCCAGAATCAGGCCCAAAGGCATAACCATGGAGGCAGTGATTAAAAGATGGCTAATTAAAACTCATTATAAAATGGTTAATTAATTTTACCCATTTTTTCCAACTGTGGCTTAAGTCTTCCAAATGAAAGAAAGAGTGCTACATAAGCTGCTTGTAACATCTGAGAAAGACAGCCTTATCTGTGCTCAAGGCCATGCAGCGAGTTCACAGCTAAGATAAGAACCAAGGACAATATCCAAAACTTCCCAATAGCAATGACCCTCCTAGTTCAACAATTACTAAATAAATATACTCCATCAGTCCCTGTTCATCCTCATTTTCTAGTTCCAATCCCTGGTAAATCAATATTGTGTCCCTATTCTTCAAAAATTTAGTGTGAAATATTAGAGTTGACATTCTTTGGTGTGCAGCTTCTTTCTTGTTGGCTTTCATCCAGTAGCAACCACAATTCACAGGGGAATTCTGGTGGGGGCATCCCTATTCCATGCCACTTTAGTCCAATGTGGCTCCCAAAACACTACTTGTGACATCCAGGAGATCCACAGGAGTGGCACAGACAGAATGGGGAGGTCTCAGTTGGAGCATGGAGTCCATAGAAATCTCTTCCCTGTCAGTGGAAGGGTTCTGATGCTGGAAAATAGTAATTATTGGACACAAGCCAAAATAGTCATTGGATACAACAGGAATGCTTGAACACTAGCTAGTTTGGATAATGTCAGGATCACGTGTCACAGTTAGGCAGATGGTTTTTCTGTCATCAGCTTGAGCGCTCAAAACCTACTCATGGTGGTTTGAAGAGTTGCAACACTTCCTTTGCAACATTGCACAGCAGAGCATGGATGGCTTTCATGAGCACTGTCACACAGCCCGATGATGCTCTTCCTCCTCCCTTACTCGTTGCTGCATACTACTTCACTCCACAGCCAAAACACAGAATTAAATCATTCATCAAGCACATAAACTGCTGGCAGATCAACACTATGCTTTTTTTTTTTAAGAAATCCTACCATTTGCTGTTCCCCCCCCCCCCGCCGTATTCCTTTACCCTTTCCTTTTATCCAATAAAAACTCTATGATACTTTGATCTTGAGCAGTGGATAGTTGTTGTTAATCACTTATCACTCAACAGACAACAGCTAGAGTTCTTTTTGGATCGCTGTCAGAAGGTAAAAAGGTAAATAAGCCATAGGAATGTATGTCCAAATGAACTTGCAGGCACAGTAAAATATAATACCTCCTGAGATAAGCGTACAAAGGACACTCTGGAAGGAGTGTCAATCTTACATAAGGGACAGTGGCAGATTCATTCTGAATAAGGTAAACACATGAACCTACCCCTCATTACTGCTGAGGATTGAACATTTAGTCTGTCCAGAATGAACACCCTTAACAGGCTTGGGGAAGACAACAGGAGGGAAGAGATTTTGGAGGTGGGATACCAAAAAAAAGGGGAGGGGGATAAACAGATGCAGTGTAGCTTTGGTGATAGACTGATTTTACACCATTTCTCATCAAGGCAAGTGCTGCATGAAAACCCAGGGCCTGGGTAGTATCTTAAACCTGTACATTGACCTGTAAAGGACTTCTTTCAGGAGTGCCAGGTAGCCTGTCATGGGTACTAGGTCTGCTGAGGCTGACTACTCCTCAGATGAGGAAGAGGCAGGGAGCAACCCAGCCTCCTCTGGAGTCAGCCCAGAAGAACCCTCAATACCTAAGGAGGAAAAGTCCCCAGCAGCTGCACAGGAGATGCAGCCAGAAGGAGAGGCCGATCCTGAGCCTGACCCAGCACCCCCAGTTGCAGACACCCCAAGGCCAGACTCCCTGCCTAGTTCTCTTGAGTGCCCCAGATGTAGTGCACACCAGAGGCTGACTATGCAGGAGTGAAGAAGGGATGCCAGACTTAAGCTTCTGCAGAGACAGAGGGAAGAGCTGTAAGCCTTTGCAAACTCAACTCCAGGGAAGGAAGAACCTGCTCAAAAGCACTCCGTGTACCTGGTTCAATGCAGCAGCAACTTTGCTCACTCAGACCTGATCCTGTGTGTGTGTAGCAGCCACTCCTTGTCCTTGCAACCAATGCTCCCTCTAAGCTGTGGAGTCTTGTAAGCAAAAATCCTACTTGTGAGCTATGGGCATGAAAGCTGTGAGCCAACTATTTGCATGAATTAGTTTGCTCTGGAGCCACATCCTTCCTGAGCTAAGGTGAAAATGTGTGAGCTGGAGGCTAAAAACTGCTAGCTGGCTCACACTAACTCAGCTTAGAGGGAACACTGCTTGCAACCTGCAAACTTGACTTGACTTCTCGGCTCTTTGACACTTGGCTCTGTGACTGACCTTGATTCTGGACTGTGTTTACAAGCAGCCAGTGTGTGGTCTCTGTGGCAGCCAGCCAAGACAGCATATAGCCCTTGCAACTCAAGTGTGAATTGATGGAGACTCTAAACACTTGTAAGTAAGCCCTTGGCGCAAGGGAATGTTGGCCAAATTCTGAACAGAGAGCCACACTGAAAGGGATGTTTACTAATTTTCTCATAAAATATAAAAGAAGATGGTCAATGTTTTCATTTACCAAGACAATCCTTATGGCTAAGTGTAAAGGATAAGAGGAATGACTTTTAGGTTAAAGACTTGAACAGCATCTGGAGCATAGTTCCCACTGCCATTTCAGAAAAAAAAGTTTAGTATGCTTTCAGCACTGGTTTTTGATTTACTTCTTATCAGTGACTGATGAGTCCCCCATTTTAGGTTAGACGTGAAAAAGGATACCCAGATGTGAAAACTCCTTCACTTGGTGAATTTCTTCCCCATTCAGAGTCTATCTGAACACTTCCCCCCCACCTCTGAGAAAACAACTACTTTAGTTTTCTGGTAGTTTATTTTCAGGTCTTCCTTAGTACTACATTCCAAGAAAAATTTGAAGGCTCTCTGCAGACCAACTCTTGTCTTAGAGAGCAGAGCAGTTTCATCAGCATAAAGAAGAACTGGAATATTGCAGTTGGCCAAATAGGATGGATGACAAAGCTCATTGAAGCCAGGGCCACCCCCAGGTGTCTGGGCACCCTAGGCAAGACAGCTTGGGGTGTCCCATACTGGGAAGCCAACCTCCCAGTGGGGCCTGGAGACAGGGGGGGGGGCGGCGGAGCGCTGGCTTTCCTGGAGGCTCCGCAGCTGCGGGGCCCCTAGGAAAGCCAGGGAAGGGGCGGGGTTTTTAACCTCGCCCCCTCCCTCCCAGCACCACTTTCCTGGAGGCTCCACAGCCAGGGAAAAGGTGGGGGGGCTTTTCGCGGGGGGGTGCCTTTTGGCACCCCTGTGGTTGGTGTGCTCTAGGCGAGTGCCTAGCTCGCCTAGTGGGTGAGCCGGCCCTGATTAAAGCTAGTTGAGACATCATTACATAAGAACATAAGAGAAGCCAATGTTGGATCAGGCCAATGGCCCATCCAGTCCAACACTCTGTCACACAGTGGCCAAAAATACCAGGTGCCATCAGGAGGTCCATCAGTGGGGCCAGGACACTAGAAGCCCTCCCACTGTTCCCCCCCCAAGCACCAAGAATACAGAGCATCACTTGCATCAGCTTGAGAGTTCCTATCTATAACTTGTCGCTAATAGTCAATGATGGATGTCCATGCTTGTAGTCGCCACCACCTCCTGTGGCAGTGAATTCCATGTGTTAATCACGCTTTGGGTGAAGAAGTACTTCCTTTTATCTGTTCATATATAGGTAGAACAAAAAAGGGCCCAAAAGGCAACACCTGCCTATCCCCTATATCAAGGTTAAATAGCTTAATCAGCTCACTGCCATAGCCACAGAGGACCTGAGCTGTAAGGTCCACATAAAGTTGCTGCGTGAACCAAAACATTCTTTTATCTATTGTGATGTGTTTCAGCTTTCCCCAGAGTCTTGCTCTAGGAATGGTATCAAAAGCCCCTTTCAGATCAATAAATCCTATGTAAAGGGTACAATTTAGGAAATCGGTGTATTTTTCTATCAGATGATATAGAACTAGACGGTGGTCCAAGGCTGAACTACCCCTCCTGAACCCTCTCTGCTCCTGGCCCAGAATATCACCCTGTTCAAGCCAATCAGTTCCTGGCGTCTTCCCTGAGTAGAGCCGGTGGATCAAGCCTTCAGCATGAGAAGGGGTCACCTCAGGCCAGTCAGGAAGAGGTCCATCAGGTTCAACTATCTCAGAAGTAAGAAGTTCACTCAGAGTAGCAAACAGGTTTTTCAAGTATGGATCCCTGACCTCTGGGTGAATACAGAAGGGAATACTGCCATATGTCCTAGTGCCCATATTAATATGCTGAAAATGCCAAGTTGTTAGTTTTAAATGTTCCGAGTTCCTACATAAGTTCTCCTTC
The DNA here is from genome assembly GCA_029375565.1 of Gekko gecko. NCBI lineage: Eukaryota > Metazoa > Chordata > Lepidosauria > Squamata > Gekkonidae > Gekko > Gekko gecko. The sequence continues at coordinate 45,238,407 of JAPDNY010000013.1, forward strand.
TTATTATTCTTTACTAGATCTCTATAGTATCTCTTCAGAGACAAGAATTCCCTCAAGACAAATAAGGTATGAGTGCTCTTTAACACCCAATGTTTTTGCTATAGTTCTCTTTTGATAACTCTGCACTCTTTATCAAACTATGTACTTGAAATCTTGAGGAACAGGGGCCTCACAAAAGGAGCACTATCAGGCATAATTTTAGAGTGCAAGGTAGCAGATTATGTTACTTATGATATACATGCGGTTTTCATTTGTAAAGGAAAAAGAATCCCTGAATTTCTGCCTTAGTATTCTTGGGAATCATCTGATGACCGTGACAGTCTCATCTCACAAGCATTGCTCCTAAAAAAATCAGGGAAGGTAAAAACCTGTCAAGAACCTATGAGCAGAGGTATAAATGCAGCACACACAAAGGAAATCTCAGAGCCAAATGGGATTAGAGCCAGTTAGTCTCAGTGCACTCAAATTGCTTGAGAAGAACTGGCATTTTGTGAATCAGCATCTGTTTCTGCAGCCCCATCAAAAGGTGCCAGATGTTGTTTCTGCAGTAATAGCTCTTCTAGCCTGGCATTTGTGTCCTGCAATTTACAACTCTGCTCCAGGAGTAGCATGATCTAACATTTGCAAAACAGAAAATCAAACTTGAGCAGATAATTGCTGCACTCTCTCTCTCTCTTTTTTTTTTTGCTTTGACAATGGCAAAAAGCCCAGGAAGGCAGGCAGAATCAACTTTATCATAAGACAATCTTTGGGACAACCTTAAGGCACTACTTTGGGCCAGCAGGAGCTGGAAAAGACAGACTTTGCATTGGCAATGGAGGAGTGTTACAAATAGAGAAGGGCACAAACCAGCTCATAAACCTAAATTTATGATGATAATCACCTGGTTCATGGTTTGTGAGCTGAGTTTTGTGAGCCGAGGTTTATGAATTGAACATCCCACGGCCCTCCATGTGGTTTTCAGAGGTTCGAGCAATTCATGATGGTGCATGTCGATGGTGTCTGCTGCAGACATGTTGGCGCAGGTCAATTATGATTGTCAAAGCAATGGGGGGGATGGGCTTCTGCAGCCTTGGAAGCACCAACAGTGGTCCTCCAAAGTTCAGCAGGCAGCACTGGCCACCAATAAGAGAGCTCCCATTCTACTTGTACAGGGGTATCCTGGGGAGGTCTGCTGCAAGTTTGATGCTTCTGGCTTGTGGGGATTCCATTCTATCCACTCTTGGACCTGTGGCTGTGATCTCCCCAAAAAAGCACTTTCCTGAGGGCACCTACTTTGGGGCATTGCTACTCCATCCCCCACCCCACAAGCCAATCCTGAGGGCATCCCTGGGAGGTCCACTGTGAGTTTGAGGCCTTTAACTTGGGGGGGGGGATTTATTAGATTTAGAGGCAGGCTCAGGGCGGCTTACAATACAAGTTTAAAAACAGTTAAAATCATAAAACAATTTGAGAGTGCTATACATAGATATTACTTATCAGATGTCGACACATAATTTCCAAGTAATTATATAAGCAGATATTTGTCAGTAGTAGTAACAGCTGATGGTGAAATTCCAGGGTATAATTTTATATTAAATGTTATATGTGGCTTCTCAATCAAATGCCTGGTGGAAGAGCTCCATCTTGAAGACCCTGTGGAATTATAGTAAACTCTTCAGGGCCCTGATGTCCTTGGGGAGCTCATTCCACTAGCGTGGAGCCATCACAGAAAAGACCCTAGTCCTGATTGTGGCCAGCCTGGCCTCTTTAGAGCCAGGGAAAGCCAAGGGATTTTGCGTCCCTAAGCGCAGTATTCTCTGAGGAACATGTGGGGAAAGGCAGTTCCTCAGGTATGCTGGCCCCTGACCATAAAGAGCTTTATAGGTAAGAACCAGGACCTTGAAGTGAATTTGGTATGCTATAGGCAGCCATTTTGGCACACTCCTGAATCCAGTTTCCCCAGAGACCACTTTCCTGTGGGCAGCTGCTTTGGGGAGCTGTATCTCAGCCCTCCCTAAATCCAATCCTCACCAAATTTGGGGGGCAGGTAGAGGAGAGTCAGCTGGAGACTCACGATGAGTTTGGCATCTCTAGCCTGGAGGGGGACTTCTACCTCATCACAAACCTCATGAAATGAACCAGTTCAGTAAACAGGAAAGTATGTGGTTCATAATTTGTGTGGCCCCATGAATGATGAACCAAAACAAACCTTGATTTTCCCTGTTTGTGCCCATCCCTAATTAGGAACATTACATGGAGAAAAATGGCAAGTAATGAAGCAAGCCCTTGCTAGGTGGGGATACCAACTTTGGAAAGACCGAGATTAGTTTCTTCTTGAACTGGTAGCTCATTTGTAGTATATATTTCTGACCATTTAAATGTTCAACAATGTTTAGAATTTCGTTTGGAGAACAGAAGCACTTTTGATGCAATAATAGTAGTCCTCTTCCAAAGAAGATAACCAAAATGGAGGATTTATCCAGAATCCTCATCTGGATCTTTGGACTGCTGGACTTCTTTGGACTTTTGGATTGCTGGACTTCTGGATTGTTAAGCAATTGATTTTTACTTGTAAAGTTGTATATTATACATTATAGAGTTTTTGAAGATTAATTCCTATGCATTTTGCACATGATGTAGGTTCTTTAGTTTAATAACTAGTTCCTATGGAAATTAATAATACACAACTATTTTTGGTAATACTTTATTTAGTGTTGGTTCTGTCACAGTTTTTTCTTGTTGTGGTATTGTCTTAGATTGTGATCCTTCTTGCATTTATCTGATTCAGGTAAGGCAGTGCATCCTACATCTGAGCATTATAATGGACTAGATGAGGGCAAACAATCTGAAATGCAGACCAGCTACAATTAAAGATACTGTTGGTTGATGCTCATGGTGAAATTGGGAAACAACCTACTTTGGGTAGAGTTGTAATCCCCTGAAAAAAAATAACACAGGTTTGCAGCTTCAGGGTGCTGTTAGATACATTATAGACTAGCTCTGCAATTATTCTTCAACTTTTCTCTTGTCACTGAAGGCCAGCTACATATTCTATAAGAGACCTGTGGTCAGATCGCCTGATGTTTTGTCTTTTATTTAAAAAGAATCATGCAAGGGGGAGAAATTCATTTGACTGGAACACTAGCAGGGGGAAAGATGTTTAATCCAGATACCAGTAATCCCCCCCCAGGTTAAATTGGACTAATAGCTCTGGGAGGGCCAATTTAGAGCAGGAAAATGGTAGAGAGAAAGGGTTAAGAAATCCACAACCAATGGCTGCTGCTAGGGTTGCCAATTCCATGTTGGGAAATTCCAGGAGAACCTGGGGATGCTGGGGTTTGGGGAGGGGAGGGACCTCAGTAGGGTACAATGCCATTAAGTTTAGCTTCTGGGGAACCATTTTCTCTAGGGGACCCAATCCCTGTCATCTGGAGATCAGCTGCAATTCTGGGAGATCTCCAGGTCCCACCTATAGGTTGGCAAGCCTAGCTGCTGCTCTAACCAAATGCAGCTACTTTTGCAGCTACTTTTAAATGGCATCAGAACATCAGGAGACAGCAGCATTCTTTGGAGGGGGATGTAGTGTTAAGTGCCCTCCCCACCTGACAGGAGAGAATGAAGATTCCCAGTCGCTTCCCACAATTGGAAAAGACACCTTTAGACATTTCTCTGCTAGTATGACATATTTATTGCTTTACAGCTGTTGACCTTATAACCTTAACTTGTTATTTAGTGTCATGTTGCATATCTTGATCACCATCATGTTGCATGTTAATTTGCTGTTCATTCTCTGGCTCTAAGTTTGAACCTTTTTTGCCATTCTATGTATTTGATAAGATGTGTGTGCACATGAAAGCTCATACCTTGAATAAACCTTTGTTGGTTTTGAAGGTGCCATTGGACTCTAAATGTGTTGTACTGCTTCAGACCAACATGGCTGACCAACTGGATCTATCAGGAGATCCAGCCACAGATAATGTGTAGTTTGGCCCTGAAAGGTAGCTTGAATAAAACGGTGATTCCAGACCTTATGCAATGCCAAAGTCTCTAGTTTTGTTTTGTTTTTAATAATGGCTGGGAGGTCAGGACCTACAGAGACAAGACTGTGGTGTTCTGTTTTTCTTTCTCTCCAAACTGATAAAGCTGTATTTATTTCCCCCCTAAGCACACCAGTGGGCCAGTGCTACAATAATGGGAGAGGCCTGCTTGTGAAAAGACTTGGCCTTTCACAAGCTGTAGATTTGCTCTCTGCAGGGTGCTGAGTGTGCGCTTTCCCCAATACCAGAGATGAAGCTTTGCTACAAAACAACACCCTGCTGTAGAAGAAAAATCTAAGAAGATCTGTTAATTAACTAGGAGTGCCAGTAGCTCTCAGTGGGGGAAGGAGCCACACGGCATGCCACAGCACCGAAAGCATCCTGGCACTTGAAACATTGCTGTCATCTTTGGTACAACATTTTCTTGTGCAATAATACTAGAGCTGGAATGAATCTGGAGGGGAAAACGAGCCTCCTCTGAAAATGTAATTCAAATGCCACAATTAAAAAATTATCAAACACACACAAGACAATGGCACACACTGCAACTGTCCCTGTTTAACAGAATTAATCTTTATTTGGGGCATCTTTGGCCCTGGTAAATCAGTGCCTTATTTTTGGCCTTTGGAGGATCCCTTTCTAAACTGTTGTGAGTGTGGGGTTATTTATTTATTTAAAACAGATATATACCAAAGTTTGGCTACCCTAATTTCATGACAAACATAGCTCGTTCGTGGTGCATGAACTAATGTTCATGCCCATCCCTATCCACAACCCTCCCATGACCCTCCATGTGGTTTTTGGAGGCTCATGGTAGGAGTGAGGGGAGCAAGAGGGATCTCTAAATGGCTTGCATCTAAGGCTGAAATAGATGCAAGCCATTTCAGCGATCCCTTTCGCTGCCTCCCCCCAGCATTCCCTTCAAATGCCTTTTGTAAGCAGGCGCCTCACGCAAGTGAAGTCGAAGAGGTGAGTTCACCACTTCTAGGTGAATCTGCTGCTTGGACTTCACTTGTGTGGGGTGCTGCTTGCAAAAGCCATTTAAAATGAATGATCCCTTTAAATGGGTTTAGCAAGATCTCCCCACGTGTTAAATAGTGGGTTCTATGGATGAGCAGATCCCAAATCTAGTGATCAGCTCTAGTTTATCAGTGATTTCAGCAAGTACAAGACTAAACTCCAGGACCACAGCCCTGTTTAAATAGCATGCAGTTGCCACACCCAAACACACCCCACTCCCATTGATAGGCTATTTACATAACATTACTTCTTTGGTTACTTCCAGTGGGGTATAGTTCTTGGGCTCCAAGCTCAGCCAGTCTCTGGTAGAACAGTCCTGGGATGTTTCAGTCCCAATACATAATACCCTGCCTTCCATTCTTCTGGCCTCAGGGAGCTGCTGACAGCAGAAAGGAGGGAGGAAAGATTATCTTCCTCCCCCTCCCATTCTGCTGGCCTTGGGGAGCTGCCCCCAGCAGAAGGAAGGGAGGGAAGACTCACCTATTGCATCACAAACCTCATGAAATGAACCATTTCATTAAATAGGTAGGTTTGTGAAGGTTCATGGTTCGTGTGATCCCATGAGCCGGGATGAACCTCCATTTTCCTGGTTCATGCCCATCCCTACCCCAGACTTCTCACAATTTTCCAGGTTTAAGTTAAATATTTGGAGGCATGAAGGGTTACATCTTGTTCCTTTAAAAAATCTGTCTATCACATTTTTGTCCCACTCTTCGTCCAAGGAGCTCAGGGAAGTATACATAATTCTTATTTATCCTCACAAGAACCCTGTGAGGTAGGCTTGGATGAAAGAGAGTAACTGGCTCAGTATTATCCACTAAGTTTCATGATAGAGTGCAGACTGGAATCCTATAAGCAGGCCACAGAAGCCAAAGCCTTCCTTTTATGTAAAAACTGGTATCAGAAGTGTCCTACCTCAGAACACAGAGACTCCACAAAGCTCTTGATGAGCCTATCCTCCATGACTAGGTTTGTCAGACTGCCAACTGGCACTTTAGGAGCAGGGCAAAGGGCAGTCATGATATTATACAATGCATTGAAATCATGTCCAGGCATCAGAAGGGAAGGGAAGGGAAGGGAAGGGAAGGGAAGGGAAGGGAAGGGAAGGGAAGGGAAGGGAAGGGAAGAGATTGGATTTATACCCCACCCTTCACTCGGAGTCTCAGAGCAACTTACAAACTCCTTTCCCTTCCCCTCCCCACAACAGACACCCTGTGAGGTAGGTGGGGCTGAGAGAGCTCTTTCCAGAACTGCCCTTGAGAGAATAGCTCTGACAGAACTATGGCTTGCTCAAGGTTATCCAGCAGCTGCAAGTGGAGGAGTTGGGGAATCAAACACCCAGATTAGAGTCCGAACACTTAAACACTACACCAAATTGGCTATATTCTGACTTCCCCCCAAAAAAATCTATGGTATTACCATAGAGTTTGGGGGATATTCCAGAACATCCACTGACACACTGATGTCACATCCAGGTTCTCACCTGGACATAACATCAATACATTCCATGACATCAGTTCCACCACCACCCCATTTCTACTTCTGGCTCTTATACAAAAGGGGCTGGAAAGGCTAGACCAGCAGGGGATTGTTCACCCAAAGCATGCAGATGGCAAGGCTGGTCCAGCATGCTTTTAAAACCATCTACATGATCAGCCATCACTCAGTCTTGTAGTAGTGGCTTATGGGATTGACTACCTGACCAGTCACATGATGTTGGAAATAATTTGGAACTGTTCGTAATAGAGTGAAGCCTTTAACAAAGGGGTGGAAGCTGTTTTCTATCCCATTTTCAAACAAAGTGTGAGGCTGCTGTTGGGCCAGGAGCCAGGGCTGTTAGTCCCTGTGTAGCCAAGCCAACTGAGTGTGGTATTTGGAGGGGCATCTATGCCAACTTTAACACATCAGAGAAGGCAATTGTTGTGTTCCTTATTCAGATCTTCCACACAGGCTATGCTTTGTGTACCCCTATCTTCTGATATAATATGAGTGGCTGACAGAGATAGGGATTCTCTATGATGTGGAATTCCCAGCCACATCTGGTCAACTGGCACCTAATCTCTTGAGTTACAGGTGCCAAGTGAAAACATTCTCCTAAGGTTTTGGCAATAAATAATCTCTGATTTATTTAAGTTGTGTGTCCACCCCCCCATCCTTCGGATAGTTTATGGTGGAGCTGCTGCTCATTTTTGAGTTTTAATTTACTTTAAGGATTTTATTGCATGTTCATGTTTACCAATTGTGTACCATTTGCTGTATTGAGGTTTTTATGGATTTCTTTGTAGGCCACCTAGGGAACTATGTAGTGAGGATCTATAGGAACATTTCAAATCCGTAAACATCTACACTTCCTGCAGTCCGTGTGGTAAATAGCTACTTTTTGCCCTGTTGGGTGTTCCACATTTCATTTCCCAAACAGGGCAAACAGCTTGCTCCTCAGTACTGTTTCAGGTTGGAAAAACAATAAGGGAGGAGGCCTAAGCCCCCTGTCTCCATGTACTGCAGCCCCAATCCTTAACATTTAAGTGGGAAGGAAGGCAGCATGGTATAGCCTAACCTCATCAGATCTCAGAAGCTAAGTAGGGCCGGTACTTGGAAGGAAGACCAACACGGTAGCCTCTTCATAGGAAGGCAATAGCAAACCACCTCAGCTTCCCACTTGCCTTGAAAGCACCTTGCTGTGGTTGCCCCAAGTCAGCTGCAACTTGTTTGCACTTTACATGCACACACAAGTGATTAAGCAATGTTTTTTAACCATAAACCGATTCACCGATTGGATTTTACCGAAGAAAGAACTACACACACATTAGCATTTCTCAAAAACAACACAGACTGACCCAATAATATAATTTGGTTTGTGGAATTGTCTGCCAAAAACCCAGCTGAGGGCCCGGTCACATGGGCCAGATAACGTGGGGGGGTGGCTCTTTGCGCTGGCGCAATTAGACCCGCCAGAACCCGTGATCAGACACAACAGTGGCATACCCTGGTTTTGTCTTTCAGCACATGCGTGTAAATGGATAGCCGTGTGCTGGCACAATCACACTGAACGGTTCCATGGGCAGCCCATGGCAAACCATTTGCTAGCACATTTGATGTGCTACTTTTTAACTGTGCAGCTTTGGCGGCTTGCCACGGGTTGGCCACAGGTGCGCTATGCCTCCCAGATGTTCTGGTGTGATCACGCCCAGAAACTCCGCCGGACTATTGTGGCTTCCGCGCGGCAAATGCTCCATGTGACCGGGGCCTGAATAAGATAATCAAGAGTGCCTCCAGACATGCTTCTGCCCTGCTTGAAGACCTTCTGTCTCTTGTCTTTCTTGGAAATATTTGCAGGACATTAACCACTCCCCGCCTCCTCTTCAGCCAATCAGCTGGCATATTTGAAAATCCATCTTGACCCCTCCTGTCCATCCAAGCCTGGAAAGAAATGGATCTTTTGCTTTTACTCAGCCCTCTTGCCCAGTAATTGGGGGCAGACTCTTTCCCCACATCGGAATGAATTTCAGCTAGTGAACTCTTTTCTCATCAGTACAGTTGACTTAATTGTAGAGCATAGTGCTTACCATGCCATTGCTTCCAAGTCTGATTTCACAGTGATTTCCCAATGTGAACATCATTAATTTAGAGTAGCACATAGAGCACCCTGACTTGTAATAAGTTTCTAGATAGTAGAAACTGGAGGTCCTCAAAATACCAAGTCATTGTGTATGCTTCCCATTTTATGCAATGGTCTTTAATGTGAAATATTGGCCGAGGACAGACTGGCAATTTGCCCCGGTATCGAGTTGGGGCAAAAAAAACCCGGAGTAAACGATACCGGGTTTTCCCGTCCACACAGCGGGGGCCTCTGCCGGAAGATACTGGACGGAGGCACGCGGGAGCATTCAGACTGCCGCGCCGGAGGCGCACTATATTCGCTGTTTCCCCATTATTTTGGCTGTGGGCGTATGTGCGCATGAGCGCATTTTGGCGATTTTTTTTTTTTTGCCCTGCAACGCTGGCACCGCATTGGGCAGTGGAGCGGAGCGCAGCCAATCACACCGCTGCTGCCTCATGCCCAACGCGGGTTGCTCCCGGCTTTTCGGCTGCGCGTTCAGACTCCCCGGAAGCGGAGAAACGCGCGACAAACGCAGGCTTTCAAGATTTGCGTCGGCTTTTATCAGGTGTTTTTTTAATCCGGCAGTGAAGCACGAGAGCACCGGTAGGCTACGGGTGGGGGACGCCAGGCAGATGTGCCTGTGTGAACATTCCATTTACCCCGATATTGAGTCGTTGTCAGCCCGGGTCCCATCCCGCGGCAAATTGCCAGTCTGTCCTCAGCCATTATGTGAAAATTCAGCCACTTTTCCTCTTCTTTCATTCTTTCAGTTTTTATAAACAGCCAGGGACCACAGTAATAGGAAATGACAGGAAATGATACAGAACAATGATTAACAATAGCACAACACCATGTGCAATAACAGTAAGGACTGACGATAAGCAATGAGAAATGCTAGAGCCATTCATATCTCCTTATGACACCATTGAATATACTGCATGACACAGTAAGCTTCTCTTGTTTAGCTTGTGGAGGGAGTTTCCAGAGGGAAATACACCTGTCTTTTTCAAGGTTATTTCCTGATGACTGTGTGCTACTGAGAGCATGGACAGCTGTGCTCTCCTCTGAGCCAAGAAAACAGAGTGGATGAATTACTATTTAGTATAACAAATAGTTGGGTGAAAAATACTTCACTGTAATAGCAGTCTCTTCACCCCCTCCCCAGCACAGAAATGCATTTTTCACATCAAAGTTCTGATTAATATTCTTTATGCGCGCTTATCATGAATTTTGTGCAGGGTTAAATATATTTTCCAATGACTAACATTGCAAGGCGGGGGATTAAAAGGGATAATACACAATGTGATTTATGAAATTTTAATGGAAAATCCCCATGGGTTATGTATAAATCTTATTTATAGCTTTAAAAGTATGTAATATGCTTATTGTATATTTTTTAAAAAAACAGTGGGAGTAAGTCCCTGTCAGACTTAATCCATTTAGAAAAAGAAACAAACTCCTAAGGCTCCAATAGACAAACCATTTGATATTTTGGAGTGTGTGGATGTTTTAATGTGAAATGTTTGATATCATTTATTCAGTAGATGGGGAGGTAAGAGATCAGGCTATGCTTAAAAGGATTTGTCACTGAAGAAGAGGAACAATTGTCTGAAGGTAGAGCAAGATGGAATGGTCCTTGACTATAAGAAGACAGAGCTGTATAAACATTGGGCAAAACTCTTTGACTGTGAGAGCAATTCTTGGAACAAACTTCTTAGGGAGGTGGTAGAAGTAGAACTTTTTTTTTTTTTTTTGAGGAAATGGTTGTCCAGCTTATGCCACAGACGCACTAAGCCAGGAGTTTAGAATTCATTGATTTCCTTTAATTACTAAAGTTGAGTGCCCCATTTCATAAGGAGACCATAAATGAAGCTCAGTGGAGTACAATGGCTCCACATGGCTCTAGCAGCTGGTGGTAACACTTTCCGGTTGCTACAGCCATCTATAGAGACCACCCTTCCCACTCAAGATGGACAAAACTCCTCATGCTTCTCCCCAAACTGCTCATATTTTGTGAACTGTGGAATGTTTGAAAATACTTGATGAGCATTTCTGAGCATTTGAAGAGGCACTCACCAAATGTAGGTGTGCAAGCACGCAGCTATTTCCTCTACTCCCTGTTAGTGCCCAGGCCCATAGTTACAGTGGGGCATCTCAGGGCCATGGCACCTTAATTCACAGCCATGCCACACAAGTTTCTATACCAGAAAACATGGGTTTTTTAAATATATATATATATATTTGTGTATTACTTCAGCTGTGCCACACCCTGCCCTGTGATTAGCCAGCTGGTCCTGTGCCTTCACCAGTCCTCACTCTCTGCACCCTGGAGCTGCCCCGTGGACTGACTTGGCTGACTCAGCTGGGTGGTAGTGGCCTCACTGCCCCTGCACCAGGCCAGCCACGGGACCCAGCTGCTGGTGTCACGGGACCCAGCATCATGTGACCCAGGGTGGCTGGGCTGGCACAGGGGCAGTAAGGCCACTGCCATCCAGCTGAGTCAGTCCGCCACCCATGGGGCAGCGCTGGACCGGGCAGGTTGTCCAGCTACAGGCCCATCCTTCAAGGCTGCTGGCTCCCTTCTCTTGCCCACCACCTTAACTCCACCAGCCAGACCGATGGGTGTGTGGTGGAGAAGAGTGCATGCCTTCGCCTTCGCTCACCCAGCTGCAGGGGGTGAGAGCTGCCTTGATGCTGCTGCTGCTGCTGCTCCAAGATGCAATGTGCATAGCTCCCAGTGGCCAGGACGTAGCCGGACGGGGTTGCTTGAGGAGGGGCTGCTGGAGGAGTTGAAGTCCCGGAGAACCACCATGCATAGTCTCCCTTGAGTCTGCTGGAGTGAGTGAGTGAGTCCTTTTTTCCCCTTCTCTGCTGGAATGTATTTATTGTATTTTAGAATTTATTTTTAATGTTGTGATGTCAGAAGTGACGTCACACCCCACCTTTTCCCCTGGTGCCCCCACTGAAAATTTTCCAGCTATGGGCTTTTTAGTTCCCCATTCCAAACCCACTAAGTTTACTTTCTCAGAGGTGGAGGGACAGAGTAGTTTGCCACAGAGGGGCTACGATCACATGCAGAATTAGCCATGCCATAGGAGTGAATGCCGGGTGGATTTTGAGGGTGGAATCACATGAGAACATCTGGGAAGCATCCCGCACCTGTGGACAGACTGTTTTGCTCCACCATAGAAGTCGAATTAAAAAAAACACTAGGGGAAGTCTGGTAGCATACGGGTTTGCTATGGGCCAGGAACGGACTTTCCCTGTGTGATTGCTCCACGCACGCTCTCATGGTGTCGGGATGGTCTGATCGGGCCATCCTGACTCCATGCCATTGTTTTCCCCCCGTTTCAAGTGTGTGCATAGGGAGCACACTGCATAGGGAGCACTCAGTGTGGAGATGCGGATCATCGATCCCTCGTTGAAGCGCACCAGAAACACACAACAAAAACAAACAAACTGATTCACCTGTGGTTTGCATCTGATCATGCAGTGGCGGGCTGCCCCCTCAGCTCCCAGGGACTGTGTGATCATGCAACTGCAGGTGAAATTACTCTGGAACAAATAGCCTCACTCCCCCCCCCGGTGTTATCTCACGTATATGACTGCCACCAGGATGACCCTGGCCCCAACACCACCAGGATGACCCTGGCCCCACTGCTGGACCTCCTAATGGCACCTGGTATCTTTGGCCACTGTGTGACAGAGTCTTGGACTAGATGGGCCACTGGCCTGATTCAACATTGGCTTCTCTTCTTATGTTCTTATATTTATAAGAGGATGGGCCCTAATTAGTGCCTATACTTTCCATAAGTTACTTTCCCCAGCTTTCTTCAGCATGCTGGTCTTCCAGGGTTTATAGGAACTGTAAGTTTTGTGTTCTTTTCTGAGCTAAATTGGATGGATGAAAAAGCTCCAATTCCCATCAAGCCCAGTGATTCACTAAAATCAGAGCATCAGACAGTGGCTACAAGTCAGGTATCTACATAATGATGAATGCTGCCAACTGTAAAGAGGCAAATACACTCAGAATACTGCTCATTTTAAATTGTGAATTTGTGAACTAATCAATAATTTGATAGTAAGGTATACTAAAATCAAGAACATAATCACTGCAGACAAGGGTGGCACGAGATAACGTGAGGGGGAAGTGAGGCTATTTGCTTTGGAGTAATTTGACCCACAGTTGCACGATCACACAGTCCCTGGGAGCTGTGGGGGCAGCCTGCCACTGCGTGATCAGATGCAAACCGTGGGTGAATCAGTTTGATTTTTTTGCTGTGTGTTTCTGGTGTACTTCTACAGGGGATCAATGATCCACATCTCCGCACTGAGTGCTCCCTATGCAGTGTGTAATGATGCATATGCTGAAACAGGGAAAAGAACAACGGTATATAGTCAGGATGGCCCAATCAGACCATCCCAATGCCATGAGAGCCTGCGTGGTGTGATCACACAGGGAAAGTCTGTTCCTGGCCTGTAGCAAACCCGTTTGCTACTGGACTTCCCCTGGTGTTTTTTTTTTTTATTCTGCTTCTGTGGCGGAGCAAAATGGGCTGCCCACGGGTGTGGGACGCTTCCCAGATGTTCTCATGTGATCGCGCCCTTAAAATCTGCCTGGCATTTGCGCCTGTGGCATGGCTAATTCTGCGTGTGATTGCAGTCAAGGTCATTTTTTTAAAGCACAATGTTTATGAAGACCACAGCATGCTAGGCTTTTCTGGCATTCCCTGCCTGCTTCTTCATCTGCTCACTTGAGTCTTCTCATCTCAGAGAAGTACAAATGAACAAGGATGTCTCAGCAAGCTGGCAGAGTAAGGGTGAGCAATCAGAGAGTGATTATGTTTTTTTCAGTGTGTCAAAATGTGGCTATAGCAGCTGTAGGAGTTGATTCTGTCGTCTGGAGACTTCCTACCATATTGAGCCACATCCAGGGGCTCATGTGACTTTCAATTCATGGGATCTCACTACAAAGTAGCCAACGTATGTAGCGCAAGTTCTAGAAACCAGGCCATTAAGGAATCATCTTGAAAGTCATTTATAAAAGTAACCTGGCCTTAGAAGATGTTGCCTCAGTTTCTGATTAGTTATACCTTTCAGTAGAGGCATAAACATTTGCAGCTTGCCTCAGTCAGATTCCTAATGAAGAAAGAACAGAAGCATTACACATGGATCAAATTTGGGTTTTGAAAGAACTTTGTTTTTGTTTTTTTTCTGCCTCTGAACAGGAGAGACCAGCCTGCAAAGAAAAGAGAGAGCTGATCAGTGTCAGCTATCTAACAGTAGCTCCTGTGAGCAATGCCATTCCTGGGGGAGTTGCCATGATCAGACAGGGGCCCTACATCTCCTTGACTAATGCTTTCTCTATGCCCATGTTAGGCAGGTTGACACACACTAGAGAATAGCAGTGGGTGCTAAAAAAAAAAAAATGGCAAAGCCCCTACCTAACCAATCTCCCATCTTTACATACACATAAAAGTCACTATCCCCCTTTTTCTCATTTGTTTTCTGCCAGGTTCCATATCTCTTTGAAAGATAAATACATATTTCATGTTTTTTAATCCAACCAGCAACATCGTCACACAAATATCAGATGAAACCTCTCTGAGTGAGAATGATTTGGGACGCAGATGAAAAGATAATGAAGTGAACTTTACTTTCACGCTTGGAATATATTATCAAACTAAATAGTACCACTTCATCAGGAGCAAATAAATTAAAGATGTGCCAAGGAATAGTTTATATTGGCTGCTCTCTCTCTCTCTCTCTCTTTTTTGTACCCTGTTGGATGGATTGCTTCTGATCTCTGGATGCTATTTATATAGGTGAGGAATAGAAAGTTCTTTCCTTTGAAACCTTTTGGCACATATTATTTACATCAGGTTGCAGAATACTTAAATCTCAACTTTTGTGAAGACTCAGAGCTACTTTCTGATCATGAAAATACCCCAGATAGCCCAATAGTCCATAGGTAAGACTCTGTGCTTTGACTAGGGATGATTCTGAATTTTTTATCATCCCAATTTCTGCTTGGATTTTTTGAGTTCCAAGTAAGCTGGCATTTGTTTCTGAAATGGAATCAGTTAGGAATTTTTCAGTATTCCATTGTTTACATTTCAGGATTTTGTACAGAACATTGTACATGTAGAGATTTCAGTTCCTTCAGTCCAAACACATTTTTTTAAACCTAGGTAACTGGTCTTGTAATTAGTTATTGTGACAATCCAACGTCAGCATGGAAATTTCACCTAACAGGCATGTCCATGTCAATGATCTCAACTTACATGTTAAAAAAGAAGAAAGACAAGCCTAAATGAAGCTTGATAGCAACAAAGATTGTTGTTGTTGCTGTTTTTGCAGTATTTTATGAATGCACATGTGCAACTTGGTAACAGAGGGGGAAATATACAAAATAATTGAAGCCAAAGATAGCTATAACCCTGTCCTGGGTAGCCCAGGTGTCGCGTCCCTGGTCCAGCCTGTGATGGTGCCGGGACCATCTGGGGTCAGTCTAGCCGAAAGGGAATGATGAGGGGTCACGCCGTGAGCCTCAGATGTCGGGGGCGGCCTGTGGTTACGTCACCACTAACGGCCTACCCTCCTCAGGTGTGCACAAAGTGGAACCTCTCTATCTCTCTGGGTTGGCAGGTTCCCTTCACACTCCTGTGTCTCTCCTCCCCGGCTCTGGCTGCCACACCTCTTTTTATTCCCTTCCACCAGCACCTGACCCCTCCCTCCCCCCTTAACTGTCATTCCATTGGCCTCTGTCCCTGTTCGTCTGATCTCCATTGGTCCAGACATTCTCCCTTTTAAGGCTGCCTGCCAGCTCTGCCCCTCCCACTCTTTAGGGCCGAGAGGCAGCTGCCACCTCACTTCCTCCTCTGGCGTGATGGAGCTTTGCAGAACCTGCGGTAGGAAACTGTCGGTGGGTGCAGACTTTTGGGAGGGGCTGCAGAGACCGTGGGGCCTCAGTTGAGCCTGTCCCTGTGGCATGGCTCTGGGTTCCTCTGCTCTCGGTGCCTCCTCGGACCGTGGAGGCCCCTGGCCCTCCCTTACCACCCCAGACACTCCCCCCGAGGCTCCACCGCCCCGACTTGTCCCCACTTCCGAGTACTGGGTGGTGGGGCTGGCGAGGGTGTTCTGTCGCTGGGCGCTGGAGGGGTCGGGGCTTCTGTTGTCGCCTCGAGCCGCCTCCTCTCTCCGGCTCTGCTTGTCCCGCCCGACCGCCACTCCCCCGCGGCTGGTGCCGGGCTGCAGAGTGACCCCAGAGCTTCCCCAGGGATGGGAGGCTGTGCGGCTTTGGGCGGAGCCGCCCCCCCTCACCCAGGGCTTGCCGCAGCTGCTGGCGGCGTCGCGGGGCTGCCACGGGGCAGTCCCGAGTCGGGACACCAGGATAGCCCAATCTTGTCAGGTCTTGGAAGCTAAGCAGAGTTGGCCTTGATCAGTATTTGGTTGGGAGATCATCAAGGAATACCAGGGTCATGGCTTAGAGGCAGGAAATGGTAAAGCCCTTCTGAATGTCTGTTGCCTTGAAAACTCCACCAGGGGTTTCCAGAAGTTATCTGTGACTTGATGGCCACTCACAGAGACAGATAGCTATGGGAGATTGTGCATACTCCACTTCTAGAATAATTCTGAAAATGTTACTAATGCAACAGTTTGGTTTTGGAAGGATGACCAGATAGTCTGAAATCTAGGGAGAAATTTAGATGAGAATTTTTGAAGTATACTGAGAAAT
This sequence comes from Gekko gecko, assembly GCA_029375565.1. NCBI lineage: Eukaryota > Metazoa > Chordata > Lepidosauria > Squamata > Gekkonidae > Gekko > Gekko gecko. The sequence goes on from JAPDNY010000013.1 coordinate 45,254,785, forward strand.
GCAGTGGATTACACATCCTCAAATGTGAATGGGCATTGTTCCCCCCACACACACACACACAGTGGTCTGATCAAAGACTCATCACATATGTAAAGGCCCTTGGCCTTCACTGAAAAATGTATTTTTTAAAAAAATCCATAGCCACGACCACTAGCAACATGTCTTTAAGACTGAAAAGAAAGAAGAGCTGTCATTCTTAGACATTTCAGTTGTGTGGCAGTCTAGATTCCAAGTCATGTTGTATGCCTGGAAAACTCGATGCCTGGAAAACACAGCAAAGAACAAAGTTTATTGGGATGTTTCACAACTATTGCCAAAGTGATATGAAAGAAGTCAAGTGAGAGAGATTCCAGAGTTTTCCCCATGAATGCCAACTAACATTTCAGACTTGGTAGATTCTACACAATGTGCCAGATGGCAAAGATTTCAGTGGATGGCTGGCTTAGAACTCCAGGCCAACTTGAATTCATCTAAAAGAGTCGCTTTTCATCTCTTTGGCCAGGTTGATGAAACTCTCACAAACGCAACAGGGCACAACTCTCAGTGGGCTAAAGATCCTCCAAGGACTGTAAATGTTCTGGTCGTTGTTCAAGAGACACCACGATACAAGCTCCATCTGGCTCATTAAATTAATGTTGTTGTGGCTTGGCAATAAAGCGCTATGTAAATCATAACTGGAGTCTTGCTGACATGGCTTCTGCAACACTAACACTTCTGTATGCATTCAGAAATGCTACATAAAACACTGACTTTGATAGACCCTTTCCAAAGACATCTGCCTCATGTTTTCCCCACTCTTTGCACATGAAGGGGGGAGGGCAGACCTGATGCAGTCCTCCACTCTTCAGTTTTACCTTTCAGTTTCCTCCAGTATTTCAGTCTCAACATAGAAACAGAAGAAAATGATTAGATTTGTGCAGTGTCAAGGCTGAAATATCGGAGGAAATTGAGAGGTAAAACTGAAGAGTAGAGGAATAGATCAGGTCTATTCCCCCGCCCCCATTCATGATTTAGAAAGAGAAGAAAACAATTAGATTTGTGCTAAATGATCATCTAAAGGTAAAAAGGAAGTGAGACATCTGTGAAGAGGTCTCCTGAGCATTTTAAAACCGGTACGTTAGCAGACCCAGGAACTCCTGATTTGGATGACACACCTCTGTGTGGTAGGAGGGTGAGTCCAGCCATTTTCCGTTTCAAAATTTGGAATGGCTTCCCCAACTATTTGTCTCATGGAAGGAAACACAGACAATATCTAGGCAACATGTATGTTTCCTTTAGCAGGACAAATAACAACTCTGGTGGGTATTTGATGTCAGGAAAACAGTGTGGGCACTTTAGCTTTGATCTGAATGAGAGCCTCAATGATTACTATTTACCAACTTGCTATGTTCCAGAGATCTAGTCACTGACATCACAGTGTCTTGTCTAGTGTGTTTTTCCCAAAGAAAATGTACTTGTTTCAAAGGAGGTACTTGCTAGAACGTCACTGCTCTCTGCAAAACGATTTGGGGGAAGATGATCCTACACTTTGGCTGTAGTAAGATAACTTTCCTTTAAATATACTTTGATCCTACACTTTGGCTGTAGCAAGACAACTTTCCTTTAAATAAGCCCCAGTGACCTGAATGGGATGTCTTTCTGAATACACTTGCTTAGGATTGTTTCCTTTATTAACCTATTATTTCTCTTCCAATCTTACAACCCCCACCATCAATATACCTAATTCTCAACATGGCCCCTTCTGGCTAGAGACTGGGACCATGGAGAGAAAAGGCAGTTCTTTCTACATAACTAAGGGAAAAAAAACAACCACCCAGGTTTGCAGAAAACATCTAAGGATGTGGTCTCACACATACACCAGAAAAAGTGGGGAGGGGGGAAGTGAGGCTATTTCCTCTGGAGGAATTTGACCCTCATTTGCAAGATCACCCTTTGAAGCTGTGGGTGCAGTCTGTCAGTGCATGATCAGACACAACTGTGGGTGAGTCGGGGGGGGGGTTTGTGCCATTTTTTCCCCATGTCCTTAACTGAGGGATCGATGAATTGCACCTCCATACTGAGGGTTCCCGTACTGGGTTTGTGATGATGTGCATACTGTGAAGGGGAGAAAAAACAACAGCACAGAGTCGGGAAGGCCTGATTGGACCAACCTGACACCATGAGAGCACGCTGGAGTGATCAGACACGGGAAAGTCCGTCCATGGCCCATTGCATTAGCTATCAGATTTTCCCTGGTGTCTTTTAACTCCACTTCTGCATAACGGGTTGCTGACGGCTGCGGGGCACTTCCCATATGTTATTGTCTGACTGTGTCCTTTAAATATGCCCAGCATTCGCACCTATGTCGGGTCTAATTGTGCGTATGATCGCAGCCTAACATACAGTTGAGTGCAACCTGGTGGCCATACAGTTTCTGGTGATTCCTAGAAGAAGAAGAGATTGGATTTATACCCCGCCCTTCACTGCCCAAAGGCATCTCAGAGCGGCTTACAAACTCCTTTCCCTTCCCCACCCCACAACAGACACCCTGTGAGGTAGGTGGGGCTGAGAAAACTTCTGACAGAAATTGTCCTTGAGAGAACAGCTGTGCCAGAGCTTGTGACTGACCCAAGGTCACATCAGCAGGTGCAAGTGGAGGAGTGGGGAATCAAACTTGGTTCTCCCAGATAAGAGTCCGTGCACTTAACCACTACACCAAACTGGCTCTCCTAGAGAAGTATGACGTAACTTCCAAGTTGCACCAGAAGTGACATCATACCATGTTCTACACCAGCTTTTAATTTATTTGTTTTTCTCCTGCTGCTCTTCATAGTGGTGGCAGGCAACAAGGGGTGCCGAGGGGAGGTCTCCTGATACAGCCATATACCTGGAAGCCCTATGCCCCCACAAGTCTTTGTGGGTTCCCCACTTGTTTTACTATACTTCATGCTGTTTACATTTCAACTAGGATAAGAGTTTCCTCTCATGCAACAAGTGTTAAATAAGCTTAGCACATCTAGGAAAACTATTATCACAGTTCACTGTTATTCTGAATTGGCATTCTGCTTACTTGTATCCTTTTGAGATTTGAACAGAAATGTCACAGGCTGTACTTCTTGTATTTTAGAGCCTCTGGACTCCAGATTTTTCACTATTCTTATATATCATGCCACTGATAAAGACAGCTTTAATCCACAAAAGTGTATGGCGTAATAAATCTATTAGACTATAAGACACCATAAAATTCTTTTTTGCTTGTTATTTTCTCCAGTACAGCTATGACTCTGGAGTTTGTTCCAAAAGTACTGTTTCAGCCTCACCCACATAATCAATTTGGGACTAAACTGAAGATATTTGAATGTGTGTTTAGTTCTTAGGAAAGAGAAAAAGTGCAAGAACATTTTATAAGTTCAGATGTTTTCAATGCAGATAATTCATACAAGAAAACATATCATAGATTCTTAGTTTGTGCATATTTTTTCTCCTTCTCCTCCTCCTCCTTCTTTAAAACTCATCTAATCTGCGCCAGCACACTGAAGTAACTGAACCTAATGAAGGAATCTGATCTCACTACAGGTGTGTTCATGCTGTGCTTTTATAGGGCAAGTTTTATGATTCCATAAAGCGCTTTATTGTACCATAAAGCATGGCATTGTAAGGCAGCATTCACACCATGGAATTACATCTCTGCTTAGGGTCAGGAGACCCCAAAAAAATCCTTATAATCTGTGGTGGAATGGGCCTGCTCCGGCCTGCAGGCCCTATTCCACCCTGCCCTCCAAAGTTTTCCCAACACCTGGAGAGGCTTTTCTTTCTCTTTTGGGTAACCTTACATAAGAACATAAGAGAAGCCAATGTTAGATCAGGCTGATGGCCCATCCAGTCCAACACTGTGGCCAAAAATACCAGGTGCCATCATGAGGTCCACCAGTGGAGCCAGGACACTAAAAGCCCTCCCAAGCATCAAGAATACAGAGCGTCACTTGCCCCAGAGTCCCTATGTATACCTTGTGGCTAATAGCCCCTGATGGACCTCTACTCCATATGTTTATCTAATTCCCTCTTGAAGTCATCCATGCTTGTAACCGCCACCACCTCCTATGGCAGTGAATTCCATGTGTTAATCACTCTTTGAGTGAAGGAGTACTCCCTTTATCCATTCTAACCCAACCACTCAACAATTTCATTGAGTGCCCATGAGTTCTTGTATTGTGAGAAAGAGAGACACTAGCTGTAAGACTGTTAAATGGACTAATCTTGATATTTTGATATTTCAGCGCTATCCTGCTTGACAAAGGTACACACGAAACAAGATAATATGCATAATCCATTGTGTGGTAGTGTTTGAATTACACTGAGTAAACTGAATTTTGGAACAAGAAACTTTCAGTCTGTGGAGACTTTTGTGATTTAAGACATCAAGTTGTTGTTTTCCTTTCTACTTCCTTCCTGTGATCTCTCTCCTTGGTTTGCACCACCTGGAGGCTGGCAGCCCTAGGATAGCAGGAATTCCTCCAAAGTATTTCTGATTACTCCTTTCACTTCCCCACCATTCACTCACAGTATACTCAAGGGTCTGTAGCCTAGTTTAAGATTTTTAAAAGCCTGCAGATGGTAAAAGAAACCTCAGTCATCTATTTCTTTCCTCTACCAGCAGTAAGCAGAGATCATTGCTGTTCTAGCCAGGGCAGGCCAACCACCTAGCTGCTTCTGAAGAGCCAGGAGACTTTGTCCAAGTGCAGAGATCTTTTTTCAAGTGATCTCCACCTATAGGTTTGAGGTAGCACTGACCTCTCCTACTGCATTGTCTTGGACAGGAAGAGGAAACTAGTCTGAGAGGCCTCGTGGCACTAAGGTTGTCAACCTGAAAAATTCCTGAAGACGTAGGGGTGGTGCCTGGGGAAGATGGAGTTTGGGGAGGGAGCTCAGCAGGGGTGTGATGTCACTGTAGGACTTCAGTTTCTGCCCTCCAAAGCTGTCACTTCCTTCAGACTACACATCTTTGGAAATGTGTTGTAATACCAAGTGAACTCCAGGACCCACCTTAAGGTTGGTAACCCTATCTGGAAGGAAGTCCAAGAACACACTTGTCTGAAAGGGACCAAGGCCTTATTCAATGAGTGAAGTTGGTAACCTTATCTGGAAGGATGGGCCAAGAACACACTCGTGTAAAAGGAACCCAGGCCTTATTCAATGAGTGAAATCTGGGTATAGTAATATAAAAATACTGAACAATTCTTGTATACTCTATATGCAGCCAACCAGGGGTTTTTTGTAGAAAAACAGCTGCAGGAGCTCATTAACATATGGTATGCTAATGAGCTATTAGGCTATTAGCATATGCCACACCCCCTGACATCACCGGAAGTGATGTCAGAAGGGGAAGCAAAAGGGGGGGAGGCATCTTCAAAAGCCTCCCCTTCCCTTCCCAGCTGGTCTGGGTGGGGGGAGCTAAGAGAGAAGGGGTTTAAAGTTTAAACTCCTTCTCACTAGAGTTGGGCCACAGAAGGAGGAAAGAGGGAAGGAAAGAGAGAGAGTAGAGAGAAGGAAAGAGGGAAAGAAAGAGAAGGAAAGAAGGAAGGAAAGAAAGAGAGGGAAGGAGGGAAACAGGGAAAGGAGGAAAAAAGAGAAGAGAAGAAGATGGGAAAGAAAGAAACAGAGAAGAAAAGAAGGAGGGAAAAAGGAAACAGAGAGAAAGAAAGGAGGGAATGAAAGCAATTCTGCAGCAATTCGGCCCCATTATATCCTATGGGCCATTGAAGTCAATGGTGAAAACATAGGGTATATTCTAGGGGCTGGAGGAGGGTTTGAGGAGGGCTCCAAACTCACAGGGTACCTGTTGGAGCCTCTCCCAAGACTCACCAAGTTTCAAGAACATTGAACCAGAGGTCCAATTCTGGGCCCCAAACAGGTTGCCCTATTCCCTCCATTGTTCTCTACGGTGGGGAAAAGTAACTTTTTCCCATCATAGAGAACAATGGAGGAGCAACCTGTTTGGGGGCCCATAGAATTGGACCCCCTGGTCCAATGTTCTTGAACCTTAGTGGGTATCTTGGAGAGAGACTCCTTCAGCTACCCTGTGAGTTTGGAGCCTCTCCCTCAAACTCCCTTCCCCCCAGCCCCCAGAATATACCCTATGTTTTCACCATTGACATCAATGGCCCATAGGATATAATGGGGCTGAAATTGACATGCGGCTGCCTGAAAGACTCCCAGGATGCTGGCTGGGGGCGGGGCTTGGATCCTGAGCTCCCAGAGCTGCGCTCCAGTGCGCTCCCCCCAAAAAAAGACCCCTGCAGCCAACTTGTATAAAAAGATCCTTAAAGAAATTCCCTGAGGAGGCACGAAGCTGCTTCTTCCTTTTTGATCATAAGATTGGTTTCAGCAGGCTGATTGTTGCTGATCATGGGATCTTATGTAAGACAGTGGCTAGAGAAATAGATTTACCTGGGAGACCCAAGAGGACATCCCTGTTCAACTATGGAGCTTGCTCAGTGACCATAGGCTTGTCATTTCTGTTAACTTAATCTTCCTCATATAATACTGTGAAGGTGTGTGTGTGAGGGGGGTTATACATGATCTCGTTAGAGAAAGGATGTCATTAGAAAGTTAATAAATAACCAAAATTGTTATGTGTTGTATTATTTTTTTTTAACAGTTTACGTAACAAACGGTTGAGTGAGGTTTGCTGTGGGAAGGATGAATTGGTAGAAACTGCTGTTCTGTCAGTGACTTTAAATCTTCCAAATTGTGTATTGTGGTGTACATTGCCACTAATTTGGATCTCAGCTGTCAGCCTATCAAGCTAGGAGGATGCCAGTTCATATGATAATCTGGTAGTCAACAGAACAAGAGAACCTTTCCTGTGGTAACAGGACCTGGATTTAATCCAGGAAGTCTCAGGGAATATTCTGGAATTTAGCCAGTAATTTTCCATCAGGAGGGATCTGATAGGGTTTAAAGAAAGAACTCTGTTCTTTGTTTAGAGAGATGTGGAAGGAAGATAACAATGAGGCTGCTCAATCCAGTGTACGAAATTTGGACTTTTTTTTAAAAAAAAAATGGAACAATGAGGATCCTTAGTGTATCAGTCCTGTTTCAGAAATAACAGAAACTAAGAGGTAGATTTTCAAAGGCATCCATACAAGCAAGGCCTGAGACATTTTCATCAATATTAAGCAAACATAAGTAGCAAGTGTATGAGTCAATTCCATCATGATCTCAACAAATGGGTTGCTCGCAAAAGCACCAAAAGTGTGATAAGTCTGTCTGAAATCTCCTGAAAGACTCATCATTCATGTCCAGAGAGCTGTCTTTTTTTTTTTTGGCAAAACTCTCCTAAAGAGGAGAGAATTTTATTCTTTTTATAAGAAAAGGAAGGGGTACAGATGGAGAAAGAGAAAGGATGGAGTGAAGTTTTCTCTGTTAAAATGGGTTAGTTTTAGTTAGTGTTTAGTACCGTTTTTCGGCATCGATCATGGTTAGAAGATCTTCTTTTTAACTTTGCAAAGTCCAAAGACATTCTGTTAATACAGTTAGTAAAGTCCATTGGGGTTAGTAATTAAACAGCTCCTTACAGATGCAGCACAAACAATCCTTAAGATGTCTTCTTTTAAGTCTCTTCCAATTATGGGCTAAGTCCTTTTTAACCTTGATGGCTTCCTTTCCTTCACCTCTTACCCCTGGGCTGCTGTCTTCTTCACTGTTTATCATAATTTTGAGTGCTGCGTCTTCCTCACGCCGGCGTGTCTCTTCAGAAGTTTTTGCATTTCAAGGATGTAATCTTTCTTCTTTCTTTTGTAGCTTTCAGATTTCCAGGGCGCCATAACCACTTCGCAAAAAATTAGATCTCCGATGTCTTGCTTGCTATGCTCGACCCCCCCTTCTACTGGCAGAGTAATTCCTTTTATAAAAGCGGAATTGGCTTTGGGAGCCATATCCACCTCTTCTTTTAATTCTTTCGCTTCACTGCCAGTTAGGGGTACCAATACATTCGCCAAGGTAAATCCGAGATCCTCTTTCTCTTCTTCTTTTACGTCCTGAGAACTTAGAATCCACGTTTTCTGTTCAATTTCCGTCATCTTCCTTGTTGTTTCCAATATCAGTTCCTGTCGACTGATGAGAACACTTTCCACTTTAAGCAGGGTTTCATTGATTTTCAGCATTTGCTCCAGCAGAGGGTGCAGAATCTCATTTTCCTGTTGATTGACAGCAAACTCTGGGGGGGGCTACTCAGACCGGAAGTCCCTCCTCCCTTCTCTTCCGGTTTCTGCAGGACTTCCCCCGTTGTCGACATTTTGTTTTAATGTTTACTTTTAAAAAGTTCGTGCCGCCACCCCCAGGAAGCTGATAAGGTCGTAGTCTTCTATGCAACCCCAACGGTACTTTCACCAACAGTTCTTTCTCTCTTCCCCCCTCCATGCTCCCTTTGTAAATCTTGCTTCTCAAAAGGGGTGGGGACTCCTCCCTCCTCCCATACGCTTAGACGCTTGCGGGGGGATTCAAATTCACGCTTCAAAATAGACCTTCCACTCACGATTCGATGCCACTTCTTCTTTTTATATTAAATCATATCGCTGTCTTCACTCCTGGAAATCGGTGGCGCTGCTAAGTCCCATGACGGGGCACCGACGCAGCGGGGCCGATTGGGGCAGGGAGAAAGCCTCAGGTTTCCCGGCTGTCTGCCGGTAAAGAGGCCACTCTCCAAGCGCCCCCGGTTCGGAGCCTTAACCTAAGGCTCACTAGGGTCTTTCGCACATGCGAAGACCCCCCCTATCTGCGCGTGGGCTAGCCGCCTCCGGGAGCGTCCCGAGACGCGGCCGCCATTCGCAACGCCGAAACCGAAAACCCAGAGAGCTGTCTTTTTAAACACAACCCAAATTATCTGCAGTATTATGAACATCACAACTATTTTGAAGCTGCCTGGATGGCCAGATGAGTGACCAAATACAGCCTCCACCTGCTGCCAACAGTAGAAGAAAAAAATTATGTTGATTATTAAAACAGTGAGGTTGATTATAAAAACAGAAATTCTGTTCTTTTTATTTCTTTCTGTATTCCACATCCTAGCTGGAAGGAGGGGGGGGCTATTCTAATCCCAGCTAAGGCGAGCAGAAGGAGGTATTAATGCTTTCCACCTATGTTGTTAAGAAACCCACCAGTTTGGCTCATGTTCTGCTCACCTGTCATGAGCAGGGAGCTGATTATTTGGCAGGCAGTTCAAGCTGACCACAAGCAGCTCGAGCCTGCTTGTTGGGTTACTTCACCACAGCTTTGCCACACTCTTCTGTCAATTACCTAAATGAAGAAGAGACAAAACCAGTAAGTAATACATTAAAAAAAAGACAATATGTCTCATCAACAAGAATGGCTGCTGATCTGTCTGGATCTGCAGCTCTTTGCACATGTGTCTTTTCCTCACATCTCCATAGAAGCAATAGCCCAAGCTAACCCAATCTTGTCAGATGACAGAAGCTAAGCCAGATCAGCCCTGGTTAGTATTTGGATGGAAGAGCACCAAGGAAGTCCAGAGTTACTACACAGAGGCAGGCATTGGCAAACCACCTCTGAATGTCTCTTGCCTTGATAACCCCACAGGGTCACCATAAGTCAGATGGAACTTGATGGCACTTTCCACCACCACCATAGGAGCCATAGTTTTCTATCTCCCCCTTCCCCCCATCCAGCCAGTTTAAAGGGATGCAGAAGAACATCATGATGTGAATGTACACAGAAGCCTGGGTATCCATGCACAAAGTCACTTAGCATGGACATCTCTCACTACATCATGGATGGAGCATGGCTCAGTGGTAGAGTGCCAGTTTAGTAGGCCCAATCCCTGGTAACTTCAATTAAAAAGAGCAGGTAGTAAGGTATGTGAAAGGCCTCTTCCTGAGAATTTGGGAGAGCTGCTGCTGGTCAGGCTAGATAATTGTGACCTTGATAGAAACATGGTCTGAGCCAGTAAGGTAGTTTCATATCTTCATGTATTTATAGCATATTCCTCTGACACAGCTGCAGTAGCATTGGTAGCATATTAGTGGTACATGCCCATCTGGCTATAATGTATGGATGAGCTGCTATAGTATTCCAGGCCCTTAGTACCAACTATGGAGAACCAGAGATTTCTGTGGCTTGTTTTTCTTTCTTAAAGCTGGGAACAAACAATATTTTTTCAGCTTTGGAAGTGGTACGATAAAGGCATCATAGCCCACTATTACTCACCCTACTATTGCTTCTGTTCACAGGCTTTGAGAAATTTTGTGGAATTTAAAATCCCTGAAAAACCAGAGGTGGCATTGGGTTTATGGATGCTATTGAATTTTTCATCCCTGTTGGTTTGACTCAAAAATGGCCCCTTTGATTCCATTTCTCATTTACGAGTCTTTCATCTTGTACCATTTCTGTTTCCTGGCTTGTGCTATTTAGAGCACACAATTTAAATGTTTTGTTTGTGTCAGTGGCATGCAACAGCATATCAGTGTATAATGTACATGTGCCATGTAAAGTAACAGTCGTAGAAATGTCTTAAAATGGAAATAGGAGACATTTATGTTAAATTACACAACCAAAAGGAAATGAAGAAGGACATATTCTTACATTTGCAAGCAGGGCCAAAACGGGGGTTGGGGGGTTGGATACCACCTAACATTTTCTTCTACACAAGGCAGATTCCTCTTCCCACCTTCCAGGTCCTCCCAAGCTATTCCTGGGTGTCTCCTATCCTCCAGGACCAGCATTTCAGGGGGTATTTCAGGTTGCATCAGGATGGTAGAGTGGGAAAGTCTCATTTCCACAGACAGAAAGCTTTCTGACTGCAGAAATTGTAGGCAGGATTCATGCCAGTGTGCATACACCAAGGAAAGTGACAACCCTAACACAATCTTCAACTCTCTTAAGAACAATCATCTGTCTCCCTCCCTTGGCATCTACTTATGGGGTACATCTCAAGTGTTTGTTGTACACTATGGTCTTGATTGTACAGGTTGATAAGGAGGGCTGATAGATTTATGATCCTACCTTTGGGCAGGGTGTTAAATAAAACAATGTGGTTCCTTCCCGCACTGTTGTGGCTGTTCTCTCACAGAATATTGTTTGCAGTCCTTCCAGATTTGCCTTGAAGCTGGTTGCATATGGCACATGGTGAGATGTCAGTCCAGTGACTTTTGATCCCTCCACAGGCTGGTATACCCAGTCACTGGCATTAACATCCAAATAAGTTGAAATATTTTATCATATCTGGCTGGTGTTGTCAGACACTTCCCATGTCTAATGCACCAAAGTTGGAAAAGGTATCTGAAAGTTAATTTTCTTCCCGGCATTTTTTTTAACAAGTTCTCTAGGAGAAAATGGTGATTTATTTGAGCTCCTATACTAGACAATCAGAAGAAGTGATTCATTTCCAATGTGCCAGAATGAGCTAGGGTGGTGCGTTGGAAAAGAATCTCATATGAAATAGGATTTTTATGGTATTTCTGAGAAATAATGAGTCTTCTCCTTAACATGTTCTATTCAGATTTCTTCTAATTATGCTGCATTGCTCAAGATTATTGCTGGGTGCTGCAATAAAAGTGCCATATGCACAGACATACTACTACCTGCCAAGGAACAAGAGATAAAGGATATGTGAAGAAGCATTGGTAGAACTGGCCATATATTGTATGTGTGAAAGGAGCAAGACACCATATTTCAGGAAATGGATTCCTACATCCTGTACTTTGTTTCAGCAGAATATTTTTCCTCTCCCTTCCCCTTTTCTACATGCATATCCACACTAAAGACTAAAACTCATTTAACAGTCATACAGAGTGGTAGACAAACTTCCCTGGCACAGCTTGGCTGAGCTATCCAGCTTATTCTCCCCCTCGACCCTGTGTTCTCCCCAAAACGTCATCCCTCCCCCAAACCTGCCATGAACCCCTAAACCTCTCTGCAACTCCCTATAAGCCCCCAAACCTCCTAATCTTGCTCCTACAGCAACAGCTCTTTCTTACACTCCCTACCTGGTGCCCTGAACACTCTTCTGGCAGCATTGTCAGGCTCTCTACACACAGTCCATTTGTGTGCTTGATCAACATCAGTGGGCATGAATATATTGACCTTCGCCTATGTACAATTACTGCCTTGTGAGCACTGTATCCATGTGTGGAGGAAGTGTACATGTATAGGTGCCATCAGGTCCATAGTCATGGCGGGGCCTCCTGGGGCTCACCCCGACTTCCTCCCAAGGCCCACGACTTTTGTGAAGCACACCTGCACTTCAAGCTGTGAATTCACGGCTTGGAGTACAGGCTTCCAGCCCCTGCTTCTCCCCCCAAACATGTAAAGAGTCCCTTTAAATGCTTTGAGGGAGAAACAGGTGAATTTCAGTGCCCCTAACTTTTTAAAAGGCCTCTCTATTTAAAAAATCCTGGCTACGGGCCTGGATGCTATCCTCATAGTCAGGATACCGCTTTTCTGATGTTCCTAGTTGTGTAGGGGGGTGGTCCTGTGTGTGTAGATGCTGTGCTAATGCACCAGTGACTACATGGAGGCTGGGGGCAGAGTCTGTGCATTGACTGAATGTGCTAATGGGTTGTATGTAGAGAGCTTCACATGCAAATGAGAGGAGAAGGAACAGGAGAGTTCTTCCTTCCTCCCTTTACTGGTAATGCGACTGTTGGAGATAAATGGCAGTGGAAGGGACAGAGAGAGGGAGAAGTTCTTTTCCAGCTCAGATTGTAGTCCATGCTGGAGAAGAACTTTGGAGGCTGTAAGGCTTCTCTCAGAGAAAGCGAGCATTATCAGTTGCCGATGTTTGAATATGAAACCAAGGAGTTATGAGCTTGGATGACTTTTGGTGACATCTTTACTGATAACTTGATCAAGTGATGATTGGGGTAGGAAGAAATCACACAAGTAGCCCAACTTACATAGTTCCTGTACTCAAAGAAAAAGTGAGAAGATGCTACAGAGAAGTAGCTCCAGTATCACTAGTGGTAGAGGTAAGTATGAATTAGGGCTAGTTTTCTGTAGAGCTGAATTGAGACGTTAACTGTGGGTGGTTGACAATTGGGACAAAGGTGCCATAAGCTGAGAATTCAGTATTATTAATTTGTATTTATTTATTATATTAATGTCCCATATTTCCACCAAACCACTCAATGCAGTGTACAATTTGTAATCGTGGATATTTTCAGGTGGCTAAGCATGCTGGTCTGCAGCAGAAGGGCAAGACTGGAGTCAAGTAGCACCTTAAAGACTAGCAAGATTTCCAGGGTATAAGCTTTCAAGAAGAATCAGATGAAGAGTACTTTGACTCTCAGAATTTATACCCTAGGAATTTTGTTGGTCTCTAAGGTGCTACAGGACTCATATCTTGCAAACCAGACATAATAAATACAATCCAAAATTAATCTAAGGGACACTGTGCAAAAGCAAATTCAAGATATTATCTCTTCCATAATGTTACATAATTAATTTTGATAATGGAACTCTTTTTAAAAAAATTACGGGAGTGGAGGAACTAAGTCACACTTGGTCCCAGCTGAGCCTAAGGAAGAGGTATCCCTGTCTCAAAATTAGGGGTGTGCATTCAGCTATATACAGCCTGAAAAAAGTAGCTGCTATTCTTTCAGCTGAATATAGATCTGAGTATTTTCCTGGCTATTTGAAATAACTGAGCTTCCAAAATCCTGAAAATAATGGGATTTTTTAGACCACCAGATAACCAAAGTTTGGTGTAGGAGTTAAGTGCGTGGACTCTGATCTGGGAGAATCAGATCTGATTTCCCACTCCTCCACTTACAGCTGCTGGATGACCTTGGGCAAGCCATAGTTCTGTCAGAGCTGTCCTTGAAAGAGCAGTTATTGAAAGAGCTCTCTCTCAGCCCAACCTACCTCACAGGGTGTCTGTCGTGGGGAGGGGAAGCCACTCTGAGTGTCTGAGTGAAGTGCAGGGTATAAATCCAATCTCTTCTTCTTTTCTTCTTAATAGGAGTTTAAAGGGCATGCAGTATTTTTAAATGCCTTCCAGGTGAACTCACTACTTGGGGAAAATGTTTAAAGGGACTGTGAGCCCTTTAAATGTCCTCAGAGTTTTCTTGCAACTTGCTGAAGGTGTTTAAAAACACCACAATCCCTTTAAACACCTTTCCCCCTCCATTGAAACCAATGGAGGATGGGGCACCTTCTTTGGGGAACCATAGCATTGGATCCCTTAGGCTAATCTTTTTGAAACTTGGGAAGGGGGTTGAGGAAAGGCACCAGCAGCTGTGCTGCAAATTTGGTGTGGCAGGGGGACTGTTGTTTGAGGCAGAGACACCAAATTTGCCGCATAGCTGCTGGTGCCTCAAAAACACTCCCCCAGACCCCCAGATACCCCCAAATTGATTCTTCATTATACCCAATGGGGACCATTGACTATAATGAAGCTAGAAAAGATCAGGGTATAATGGAGCCAAAAAATTCCATGATTTCTGAAAAATCCCATATCCGAATACCATACCATTGACGGAAAATACTGATATTTCTTGGGTTCAATATACCCAAACCCAAAAAATACCATTTTTTTAAACCTCTACTTCAAATTCCCTCTGATGGAGGGAGGTGAAATAGGAAAGAGAATTTGCATCTAACAGAACATATGAAAGGTTAATTTTGCCATTTGCCTGCCAAGCCAGTGCATCTTGGCAGAGACTCATGATGCAAGCCAATCCCCTAAAAGCTCGATATTTTTATAAATAAATTTTCATGATTGAATTTTCAAAAGCTAAGGATTTATGAATATAGAAAGTTGCTTCATTTTAGAAACATTGATTGTAAAACAAAAGAATCATGGTGTCAGTTCATATAAGCCTCCAAAGAAATCCAGGTGCAAGCATTGGTGGGTTATGATTTCCTGAGTTTTCATCTGGGCTCGAGCATGCATTGATTTTAGACTGAAATGATGGGAGAGGCTATGGGAGATCTACAAACTTCAGATCATTCTGTGCTAAGGGAGGAGGAAATTATCCCTACCTATTTTGTGTGCATATCTGCGTGCATGCCATTTTTTAATCTGTGCATTTTTATTCTACTCTGAAGATCTCAGGGCAGTGTAGTTGGCTCTCCCTGCAACCTCCTTTTGACCTCTGCAATAACCCTCTGAGTTAAGTTAGATTCAGAACAAATGACTATAGAATCATAAGTTGGAAGGGATCTCCAGGGTCATTTAGTCTAACCCCCCTGCACAATGCAGGAAATTCACAAATATCTTCCCCCACACTGCCAATGATCCCTATTCCATGCCCAGAAGATGGGAAGAAATCTCCAGGATCCCTGGCTGAACTGACCTGGGGGAAATTGCTTATTGACCACAGGACTAGCCCAAGGTCATACAGTGAGTTCCCTGGAAGAATGTTGATTTGAAGTAGGGTCTCCCAGGCCCTAGTCTGATTCTGTATAATGTTTCAATGGCTCAGTCAGTGGTTTCAGCAGCCTTTAACTGTTGGTTTTATTGGTTTGTTTAGACTGTGTACCCATGTTGCATAGTATTTATATGGAATTTCTATACTATATAGACCTACAATTTACATAATTTATACACATAATATACACATCATGCATAATGCTGATTAATCAATGCACAGATATGGAATAACATTGAAAAATGCATGCATTTTATGGGAACAATTCAGTGTAAGGAAACTGAAAGGGACACAAAAACAAAGAATTAGAGTTTGATTTACACCAGGGAGAGTGCAACTGAGACTGCAATGACAAGAAAAGAAAAAGCCTTCCTACCTAAGATCCCCAGTCACCTTGTGTTTGTTTTTTTCTTAAAATCGATATGACTCATGAGCTTTGCATCAGAGGAAGGCACAGCCATTATTGGAACAGATCCATATGATCCAAACCTATGTATAAATCCACCCATATTCCTACGAACAACAGGAGGAGGGCAAAACCAATCAGTGGATTAAATCGATTTTAAAAGGGCTTTTATATAAAGGAGCTAAAGGGATGAAACCCCAGCCATCGCCATCTTCCATGGAAAGCTCATTTCCCATGCAAATCACCACAGGGATGCTTTTGCCACCCATCCGCTTCAGAGAACTGAATGCATCAGAGACTAGGGATGGGATGAATAACAGCTGCCTTGAGTGGTTCAGCCAATGAAATTTCAGGAAAGGCTATTTAAGGTCTTTGTCAGATGCATGTTTCTTTCTAAGCTTCCTTCCCTGTTGCAGCCATGTGGGAGTAGATGGTGGCTTCAGGGCCAAGAAAGAATCTGTAGGGTTTCTCTTTGGCTGGCTGCGAGAGGGACCTTTTTTGCCCTGCATGCTTCTCATGTGTTGGGATGGGGTTGGGTTTTATGAAGAGTCCTGATCATGAGGGGTTGGTTTGGTTTGAACTGGAGTTTTGTGGAGTTAGATATTTGCTACTGGTAGATAGTCTGGCACCCTGAGGCATCTGAGCATAGGAAGGAGGCATGTAAGTGGCTGTTCATGACTAAGCAATCCCAGAGGGCTGGGAGAGGGTGAGTCTCCTGGTGATGCTCACTTGAATCTTTTCACTGAATGGTGTGAGGTGATGGGGTTGATGGGCAGAAGCTCTCCACACTAGTTTGGTGCAGGTGAAGAGATGAAAGTTATGGCGTGTACCAGCATTGTGTTGCAAGCTAGAGAAGGAGTGCTCAAATGATGTCAAACTTTTAGGAAACTCAACCCCAATGAGGCAGCCTTTTGACAAACCAACACAAGGGGATGAGGTTAATAAAATGAGTAGTTTGGAGTTTAATTAATAAAACCTGTTTTAACCCAAGCATTATGTCTGGCATCTTCATTTGGAGGTATCCCTTTTGGTGAAATTCCTATAATCAAATTCCCCTGACGCCTTCTTCAAAGGGGTGGGGGGTATCTCATTTGCTATATACTCAAAGTGTTCCTATAAAATCAGTGCCCATAACGTCGTCTCTATTACTGCCTTTGAAGCCTCGACAAATCAGTCCACAGACTTGGGCAGCAACACATTTTCTCCTGTATAGTAAATTACCTGCTTCAGTGATGGGCACCACTCAGCAGATGCTATCAACATATGGCTCGTTGAAGGCTGCCAGACACACCCGTTATGTCCTGATAGTTTGCTCATTTCAAGGGACATTGCATTGCACAGTGGATTGTGCATAGAAGCAATCATTTCCTCTCTATTGTGATCATTTGTTACTGTGACTCACTGATGCAAGAGAGGGTTTCCCAAATATAGGATCTCAACCTTCCACTTCTACAAGTAGAGAGAAATTTAAAGAAGTACAAAATATGGAAAATTTCTGCTTGGCAGGACATGCTGTGTGGGTTTGGTATTATGGGAAGAGCAGTCATAATAGGACACTTTGGTGGTTAACCAGGGATTGTTTATTTATAAAATATCTGAAGGATTTACAGCAAAAGAGATTGAAATTATGCTGGAATTAACTGGATATAGGCAGGTGGTTTTTCCTTCTGTTCTCCAGGAACAGCTGTTCCCATCTTTTCAAAGAAGAACCACAATTTTGCTCACATATCTCTTTTAAAAGTGGGACACCGGCTATTGGCTGGCCAAAAATGCAAGGTAGCATCTTGGCCACAAACTAAACAATCTCTCCTATTATATAAAAGCAATTTGGAGTGTCAAGAGTCCATGCGCTCCCTCAGCCATTGGCTCATCAGCCGCCACTCAAGACTACTCGCGTGCCATTGGCCAGGTGCTGGGTCTGCTCCTTTTCCCCGCCCATTCCCCCTTCAGCCACTCTGCTGTGTCAGAATTCCTGGCAAATGGCTTTGTCTCTTGACGAAGACGCTTCTCCTGCTTGCCTCCTGTGTGGGACTTAACTTTTCCCTCAGTGGTTGTTGGTAGGTGTAACAAAATGGCAGTTACCTGTGTTTGTAAGATGGCTACTGGGCTGTTGTCTGTGGTTGTTTGTTTAAAATGTTCCGTCATAAGGTTTAATTGAGCTGTAGTTTCAGAGACGTATCACTCACTGGGTTGAATGGGGCTTCCTCATCTGCTGGACTACAGTTCCCAGCTGCCCCAAGGCAGAAAAGGGCAGGAAAACAGGACTGTCCCAACGTGCAGGGTGGCATCAATATAGACTGCAGCCCATCCAGGGAGGAGGCCGTCTTTGTCCTACAGGAGGTTAAGAAAGGATCCTGCTGCCTGTACTGACCAGGCTGTCCCGGCCATAAGCCAGAGACGTGGGGGAACCCTGTTCTCTTGGGCCAGAGAGAGAGAAGCTAGAGCAGAGAGCTATGATTTAACCATAGAGTTTTGGCTGAATGCTAGAGCATTGCTGGCAATTGTTCCCATTTCTCTTCCCAGTTTTTTTCCATCATCCAGCAGAGCAACAGCAGGAATGGCAAGCAGGAAGGTCAACTAAAGTGAGAGGCTGTTAGGTGTTCTAAATTATGCAGACTGAATAATGCAGCACAGCACACACACGTATTACCTTTAAAAGAAAAACTTTACTAATGAGGAAAGGGTTTACTGGGAGATTAGACAAACATAGGATAAACATCCTGTCTGACTAGCTGCTCTGACCTATATCTTTACTCTGCAGATTCTGAACCTCATGTGAGAACAAACTAGAGAAGAACAACAAAGAGCAATAAACCTGAAACTCAGTGCTTACTCTCTAGTCCATCCCCAATGTATTGATTACTCAATTGGAGAATCCCAGTGCTAACTAATTATGTGTTTTGTCACCTTGCTCTGGCAGCAAATACATGCAGGCTTTACCACTGGGTCCCTAACATAACTACTCAGCTAGGACATCAGCATGCATAAACAGAGAGTGAATTCTTTCATGACTGCAGAGAGATAACTTGCAAATTCCAACAGAGACCTCACATCCCTGCTATTCTTTCAGGATGAGGGTTGTTTAGGAATCCTTGTTTAGGAATAGGAAATTCATTGTGAGGGATTGTAATGTTCTCCGGCGATGACCAACAACACTCAGTCATTGTTTATGAAACAGCTTTATTCCATAGAAGGAGACGCCGAGAGCGGAGAGCCAAGAACAACATCACACACCTGAAAGTCGGCCGATCCTCAACATTCTAACAAGTTAAATAAGTCAGCATAGAATGGAAAGCCAACCACTTAAATACACACACTTCACATCTCTCCCCCCAAGAATACAAAGAATATTTAGATGACCAATAAGGAATTAAAAATTAAAACACATAACATTGATAATAAACAATAAAAGTTAAAATATCTGGTACAACAAAAATACATGCAAGCATATACATTATGGGGTGTATCTTTCTGGAGAAAACACATGCCTACCATAAGATGTTGTACATCTAGGAACCCTTTCTGTTGTCGGGGAACTATTCAGTTCCTGATTTTCCATTTCTGTCACTTGACCATTCGATTCTCCTAACACCTTATCATCTTGTCCTTGCTTCCTGTTAAACTCATTTTCCTTTTCCTCGTGCCTCCTCTGTTCTCTTCCCACTCCTTTCTGATAGGATCTAAGATGGACTCTATTATGCCGATACATGTTGCCATCGGAAGTCTGTACCCTATGTGTACGTGGTTGCTGGCATTGCTGTACTACTACTGCAGGACACCACTGCCTATTTCTCTCTACCCACACCTCATCTCCTTCTTTCAGTGGTTTCAGTGGTTTTGCTGCATGATCATGGAAATATTTTTGTGTGTCCTGGATCTCCTGTAAGACCTCTTTTATTCCACTTGGTGTTTTGGGCAGTGTTCCCTCTAAGCTGAGTTAGCGTGAGCTAGCTCACAGATTTTTAGCTTCTGGCTCACACATTTTTGTCTTAGCTCAGGAAGGATGGCTCCAGAGCAAACTAATTTATGCAGTAGTCACAACTTTAGTGCCAGTAGCTCACAAAGTAGAATTTTTGCTCACAAGACTCCACAGCTTAGAGGGAACATTGGTTTTGGGATGTAATCTCTGCTGAGATGCTGGTAGCTTGCTCCTCAACACTCTGCCCATTAAGAAGAAGAAGAGATTGGATTTATACCCCACCCTTCACTACCCAAAGGTGTCTCAGAGCGGCTTACAAACTCCTCCTCCCCACAGCAGACACCCTGTGAGGTAGGTGGGGCTCAGAGAGCTCTTGACAGAAACTGCTCTTTTTCAAGAACAGCTCTTATCAGAACTATGACTTGCCCAAGGTCATCCAGCCAGGTGCAAGTGGAGGAATGGGGAATCAAACCCGGTTCTTCCAGATTAGAATCTGCACACTTAACCACTATACCAAACTGGCTCTCTGCTGGTGAATATCTCATTCCTGTAATGGATGTATTACGATATTCCAATAATGCTAGATGCAGATCCCCTTTTGAATAGTCTACTTTCCTCATTAGCTGTTTAATGGAGCCAATAGCCCTCTCTACCATGCCATTCAATCTGGGATATCCAGGACTGCTTAAACATTGTTCAAATGCCTACTCCTGGGCAAATTGTCTAAACTCCTTACTAGCAAAAGGCATGTTGTCACTTACTACCTTCCTTAGAATTCCATGTCGTGCAAATATGTTCTTAAGTCTGAGGACCACTGTGCCAGCCGTTTTATCTGGCAATGCCACTACCTCTGGATATTTTGAATAGTAATCCACTACAATAAGGAATGGAGAGGACTGATAGTCAAAAATGTCTACACCTACTTTTTCCCATGGTAAATCTGGAATTTCATGGGTTACATGTGGTTCCTTTTGATTTTTCACAGCAAATCTAGCATTTACCGAACAAGTCCTAAACATCCTTTCAATATTGACACACATGCCCAGCCAAAACATGAGCCCTTTTGCATGAGCCTTTTTTTCTCTGAATGCCCTGGTGTGATTCATAAAGTTGAGCTAACATACCTTGTCTCAAGGACATGGGAATAAACACTTTCTCTCCGACATACACAATGCCATCTTCAATGTGTAGTATATCCTTGATGGCCCCAAAAGATTTTATAGATACAGGGACATCTTCATAATATTGTGGCCACCCTGACTTTAAACAATTTGCTACCAACTGATGTTCATCTCATTTTGTGTCTTCCTGTATAACCTCTAACCCTTCAGGACAGGCCTGTAACATTTCCACTTCGTGTATGACCTTCTCTTCCCATGCCTGTTCTTCATCACTTATGGGAAGGTCCGCTGCAGCTCTTGATAAGGTATCAGCTAAATATATGTGCTTACCTGGAGTATACTGCACATTAAGCTGGTACTGTTGTAATTGTAAGAGCATGCGTTGTAGCCGAGCAGGGGCAACACCAATTGGTTTCTTAAAAATTGCCTCAAGTGGCTTATGATCGGTTGGCACAAAAACAATTTTGCCATACACGTATTGATGAAATTTTCAAATTGCATATACTACAGCCAAAAGCTCTTTCTCTATCTGTGCAAAGTTCTGTTCTGTTGGACTAAGAGATCTGGATGCATAAAAAACAGGTCTACCCTCTTGAATCAGATAGGCTCCAAGGCCATCTTTTGAGGCATCTGCTTGGATAGCTACCAGTATTTCACAGAATCCACCTTAAGCTATCTTTTCCTTGTTAAATTTTACATTTTTGGGCCTTGCTGTTTCCATCACCTGATGCAGAATTTGATCATGCTCCTTTACTGTCCTTGCCGCTATAATAATATTGTCTGCAATCATAAACACTCCTTCAATGTGACCAAAAATCTCATAGTTTTTCTGTTGGAAATCGTCACTAGATGACACCAAACCAAATGGCAAACGATTAAAGCAATATCTTCCCCATGGAGTGTTGAATGTACACAGTAATGCCGATGACTTATCTAACTTCACTTGCCAGTACCCATCCTTTTAATCTATTATTGTAAAAACTTGTGGTGGAAATGGTTTGCAAGAAACAATCTAGTGAGAAACTAATATTCTGAGCATACTAAAAAAAGTCATTTCCTGATAGGAATAATAGGATCTGTAGTTTCCTTGTCCCCCGGGCCGAACTGGAAGGCAAAAGAAACTCAGTCACATCTGATAAGAACGTAAGAAGAGTCCTGCAGGATCAGACCAGTAGTCCATCTAGTTCAGCATTCTGTCTCACATAGTAGCCAATCAGTTCCTCTGGAAGTCCAATGACAGAGCATAGAGGCCAAGGTCTTCCCCTTGTGTTGCTTCCTGGCACTGGTATTCAGAGGATTTACTGCATCTAAATATGAGGTTCCTCACAGCTAGCAGCTACTGATAGATCTCCTTGATCACTTCAGACCCAGAACTGAGCTCCAAATGCATTTAAATACCCTCAGAGCCCACCATGGCCAGCCCAAGTGAGCTCCAAAGATATTTGAATGCTTTCAGAGCCCACTTCCATGTCAGGTTGCCTGACCGGAAGTCAGCTCCAAAGGCATTTAAATCCCATCTGAGCCCACCACCCAGACCTGAATAAGCTCCAACAACATTTAAGGCCTTCAGAGCTCAGTCAAATTGGGCTAAAGGTATAAGGCTTGTCCTCCTCACTGGCATCATTTGTCTTGGTTGTTCGTTACATTATTCAATAAGGTGGCTGCCTTTTAAATCCCAGTGCTGATGCCTGCCTGGTGAGCTACAATGCACAATTACACACCTCCAGCAAACTGTGAACTTGAGGTTATCAGGGTTAGGTATGGCTAGATAACAAAGGCACAAAGTAATAGAATCTAAAGGCAGAGGCAGCCAGAATGGCCAGACCTGGGGCTGACCTGATCAAGGAAGATTGGCCAATCTAGACAAAAGGTCAATCAGATAGACACAAAGGTCAAATAGCAACTTAAATGGCCCAGAGATCTATGAGTTTCTTGACCTGCCCAAGAAGCTGTGAAGTAAAAGTATCTTGCTATACACACAAAAGAGTCCTGAATAAAGCTTAATATGAAAGTACTAGCAAAACACAGCAGAAGCAGCAACAAGCAGAGCTTTCAAGAGATTTTGCTATGCAAAAGAGGAGGGTCATGGCACACTGTTAGAGCACATGTTTGTATGTGCATAGGTTTGGACATTGCCATCTTCAGAAAGGATAGCAGATGTTGTGTTAGACTGATTGTTCTTAGTTATTATCAATATTAGAGGAAATATGTTTTGTTATTAATATACAATCAGCTAAGGGAGTGATCACCAGTTTATACAGAGGTCCCGCCCTTCCAGAGATACCAGTAACAGACATGGAGACTGTATTTGATTAGAATTAAGGTCTTTTACTGTAAATCTTCTTCACACACCAACAATATTCAGATCTAAGAAAATAAAGATAGAGATATCAGCACAGTTGCATGAGCAGGAATTCGTTGTTTGGGGCAATAGTTACCTGTCCTTATTGGATGAACCATTCCAATGGAAGAAGGGAGGGGAGAACTGAAAATGGGGCATGTGTCCTGAACTGGCAGGCAACACGTGGAACTCTAGCTGCAGATCTAAAATGGAGGGAGGGTATTGGGATAGCAAGCTGGACATAAGAGGGACAAAGCTTAGATAGGGGTCATAGAGGAGAGAGAGCATGTGGTTGGGATTCCTCTTTTATACGGGGGTGTGGGGGCTGGTCATATCCCCTTGACACACCTCCTGGTTAGTCCGTCCCTAAAAAACATACTATTGGCTGGAAGGAATAGGGGAGGGGAGCTAAGGAGTGGTCAATATTGAGAACTAGAAACTTAGACTGGAGACTGTCACCTGGATGTGGGTGAGATGAGTCATCGGGCTAAGGCTATTGTCTCTTGATAGCCCTAGCCGGCTCATTGATGGGCGAGCGATTAGTTGCCAAGCAACCATGAACAGAGTCTCTGAGCTATGTGCAGCTTTGCAGGTCGAGTGAGGAGGAGGAAAGGGGTTGCCTACATGTGTTGGAGGGAACTCCTAATGGCATTTGGAGTCCTTTGTCCTCATGCTTTGGCATGGCATGGCATCTGATGCTTTGTGCAGGTTATGGAACCGATCCATCTCCCATCAGGTAAGAGGGCTGGTAGCCTTGGAGAGCCACTGGAACAGCTAGGCAGAAAGGAAGGTGTCCTCCTCTCAAGTTTGCAGTCTCAATTGGCATCATAGTGTGTTACCATGCTGTACAGTTCCTTAAGCATACTTTGCACAGTCCATATTTTATTATTGTCCATGAAAGGCATTAAATGCCTCGCAGGGCGACAGTTGGGGCATATAATAATAAGCTGGATAGACCAATGGCTTATTGTGGAAAGCAGTTGAAATCCAGTGCTGTTGTACCTGGTTTGTACACAGAGGCCCTTAACTTGTCCAGTGAAAGGATCTCAGGTAGCAGGTGATGGGGGGGGCCTCTTTTCTTCATCCAAGGAACTGGAAAGATGCTGCTATTCACAGAGGACAATAGTGGACTAGGTATACACTGCAGAATGAAGTCTTGGAAATCCTTCTGGAGCACAGTTTTCATGTTCATACTATGCTTTTACATCAGTGTCACTTCACTGAGTTGGCAGAGTTAGTCTTTCATTTATCAGAGCGTACACACAAAGCGTATCAGGCCTTGTTAATTTATCTGTTGGAAAGAGTGGCCAGAATCAAGGAAAGCTGCTTATCCCTTTTGCATTGCTATTGAGGCTTTAAATGAAGAAGGAACTGGCGAAAGCCTTTCAATCGCACATCAGTTAATATTTTCTTTTAATATCCAGCCCTTCTCATGTTGTTTCCAGTGCATAAGATTAAAACAAGTGCAAATTAGGTTAAAGAATTAAGGGAGAGCAAGCCATTCAAGAGAAAGTGCAGTAGATTTCATTCTCTTTTGCCTGGTACCTTGCCAAAAAAAAGCATTTATTGCTGTCAAATAGAGGCTGCCATCACCACCCACCCTGGCCTTGGAGAATCCAGCAACACCAGCTTGCTAAATGAATCATTGTGCTGGAATAATGTAAGCCTGTAGGCTTGCCATGTAGGTTTACCAAACCTAAAAATCCCATGCCTGGTTCTCAATGGAGGCTGTGATTCTTTCAGGCACCAATGCAATAAGAAAGAGCCTAGCCCACTTGGGAGGAGCATATAAGATGGATCCTCTTTATGACAGCATGATCCTGGTTTTTACAAGGGGAGAAGCCACAGTACAGACCCCTCTGTTGTGGCTGAGATGTCACACTTTACACCAACAGAATGGAAGAGAATGGTTGTGCAACAGCTCTTGGGTTGGATGCTCTGTTCTCCTCCTCACTACAACTTCAGTACTTCGTGGCTTTTGTCTACTCATCTCCCATCATCCCCCATGTAGCCTCTATAGGGATCAAAACAAGTCCTTTTTTCTCTATTTTCGACAGTGGTAGAGTATAAACCCTTGCCTCCATAGGGATGTCTAACTAGACTGTCCTCTATAAAGTGTTATTTACAAAAGCACGGCAACATACCTTTCCAAGGTTATCAGCTGATTTTCATTGGGTAGGTCTTATAAGTATTAGAAAAAATGTTAGTCAAACTTGTCAACAGGAAAACTTACAATTCTGAGGGGGAAACTCCCAATGACTGGGATATAGTATTTATTGCCTTTTCTCCATCCTTGAAATCAAGTCATCACAGATTTTGAGTTCATAATTTCCCCTCACCTTCTGCCCAACAATTCTCTTTAGTACCTGAATCATCACTTGTTCTCTGCACAAACTAGCCTGGAGTGCTACCACTTCTGCTTTGACTTTGCTCCTTACTGGAATGATTTGTTCATTAGCTTGGTATATTTTTTCTTCTGCATGTGACTTCAGTACTCAGTGTCTCTGCTTTTCCCACTTAATTCCTGAAATATAGTCCTCAACACATTTCTTTAGAACCTCTTCATTCCTTTGAAATCTTTCGATTGACTTTTCTCCCCCCCCCCGTGTGAGGTGTCCAGCGAAAGATTTTTCCATGGAAGTAAGATCAGAGAAAAGCTGGATAATGTTTTTCATGTGGTAGTTCCTTTTTTTTTTTTTTTTTTTGCAGGTTCCTGTTTGGTTCTGGGAATCCTCCATCTTTTAAGCCCATAATTATTTTTTCTCATTTCTTGGCTTTTAATATAAGTTTTGTCATATGTATTCTTTCATTCCAATACCTGCCTTTGCTTTTTTTGCACCCCAGAAGTAAGCTACATGACAATAGCATCCTCCTCCTTATTAGCTTTTCTTGCACTTTAATCCATGTCTCTCTGGTTGCATCAACCTTTCTGTAATAGTCTCAGTAGACACAGTAGCACAAGTGAATAGTGAGGGACCATTAGTAGCCAGTGTGGTATAGTGGTTAAGAGTGGCAGATTCTAATTTGGAGAACCAAGTTTGATTCCCGACTCCTCCACATGAAGCCTGCTGGGTGACTTTGGGCCAGTCACAGTTTTCTCAGAACTCTCTCAGTCCCACCTACCTCACAAGGTGCCTGTGTAGGGAGAGGAAGGGGAGGAGATTGTAATAGGGGTGTGCATTCAGATCTACCTGAGCCAAAAATATACCTGAACAATGCCTTATCAGTATTTTCCAGATATATATCAGCATCCCAGAGGTATCTGAGATTTTTTCAAGATAACCGGAAAAATCCCCCCCAAAAAATCCCAGATGTATTTGGGACATACTGGGAAGATCAGCTCGGGCTGTCTTGTGCAGCTCGGGCTTTCTTGTCCCATTTAAAGGGACTGCACAAGACAGCTGAGCCGGTGGAGAGTAGTCTACCTGCCAGCTCAGCTTTAGGTTTTCATATGCAATCATGTTTAAAGGGACTGAAGAAGACAGCCAGAAAACAGCTGAGCTGGTAGGGAGCGGCCTCCCTGCCAGCTCAGCTCGGCCTCTCTTGTGCAGTCCCATTTAAAGGGACTGCACAAGACAGCCCAAAGCTGATCTGGTAGGGAATCTGCTCCCTGCTGGCTCAGCTGTTTTCCAGGCTGTCTTCTGCAGTCCCTTTAAACATGCCCCATTTAAAGAAACTGCAGAAGAAAGCTCAAAAAACAAGTGAGCACTGGGAGCAATCTGCTCCTGCTGTTCAGCTGGTTTTTTGTGTGGCTTTGCCGCAGCTTTCCCCCCTTCCCCCCCTTCTTCTCAGGTCTATTGGACCTGGAAAAAAAAATCAGTATTTCCCAAAAATCCCAGATCTAAATGCTTTGCCAATATTGGGAACCAGGATTTTTCAGGAATCCCAAATTCTGTTTTTGGGTTTTGTTTTGTTTTGGGGGGGTGGGGGGAATAGACCTGAACTGAAAAAATACCACACTTTTTTTTTTTTTTTTTTACAAACCCCTAGATTGCAAGCTGCTTTGAGATGCCTAAGGGTAGAGAAAAGAGGTCTATAAAAACCAACTCTTCTTCTTCTTCTTCTGATGCCTGGAGAAGCTTTAAGTATTTCCTAGAAGGTTCATCACAATGGCTTTTTACTGTTAGTGTTTTTATTTCCCGGGTAGGGATGCTCAAATTCCTGCGGGTTCAACTTGCATTGTAATCACCAGTTATGAATATCCCTTTATTGATTGCTAATTGGACTGAGATATCACTGAGCCATTCATCAAAGTTCACTGGGTGGATGGGTGCATATTTAGCACAGCAGCATGTGGGCATGCACAAGTAGCTGCCATACATGTGAGACACAGCAAAGCGGTTTTATTTTTACATATGACTGATTTGACACCAAAGATTTTCTTCCCAAATCCCTAACCCAAACTGAAAAAACCATCCCAGGCCAGAGCGCCATGTTTCCATGAACATATGCAGCACAGTGTCAGTACATAAGTGGGGACCTCTGGCAATCCAAAGACCCTGTGACACCGCCCCCCCCCCCCGATCTGATTTTACAAATTTTTAGATTTCTGCAATCCTCACAAAATTTTTGAGACCCCCTTCCCTGTTTACATTGTCCCCCTCAGTCGGAATGAAAAGACAGACACCAATATGGATTTAACAAGGGCCACTTTATTGATTATTTAATAACAACAAATACCAGTGAGGGGTTGTCAGAAATGTACTGAGGAATATGACAGGTGTCAAAATCCTGACCACCTGCATTTCCTTCTGGGCGATGCACCTGCTCCAATCTCAAGCCACCGAAGGTAGCTTTTTGGCCAGCAGCTTGGCATGTTGAAAAGAACCCCTGACCCACCACCCCAGAAGCCGCAAAGGCCCGCTAAGGTAGACCGGGCCAGATTGTTCCAAGGAAGATCACCCCTTCCCGGCCTTGAGCCGCAAAGGCCCGAAAGTTGTTCCTGGAGGACCCTTTATTTCCTTTATAACAATGCCCCGGTGCTCACCATTTCCATCCAGATCACGCTACCCCACCAAACTTAAAGTGACCATACTATTTAACAACCCGCCCCCCTGAAGCCAATATACCAACACCACCATCATCAGTGCAAGGTAGGCAAAAACACCCCCATCCGTAGGCCAAACCGATGGAGGCGAAAAATTCCTACCTGGCTCCAGGAAAAGGCAGCCGGTCAGACCTGCACTAAAAATAGGGTGGGAGGGTGGGCCGAGTATGCCAACAAACTGGTGAGGAGGGGGGCAAGAGCCAGACCTAAATAGGCTGGCTCTGCCCCCTGTTGGCATCTTCCCTCTTCCTGCCTCTCGTGGAGGCAAATCAGCCCTCCCCCGCCAGCACAGGCTTGGGGGGGTTGGGGCTCGCATTTTGTCAACAATTTTTGTTCCCTACTTTTCACTCATTTGTGGGCTGGTTTGCATTGTGTACATCACATTGTATGGGTTTTCCATGCAAAATATCCAATGTTTTTACAATGTACATCATGTATACATATAATATATGTTATGTGCAAAGGAACTGAAAACTGCAATAATAAAGAATCATTGTTCAGATTTGCAGAAGGGAGAAACAAAATCGAATCCAAGGATTTTGCTTTTGAAAGGCAGGGATGAAAAAACCTGAAATTGTTCCTAATGCCAACTCTAGGGGGCTAGATAGAAATGGCTGCTATAGCTCCTTAGAGAGAATGTCACATTTAGCTATAAAAGCAGCAATGTTTGAAATGCCCCCATGATTAATAGGCCTTTCCGACAAAATAATTAGCCCCACCAAGCATAACATTAATGCAGCTAGATTTCTTTTTAAGTGAAGTGTTCTTTAAATTAGTACTGCCAGCATATTTTTTTAGGAGGGAAGCCAGCATGGTATAACCTGATCTTATCAGGTCTCAGAAGCTAAGTGGGGTTGGTACTTGGAAGGGAGACTCTGCAGAGGGAGGCGATGGCAAACCACCTCTGCTTCTCACTTACCTTGAAAGGCCCTTGCTGGGGTCACCATAAATTGGTTGCAACAACACAGCATATATGTATGTACTTTAAAAAAATCATAATACCAAAAAAAAAAAAGAGTGATTAGTGAATGCACTCTTTGTATCTGGGTGCTAAACTAAACCAGCTCTTCAGCACAACCCAATTCCTGTCCAAATCAATTGAGAACTTTCCCCCTTCTTCAAAGACAGAATGATATGGCTCTAGAAATGTTTTATTCCTCTTTTGCAAACTCCTTATTACCCACCATTATGATTCAGGTTAATTCCAAGACCTTGGGTATAACAGAATCTCAACAGCTGCACATATTTTGCATTGGCTAAGGCCTTGTCCCAAGTGACAACAAAGATGCACTGATCCACTCTGAAAAGGTCCCCCAACTGACTGAGTACACCAGCTGTCTGGCTGTGCCGGCGGCTATCAATCCACTCTCATTGCCCATTGCATGCAGCCAAATGTTGGCAATGTCTGAATTGTTATTAATGGCAGTGTAGAAGCAAGAGTCTTGAGTCAAGAACAAGCATTTGTTATCATGAGTCAGTTTTTGAACCAGTAAGAAACAAAAGAGGTCCATCTGTTTAGAAAGCAGTAGATAACAAATGTAAGAAAGAAGAGCAAACGTCTCCCATCTTTCCTCAACAGTCCACTTCTGTTTATGTTGATGCTGGCTGCAAATGTAAGATGGGGAAGTGAGTGATGTGACCATGTGGGTAGTAGGAACCTTTAAAACACTGAGAAATATGTCCCACCTTGCTGATGTCCCCAGCTGTCCTCTAATCTGTACACACAGCCCTTTTTGACATCCACTTTTGGAAGGATCTCTAACCACTTGTGGTCATTAAAACCATCTACAAGTGCTTGCCAAATTTCCTCTTGCTTAATCATCTCCTCCTTGTCAAGAACTTCCTCCCTATAAATGAATAAATACACTGCAGTGGTGTTGACACAAGATCCAGATATTCTAGAACTCCCCTGGCATATTCTCCCAGTTTTATTTTCAATATGACGGTAGAACTTTGGGGGAACAGAAATGGCTTCCCCTGAAAAACCCTCCAGTAACTATAGGCAATGCTGTGTTTGCTTATCTCTCCTTATAATAATTATCTTTTGGTTTTGTAAGATTCCATGCGCTCCCATTGGCTGTTAAATGCCCTCCCTCAGCCATTGGCCCATCAGCCGCCACTCAAGAGTACTTGCGTGCCATTGGCCGGATGCTGGGTCTGCTCCTCTTCCCCACCCACTCCCCCTTCAGACAGATTTACATGTCAGATTTACTGGCAGACAGCTCTCTCTCCTGAGGAAGACAGTTCTCTTGACTCCTGTGATGGACTGTCCCCTCAGTGGCTGTTGGTAGGCAACCAAGTTTTGTTCTGTGAGTAAAAAAACAAAGGACTTTCAGCATAACCCCTTCCCCTGCCCATAACCACCTCCCCAACAGCCACTTTCCTGTCAGAATAAATGGGAAAAGGCTCTTTCTCCTGCTTAGCTTCAGCATGGCTGGCTTGCTAACGAGGTGGGCCAGCAACCATCAAACCATTTTCTTCATCTCCCTGCTGTGCGGCTGACTTTCCCCTAGAGTTGCCAATCTCCAGGTGGGACCTGGAGATATCCCACTGTTACAATTGACCTCCAGATGACAGAGATCAGTTCCCCAGGAGAAAATGGTTGCTTTGGAGGGTAGACTCTATGGCATTATACTCTGCTGAGTCCTTCCACACACACCCCAAATGCTGCCCTCCATAGGATCCCCCCCAAAAAATTTCCAGGTATTTTCCTAATCAGAGTTGGCACCTGTACTTTCTCCTCTGTCAGTAAAAGGCCCTTTCCACACCTATGTTGGCCTTAGGGAGAAAAGTCATTGGGCCCGGGCCTGATCAGGTTGCCAACTCCAGGTGGGCAATTCCTGGAGATTTGAGGGATGGAGCCTGGAGAGGGTGAGGTTTGAAGAGGGGTGGCAGGTATGATGCCATAGACTCCACCCTCCAATCCAGCCATTCCCTGATGGGGAACCATTGTTGCCAATCTCCAGGTGGGGGCTGGAGATCACTCAAAATTACAACTGCTCTCTAGGAGGGATGGGGGAGGAGATGGAAAACTAAAGGTAGGTTGATGGTTGGCTGGGAGGGAGATAGGGTTGGGAAATTCCTGGAGTTCTGAGGGGCCGAACCTGGAGAGGGTGAGTGTTGAGGAGGGGTGGGACCTCAGACAGGTACAATGCCATAGACTCCACCCTCCAAACCAGCCACTCCCTCCTGGGGAACCACTGTTACCAATCTTGGGGGTGGGCCAGAGATCACTCAAAATTACTACTGCTCTTCAGGTAGCAAAGATCAGTTCCTCTGGAGAAAATGGTGGACTCTGTCATTATACCCTGCTGAGATTGCCACAGCAAATTGTCACTGAGTGCCCAAAGCCGGGGCACTCTCCCAGAGCCCCTTTCTAGAGCCCGTTGTATTTATTTCCACAATGGGCCTTATTCCTAGTATAAAATATTTTTAACGCTTCTGTGTGCAGATGGGTTCATTTGTGCTAATATAATTAGGAGACAGCAATGGTATTCCCCGTAGTAATGTATGGCTGCGAGAGTTGGACTATAAGGAAGGCCGAGTGCCAAAGAATAGATTCTTTTGAACTATGGTGCTGGAGAAGACTCTTGAGAGTCCCTTGGACTGCAAGGAGATCAAATCATTCAATCCTAAAAGAAATCAACCCTGACTGTTCCCTGGAAGGCCAGATCCTGAAGTTGAAGCTCAAATACTTTGGCCACCAAATGAGAAGGGAGCATTCACTGGGAAAGATTGAAGGTCAAAGAAGAAGGGGACGGCAAAGGATGAGATCGTTAGACAGTGTCATCGATGCAACGGACATGAAATTGAGCAAACTTCAGTGGACAGCGGAAGACAGGAGGGCCTGGCGTAATCTGGTCCATGGGGTCGCGAAGAGTCGGACTCGACTGTACGCCTGAACAACAACAACAATTAGGAGACATGATTCCCATGCAGGCATTTAATCTGTGTAATAGGGATGCTTTTGAAATTCTCCCCATTTGAATATTCCCCTATTGTTTTTAGAAATCCAAATGATCTAGTCATGTTTCTAAAGTAGATCTTCTACACTGGAAACCAGCTGACATATTATTTCCAAATTATGTCCAGAGCACTCTGGTAGGAGTGAGATTTTCTCCATCCAGTTACTTCATTGTTCCAATTTTTCCCAAAAACTTCCAAAAATAAAAACAAAAAGGTAAAAAACAGATATTGATAATGATATATTTGTCCAATGATATTTCTTTGTTTTCTCATGATATTTATTTGTCTAAAAGAGAGAAAGAGAGAGAGGTGGAGAGAAAGAGATAAAGAGATAAAGAGAAAGAGAGCTGCATGTGGCTCCCGAGCTGCAGTTTGGCCACCCTAGCCTAGAGCATCCTTGACAAGTGTTTGTCCAGCCACTGCTTAAAGACTGCCAGTGTGGGGGAGCTCACCACCTCCCTAGGCAGCTGACTCCACTGTTGAACAACTCTTACTGTAAAATTTTTTTTCCTAATATCCAGCTGGTACCTTCCCATCCTTAATTTAAATCTTCCCAATCTTAATTTAAACTCTCTTATGTTCTTATGTAGTTCAGCAGTTCGAGACCAGGGTGCCGCATGATGGGGTGAGCTCCTGTCTCTAGTTCCAGCTCCTGCCAACCTAGCAGTTCGAAAGCAAGAAATTGCAAGTAGATAAATAGGTACCACTTCGGTGGGAAGGTAACAGCATTCCGTGCGCCTTGGTGTTTAGTCATGCCGGCCACATGACCACGGAAACGTCTTCGGACAGCGCTGGCTCTTCGGCTTGGAAACGGATATGAGCACCGCAACCCTAGAGTCGGATTCGACTGGCTTTCGAGCAAGGGAACCTTTACCTTTACCTATGTTCTTATGAGGTCCCTCAGTGGCTATTAGCCACAAGGTATAGATAGGAACTCTCAGTCTGGGGCAAGTGATGCACTGTATTCTTGGTGCTTGGGGGGGGGGCAACAGTGGGAGGGCTTCTAGTGTCCTGGCTCTCCTGATGGCACCTGGTATTTTTGGCCACTGTGTGACAGAGTATTGGACTGGATGGGCCATTGGCCTGATCCAGCACTGGCTTCTCTGATGTTCTAAACCCATTACTGTGAGTCCTAAACTCTGCTGCCAACAGGAACAGCTCCCTGCCCTCCTCTAAGTGACAGCCCTTCAAATGCTTAAAGAGAGCAATCATGTCCCACCTCAACCTCCTCTTCTCCAGACTAAACATTTCCAAGTCCCTCAGTCTTTCCTCATAGAGCTTGGTCACCAGGGACTAATCCCTCAAACTCATGGTTTCTATTTTCTCTCAGAAATAAATTTTGGCATGTGTCCTACTTTAGAATGGAGAAAGTTCTTTCAGCCTAGGAAGCCTTCTTCCAACAAGTGTTTCTTCTAAGAAACCCTGAAATGGGTGGAAGCCTACTCAGGCTGGAGAAAGGCTTGGAGTTTTGCTTGGTCAAGTGGTAGGATCATTAGTAATTGATTGAACTAGGGACTGAGAACTAATGTAGCATAGCATCTAAGCCTGGATCACACAACTTCTTTGTACTTAGTCACAGTGTACTTGGTGACTGGCAGCAGAACAGGTGAACTGTTTTCACTGAAAATGAATTGCATTTCCTCCCAAAGGGGACCCAAAGCAGATTACAACATTGTTTTCCCTTTGTCCACTTTACCTTCACAACAACAACAACCCTGTGAAATAAATGAGGTTGAGAGAAAGTAATTGGCCCACAGCCATCCAATGGGGATTTGAACCTGAGTCTCCCAGATCTTAGTCTGACACTTTACCCACTACACCACACTAGGTGTGACAATTCAAGAGTATTGGCTGGTTACCTAAAGAGAAAATGGGCCTTATGCACAGGGCATTTTGGTAGTGAGCATCACAGCATCGTTATTTACAAAGACTGAGCATAATTATCTATTTTTTTAAAAAAGCCACAGAATTATCTGCTGAGATTTTAGGAAGGTGGGAATCATAATGGGGCATAGGGAAACCATAAAAGAGAAGAGTGAATTGATATGTGCAGACAGCTGCATGTTTCCTGGCAGGTTTTGGAACATTAAGCAATGCTCAGTTAAAAAGACATGCTGTTGTGGATACTTCCCCCTCACACCTTTAATTTCCAGCTGTTGCTCTACCAACTGTCCTCAGTGAACCCATTATCAAAATTAGAGCTTGAGAAACCAAGAACTACCCGATGGCCTCCATTTTCATTTGACCAGTAAGAAGAACTAGAGAGGTGATGATAAAATCCACGTACCCTCTAAACAGTAGGCTTTAATTGAGGATGCAAGTTGCTGTGGACTGTGTAATTACAACTGAGTCGCCTTATGATCAGTGAAGGCAAACTGTGTGAATTCATTCACACAGCAAAAATACACCCAGGGCATGAAATGGCAGCTGTTGGCTGGACACAGCGATGTTTAACTTGGGATCACAGGAAGAAAATCAGGCATATTTCCCTCCAGAACTCTCCTTTCAATATCATCACAAACTGAAATAGATTAACGGGATACACCAATTATTCACATTTCCTGTCTTGATACATATGCTGGCCCAGCCCTGCCAAGACTCAGGTACTGATGATGATGATGATGACTCAAATACTGAGGGCTAAGCAGAGCAGTCTAAAAGTTGGGATTACAGAGCCCGAGCAGCACCAAACACAGTCCAAAGTTGCTGTGAGGATGAAATGGAGAGGAGGATGACAATGTTGTAAGCTGCAAACAGAGATTGAAAGGAGGTAAGATGACTTCCTGGTTTCGGGGCAGCAAGAACGGTCGGTGCTGGGAGGCTCTCCCATGTAGCCGCCGGATAGCCAGATCACCGGTTCTTTTAGAGGAGTTTGGAGGCTCCTGGACTTCACTGAGCTCCCTAAAGAGGAGCTCAGCACAAGGGACTTGATCTGGACCCTCCACGAGTGGTAGGGTGAGGGTCCTGGATCATCCTGAAGCAAGAACTGCCCAAGAGCGCCCATGGCAGCCATGGATGCGAAGCTGTGACTACCCAGGCAAATGGGGAGAAACAGGAAACTTCAACCAAACTACTTAAAAACATCAACACCATGAGTAAATCTATAAGCAACAACATCAGAGACTTCCCATCGAGTAAGCCCCCTTTAAATCTATTGAAAAGACAAAGGATTGGAGCAGTGAAGAATTCCTTTCCCTCCTCCCCTACTTCTTTAAGTGACTAGGAAAAGAGAGAGAAAGCGTCCTCTTAAATGGCTTGGGCAAAAGAAAAGAATGTTGTGGTCTGAGAATAAAACCATTAAACAAAACCATTGATCCTTCAATACCGTATGTGGACTATAAAAGTTGGGAAATATTCATCTTATTTGGCTTTGAGTTTCAGGAAATAAGAGTATATCCTCCTTTTGGAATTACAAATAAATTATTTGGAAGTATATGAACTATATATGAAGACACCTCAAAGGATTATAAATAATTATAGTTTAATAAGGACTACAATGAAAAAGAAGAGGAACCAATAAGAACTATTAGGAACTCATTCTGAATTTTTATATTCTCATAACAAAATTTGCTTTTATTTGTTGAAATTATAAAAGTACACTTTGGCTGAGAACAGACTGGCAGTTTGAAGTGGGAGCCAGTCATGGCAAAAAAAAACCCTGGAACAAACTGTTCTGGGTTTTCCCAGTCACACTGTGCTGACTGATGCAGGAGCATACCAGGAGGGAGCATGTGGGAGCATTCAGACTATTGGCCCAGAGGCGCAGCTGTAAATGGCTTTTCCCTGGTAATTCAGCTATGTGCGCATGTGCACATATGCGTTCATGCACATAAGCGCATCCGGCTGATTTGGGGAGGATCCTGTTGTGCCGGCACCACATTGGGCAGTAGAACGGAGCACAGCCAATCATATTGCTGCTGCCTTATGTGCAACGCGGGTTGCTCCCAGATTTTCGGGTTGGCATTCACACTTCCCAGAAGCAGAATGAAGCGGGATAAATGGGCTCTCAGGGATTTGCTACCACTTTTACCAGGTATCTTTTAAACATGGGAGCGAAATGGAACAGCATGGGTTGACTACGGGTGGGGAACACCAGGCAGATGTGCCTGTGTGAGCACCCCCTTTAATCTGCTTGTAAAACGTGGCTGAAATGTGGCTATAGTGGGGCAAACTGTCAGTCTGAACTCAGCCTTTGTCTTGTCTCCACTGTCAACAATTGATAAGATGGCTGGCTTTGGTTGAAATTGTCTCAATCTTTAATATAACTATGAGAGTTATTGTTTTGCAAATGTAGAAGTGGGGTAACTGTAAGGTTTTATTGAAAGGTAATTTGAGAGACTCTCTGCTTTTATCTTGGCAATGCTCTTGTTTTTCTTTTTTTTAATGTAACCACAATAAAACCCGCTGTATTAGTATAGACAGCTGTGTGACTGTAGAGGCTGTATTGACAAAAAGTTGGAGAGATTCCCTGTTTTTAACACGATACCTTAAAAATGGATGGTGCAGATAAAGAAACAATGTTGACTACAGATTTCCAACTACTGATTCAGGAAACAATCACAGCA
Source organism: Gekko gecko (assembly GCA_029375565.1). NCBI lineage: Eukaryota > Metazoa > Chordata > Lepidosauria > Squamata > Gekkonidae > Gekko > Gekko gecko. The sequence goes on from JAPDNY010000013.1 coordinate 45,291,515, forward strand.
GCAGTTAAAATAGCTGTGGAAAAAGCTATGAATGCTACGCAAGCTAAGTTTGACTTGCTTATACAACAGATTAATCAGATGGAAGAGCAAACTGACATGACATTTACTTTTCTGAAATATATTGACACAGAAGATACAGATGAAGTCTACAATCCAATTGATATGGTCTACAGAACATACCCAAAAAGAGACAAACTGATTGAAGAACTGAACATGAGACCCCATGAAAAAAATGATAAGAGAGGAAATTATTGAAGCAGTAAATGAAATATCTCCTCAAAGAGAGAAAAGAAAAGAATATATGGAACCTCAAACTATTTTAAGAATTGACTACAGATGGCTATCTCCAGAAGATACCTATCTCAGCTACAAGGGGAAAAGGCACAGAATTAAGACTTGAAGACTTCAGAGAAGAAATCCGAGAATGAAGAAGAGGATAAAAGCCTATGAAAAAGCTCCAACATTTCTTGGATAAGGGAGAATACACAAGCTCCAAATTTTTTGGATAACGGAGAATGCACAGTCCCTCAAGATTCTATAAATGACTGAGCAATATAATCATTATATAGCTGTTCAAGACTCCACAAATGAATTGAAATTTTTGAAAATATATTAAAAGAGTACAAAAAACTTTTAAAATATATGTGAAAGATTACTGTAAGACTATAAGGTGAAACATGGAAAACAAATATGGTATGAGGTATTCAAACATGTAATTTGATGAGGTAATGATAAAAAAACATTTATATATCTATATGTGTTTGTGTGACCTTTGTTTATAAAAATGAAATTGCATGGTCAAGATTTTGAAACATATTGAAGAACATAATAGATAAATTATACAGACATACAACTTTTTATAGAATACAAAAACTTTATATGCAAAAGATTTTTGTAAGAACATAAGGTGAAACATGGAAAACAAATACAGTATGAAGTGCTTAAAGATGTGAATTGAGGATGTAATGGCACTCCCCTTTACATATTTGTGTGTGTTTGTGTGATGTCTGTTTTTATAAAAATAAAATGATTTTTAGAAAGAAAGGAAGGAGAAGGAAGGAAGGAAGGAAGGAAGGAAGGAAGGAAGGAAGGAAGGAAGGAAGGAAGGAAGGAAGGAAGGAAGGAAGGAAGGAAGGAAGGAAGGGAAGGAAGGAAGATCTCATTCCAAACATCTGGTGCCTAAAGGAAAGGGTCATGATGAATCATGTAAGCTGGGCATGAATAGGCAGCCCCTGAAAATCTCACCCAGAAACAGCATTCAGCTCATTAATCAAGGTCTTCCAAATCTAGGGGTGTGCAAAAAAAAAGAAAAAGGGTGTTTTTTTTTTTGGGGGGGGGGGTTGGGTATATTTACCTTGAAAAATATTGGTATTTTCTGATATCCCCAAATCCCAATAGTGGTATGGTGTTTGGATTCAGGATTTTTTGGAAATCCCAATTTTTTTTTGGCTCCATTATACCCTATGGGGACCATTATAGTCAATAGGCCCTGTAGGGTATAATGGGGAAATGATTTGGAGGTATCTGGGGATCTGAGTGGGCTGTTTTTTGAGGTAGAGGCACCAAATTTGCAACATAGCTGCTGGTGCCTCTCCTCAAAACAAAATAAAAGAAAACACAAGTTTCAAAAAGATTGGACCAGGGATCCAGTTCTATGCCCCCCCCCCCCAAAGAAATTGCCACCATCCTCCATTGGGTTCAGTGGAGGGGGAAAAGGCTTTTATGGGGATTGTGGTTCCTTTAAGTGCCTTTGGCAAGCTGCAAGTGAACTCCAAAGGAATTTAAAGGGCTCATAATCCCTTTAAATGCTTTCTCCAAGCAGTGAGTTCACCCAGAAGGTGTTTAAAGGGACTGCAGTTCCTTTAAATACCCATTGACTTTGGCTATCAGGCAGTCCCAAAAAATCCTACATATTTTGGGGATCTGGGGGGGCTTGGCTATTTCTGAAAGCTGAAAAAATATTCAGATCTATATGCAGCTGAATGAATACCTGAAAATACTAATAAGGCATTTTTCAGCTATTTTTTCAGCTTGGATATAGCTGAAAACACACCCCTATCCAAATCTTATCACTTGGTCTTTTGTTGCAATGGACTCTGGCATTGTCATCCTATCTAATTTCCTTCTTCAGGATCTCTTCCCATATTGGACTAGTTATTTCTATCCTAGTTCCTGTCTTAATCAAGTTCTGAATTGGGGCTGCCAAGTTGCCTGCTATGGCAAGCAACCTCCCACCCTGAAGGTCCCTGCTTCTATTGCTGCTCCACCTCCATGTAGCAGTAGGATCAAAATGGAGGGGGGATTAGCAGCAGTGATGCCATGACAACACTTCTAGTTTTGGAACCCATTGTATGACACTCTTAGAATTCTTCAGATTTCTGTTGTAAAAACCATAGATACTGAGGAAATTCCTAGAGCATTGTGCAACATCATGGCATCACATCTAGTTCCAAAACTGGAAGTGATGTCACCACATCATTGATTCTGATTTTTAACTTGACCACCCTTACTTTGCTCCAAGGAGCAATTTGAATCTGACCCCAACCTTACAATTCCCTTCCGTTTTATAGCAGTCCTGGCTTTCTTTTATTTGGACTCAAACCATGTCTTCCTATACACACATCTGGCCTTTATCCATGCCCATTTCAGTTCTCAAACTGCCAACTTTTATTTTTGCCCTGAAAGTGGAAACAAAACCTCTCCCTTAAGTGTGCTTGTTGCTTTATCCAGGACCACCTGTATTATCTGAACTTCAGAATTCCTGTTTGGCACATAAAATGTTGCCTTGTTTTAGCCATGAGGAAAAGTATGATGCAAACATTTTAGCAAATAAATGAAATAAATCAGTATAGGACCCATTAGACTTTGTGATCAGTAGGTATAATCTCAGTTTATCTCTCTTCTTGCTCCTCATACTCTTCCTCCTCCTTCGGCCCTGCTTGAGAGGGGGTAATTTGTTCTCTATTAGGTTTTAGGTAGTGGGTCCTTTTCATTGTTTAAAGATGCCTTGATCTTTTATTGTTCTCCTGAATAACCCTCATTTCTGCTTCCATGCTATCTAAGGATGCTTGAACAGCTGCCTTTTTGGTTCATTTCCACTTGCCTATCATGACCAGAAAGTCAGTTGTTCAGTGGGCAGTTCAGGTTGCTAGCGAGCAGCTTGAAGCTGTTCACTGGGTTAATTTCTGTTCATGCAGACAGTTGTCTAAAGTATATATTAACCCCCTACCTGTTGCCACCACATCACTGTGCTGTGTCAATCTGAGTGAGGAATTAACAAAAACAGACATGTAGAATAAATTACACTAAACACACCCACTCTCTCACACACACATTCTAACCATCTGGAAAGTAAATGTTAGCCACAAGACAAAAAGGAAATGAAACTGCAACCATAGGTACTGCACACCTACAAAGATGTTTAGCATGGTGCCCAAACTGGGTGCTGAACAGCAAAGATAAATGGATCAAAGGCCGAGTTTGTGAATGATCATGGCTGATGAAAAGGTACGTTCATCTGTTGAATATACAAGAATTAAATTTTGCTAACACATTGCCTCTCTGCTTTCTCCTAGAGGGCAAATAGCATCTTTATGGGGGGAGAGGTTAGATCAGGAAGTGACAAGTTAAACAGCCCCTCTTAGTATTGCTTTCCTAATCTAATTCAGCCTGTCTCTTCACCACGACTACTGGTGACCCATCGAGTCTCCACTAACGTATGGTGACCTCATACAGTTTTCAAGGCAAGAGATGAACAGAGGTGGTTTCCCATTGCCTGCATCTGCATAGCAACCCTGGACTTCCTTGGTGGTCTCCCATCTAAGTACTAATCAGGGGTGTCCCCGCTTAGCTTCCCAGATCTTATGAGATCAAGCTAGGCTGGGCCATCCAGGTCAGGGCAAACTGGATGACTACTTGAAACTAAAAAGAAATAAAGAAAGAAAGAAAGAAAGAAAGAAAGAAAGAAAGAAAGAAAGAAAGAAAGAAAGAAAGAAAGAAAGAAAGAAAGAAAGAAAGAAAGATAGAAAGAAAGAAAGAAGAAGTAAGACAGAAAGAAATCTCCCCTGTCATATCTAGTTGTCCTGTTATTATACAGCCAGACACTACTTACCATCTCAGTAAGAACTAGAGCTAAGATGCTGGAACAAAATTAGAGTCCAGTGGCACCTTTAAGACCAACAAAGTTTTATTCAAGGTGTGAGCTTTCATGTGCATTCACACTTCGTCAGACAATGAAATGGAATTACAGAACATACTTGTATATATACAGGGTGGCTTGTTAAATTAGCATGCACAATAGTGAAGATGTTTATTAACAGATCAAGAGAATGACAAGCTCAGTTTGATCTAAGATGCCGGAAGTAAGTACTTTTGGAGTATTGACAGTTTTAGAGATACAGCAAACAATTCACTGGAGTTCTTTGCACATTTTAGTTTCAGAGTTCATGTTACTTTTTAAACGTATTTTATAGTTTATTCCTGCTAATCATCTAATTAACAGCACAGCAGGGGCATCCATGTAAAAGAAAGAAGACATATTGTTGCCTATGTGTCTCAGGGATGATTTCAAATGTCTGATCTCTGTTTTTTTTCACCTGAAAATTCACATTTTGATTTTGCTTCTGCCTTCTGGGAATTGAACCCTATATTTTTGCATGATCCCCTGTTTCCTTGCTCTGATTTTTTTCTTGTAAAATGTATGCATTCTAAATTTTGTTTGTGTGTCCATAAGCAATGGTCCCAGACTTACCTGGGGCTGCATTTGCAGCCGGGGGCTGGGAGCAGGTGGAGCAAGGCCAGTTGTGCTAGCTGTGTGGGGCTTGAGACAGTGATCCCAGCAGCAGCCTGAGCCAGCCAATCAGCTCCTTTCTGGCTGGCCAAGGAGGGGAGAAGCTCCAAGCAGACCTGATGCTCAGAGTTTCCACTCCGATCTGCCTCTTCCCCATTTTATCTGGGCTGCTGCTGGAGCTGCTTGCTCTGTTGTTCAGGCTCTCTGTCCCACCCTCCTTTGGGTTCTCAGTGATCGTGGATCGTATTTTGGTCTACTTGGCTTTCATTTTACTGTATTTTTATCTCAGCTTGGTTGGGCGGTTTGGGCATTGGGGCAGATCCATTTGGGGAGAAGGCTGTGCCTGTGTGCCTACCTCCCCCACTTTGGGGACTCCCTTAAGACACCTTTCACATGGAGCCATTCAGTGCATGCCCAGTCTGGGGCTGTTGGCTGGTTCTCTCCACCAAGTGGTAAGGGAAGCACACAGCACATTATGCCCATGTGGATCCCTGGAGCTTGTCACTCTGTGCTCCCCCCAGCAGGTGGGAGGGGGAAGGGGTTCTATCAGGTAATAGGAGGGTCACCTGATGCATGATCCATCCCCATGCTGTATCAGTGCTCCTGCAGTTGTATTCAATAAAGCTGTGGCCTATTTTTCCCCAGCCTGGTCTGTGTTGCTGTTCTTCCTCCTTGCCCTCGCTCCCATCCTTGCCCCTGGGTTAACAAATCAGCATAATACATGGCACATATATTATGCATATAAATGATGAATACTGTACATATGAATAACACATCAATGGACTATAAAAATGGTGTGATTTATGTACATGATTCAGATGACTCTACAAAACCATCAGTGAAGAACAGAGAACCCAAACTATAGACAAAAATATCAACAAATATGAAAAGAAATGACATAACTTACTGTCACTCATCCCTAATATGTGGGTCTATCAAATAATTTTTTTTAAAAGTGTTTTACTGAGGAAATACAGCAAGCTTCATCCTCACCCTCTGCTATTTTAAGATTTTAGTCCTTATCTTTAGTATTAGACAAACAATTTCTCAGGACTGACCTCTGTAATTAGATTAGAAGCTTGTGTGAATTGTATATTCAACAACAACAACAAAAAATCAATGCCCCCAGGATAGATCTGCCCCTTTAACATATTTGTCTAGGGGGAAAAAAATATTCAAATGGAAGCATTTTATGCATGACTATCTATCTGGTGTTAGAGGAGAAGTGGTAATTCTATCCATGTCTGTTCTCAGCTGGCCTAAAGGTATCTACTTTGGATGAGAAAGCATCCCAAAACATCTTCTAGTTGACATTTTATAGCCTTTTTTCTCTCCCCCCCCAAGTTTAACACTTTAATCTATTTAGCTGTCTCGCCAAGCCTCCCAGGGTTTGCAGGGGTAGAGTTTGATGTAATTTAGAAGTGTAAATGACTTTGTTGATTGATTTAAATAAAGCAGTTCTCCTGAAATATCTGCATGTAAACAGAGAAACATAAGAAACTAAGAAACTCTGGAGAGAAGATTTGGGTAAATTTATCACAGACAGCTGCTTTTGTGAAAATAAATAGGAAAAACATCAGGTAAAGAACAGTGAGAAACAGGAGAAAAATATGTCAACACTGCATAAGTCAAGATATCCTGATTTTGGCATTAAGAATAATAAGCCTATAAATAAGAAAAAAATCTCCCCTGATCCAAGTGTACTGTGATGCTATTACTTCCACTACTTCTCCAGTATATTATCAAAGACTATGGCATGAGGATCCCATGAGGATTTCCATTTGTGTAAAAGCAGACAATGTCCACTGATTTCCCACTCCCACTGCAGACTTGTGACCTTCATTTCCATTCCTGCAGGTCCCCTATCCCACAAGTGCAGCATTTTGAGCTGCAAACAGAAGAGCTATATGAGAAAGTGATGCTGCACAGATGGAATCTCTTCCATTCATGGAAATCCTCTGCAGTAAGCTATGTAGACCAATGGTTTGAACACCTCTGAAGCATTCTTGTACAGAGTCAGACTACTGGTCCATCAAGGTCAGTATTGTCTACTTTGACTGGCAGGCCATCTCTGGCAGAACCTAGGGATTGAACCTGGGACCTTCTGCATATTAAGGAGAAGTTCTACCACTGAGCAATGGCACTACTGAGTCTGATTTACTACTATGAATGCTTCCACAGTTCTCCCCATCTGGATTCCTCCCCAGATGCTGGAAACTAAATTGCCCACTCTTCTTTCTGAAATGGAATTGATTTATTGAAGGGTCAATGTGATTGTACAAAGAGCTGTATCAAAATGTATGCTGATTGGTATTTACTAATAATGTGCTGGAATAACATATTTATGGATAACGAATGGCATAATCTTAATTCAATCATAGTAATCATAAAGATTGTTTTCTGTTTTATCCAAACATCTCAACACATCAATACAAAGGATGGTGACAAGATGCAAATAAACTGAAAGAATGGAAGCTGTGTCAAACTTCATAGGAAGGGAGTTGAACTGTGGTATGGCAAAATGATAAAATGATGGAACCATAAAGGAATGGAACAGGTGAAATCCTCTCCTTCCTACTCAGTATAAGACAGCTATATGTGCCCAGGCTTTAGGATTTCCAACATGTAACCTCAGTTGGCAAAACTGTCAAAATTGTGTTCCCTTTGCATTGCAAAGGTCAAAGATGACAATAAAGTCAAATGTAGAGAACAGCAGAGGTCCCTTGTGTTGGGTTTACCACTTTCAGACTCACAGCATTGCTTGTTGTTTTCTCAGTAATACACATTGTTGGTGTGTATTAAATCTGTCACTGGAACTTAAAAAAAAAAGTCCCTTTAATTCAAATATGATACATAGACTGTATTGTTAAATGAACAGTATTAGTGTAGATGTTAGAGAATGTAGATGAGCATAAGGAAAGGGTTAATATTGTTTATTTATTTATTTATAAATTTGATTTCTAAACTGCCCTCCCCCATACCTGGGTCTCAGAGGGGTGTACAACATTCAAAAATACAATTATAATCAGATTTAAGTGATTGTCGAAGGCTTTCATTGCCGGAGTTCATTAGTTGTTGTAGATTTTCTGGGCTGTATGACCATGGTCTTGGCATTGTAGGACCTGACATTTCACCAATAGCTGTGACTGGCATCCTCAGAGGTATAATACAGAAAGATGGAGCATTCTCTGTGTCAAGGTGAGTACTCCATCTTTCTGTGTTATACATCTGAGGATGCCAGTCACAGCTGCTGGTGAAACGTTAGGTCCTATGATGCCAAGACCACAGCCATACAGCCCAGAAAATCTACAGTGACTAAAGATTTAAATGAGTTCAAAACAGTAAAACAAATACAGTAACCATTCCAGATGGTGTCTAAAACTGATCTATCCTTACACTAAGGGGGAATGAATGGTAGGAAGGCCAGGCTAATTAAAAAGCTTTGCTGTCCTCATCCATAGACCTGGGGTAACGTCTCTGATGTAGGCCCTGTGGAATTGAACTAGGTCCTGTGGGGCATGGATGTCATTTGGCAGAGAGTTCCACCTGATTGAGAACAGGTGGATATTTTGGGGGGCAAGGATCTCCAAAAGATTTTTCTCAGCTTAGTGCAGTGCTCTTTGAGAGGTGTACTAGGAAATGTGGTCCCATAGGTACATTGGTCCCAGGCCATTTAGGACCTATGAACAAAGGGGAAGAAAAACTAAACTGACCTAGCAAGAGCCAAAACCTCAAAAAAAAGTTTAGAAAACTAGTAAGGGGTCAAAAATTAAAAACATCAATAATTATAGACAAAAGTACATGTGCTTATTTCAAAAATAGTTAAAAACCTTGTAGGGGCCTGAGTAGAGCATCATGATATAGTCAAAGTGACAAATGCACAAAAGGAAGCATAGATGACCTGACGTGTTTAGACCCCAAAGAGCCTCCTTCAGAGGTCAAATAGTAAAGAATATTGAGCCTGCTTTAGCGGGGAGGGCGGGGTATAAATTTGAATGAATGAATGAATGAATGAATGAATGAATGAATGAATGAATGAATGAATAATACAACATACAACAAAGCCCTTGTTACACCTGTAAGGTAGTAAACAATTGATATAGGACCCAAACAGGAATGCTGTACAAGGAAATAAAAATATTATTAATCTTCCAAATCGAAATATCTAATCCAATATTAATAATGCCTATTTTACTGTAGCCTAATTTAGTATCCTTCCAATCTGGCAAGAATCCTTTTTAAACCGTAATTCTCAAGGTTACTTCCCACCTTGTTACAACAAATAAGGGTCCTGGCGTATCTGTCATAAGTCATCCACATCTTTAATATCTGAAGGACATCCCTGTGCCCTAATATGCCTCATACTCACCTCTGGGAGCCAGAATTGGCCCAGCAGGGATTTTAAAGGTTTCATTTCTCTTTATTTTACTGTAAGAATTACTGTAAATATTGTATTTATATTTATTTTTCTGATTATCTATATATAAATGTATTTTCTTATGTGAGTATGCCCCATGGAACTCAAACAACAGGGTTAAATAGTGAATAGAGTGTCACTGTACATTATAAAGGAGTGTCCCTGATGGTTCCTAGGGAAGAATACTGATTGATTGATCGATTGATTAAATTTCTACCCCAGCCTCCTGGCCGAGGCCTGCTCCGGGTGGCCTACATAAAAACAGCATAGAATATACAGTACACATAGAATATAAATTAAGCAGCAACAATTAAACAATTCTAAAACCATTTAAACCATAAGACATAATAAAGTGCTAGCATCAGTAATTTCACAGTGGTTGTTGTTACTCAGTTTTCTTTCCTCGCAGTTGGCTCCTTGATTTTCTTAGATTGTCTCAGGCTGTAGTTAGGATCCCCAGGGAGACAGGGCTCTCCAACCTTAGGCTGTCAGTTGTTAGTATTGGTGGCGGTGGCCCCAAAAGCCTGGTGGGAGAGCTCCATTTTACAGGCCTTGCAGGAGTGCAAAAGGTCTTGCAGGGCCCTGATCTCTTCTGGGAGCTCATTCCACCAGAATGGAGCCACCACCAAAAAAGCCCTGGCCCTGCTTGTTGCTAGCCTGGCCTCCTTGAAACCGGGAGGGCCAGACGGTTCTGGGACCTGATCACAGTGCTCTCTAGAGTATATATGGGGAAAGGCAGTCCCTCAAGTATGTAGGTCCCTGGCCATAAAGGGCTTTAAAGGTAAGAACCAGAACCTTGAAATGGATCTGGTATGTAATTGGCAGCCAGTGCAATGCCTTTAGCAAAGGCTGGATGTGCTCCCAGACAGGGAGTACCATCAAAAGCCTGGCCACGGCATTTTGCACCAGCTGCAGCTTCCAGATTTCAGACAACGACAGCCCCATGTAGAGGGCATTACAGCAATCCAGTCTCGAGGTGACTGTTGTGTGGATCACTGTTGTCAAGTTGTTGCATTCAAGGAAGGGAACTAGTTGCTTGATTAGCCGAAGGGGCCTCCATTGTTAAGGAGGCATCTAGGAGCACTCCCAAACTCCTAACCTCTGGTGCTGGCACCAATGGAGCCCCATTGAAGGTCAGGAGTGGGATCCCTAGCCTTGGACCACCCCGACTCAGGCACAGGACCTCCATCTTCATCGGATTCAGCTTCAACCAACTCAGCCTAAGTCAACAAACCACGGCATGTAATGTCCAGTCTAGATCTTCCAGTTTGGAGTCAGACTGACCACCCAACAACAGGTAGAGCTGGGTGTCATCCACATACTGATGACATCCCAGCCCATGCCTCTGGGCACTCTGGGCAAGAGGGTGCATATAAGATGTTGAAAAGCATCAAGGACAGCACTGCTCCTTGAGGCACTTCACATTCAAGTGGGTGCCTTCAGGATAGCTGATCCCCCAGTGCCACTCTTTGTCCCTGACCTTGGAGAAAGGAAGCAAGCCACTACAAGGCCAGTCCCTGGACTCCAGTGTTGGCAAGGCGTTGGATCAGTAGCTGATGGTTGACCATGTCGAATGCAGCTGACAGGTCTAACAGCAACAGCACCGGCGATCCGCCCCAATCCAAATGCCTCCAGAGGTTGTCCTTGAGGGTGACCAGTGCCATCTCCATCCCATGGCCTGGGCGAAAGCCAGGCTGGAAGGGATCTAAGATGGAAGCATCATCTAAGAAGCCCTGTAACTGAATTGCCACTGCATGTCCCAGGGCAGACACCCATTCCCCAGTCATGCACCAGAAGACACAGGGGTGGCAGAGCTGCTCCTGGTGGTAGTAAGGGAAAAGCTTGCATGCTCTACCACTAAACTGTACAGCAGTGCCTTCTCAGCCTTGGTCCAGTTTGGCAGGAGATGGCCATCCCCACCACCAGATGTTGTAGTGACCATACCACTCACACACAGGGGAGAGAAGAGAGGAGAAGAGACTGGATTTATATCCCACCCTTCACTACCTGAAGAAATGTCAGAGCAGCTTACAAACTCCTTTCCCTTCCCCTCCCCACAACAGGGACCCTGTGAGGTAGGTGGGGCTGAGAGAGCTCTTTGGAGGACTGCTCTTTCCAGAACAGCTCTGAGAGAACTGTGACTGACACAAGGCCACACCAGCAGCTGCATGTGGAGGAGTGGGGAATCAAGCCCAGTTCTCCCAGATTAGAGTCCATGCTCTTAACCACTACACCAAACTGGGAATGTGGAAGTGGGACATCCCTCCATGGAGATATGCTATTCCCCTCATCCTGCCTTGCCTTCATGCTCCTGACATGGCCACCATCACCAACCAGAAGGTAGCTGTGGAACTGACAACATGGTCTGCTTGCTAATACTGATTGAACACAGCACCACCCCTGGGAGCACCCAGCCAGGTACAGGATTTGGTCAAGTCTGTGGGCATGTGCCCATGGCCCAGCTGCTGGAGTCTTGGTGGCCTCTGGCATCCGGAGAGGCTGGTGAGGTTGCTGCCATGAGGGCCACAGGCAACTGGGACACTCAGGCCCCAGGGGTTGTGGCCAGGAGGTGACCTGGCCCAGGAAAGGGGCAACAGTGAGATGGTTAAACCACACATCAGTAACACTTCTGGCCAGACAGCTGAGATGCCACTTTTGCATGTGAAAATGGGGGTTGTGAATGGGATGACCACATCCATGTGGATGACCAATCCCTCCATGGTGGATGCCCTCTGCATCCACCCCATGACAGTTGGATGCTCCTAGCTCTGTGGGCACTGGCCCCGGCATGATGACATCACTTCTATTTTCTCACCAGAAGTGACATTGAACTTTGGTGTGATATCAAGAATATTGTCCCCAGCCCCCACACTCTCTGGCAGGTTGCCAGGCCATGCTGGTAGCCCTAGTTATGCAAAAGTAACTATTCCCTTGGGAATCTTGAGAGTTGTAGTCTAGTGAGGTGTTTTTGGAGACCTCTAACCTTCTGCACTCAACTAGAATTCCCAAGGTTATCTGGAAAAAAGAAATTATCTTGAAACAGTGGTGTAGAAATGCCCTAATGCCTAACGATTAGCAATTCCAAGGGGTAAACATGAGAAATCCATGCTTAAGAGCCAGCCCACTTGGTTGCTTAGAAGATTAGGAGAGGGTTGTTGGATGGGGTGTTTAAAATTTTCCTCCCATCTCTGTCCCCAAGCTACCTCCCCTACCCAAAGCTGCCATTACTTCAATGTAGGGAAACTGGCACAACGCTAGTAACTCTCCTATGATCCCTGCCCTCGGAAACAAATTGCAACTTTGCAAGGATATTTAATAGGGTTACCAACTTTGGCTTGAAAAGTTTCCAGAGATTTGTGGGCAGTGCCCGGGGATGATGAAAGGTTGTTGTTGTTGTTTTGAGGGGGGGGGTGTTAGCTCAATGGAGATATTGTGCCAGAAAGTCCACTCAGTGCAACGGCCATTTTCTCCAGGACAGCTGATCTCTATAGTTTGGAGATGGGTTGAAATTCCAGGAAAATTCTAGGCCTTACCTTGAGGTTGGCAACCATAGATTTAAATCCTAGAAGAAGCTGGAGAGGAAAGAGTTAGAGTATTAAAACCCAATTGGCTGTCTTCTGCAAATGCACTGAAGACCAGGAAAAGGTCACTGGGAGAAGGGTGTTTAAATGCCATTGCTTGCTGAGGCCTGGAATCACTCAGTCACTCTGAAAATATGAATCCTCCTGAATATGTGGGGAGGAAATAACCCACATATTTTAGCTCTGGGTGTGAACTTGCTCCTGTGTGGACTTTGTTCACTTTTCTGAGTCCAAGACAGGGAAGAAGAAGGATGCATATTGGCGGAAATGAAGATCCTGAAGGGAGTGACTAAAAAGATAAGTGGCTTTTGCATTCAGGAGAGATGTGGGCACAAGAAGGCCCCTTTGTTTTCACAGCAGCCTGCATATTGCTGGGAAATACAAGATCCATCAAGTTGACTAGCCCTCGGGTTGAGTGGGTATCTGCTCAAGAGAAAGGTCAATGATTTGTTTACAGCTCTTCTGGCTTTAAGTCAAACATTAGGGGGAAAAATTACTTGTACGCAAAATTCTACATACATCATCTGGGCTAAATCAGCCTTGCTAACTTTACAAAATACATCATGAAAAGGTCTTGTCGAAAGGAGCAACCCCACTTAAAACTGGGGGTGGGGAAGGGTGGGGGTATTTATTCTCAGAGTAAAAATGGAGATTTCATATTCCTCATCTGGTTTAAAGGCTGTCATTATAGAAGCTGCATACTATTCAGAGCAAAAAATTGTCATGTATCTCAAGAGGGAAAGGAAAAACTATCCCTCCCACCCATCCAGAGTTTAAATCTCTCAGTAACAAAGAAGGTTGTTCAAGAGAGCCAAGCCTCTGGAAGAAAACAGGGATAGGCCTATGTGTTAGGATTTCCAACCTCCACATGAGACCTGGACGTCTCCCTGAATTACAACTGATCTCCAGACTGCATAGATAGCTTGTTTATTTATTGTTTATTCCACTTTTCCTGAAGAAAATAGCTGCTTTGGAAGGTGGACTGTATGGCATTATATCCTACCAAGCTTCCTCCCCTCCCTATACTCCATCCTCCCTGGTTCCACCCTCAAAACTCCACATATTCCCAACCTGGAGTTGGCAACTTTGGTGGTGGTGGAAAGTGCCATCAAGTCGCAGACAAGTTACACAGGCCTGTAGGGTTTTCAAGGCAAAAGACATTCAGAGGTGCATCACTCCCCTAGTGGTCCTTGGTGGGCTCCCATCCAAATACCAACCACAGCCAACCCTGCTTACCTTTTGAGATTTTATGAGATCAGCTACTCTGGGCCATCCCAATCAGGGCAACCCTGCTATGTGTGTAAATACCAAATCAACTACATATACAACAGTACAAAAGCATGCGCTGTACAGACAAATCTACAAAGCCAACTGTGATGAACTGACCTCCAAAAGCAGGATGCTTAGTGCATCAAATTCAGATAGCTGGGAGATTAAGGGTTAATGCCTCACGGTGAAGCAGTTTGATTGACAGCAGCTGCCTGTGTGCATCTCCCCTTCTCTCTGATTGGTCAGTACCAGCTGAGAACTTTAAGAGCAGCTGAGTGCTGAGGAAAAGGGGGGGGGGGTTGCCTTGGTTCATCTCTGACATGCCAGAAGCCAGACAGTGGTGTTAGTATGTCTGTCAGAGAGAAACAGACAAGTTCACTTGTGAAGTGAAAGGACACAACTCCTTCCCCTTACTGTGTACCATCACATTTGAGGAAAAGTTCAAAAATTAGAACTTAAAGTCTAAGTGTCAGCCCTAGCTGAATTCTGTTTATTCACAGTCTCTAGTACTGGAGTTTAGGTTTGACAGAAAAGACAGGAGACTGAAACTGCCAGTCTAGCCAAACAGAAAAAGGATTATTTTACTCCTAGAAAGAGGAGGATATTTCTTCCCAGTTATTCAGAGGGTTCAACTCAGAAGGGACCCCGGGTTTATGTGAAAAAGGAAACAGTCTTAGGCTCCTCAAGAGTCAAAAGGAAAGCTGTAATCCATGAGGGAAGTATTTAAATACAGGAAGAAAGTACTAACTTTTAGAAAACTAAGGCTCTGGTCACATGGGCCAGATAATGCGAGGGAGAGGCGTGGCTCTTTGTGCGGTGCAATTAGACCCATCAGGACGTGATCAGACATGATGGCGGCACACCACGGTTTCGTCCATCAGTGCGTGCACGTCAAGAAGGACAGTGGGGGGGAAGCCGCGCACTGGCACAATCACACAGAACAATTCCATCGGCAGCCCATGGCAAACCATTTGCTAGTACATTTGTTGAGATACTTTTTAACTGCGCAGCTTCGGTGGCATGCCACAGGTTGGCCACGGGAGTGCTATGCTTCCCAGATGTTGTAGTATGATCGTGCCCCGAAAATCCACCTGCCATTCGTGCCTTCAGTGTGGCAACTCCTCCATGTGACCGGGGCCTAAAATAGTTATATGAAACTTTATTAAGACACATTGTTGCTGAAAGAGATCTCCAAGACAAACAAACCTCTCACAGTTAAGAACTGAGTCTCTAAGAAAATAAACTTCAACTATACTCTGTTGCCTGTTCAAAATATTATTATAATTTGTATAAACAACAAAATTCACCTCAGTTTCTTGTCCTCTGCCTATTCCTAACCCAAACATTCCTGTTTGAATTTTACTTAGTGTCAAGTTGCCATTTACAAGGGGAATTATAAAAGGGCTCCTGCTTTGCTACAATAAATCTCAGGCCTGGTCAAAAGCCTAATAACTTCTCTTATCACAGGGTGGTACATGCAGAAAGTTATAATTCTCCTTAAAATATGCTACCAAAAGACTGCTCAGTCAGAGTGGGGAATAGTGTTTTGGTGGGAAAATCTGCCTCACAGTAAAGAAGAAGCAGAGGTCCATCGTACCAACATCCTGTGACCAAGTGCTATTTGAGGCTCCCAAGCAGCTACCATCAGCAGCCATTCCACTTGGCTGCATCATAGGAGAAAGTGAGGCCTGTTCCATTGGCCTACAAGAGATCAGTTATTATTGGGCTTCTCTATGAGCTCCCAGAACTGTCTCCTGCTTCTCATTATGCACAAGTTATTTAAGAATCAGTGACTGAGTGTGCTGTATTTGAAGGGGGTGGTTGTTGTTGTTGCAGAGTTAGCAACCCTAATTCAAATAGGGGATGAGCAACACAGAGAAAAAAAAAACAAGGTTAGGGAAACATTTGTGTGCCAAAAGCCTGAAGAAAGAACCCAGTCTTGTCAAGATAAATAGTATAATCGCTCCAAGTGACCTTTATAGTGGGACCCATAATTGCATTGTCATGGTACATTATTTGACCTTCTACAGACCGCCCTTAAGGAACGTTAATGAGGAGAGGAAAAAGTGTGTGTGAGTGTGTGTGTAGTGTGTACATGTGTGATAGCATGCAAGCAACTCACAAAATGGTAATATGGAGCGCCGGGAAACCGAGCACCTGGTGTTATCCTACTTCTTAGTACCACTTTAATTAATATATTTTTCAGTTGCAAAGATAAAAGTGATAATTGGGCTTAGATTTCTCTCCTCATTCCTTTTAATTCACCATGGGATTTAAAAAAAAAAAAAAAGATTCCAGTGTATTACAGTAAATGCCAAATGAAGAAATTTGGCATTTCTTTCCCGATTAAAAAGTGCTGTGAGGGCCTAAACAATGTGGTGGCCCAAAACGCTCTTGTTCCCATCATGGGAGGCTTTCAACACCCACGGAGGGCTGTTTCAGCACTTGAAAGTGTATGAAGGGGAAACTAGAGAGCCTGCTCCCACCACACTGCAGTCCCAGTCGGGTTCACACATTGTGCCTTTTCCCATAGGGAATTCTATTAAACTGCCCCTCTAAAACAGCAGAGGGGAGTGTAGCACCTTGTAAGCATAAAGGCCCTCCTGTGACTATGCACCTCCAGGAGGGATAGATAGGCAGTGGGCTTGACTATATATCTGGTGTTTATATCTAAATCAAATAGATACTGCGTTTCAAGCATCTGTATTTTGAGGGCAGTGCACTGGTATTCTTTTGTGATTATTATCACACTGAACCAGACCATTAGTTTGTCTAGCCCAGTACTGCCTACTCTGCATAGAAGCAGCTCCTCAAAGGCTTGGGCAAAGGTCACTTCCACTGGAAATCCTTCGCTCTACCATTTTGCTATGGCTTCCCCATTCTAGGGAGCAGTCCTAAGAAGGTCTGCTCAGAAGTACTATTACTTCTGGGGCTTATTCTCGTGGTGAATGTTCTTAACTAGCATGGAGAAGCTTTGTCTTAAGACAAGCTGAAACATAGTAATTCAGGACTTTAAAATCTAACAGTAGCACTTTGCTTTACATTTGGAAACCAGTGGGGATAGGGTAAAGGTCTCAAATCACAGGGAGGAGGTGCATCCACTGACTCATTCCTGCTGATCTGCAGGTGGTAGCCACATGTTGAAAATATAGAAACCTTCAAAGGCAGCTCATATAGAGTTTCACCATTATCCAGAATTTATAACCATCACAATATCACTATGTTCTGGGAATTGTTACAGCTGGCAAATTAGTCTAAGACAATAAAAAGTACTTCTGAAACATAACTGATGTCCCAAATTCCAGGAGGTAGGTCCAGAAGCTTCCTCATGTCTGATTGTTCAAGGAAGGCACTGCTCAGTCCAGCTCTGGAGTGCCTCTCACTCCTAGATCAATCTGACCTTCCATGATCAATGCTGTCATTTTTTGTTCACACCCAGCCACTTCTGACAGCTCATCATTCAAGATGGATTACTCTGGGTAAATCCTGGCATTCTCCAGGGTACAGAGCCATGAAAGATAGTGTCCTAATACTGATTCTCATTACATTTTCATACTCATAAGAAAAACACCCCCAGTATCTGCTTGTGAATGTACATAATGTGGTACCAAAACAACCAAACAAAAGTATTATAATGGTTCCCATTGGCAAAGGACATTAAGGTCAAACACTCCACCACATCTGATGTAGAATCTATCTATTTAAAATGGATTAATTAAGAGGATTCCAGTTGGAGAGGATGTCCAAACATTGAAAGTGTTTTAAATGGATCAATTCTGAATCAGCAAAGCCTTTAGGGCCTTGCCTTGCTTCCGATTAGAAGCACAAAGAGGCCTAGAGGAGTTAGTGTGGCCTCAACATCATCAACATGGATAGGGTACTCTATGAAGCTATCATCTTACTTCATATTATTAACAGAAGAACAAAGAAAATTCCATCTAGGCTGAATGGGGCACTTGGTGCAGAGAGATCTCAGGTGCTACTATGCATATGCAATGCCTCTGAGGCACCATGGATTTTTAGGTCTATAACATATCCACTGCAGAATTACAATATGCAGTATTTAGACAGTGTTCTTTTCTAAAGCACTTCCTGTAACATATTTCATCAGTCTTTAAAGCATCCCTGTAGAAGGAGCCAGTATTACCATTTCTCTTCTTACAAATGGGAGGCTGAGGCCAAAAGACAGTGGCTTGCCTGTGTCTGTTATGTGCTGTCAAGCCACTTCTGACTTATGGCAAAACTATGAATTGATGACCTTCAAAACATTTTTTATTAAGGGGTCCTTCTATTATTTGTATTAAATGTAAAATTATGTTTTTATAGATTCCCCCTGACGAAGCCTGCCCGGTGAAATGCATAGGGACTTTGTATAATAATACATCAGTCAACTGTCACCTGGCATTTTTTTTTTCCTTTTTGTCCTGTTGGCACATTGCTGGTGCTGCCTGTTTTCTCTTCATCCTTCAAAACATTCGATCATTAACTGCCTTGCTCAGGTCTTGCAAACTGAGGGCCACAGTTTTGTTTATTGAGTCAAGACCTTATGTTGGCTTATAAATAGGAAACAGAGAGTGAGTATAAATGGGAAACTTTATCAGTGGAGGATGGTAAGCAGTGGGGTACCACAGGGATCAGTACTCGGTCCAATGCTTTTTAACTTGTTTATTAATGATTTAGAATTGGGAGTAAGCAGTGAAGTGGTTAAATTTGCGGATGACATGAAGTTGTTCAGGGTTGTGACAACCAGGGAGGATTGTGAGGCACTCCAAAGGGATCTGTCAAGGATGAATGAGTGGGCAGCAACGTGGCAAATGGGATTCAATGTGGCCAAGTGCAAAGTGATGCACATTGGAGCCAAAAATCCTAAATATAAATACACGTTGATGGGGTCTGAACTGGCAGAGACTGACCAAGAGAGAGATCTTGGAGGCGTAGTAGATAACTCAATGAAAATGTCTAGACAGTGTGTAACTGCAATAAAGAAGGCCAACGCTATGCTGGGGATTATTAGGAATTGAAAACAAATCAGCCAGTATCATAATGCCCCTGTATAAATCATTGGTGCGACCTCATTTGGAATACTGTGTACAGTTCTGGTCGCCACACCTCAAAAAGGATATTATAGCATTGGAAAAAGTGCAGAGAAGGGCAACTAGAATGATAAAAGGGTTGGAACACCTTCCCTATGAAGAAAGGTTAAAACGCTTGGGGCTCTTTAGCTTGGAGAAACTACGGCTGAGGGGTGACATGATCGAGGTTTATAAGATTATGCATGGGATAGAGCAGGTTGAGAAAGAAGTACTTTTCTCCCTTTCTCACAATACAAGAACTTGTGCGCACTCCATGAAATTGCTGAGCAGTCGGGTTAGAACAGATAAAAGGAAGTACTTCTTCACCCAAAGAGTGATTAACATATGGAATTCACTGCCACAGGAGGTGGTGGCAGCTACAAGCATAGACAGTTTCAAGAGGGAATTAGATAAACATATGGAGCAGAAGTCCATCAGTGGCTATTAGCCACAAGGTATAGCTAGGAACTCTCAGTCTGGGGCAGGTGATGCACTCTATTCTTGGTGCCGGAGGGGGCAGTAGTGGGAGGGCTTCTAGTGTCCTGGCCCCACTGCTGGACCTCCTGATGGCACCTGGTATTTTTGGCCACTGTGTGACAGAGTGTTGGACTAGATGGGCCATAGGCCTGATTCAACATTGGCTTCTCTTATGTTCTTATGTACAGCTACCTAATGAGGTCATGGCTGAAATGAAACTTGCACTAAAGAACCTCCAGCAGGTATCTCTTATCTGTATCCTTATCTATCTAGAAATTCATTATTATAATTATTAGTATGAGTATGAGTATTATTACTATTGTTGCCAGTGTGCATAGAACCTTAGTGGCAGTGGAGAAGGAACAATTTTACTGTTAACCAATGTTGTTTTTTTATGGAGGCTAGACAAGATTATTATGCCCTTGTGATTCATTCTTGCTTCATTCTGCTAGAAGCTCTGATTATGTTTAATATTTATAAATGTTATTAAGATTTTTTTAAAGCACAACTTTAAAAACTGAAGTTCTAAACAGTGGAAGGAGAAAGAGGCACCAATAAACATTTAAACATTTTGGCTTTGATCCACACTAGCATTTCTGTGGGCACAAATCCTTTCACTTCTGTTGTCCCTTAACAGCCCCCCAGTTCTTTTCCTGAGGGAGGGGGATCCCCAGAAACAGGATTTCAGGCAGCACATTGAGCTGCCACAAGAGCAGGAAAATCACGCTCCATGAATGTGAGTAGTTGCAAGTGCTAGTGGGAATTTAAGACATTAATGTGACTCCTACATTATAACCAATGCTTAGTGATACCTATGAGACTCCCTCACAAACAGGAACCCTCATAGCTTGATATTAAATTGGGATCCTGAAACTGGCAGGAATTTCCCCAGACCAGGGCCACATTATGATTTTTTGGGCCCTAGACACTTTTGCCTTCATGCCCCACATAATAATGTCAATACTAAAAACTAGGAATACGGCCCATTGTGGAAATAAATACAATGAGATCTAGAAAGAGGCTCTGGGAGAGTGCCAAGGCCTTGGGCACTCAGTGTCAATGTGCTGTGGTGACAGCAGGGTATAATGACAGGGGAACTGATCTCTGCTACCTGAAGAGCAGTTGTAATTTTCAGTGATCTCCAGCCCTCACCTGGAGATTGGCAACAATTGTTATCCAGGAGGAAATGGCTGGTTTGGAGAGTGAAGTCTATGGCATTGTGCCTGTCTGAGGTCCCACCCATCCTCAAATCTCACCCTCTCCAGGCTCCACCCCTAAAATCTTAATGAATTTCCCAACCTGAAGTTGGCAACCTTAGAACTTGGCAACCCTATCTCCTTCCCAGCTAAGCATCAACCTGCCTTATCTGCCCCTCTGATTTCAACTTTACATTTCCTCCCCCCTGCCTCTTGGAGATCAGTTATAATTCTGAGTAATTTCGACCCCTCTCCTGAGATTGGCAACAGTGGTTCCCCAGAAGGGAATGGCCGGTTGGGAGGGTGGAGTCTATGGCATTGTACCTGTCTGAGGTCCCTGCCCTCCTCAAACCTCACCCTCTCCATGTTCCATCCCTCAAATCTCCAGGAATGTCCCACCTGGAGTTGGCAACCCTATCTCCTTCCCAGCCAATCATCAACCTACCTTTATTGCCCCCTCACTCTTCAGCTTTCCATTTCCCCCACACACACATACCTGCAGCCTCTTCCACACTCTAAAGCCCTGACTGCCACAGAGTCTGCCATTTTCCATGCTCTGAAGCCCTGACTGCCACAAAGTCCACCATTTTCTCCCGGGTAAGTGATCTTTGCCATCTGGAGAGCAGTTGTAATTCTGAGTGATCTCCACCCCTCACCTGGAGATTGGCAACAATGGTTTCCCATGAGGAAAAGTAGTCTTTCTCTGAAATGGGGGCCAAAGTAGTTGATATCATTCTCCTCTCCCCTTTTTGACTTGCACAACAACCATGTGAGGTAGGTTAGGTTGAAAGTCTGTAACTGGTCCAGAATCACCTACTCAGCTTCTACAGCAAGAACCTAGATCTAGCAGACCCTGCTCTGAAGCACTGACTGCTACACCTAGAGTAGCCAACCTCCAGGTAGAGCCTGGAGATCACCAGGTATCACAACTGAACTCCAGACAACAGATCTCTCCCCCCTGGAGAAAATAACTGCTTTGGAAGGTGGACTGTATGGCATTCTGTTCAGCTGAGGCCTCTCCCCTCCCCAAACCCTGGCTTCCATTTCCAGAAAATCTCCAGGAGTCTCCCTACCTGGAGCTGGCAACTCTAGACTCAGGACTGGCCCCAATGAGTTCCTCACAAAGGCCTGCAAAGAGTTTCCGTCCTTTGTCTGAACCAAGCTTAGCTGCCTACTATGGTGAAACGGGGCTCCACTTAGCTGTTTGCCTCCCACTCTTGTCCCATGGGCGTATCTCACTCCTTAAGTTTGCTGCCACCACTCATGGAATCATCACTGCCTTTTTAGAGGGACAGTGAGACCCCTCTGGCCAAATCTCCCTATTTGGAGATAGAATCCCCAATCTTTGGGGGATCCCTGGAAAGTTGGCAACCCAAAGGTCTGGTCTTTCCTTGCTTCCCTAGGCTACTCCCTCCCTTTGGTATTGTGCAAAGTGGGGAAGACTATGTGGTCAGAGTGCAACACAGATTATTAGCTCAAATAAAAGAATTTATTTAACTATTTACACAGTTATGGAGCACACACACACACTGTAGGAGTAAGCACACACTATGAACCAACAGGGCATAAATCAACAGGGGTTAAACACAATCCTCTTTTCCTATACACAATACTCTCTACCTCTGGAGGTTGTGGGCTCAGTATAGGCTCTCTCCTTGGACTGGCCTCTGGCTCTGCTTCAGCCTCTCTCTCCTGCCCAAGAGAACAGGGAAACTTCCATTCATTCCCCAGTCCAGCTGACTGTGGAGTGACTGAATTTCTGCTGCCTCCTAGAGCTATTTTCTCTTTCATTCTTTTGGAGTGATGCCCCAGGCTGGAACCTTGGTATACACAAGAAGAAGACCCCAAAGTTTTTATCCAGGTGATGTATGTTGGATCTTACACATGTAAAGGATACTTTGTTATAGCCCCTGCATGGGTACCTATCTGGGTAACTTTAAGAACAATATTAAAGATGCAGTTAAGATACAGCTAAAGAGAAACAAACTGAGACAGTTTCAGAATCTCGAAAGCTTATACCCCCAAAATCTTCTTGGTCTCTAAGGTGCTGCTGGACTCAAATCAAACTGAGACAGTACTGAGTTTTTCTTTAATGGAACAATCATTAAAGTAGCAAAAGAAGTCAATAAACAGATTTAATAAAACATGGGATAATAGTTATTAATTGTTAGTAAATCAACCATCATTGCAAGTTGATGTTGATTATCTGAATTCCAGATCTATTGAGTGTGCTAAACTTCAAGCTTTTTATCCCTCCTTTCACTGATGGAGAAGAAATGTGTGCAAACACCATGTGGCTTGTTCAAGGTCAAACGCAGAAGCTGTGGCAGGATGGAGAACTGCCTGCCTTTTACCCCACTCTTCTCTTGATACGTATAGATGTACCTGAGTCACATTTTTGACACTAGGTGGGCTGCCAGAAAGACATGCATATTTGAGCAGTACCTGCGATTATGTGGGTGTCTCAGGCACTCTGCTTATCTCCTGCCTCCCTGCGAATGTGAAAGCCTACATTTAAAATGTATTCTAACAAATTCAAACTGTTTTCTCTGTGCAATCAAAGATATAATTATAAAGCCCATTTCCAGATAAACTAGTATTTAATGGCAATTTGTCAGGATAGGTAATGAATCTGATTTCACTTCTGTTGAAGATGCCCAAAGGCAGGTGGCTTAAGGCTCAGCTATTTAGCATAATAAGACTCCTGGGGATACACAGCAAGAACTTTAAGCACCCTCATTAGGAGTCCACAAACATTCCGGGATGGCATGCTGAACTAAACCAATTCCATATACATGCGATAGGGTAAAAGTCACCCGCCTGCCACTTCCATCTCTATCCTGTTGATGATCATCATGAGTGATGTTCAGTTTGGGCGAGATCAAGATGCCATTGCCCCCAACTCAGAAAAGCCCAACTTGTTGTGAGAAAAGCTCAGGTGGTTTTAATATTGTGCCTACAATGTCAGACTAAGACTGAGGAGACCCAGGTTCCATGCCTCACTCTGCTATGAAGTTCAGCTGCTCTCTCTTATCTCAAGCTACTCAAGGTGATGAGTAGGAGAGAAACAGTATATAATGACTAGAGCTCCTTGGAGAAAGGGGAGGCTAAAAGTGGAACAAATTCAGGCCTGGCCATACATTGGGGTACTCATTAGGGAGGGAAGGAAAAATGGTTGGACATCCATCCATCATGCGCCATTCTTCATGTACGTGTTCCGTTCTTTTCTCTTCCCTCAAACTTACCTGGTGATGGCCAGTGGTGGCAGGCTCTCTCCCTCCCTCTCTGATTTGTCTAGCCAGCTTGAGACGCTATTGCAAACAGGAGTATCCTAGATGTAAATATTTCAGGGAATAGGTTGCTAACTCTTGGTTGGGAAATTCCTGGAGGTTTGGGAGTGGAGCCTTGGCAGCCCAGGGTCAGGGGAGGGGAGGGGAAGGATCATCTCAGCAGTATACAATGCCATACAGAGCTGTCATTTTCTCCAGGGGAACTGATCACTGCAGGCTGCAGATCAGTTGTAATTCTGGGAAATCTCCAGACCCCTACGTAGAGGTTGGCAATGGTATTTGAGAAACATATTTTGAAACAAAAACAAAGTGTGAGGTCTAGGTTCAGGAGAATGAAACTCTCCTCCAGTCTGTGACTCATTTCAGAGTCTGATGAATTTTTATCCAGCTTTGCTAATTTTTGGTATTAGCACTGGGTTGACAGAAATAGGCCTGAAAGATTGGGACATACATGAGGTAAGGCAGAGAGGAGGATTCGGCTTCCCTCATCCATATGTGACATTTTTTTAAAAAAACAGATCCCAGTCCCTACTTTAAGCTCCAGGAAAAGGAAGGAAAACATGCTATCTCTATAAGTGGCAATTTTAGTTGCCTATAGAACTAGCATATTTCCCCCCCCAAAAAACCCTACTGATATTTGGGAGGGAGAATTCGGACTGAGTAAACACAATCCTAGACAATTTTGTCCCATTTGGATAGGTGGAAAAATTACTTCTGGAAATGTTCCAGTTTATTTGCTAATATGTATACTAATACTGCTGTATAGAACAAGGGACCCACAGCTCCTAGTTCTCTGCATACAGTGTTCACTTTCACTTCTGATATTAAAGAAACCATTTAAAAATGGTAAAACAACCAAATTGAAATATAGCATTTTTGTTAGCACACCACAACCATCTATTGGGTTAAACAATGGCATATATAGGATATAGCCAATAACATGAGGCAAGATGAAATGAGTTAGATCTATGATCAGATCTGCCCTATAAAATCCCATCTGCTGGGTTGTGACCTCTTCTAAAGCCACATTTTTTTGCTGGTTCATGGGTTGTTCTTCATTATAGAACTACTAGGGCTGGGCTAGTGTTCAGTCTCCCCAGTTCTCATTGGCATTTTCTGCACTGAAACTTAACTGCAGAGAATCTGAGCAGAATCTGACTTCGGATCTGCATGGGTGCCCTCTGTACCATTTCCCCCTCCCATTTATATATTGTGTATTCTGTATAAGCATTCTGCATCTACATCCAGACCCCACATTTTTTGCTTAATTGGGGTTGGCATCCAAAGGTTTTTTTGTGATGTGTGGGGGGGTGGCATCCAAAGGTGGTTTTTTTAAAAAAAAAATTACAGAATTCTCCTATTTCATCTGTGCAGTACCATCCAGCATGGCAATCTTCCATCCAAATCCTTGTGGTTCAGGTTTTGCACATGCCTTTTAGTGTTATTTCACTGAATGAAAGGCAACTGAAAGGAACCCAGGCAAAATGGGGAAAACCCCTCTTGAAACTGACCAGACTTTTTCTGAAATTTACAAGCATCTGCAAAGCCCTGTTTTCCATACCACAGAGGACTAGGGGATTCTCTGCTGTGAAAAATGGGAAAGAGTCACACATGTTTAGTGTACAGAATGCTTAGTAGAACCCACTGACACTGGCATTGCTAGCTGTGTTTATTGGCAGTATGTATGTGTGTGTATACCCGTATGCCTGTGTGCCTGCTGCAAAGTTGGCTGCACCACCATGCTTTGCGCAGGGCTGAATAGTCCTTGCCTTTGCCATTGCTCTTCCAAATCATGTGGGGGCCTGGATTCCCCCCTCCCTTTCATTTATTGTTGTAGAATATTTTTTTTATCTCTTTTTTAATAGAAATTTTCCACAAAATTTAGTTTATCTCATCTAATGAACTAAGAGAAGAAGAAAAAGTCAAAAAAGGGCCTAACAGGGCTTCATCCAACAAATTGGCATCTGCAATTGTATCCATCTCAAATTATTTGAATCTTATAGAGAAATACTTCCTAAAACAATCGACCAATTGGGTCTCAATGCACTGAAATAATTCATAATTTGTTTTAAAAATTCCAAAATGCAGTTTAGACACAAAAATAATGCAAAACCAGAACAGTTATAGATACAATTATATACACATTTCAGCAATAAAATACTAGAAAACAAGGGACCAGTGCTGTCATAATTACTAGTGTTAGATTGGCCCAAACCTGGGAAATTTTACTAGGATTGAACTCAAGTTCATATTCTAAGGCCCAGTGGAAGAGAACTTCCCCAGCCCATCTTTGCTACTCTGTCCACTAACCACCTTTCATTGAAATCCACCTGGTTCAGCTCCTAGTAGAGTAGCTGCTAAGCTGCCTTGTCTTATTGCCAAGCTCTGTTGGACCCCCCACCCCCTTCTTTGTTTACAAAAGCATGGGGATCTGTTGTCAAAGTTTTAGGTTTTGCATTCCAGTCTCCCTCTCTCTTTTAACATCTCAAGTCATTCCGTGCTGATGATCCCCCCTTTTCTTTGCATTCAGTAATGAATTGTTTTCATCAATGGTGGGGGGGGATAGTGGCTGAGCAGCTACCCGGGCACACCCAGCTTGGAGCTGTGGGCAGGCAGGGAACGGAGGGAGCTGAAGCAGAAAAGTGTATTCCCTTTGGCTCACTGCCGCTAGGCTTCTCAGGGCATGGTACAGGCAAAGCCAGCATCCCGCCACAGAGTTGGTGAGAGGGACAGGCTCAGGCAGGGCAATTGTTTGCATGCTAAGTGGGGGGCGCTGCCAGTGCAATTCACACCTGCCTGCTCACTCACTCACTCCCTTCCTTTTTTCTCTATGGCAAACAAGATTAGCAATAAACCAATAACACAAGACTAAACCTGGTTGTTAAAAAAAAAAAAAAAAAGATGGAAAGCCTAGGTGAAAGTGGAACTTGTATACTGATTCTGCGGGGGAACCGCCTAACCTTCTGCTAAGATTCTAAGAAGGCTAGCTAAGAGTAAAAGCAGACTGAAGAATCTCCCGGTTCAAAAAAACATGCCCATCATGAAACCAACCAATAAAGACTGGGAGGAAGAACCTCAATGTGGGCAGAGAATTGGCCTCTGAGAGGCCAGAAAAGGATTGGGGGGAATCTGAGGGAATGTTTCTGCTTCTGAATTATTTCAGCTTGGAAGGAAAGCAAAGGGAAGAATTGTGGCCAAAGCACTTTCAGAAAAGCCACATTGAGCTGAAAGCGAACCGAGAGCTGAGGGATGAAAATCAATGCAGAACTAAAAAACAAACCAACAAAACCCAACAGACACGCAAGGTGAAAGCAGGAGAACATGAAGAATGAAAAAAAAAAAACCCAACCCACAATGGAGATACACTGTAAAACCTAGGGAAATCACCGTGCACAAAAGGTCTTAGTTTGCTGCCCTAATTCCTATACTTGACAGGTGGGAATTTGAGGGGGCAGGGACATAGGGATTGCCATCAGCACAATGGTACTACATCACTTCCAGGGAAAACCAGGAAGTGGCATCATGCCTTCTCTAGGAATCACCAGAACCTCTGTCGTAAAACCACAGAGGCATGTCATGTCTAGGTTTTATCCAGAAATGATGTAACACCATTAGGCTGACAGTGATTTTTTTAAAGTTTATTTTTCTCCTATGTGCCAACTGAGTGGCAGCAGGCAGTGATAGTTGTCGGTGGGAGACCTGGCAACCCTTTCCAGTCTCTAGAGAAGATCAAGGGCCAGCAAATGGTAGCTGCATACAACCCTGTTCCTTGGAAACAAATAAAGCTTGGTTCATTCATGTACAATTTTACTAAGGATTATATGTAACTCATTTTACTAAGGATTATATGTAACTGCCAACCTAGCAGTTCAAAAGCAAGAAATTGCAAGTAGATAAATAGGTACCACTTCAGTGGGAAGGTAACAGCGTTCCGTGCGCCTTGGTGTTTAGTCATGCCGGCCACATGACCACGGAAATGTCTTCGGACAGCGCTGGTTCTTCGGCTTTGAAACAGAGATGAGCACCGCAACCCTAGAGTTGGATTCGACTGGCTTTCGAGCAAGGGAACCTTTACCTTTATATGTAACTCACACAAGTGACCATGTCATATTCTTAGCTCTCTGTGACCTTGTCCTTATTGTGCAAATTCTGAATCAAGGCCATTGGAAGCCAGTGTCCAGATATAATCCAGATGATCATGGTGGCAAGCACAAGTGTGCAACTTTTAGGAAATGAATGGGTTTAATAGCAGGGAAAAAAAATTACATCTCCGCTTGCTGCTTAACTGTTAATGCAAAAAGCAGCTGCAGAGATTGTAATGGTAATGCCTGTGTCGCATTTTTACTTTCCTCCCAGTTTGCTTCTATGTGCCTGATTTAATATTAATGATTCACAGTCAGCCACCATCATACCATCTGCACTGCTGGCACACTCATGGTTAGGGACCAAGGAGTTTTAACAACTCCTATTGTTGCCAGTGGGAATCACAGGCTCGCTGATTAAAGTCGGTAAATGGCCACTGAACTGGAAATGCTGCACAGGTCATCCCAGTAGAATGCTTCCCAGCACTCAGCCAGCTCATCTATGAGTCACAGGCCTATTCCTATGGCAAGCTGCTCCTCAATAAATCAGAGAGGCCTGTTTACTGCAAGAATGCTATTACAACTGGGAGAGGCTGTTATGCGGAAAGTGCTGCTGAATTATGAACTGTTAATAATAGTCCAGCATCAGTGTTCACACAGGTTTCCCCACTGGGATTCATCTTCTTTTTGTTTCTGTTCCACCATTAATTTGTGTTGATTGCCATTCGGGCAATAAAAATCTGAACTAGTGACCTGTAGCAAGATTGCTGTATGGGCACCTTGTTTCTCAGCACAGCAATATGCAGTCAGCAAATGGTGTTAGGAAAAATGAATGAAAATATCAACTATTACAGTAGGGAAGCCACGGGAAATTTATAAAGGGGCATACACACTCTGTTAAATATGATGCTTTGCTACTCCAAAGGCTACTGTAGGGGTGGGTGGGGATATTTATTTTGAGGATGTGGTGGTGAAGTTAGAAAGTGATTGATTTTTTTCCAGTTCCATTCCTGACCTGTTGAGAGCCTTTTCCCTGCTGTCTTAAGTAGGGTGTTCTCATTGTCTCCTGCCCTAGCATTGAATGTGGCATGAATCTACTATAGAGGTACATGAAAAGGAACTTTTTCAGTCTGCTTCACATTGTTTATAGGGTTGTGTTAATTTTCACTACCTCTGGTCTATATGACTAGTTCAGTAATATTCACTCAGTGGATCAGGTGCCACGTGTGTCTCTTTGGCATACCACCTATAGCTCTTAGCAACCTTCTCCAGTTTGGCACTTGCCCCATGTTCCAGGAAAGTCAGCAAGGCCTTTGCCTGGTATGTAGGCTTCCCACCTCTGGAATGAAAAATTCTTGGAGGATTTGAGGAGGGGAGGAATTTCGTTAGGGTGTAATGCCTTAGAGTATGCCTTCCAAAGAAGCCATTTTCTTCAGGGGAACTGATCTCTGTTGTGTGGAGATCTGTTGTAATTTCAGGAGATCTCCAGTTCCAACTTGTGGCTGGCAGGTAATTTTCACCTTGAAACAGTTACTGCTGGAAGGACTGAGAATGGGTAAGATGCAATCTTCCCTGAGTTGCAGGCCTCATGCTAGAGATGGAAGTAAAGGGCCCATTCTTGTCAACACAACTTCCACCCTCTCATCCCAGAACATGAGCAGCTGTTTGGAGGAGCGCAAAGAAGAGAGAGTAAACCCATCACCATGACACCTGGCCCAGACACCCAGGCAAAGAGCAAACTGGCCACAGTGGGGAGGTAGTGATTTTGTTTCCCTTTTTCCACAGCCAGCTTCCTGTTCTCCAGGTACCTTGGGAATCTCATTCTCTCATCTGAGCTTCTGTGCCTCATGCTGAGGAGAGAGTGAGAAGACAGAGAGGGAAGGCCTTCTTCTCACTCTAGGCCAGCCTACTTAAAGGACTTTGTTAGTTGAAGAGGCTTTGAACTTTGGAGGGAGGGGTGTTATGTATTGAGCCTGAACTGTACTTGCAAAAGGACTTCGCTTGAGGATGTGTAACAATAGCTTGCTGGGATCCTAGAATGGACCAGTAGGGGGACAAGGATCCTAGAGTAAACCAATTGGGAAACAATGGAGTATAAATAGCCTATCATTGGGAGTGGGGTGTGTTTTGGTTGTAACCTTTTCTAGGCATAAATACCCGGCTTCAGACAGGGATTTTCAGTCTTCTTTCCCCTTGCTGAAATCACTAGCATACTATGAGCTGATCACTTTATGCGTCTTGAACCCAGTATATTTCAATAATGAATCTGAGGCCCCTGCTAGACAAGGGTTGCTTTTCTGGGTTTTTCCTTTATTGGATCACCTTTTTCACCCAAATCCTCCAGTCCTAAGGTTGCCAACTCTGGATTGAGAAACTCCCGGAAATTTGGGGGTGGAGCCTAGGGAGCCGGGGTTGGGAAGGGATCTCAGTGGGATATAATGTCTTAGAATCCGCACTCTAAAAGAGCCATTTTCTCCAGTAGGGTTGCCAGGTCCTCTTTGCTCACTGGTGGGAGGGAGCTATCCGAAAGTGCAGCGGTGTGGCAACATTACCATAGAGTTTTGCCCAAAATACCAGAGTGTTGCCATGTGATGCCCCCAGTATGATTGATGTCATTATGCCTGGGATGTTGTGTTGGATGGTGGATGTTGGGAAGCCCCACCAGGCAGAGGGATCCTCCACTCCCAACTGGATGCTGGCAACCCTATTCGCCAGGGAAACTGATATCTGTGGTACGGAGATCAGTTGTAATTCCAGGAGATCTCTATATGAGGCCCCACCCTTGGAATGTGTAAAACCTGTCTGAGGAATGTTGCCAATCTTGAAAATTCATTTAGCTTCCAGCTATAATGTATCAGCAATTTCATCTTTACCAGAACTTCTATCTTTGCTTAGAAATGTACAGAATCATCTTTGTAAATTCATCTAGTCTTATCAAACCCCCTTTGGGTGTCCTCTGAAGTCCTCACAAGAACCTTGTGAGGAGAAACTTCTTATCCTTTGCAATAGGCAAAACATCAGTAGCATTTTTAACTAAAATGCAACCTTTATAATTACCCAGTCCCAGATGACCAATCCATCTTGTTGCCTTAATGTTCCTGTTAAGTCCTACAAGATCAAAGGCAAGAGGACAAGATCAGGAATGGAATTTTAAAAGAACAATATTAAATACAAAGTACTGGAGATGAGAACATTTTGCGTTGGTGGGAAAGTACATAAGCAATGGGGGTTATAATTATGCTGAAATTGAAAAGTCAAATTAGAAGACATAGAAGATTATGTTCAATACATGAATATACAGGTATATTAACATCAAGTTTAAACAAAAAACATTAAAAAGTTAGTATGTTGAGCTTTCAAAATGGGAAAGTTACAATTTCTCATGTAAAATATTCAGTACAGAATATAGCACAGGCACAGCTACAGAAACTCAGCATTAACATCAAGCCTTCATTTTGGCTTGTATTTCGCTCATCCTCCATATTGTCATGTAACTAGCTTCTTTCTACTAGTCACATGAGGCTAACAAACCGAGTGTCTGGCCATTAGCAGACAGAGAGGACAACAGCAGCTCCAGAAAGACATGAGCCTTGCCTAATAGTACCAGGCTGTCAAATAATGAATCAAGGCCTTTCAACAATTAATCAGGGCAAGAAGCCACATCCCTTCCATTAGTAAAGGTTCCCTTGCTCGAAAGCCAGTCACATTCGACTCGAGGGTTGCGGTGCTCATCTCCGTTTCAAAGCCGAAGAGCCAGCGCTGTCCGAAGATGTTTCCGTGGTCATGTGGCCAGCATGACTAAACACCAAGGCACACAGAACGATGTTACCTTCCCACCGAAGTGGTACCTATTTATCTACTTGCAATTTCTTGCTTTTGAACTGCTAGGTTGGCAGGAGATACTAATACTTCCATTAGTATCACCCCCTAAATGATGCTTCATTCAAATTTATCTAATTTGGACTGGCTTGTATTGCCCATCAACCCCCTACCAAAACCACTTCCAAACACATCTCCTCCCTGTCCAAATACCTCTTACCTTCCATGGAAATATTCTCAGGGCCCTGGGCTGCAGTCCTTCTAGCCTCCACTTAATTCAGTGGCATAACAGCAAATCAGCATTGCCCCTCCCCTCTTTCCAAGCCTGGAAAGGAAAAAATCTTTTGTTTTAACATCTGGCACTATAATTTGAGCTGGAATCTGTGCCCAAGCCATATATATTCTGTTGTGCTTGTGTTCTGCATGCTGTCCCTTGTCATAATTCTCTGCCATGCTCAGTCATGCTTTCCAAATCACCTGTGTCTGTGAAACTGTAGAGTACCCAACTGGGCACACCCTCATGCGTCTCCTATGCTCTTAACCTAGGGGCATGCACCAAGAAAAAGTATTACGGTTTTAGATTCAGGCTTTGGGATGCAGAAATTTTCCCTAATTGCTTGATTTCTGGTAGGATGTTACTGCTCTTTGCTTGAGGATTATTTGGCTCTACAATCATGGGAAGGTGTTTCCTGGACCAGAAGTTTATATCTGAGAACCACCTGGCATGTGATTGCACTATTAGAGGCCTCATTTATTTTTTACTCTATGCCTGGTGGGTTATCTTGAAGCAACTTGCTTCTGGTCCTTATTGTATTCATGCTCTGTATTTATATGATTGTACTATATGTTTTTATAATAGCCAATATGTTCCTCACTATTGACCTCTGAGGAAGGCCTATGTAGGCCGAAATGCTTCAGGTCAGATTTATAAGCCCTTGTGTTTTATCATTAGTTATTTATACATAACGTGTGACTGGGCCCTTATATATTTTTAAATTTGTGATCAATAAATACATGCATTTTTATATTTCCTTCATCAAGTTTTTAACATTGGCCCCCTTTCCTACATTTGACTAACCTTTGTCAGGTTCTGGGCTTTAGCACTCAGCCAGCAGAATCCTTAAGCCATAGAAATTGACAGTGTCCCTTTAAACTGGGTGTGAAAACTAAGCCAATTGCTTTTAGGAGTGAAAAGTGGCAGAAAGAGGTATTTTCTTTATGTTCAGGCTACTTTAGTGTAGATTTGAACCAAAGTGAAAGTGAGCTATATTCAAACTGGCATGTGTCTTGTATATATTTCTCCATGATCATACATGGTAGCACTGGGCTTGTAAACTATATAAATCTGTCATAATACACAGGCCCTTTCAAAGTAGACATATAAAAATTCGATTAAATCAAATCTGTTTTAATCATTCAATTCCAGAAGATTATTTCCATAAATAAAATTCTGTATTCATTAGTAGAAAAGGACATTGTCTTATTCATGGGCATACCTTTAAAGGGAAGCCCCTTTGTTAATTCATCTTTTTAAATTTCAATATAGAAGTGACCTAGTTTAACAATCTCTACTTTCAGTTTTGAATGAGGCAGGTACAATCTGAAGTAAGGATTAACTGGTCATTAAATCTGACTTCTCTCATATAGTATATTGTATCAACTTTTTTACATTTTGTTAAATGATTTTGGTGAGAGTGTCCCTGGAAAATTTATTTCACTCAATATAATAATATTTCAGTCTAAATACTGAATCCACCTGGCTGATTCTTTCTGCAAGTCTAATTTAAAAAGTTATCAAATTTTACACAAGGTTTTTTTTCATCACTGCTCACCTGAAGGGTCTCATGGTTACTTACAACATTAAAACCAATAAGATAAAAGTGACATAAAAACAAATAAATATAACATATTTAAAATGTGTGGCTATCACTATACCACTATTAAGACAGCCCAAACATGTGGTTACTAGTGTTCCCTCTAAGTTGAGTTAGTGTGAGCTAGCTCACAGTTTTTTAGACTCCAGCTCACGGATTTTTGTCTTAGCTCAGAGCAAACTAATTTATGCAGCAGACAAATTACTCGCTCACAGCTTTAATGCCAGTAGCTCACAAATTAGAGTTTTTGCTCACAAGACTGACTCCACTTTGGCATTCTACTGTGTCATTCCCCTGCAGGAGGGAATCAGATTGCTGTGACTTTCAAATGACTCAAATATATATTTGCAAGGTAACAAGCCACCTGAAACTAACCACAGAGGGTTCATACAGCATACACACACACACACACACACATATACATACAACACTGTGGACCACACTTCACCCACATCACATGCTATTTCTTACCCTGCAATATTCCACAGATAAAAATAGAGATGTAGTTGTAACAACATCCCAGTTCTCACACCAAGGGTGACTAATTGAGCAACACCCTATTACACATCACCAGGTGCTGCACTCACTCTGCTGTGCTCTTCAGTTACTATGGAATCTCCAGATTGACCACTGTTCTGAGGGGCACATTCTATCCCAAATTCACTTTTCTTCTTCTTCTTCTTCTTCTTCTTCTTCTTCTTCTTCTTCTTCTTCTTCTTCTTCTTCTTCTTCTTCTTCTTCTTCTTCTTCTTCTTCTTCTTCTTCTTCTTCTTCTTCTTCTTCTTCTTCTTCTTCTTCTTCTTCTTCTTCTTCTTCTTCTTCTTCTTCTTCTTGCAAAATGGATAGGGAAGGTGGCATGGTATAGCCCAATCTGGTCAGATCATAGAAACTATGCAGGGTCAGTACATGGACGGGAGACCACTAAAGAAGACTCTGCAGAGGAAGGCAATGGCAAGCCACCTCTGCTTCTCACTTGCTTTGAAAGCCCTTCACTGGGGTTGCCATGTCAGCCACGTTGGTGCTTTAAATACACATAAGGAAATGGTTTTATAATCTTTTAGGACATGTCCAACTGCCCACTGATAAACTATATCCCCAAAGTATGGCCAGTTACAGTATTCTCTGTAAACAAAAAAGCAACAAGGGCATAAAATAACCCCAGAAAACATGACTGATTTTGTCACTTGGGTGTTTTTGCCCTGTACAAGGTATTGTATTGGGGTAAATAAAACTCTAATTTATGGGGTTCCTCCACCCAGATAATAGTGATGCATCATTGTGCTTTGGAGAGATTCACACATACCCCTTACAGAAAGATGTTCTGATAACATTTCACAGAACTGCTGTGAGATCTTTAATATGCTGGGGGTAGGGAACCAAATAAATATATTGCCTTATGTGAAAATGTATACCTCAGTTTGGGTGTTTGAAACAGTCTCTGGGAGCTGTGAAACACAATGACCTGCCATCCAAACCAGATTTTTAGTTCTAAGGAAGATTTGACTACCCTAAGGTACACTGGAATTTGGCTTAGGGTAGTGAATACCACTTGGAAAGGCTTCCTGGAAAGGCTTTTGATGCAACGAACATGAAGTTGAGCAAACTCTGGAGGATGATGGAGGACAGGAAGGCCTGGCGTGCTGTGGTCCATGGGGTCGCAAACAGTCGGACTCGACTGTGTAACTGAAAAACAACAACAAGTAAATACAATTGTGCTTCCCCCCCCTTTCTTTCACAAAATTGCCATGGAGTTGAAAGCCAGAGAAAGTGTGTTTTGTTTTGTTTTTAAATTGAAGTTATGCTAGTAAAACAGAACTATTCTATACCAGGTTACTGGCAGTTCAAGATATACCTCAGCATCTGTGAGAGATGTAATGGCAGACTGCACACTGCATGGTGTCTTAATGTTCATGTACATTATTCAAACTACAGATGATGAATCGGTTCCCCACTCTAAGATTTAACTTCAAGAATTCATGGGGAGGGAGCAAAAATCTGAAGAATGGCAAGTCTAGCAGCCCACAATTTAAAAAGCCCACCCCTGAGGGACAAAAATAGGGACAAGTATAAGGATCTACAAGGGAAAGGGACAAGAAAATAGCAACTCTCCCTAGTAAATAGACACAGTTGAAGCATATGCTGTTTTCAGAAGTGCTTCCTGGATAGAATATGGAGTCTGTTTGGCCCTCCATGTGAGCAAAGGCAGTGTTTCCAAATGTATTTTTTGTTAAAGCAGATATCTCTTCTTTAGAAACCTACATTAGGGGAAAAAGTCACAGCTTTATTATTTTTCACCCTCTCTTATTTCTAAATTACTTCTCATAATTTATTGAATTCCTTTGTGCTATACATTCTGTACATAATTAAAGCATGTAACATGAGTAATCTACTTTCTCCAATTAATTATCTCTCTTATTCACAGCCATTCACAGAAGGGGGAAAGTCTTCCTTCTTAGACAAGCTTCTCCTTCAGTCTAAAAGGTCAACTGCAATTATGAATGTGATTCCAACCCACTGTGTCGGGAAATTAATTGGAAACATAGAATGACGTGGGGACGAAAATGAACATTCCTTTTATTTCTGTCTACCTCTATTCCTGTTGGTTGTTAGCAACTCTGTGATTCCAAGTTTGAGGAGCAGAACATACTCCACCCCCTGCCACCATTCTGTGTGCAGTGAAATTAAATAGGGTTGCCAAGTTCAGGTTGGAAAATCCTGGAGGTTTGGCAGTAGAGCCTGGGGAAGGCAGAATTTGGGCAGGGGAGGGACCTCATTAGGGAAAAAATCCCATGCAGTCCACCCTTCAAAGCAGATAACTAATAAATGAACAAGCAATCTATGTAGTCTTGAAATCTGTTGTAATTCCAGGACATCTCCATTTACAACTGAAAAGTGATTGAAACCCCACATGTATCCAACTCCTGGTCTGTGATTTCATTTGTAAAGTGAACACACATTGGATCTTTCTTAAAACAGATGTATGCACTTACATGCAGGATGTACATGCTTTCACGGTAACGTGTGGAAAGGGCTGCTGTTCTGTACGAATGAGTGAGGTCTCATCTACACATGCAGCAGAAGGAAGTGTTAGATGCTGAGGCGGCAGAATGGAATGTACCACTTCAGACTGCAGGTTAGGTGAGGGTTTACATTTGTCAAAGTTTGCCCTGAATTAATCATTTCTTGTAAGGGGAAAACTAGCACAGACTGTGAAGGACTGAGCTAGAATCTTTTTTTCTGAAACCGTGTTCTCCCCCACGGGCAGCCTTAAAACTGTGGACCCTCCCAACTTGCTGTCTGAAGCACTACAATCCATTTCTATCACCTCATTTTGTTGTATGTATAAACTAGGCCTCCATGTCCTTTTAAATGAGGAAGCTATTCAAGAAAATCATGACGATTTCAGAAATCAGATGCAAAATATAGACCTCAAAATCCAAATTTTGCTTCTTTCAAATGTCGCTATCATGTACATTTGATTGTTACTACATAATCAATTTTGGTTTGTGAAACTTTGTAAGGGAGTCACTGGTGGCCTGTGAGGCGAGGATGTAAATTATGACAACCATTTAGAGGTGGAAGTACAAGACTATGGCATCCCTTGTTTGAGTGCTCCCCCTATGCAGTGCATAGCACAACTCATATTCATTATTTTAGTAATTTTTATACCCCCATCTTTCCTCCATAGAGCTCAGGGTGGCACACATCATTCTTCTCTCCTCCGTTTTTATCCTCATGATAACCATTTTAGGTAGGTTCGGCTGACAGAGAATGACTGGCCAAAGGTCATCCAGAAAGTTTCATGACAGAATCCGGGTCTTCCTGATCCTAGTCTGATATACTAACTACTGCATCATGCAGACTTACTCAGTTTCTGAAGTCCTCTTTGTGTTTTCGCCCCACCGCTGTGCCACAACATGGGCTGCAGCTGGTGGAGGACCATGCTGTATAAAGACATCAAGACAGTCAAGTTTTATTACATGTTCCAAAGCAGATAACTTGACACATGGCTGCCATGTTTGTGTCAAGAGGGGCTCCAGCTGATTTCAGCAGCTGAAACATGCATTGGCAGTGCATGCATTGGGGAGAAATTAATCAATAGTATGTGTAT
The DNA here is from genome assembly GCA_029375565.1 of Gekko gecko. NCBI lineage: Eukaryota > Metazoa > Chordata > Lepidosauria > Squamata > Gekkonidae > Gekko > Gekko gecko. Next base: position 45,329,492 of record JAPDNY010000013.1, read on the forward strand.
ACTCGCACAGTGCTGACAAAGGCCATATGAAGGAGAATGAGATGGTAATGACAGTCCAGAGGCGGGTGAATGGACTGCACCACTTGTGATTGCTGTTGATAGATTATTTCTTCATACTTAAAGAAAAGAAACCTCCACACAAACAGAAAACTAGCATGGCTCAAGAAAAGGTCCTGCCCACTCCTTTTGCTGTGATGACTTTATGTTCACAGCTTTAAAGGGGGGGGAGGGAGCATTCCAAAATGTCATCTTCCGTGATCCCCCATCTGCAGTCTGTAATGGTTTGTCTCATTCTGCCAACACTTTCTCATTCCTTTCTCCTGTGTGAATCCTGCCTGAGATATTCCCAGCCTCTACTTGGGGTGGGTCCCACCTAGGGTTGCCAGCTCTGGGTTGGAAAATCCTGAAGAAATGGGGAAGGAGGAGTTTGGGGAAGGGAGGGAGCTCCGCAGGGATGTTAAGCCATATAAAGTTCACCCTCCAAAGCCATCATAGACCTTAAATCCTGGTTCAACCCTGTCTCTGAACTTACATTCTACACTACAAGTGCATTCACCGCTGTAATTATCTCAGGGTATTTTTTACATTCTACACTATTGTAATGTACTTGGTCCTGACCGCGTGGCACCTAGGGGCTCCACGCGGTCCTGCTAAACCTTGGAGCTTTGCTCCAGCGAACAATGGACTAAGAGGACCCTAGCCCGCACCAATCAGAGGGCTAGACTCCCGGCCGAGAGCCCATGGAACTTGCGGCCACTGTAAATAGCCTATTATGGTGTTCGGGTGTTTTGGGGGGTATGGTTTTGCACTGAATATAAGCCAGGCTGTGAGCTGGTAAAGTTGTCTTGTTCCTGATCTGAAATAAAAGTATGAGCTGATTTCACTCTCCTGACGCATCAGTCTCAGTACTTTTCAACTATACTTGAGTTCATCCCTGTAATTATCTTGGGGTATTTTTTGTTTCCACATAACATTGAGGTCACTCTGGTTTCACCCCACATTTGTTCCAGGATAAATGGGTGCTGTTATAACCAGGGTTAAATGCAAAGTATTGTGTCACGAATTGAACTCTGATAAAACCAGGGATGAGATACAAATGTGGAAAGGAACATAGCCTCCCAGGGAACAGATCCCTGTAGTCTGGAGATCAATTGTAGATCTGGGAGATCACCAGGCCTCACATCAGAGTTTGGCAATGCTAATCCCCCCACCAGAGAACCACCTTGTCTGCAGCTGCAGCCTACATAAATACAGTAGCAGGAGACTACACCGTGCAGTTACCAGATATCTTTGCTAGGCTACAGTTGCTTAATGAAAGGTGGGATTTAGTTAATCAAAGGGTATTATATTTGACAGAGCATTCCATCATTTTTATTTATCAAGAGATGACTTGAGAATATTTGATAACCTTTGCAGAGATGGAAGAGTGGAATGCATGCTGCTAAACCCCATTTATAATCCTAAAGTCAAGTTAACATACTTATTTAATTGGTTAGGCACTTTTAAGAACTTGATGGATTTATGTCTGTTCTACTGAGCTGCTGCTCTCCTGTACCTGGGAGAAATAAATTCTATGAACAGACAACCTGGAAACAATTCAAAAGAGCACAGGACAGACATGACGTCGACTTATTTGTTCCGATATCTTTTCAAGCTGATTGCTATGTGGAGCTAGCATTTCATCCAAGTCCTTGCTTAGGTGGTGAGGTTATAATTATACAGGAAGTGGTTGATCTTGGCACTAAAAATATTTTCTGGGAGTATTTCTGTGACCTTTTATTCTATATATCAATAAAAGTGCTCAACCATTTGCCTGGTGAGAGCTTGGAAGAATGAAGAACTCTTTATGCAGCTGAAATTTCACCTATATCACAACCAGGACATGATGGGTATAACCTTGGGCCTGTTCCTCTCAACAAACTATAATTTTACCTCTCAAGTTTGATCTTATTGATTGCAGCATTCTAAGTGTGTCCTCAACGTTATACTTTATTACTTATTTATACAGGGACTATTGTTCTCAGATTCATCCTTAACTATCTGTTGTGACCCAGAGTTCTGATGTCTCACCAGGGATTTTGATCCTGAACTTGATGAAGGTTAGAAAGGCAAAGGGGCAAATCTAGAAAAAAATATTTTGGGAAGCAAAGAGATGGCAAAGGCTTTTACTGAGGAGCAAGCATTTTGTTATGCACATTAAATACATACATTTTAAAATGCATTTATGGAAATAATTTGCTCTTATCCAGACACTAGAGTCCTCTTAATATACCTGGTATTAGGTCTAAACTTCAGGCTCAATTCCCCCAGGTTAGTTTCCTTCTCCTGTTGAACACCATGTAGCAGGAAAGATCAGTGCAAGATCAGAATTGCAGGGGAGATCACTTGGGAGGAAAAAGATCTCTGCGCAAGTAGACACATTCACCCAGCTTTGCTGCAGGAAGTTAACTAGGGAGGTATCTTAATTTAGTGGAGTTGCAATGGTTTCTGGTTGTTACTGGAATGAAGAATTGGAAGCAACTAGTAAAGCTTCTTTAACTCCCTTGCTGAGGGTGAAAGAGGAGAGCGCAAAATTCGGCTTGAAACTCAACATCAAAAAAACTAAGATCATGGAGTCTGGCCCCATCACTCCTTGGCAAACAGAAGGGGAAGTCATAGAAGCAGTGACATAATTCACATTCCTGGGATCCAAGATCACTGCAGATGGTGACTGCAGCCATGAAATTAAAACACGCCTGCTCCTTGGGAGGAAAGCGATGGCAAACCTAGACAGCATGATAAAAAGTAGAGAAATCACCCTGCCAACAAAAGTCCTTATGGTCAAGGTGATGGTATTCCCAGTAGTAATGTATGGCCGCAGGGGTTGGATCATAAGGAAGGCTAGACGCCGAAGAACAGATGCTTTCGAATTATGGTTCTGGAGAAGACTCCTGAGAGTTCCTTGGACTGCAAGGAGATTGAGTCAGTCAATCCTAAAAGAAACCAATCTTGACTGTTTCCTGGAAGGCCAGAAACTGAAGTTGAAGCTCAAATACTTTGGCCACCAAATGAGAAGGGAGCACTCACTGGAGAAGACTTTGATGCTAGGAAAGATTGAAGGTAAAAGAAGAAGGGGATGGCAAAAGATTAGATGGTTAGACAATGTTACTGATGCAATGAACATGAAACTGAGCAAACTCCAGAAGATGGCAGAGGACAGGAAGGCCTGGCGAGATGTGGTCCATGGGGTCACGAAGAGTCAGACTCAACTGTGCAACTGAACAACATCAACAAAAACCCCTTCAGGCTTTCTACGTATTCAGTCCATTTATGAGACCTTTATATACTGTAACTGGTGACTGGGAGCGTAGACGTGACAGTGGAAGGTATGCAGGGAGAACAGCAAATACCCCCTGGTACCTCTTGAATCATCCTTAGCATCCCTGGACCTTGATCTTCACCAGATCAACAACACATAAATCCAAGACAAAATGATCTTGAACATTGCAAGCTTATTTGTGAGTTTTTATAACATTTAGATGTCTACCAGATGGTAATCAAGTGGTTAAGATGCTGAACTGCAGACCAGAAGGTCGGTAGTTCAGCAGTTTGAGACCCTAGTGCCGCAAGACGGAGTGAACTCCCGTCTCTGGTCCCAGCTCCTGCCAACCTAGCAGTTCAAAAGCAAAAAATTGCAAGTAGATACATAGGTACCACTTCAGTGGGAAGGTAACAGCATTCTGTACACCTTGGCATCTAGTCATGGAAATGTCTCTGGACAGCTCTGGCTCTTTGGCTTGGAAATGGAGATGAGCACTGCACTCCTAGAGTCGGATTTGACTGGCTTTCAAGCAAGGGAAACCTTTACCTTTACCTAATCCAACACCTGAATTGGAGTTCCAGGTGTGCCTGCACTTCTACAAATCTAATTAAATGTATGGTATGGACAGAGGCCTCTTATGTGTAAAAACTTGAGGAGAATAATCACCCCTCTAACCTCTTTTTTAAAAAAAAAAACACAGATGAGTGTTACTTAAATAGTTCTTTGCATGTGTGGAACCTCACGTGAACAGAGAGAAACTTTGCCTCTCCTAAAATGCCAAAATTTGGGGTCTCCCTATGAGTCTGATTGACAATATATTCAAGACAGACAAAAGGAAGTACTACTTTACACAATGGGTAGTTGAGGTTGGAAGTACAGCAACCTGTATGTAAAGTTGGCTACTGTTTTATAGGTGTACTAGGCATAAGGCCCATTGTGGAAATAAATACAACGGGCTCTAGAAAGAGGCTCTGGGAGAATGCCCCGGCTTTGGGCACTCAGTGACAATTTGCTGTGGCAATCTCAGCAGGGTATAATGACAGAGTCCACCATTTTCTCCAGAGGAACTGATCTTTGCTACCTGAAGAGCAGTAGTAATTTTGAGTGATCTCCAGCCCACCCCCAAGATTGGTAACAGTGGTTCCCCAGGAGGGAGTGGCTGGTTTGGAGGGTGGAGTCTATGGCATTGTACCTGTCTGAGGTCCCACCCCTCCTCAACACTCAACCTCTCCAGGTTCGACCCCACAAATCTCCAGGAATTTCCCAACCTGGAGTTGATAACCCTATCTCCCTCCCAGCCAACCATCAACCTACCTTTAGTTTTCCATCTCCTCCCCCTCCCTCCTAGAGAGCAGTTGTAATTTTGAGTGATCTCCAGCCCCCACCTGGAGACTGGCAACAATGGTTTCCCATCAGGGAATGGCTGGATTGGAGGGTGGAGTCTATGGCATCGTACCTGTCTGAGGTGCCACCCCTCTTCAAACCTCACCCTCTCCAGGCTCCATCCCTCAAATCTCCAGGAATTGCCCACCTGGAGTTGGCAACCTGATCAGGACTGGGCCCAATGAGTTTTCTCCCAAAGGTCAACATAGGTGTGGAAAGGGCCTTTTACTGACAGAGGAGAAAGTACAGGTGCCAACTCTGATTAGGGAAATACCTGGAGATTTGGGGGGGGTGGATCCTGTGGAGGGCAGCATTTGGGGTGTGTGTGGAAGGACTCAGCAGGGTATAATGCCATAGAGTCTACCCTCCAAAGCAACCATTTTCTCCCGGAGAACTGATCGCTGTCATCTGGAGGTCAATTGTAACAGTGGGAGATCTCCAGGTCCCACCTGGAGAGTGGCAACCCTAGGGGAAAGTCAGCCGCACAGCTGGGAGTTGAAGAAAATGGTTTGATGGTCGCTGGCCCACCTCGTTAGCCAGCCAGACATGCTGAAGCTAAGCAGGAGAAAGAGCCTTTTTCCATTTATTCTGACAGGAAAGTGGCCATTGGGGAGGGGGTTATGCTGAAAGTCCTTTGTTTTCTTACTCACAGAACCAAACTTGGTTGCCTACCAACAGCCACTGAGGGGACAGTCCCTCACAGGAATCAAGAGAACTGTCTTCCTCAGGAGAGAGAGCTGTCTTCAAGGGGGAGTGGGTGGGGAAGAGGAGCAGACCCAGCACCCGGCCAATGGCACGCAAGTACTCTTGAGTGGCAGCTGATGGGCCAAAGGCTGAGGGAGAGCATTTTTCAGCCAATGGGAGCGCATGGAATCTTACGAAACCAAAAGATAATTATTATAAGGAGAGATTTGAAAGGAACATTTATAACTGATAATGGATTTCTGGTTTATTTGTAGATAATCAAAAGATATGAAAATGTTTCTTGATGACTGTCTAGAGGTGGTATGTTTTTTTTTATATATATATAGTTTAAAAAAAAATGAAAGGAACATTTATGGAGGATAGATCTATGCATGGTTATTAGCCATTATTAATGAATGGGACCTCCAGGTACTGATTGTCAGGTTCTGGTGAGAATTCAGTAGGTGAGGGTTATAGCCAGCATGCCCTGCTTATGGGATTCTCTGTGGCCTGACCAGTGTTCCCTCTAAGCTGAGTTAGTGTGAGTTAGCTCACAGTTTTTTAATCTCCAGCTCATACATTTTTGTCTTCACTCAGGAAGGATAGCTCCAGAGCAAACTAATTTATGCAGTAGCCAAATCATTTGCTCACAAAGTGAGCTCACAAAGTAGATTTTTTGCTCACAAGACTCCACAGCTTAGAGGACTCCTGACTAGTTACTGTTGGGAACAGAATGATGGACTAGATTGACCTTATCACACACTCTTATGTTCTTCTTTTTTCCCCTTTTTTGTGCAATATATTTTTTTTTAAATTCCATAGCATTATGATTAAAAGTGTAGGACACTGCATATCCTACCACAGGTATAGCATTTTTAATATATATTTTTATCTTCCAAAAATTAACAAACAATGTAACCATGTCAATACACATAATATAAATATCCAACACTGCACCAAGTTAACCTAGTACAATATCTTCTCTTTACATACATATTTAATATTCAAGGGGAAAAAAATAAAAAAGGAGAATTCTGTCTGGCCTGTTATTAAAAAAAACCCTCCATCTTATAATCATTTGGATTCTATATCAAAAAAGTTTAAAGTCAAAGTAACCAGCTGAGTTGTTTTTTTGTTTTTTTTAATGTAGCATCACTCTTATGTTCTTCTGAGGAGCATCAGTGTTATAAAAGCCATGCATGGAGGAGGAGGAGAAGGAGGAGATGCTCCTGTTCATCCACAGTGTGAATTCTTTTGGTACTGCCTGTAGCAGGTACTGGATATCCTTTTGCTAATTCAGCAGGCACAATGAATTAGCAGACGGAAGGAGGATAACCCTGCTGAGTCAGAAGAAAAAAATATTTTGTAAAACTTCTTTTAATGCCTACTCAGTATCTTGCATCTTCACCGCCCCTTGTAAACTTTCCAAATAGTTCTCTTTAAATTAATGAGGTAATATACATTTCCTAATCTGTTCTCGCCTTGCCTTAGGGATGTGGGTCACAGGACTTTTTAACATATTAAGTGGATGGGCAGTCACCCAGCTAATAAAGCACTTGCCATGGTATCCCACGCCTGGTGTTTGTTGTATAATGATCAGATTTGCCAGAAGAGAGAGCTTTGCAAAGCACTTCCCCCCACACACGTAGATGCACACGCAGAAAATGCTTTTTCCCTCAACTCCCTATTCAGAATAGCATTTTGAACATCACTGCACAGTAGCAGGCCAAATATAACAAGGTTAAAAAAGTAATAGGCAGAAGGTGTTACAAGGAAAGCAAGCTTGTGGGTAGGAGAGGTTCTTTTCCGCCCTGGTAAGCCTTGAGAATCTATTCTTCTGTGGGAAATGCTGGACTGTCTCCAGGATTAGCTGCAGACTTTCCTGCCTTGTCAGCCTTTAGGAGGGTATGCAAGATAATTTTATGTAAGAGGGCTACTGACAAACCATTGGTGGTGCATTTTCAATTGCTTTTGTTGATAATGTTGATAACTACTTTTCTGTGCATTTTCATTTTGTTTAAAAAATGTGTTTGTTTTGTTTGTTTTATTGCCATGTTCTGTGGCTCATGAGCCTCCCTTTTGTGGGAAGAACTAAGAGTATAAATATTTTAAATAAATAAATAAATGTTAGGGATACTTTCCAATGGTGACTCCCCACATAGCAGAAGAATACGGAGCACCACTCTTTTCTAGGCCTCCCAGTGCTGATGGGACTTGGCAGAATTGTGCTCTGCTGTTTCTGCCCCCAGTTTAACTATGCACAGAGCCCTTTGAGGCCTTTATTTTATTTGTAAGGCATCTTGAATATTCTATGAATGGGCCTTGAAATCCTCTACAAAAACAAGTAAAGCCTTTACCAGCACTGGTGAGAACTGAAAGAGGGTGACGGGCAATGTGCCCTTCATCTCTCCCCAAGCAGGAGAAGGAGCAGATTTGTACTGTGTAAGAATGTGAGTGTAAAGTGTAAGTACAGTATACAGAGTAAGAAAATGTTTTACTAAGTTTTACACTCACATAAGGCACTTTGGGTGGTTAAATAGAATATTTCTGCCTCCCTGATCTGCTCAACATGTTGCTTCTGAAGGATGATCCCTGGGACAGCATAAAAAAACAAATTGGGGGCCTGCAGCAGGCATGGGAAATTAGTTGAATTTCCCCCACTCCTTCCATGAACAGAGAAATCAGTCAGGATCCAACACTTACAACTTAGTACCATTTCAAATGCTCAAAAAAGACCTTTTTTATCGTGGAAGAGTGCTGCTCACAATATACCATCTGAGTGGAGGGATAGGAGAACATTACTAGAGTTTTTTCTTAATGGCTCACACTAATGACATTGAGAGAGAAAAAACTCCTAAAATTTCTGTAGCATTTTAAATTGTGCCTGCTTCAGGACCAATTGGGTTTTTTTTCTTTCCAGTGTCAGCTTAAATAGGACATTTGAGCCCCTGATGTGATACAATATGGCTCAGCAAGTTGTGCAAATTAGCTATGGCAGAAGATAAATGAAAGCCACACCGAAGGCTTCAGGTAGCTAAACCAAGTTAGTTCCATTAGGGGTCTGCAGTCATTACCAACCTGATAAAATGTCTGATTTTTCCGTTATCATATTGGGTCATCAATAACTGACACAGCAAAAGGCTTCCTGATAGTTTCTCAACTCCGATAATTTCCACTTGATAATTACAGGGCGTGTGTGTGTGTGTGTGTGTGTGTGTGTGTGTGTATATATATATATATATATATATATATATATATATATATATATATATATATATGGAGCTGCGGTGGCTCAAGTGGTTAAGACGCTGAACTGCAGGCTGTGGAAGGTTAGTAGTTCAGCAGTTCAAGACCCAGGGTGCCGCAAGATGGAGTGAGCTCCCGTCTCTAGTTCCAGCTCCTGCCAACCTAGCAGTTCGAAAGCAAGAAATTGCAAGTAGATAAATAGGTACCACTTCGGTGGGAAGGTAACAGCGTTCCATGCACCTTGGTGTTTAGTCATGCCGGCCACATGACCACGGAAACGTCTTCGGACAGCGCTGGCTCTTCGGCTTGGAAACGGAGATGAGCACCGCAACCCTAGAGTCGGATTCGACTGGCTTTCGAGCAAGGGAACCTTTACTATATATATATATATATATATATATATATATATATATATATATATATATCAGGGCTTGCTTGGGAGGTTTATTTTCAGTACCCTGCAGCTTGTCCAGGAAATGGGGTCCAAGAAGAGACAGGTATCATAGCCAGTCTAATCTCAGGAGGGATCAGTAGAGCTGCCCTTGGCCTTTCAGGTTATTGTGAGCTCCTTGTGTTCTTGTTGTAAAAAAAGGGGGCCTTGGATTACTTTGCAGGCCCTGCCTGGAATCAGTTCAGACTACACTGACCATGGCCTGGACCTTGGATCTTTATGTTGCATCCTTGCCTGGACTACAGACTGGTTTGATTCATTTTAATTAATAGTGGTAGCAAGATCTCTTTTTCCCCCTTGGGGGGTTTACACCTGTGTTCTATGTGGTGGGGAAGAAGGTAAAGTTGCTTTGCTGTTATTAATATAGTGTTTATTTTTTAACTGTTCATTTGTTGTGTTTGGGCAGAAGTTGCCATTTAATGAAAACACAAAACAGCTGCTCCAGAAATAATAGCTACTACATCTGGGGCTCTTTCGTACAGAGGGAGGACAAGCCTCACTGAAAAAATTGGGTTGTCTAGTGGGGAAAAAATCCAGCCATTCTGGAAAGCCCACCTTTTTCCTCCATGGGAAACATCCAATCTTAAGCGTTAATGAAAATGGAAAATTTCCTTGATATGACTTTTTGTTATGACAAAAAAAACCCCTAACATTGAATAAAAATGATAATCATGCTGTGACAAATGGCACCTTTTTAAAAGCCTCAAAGTGCTGTACAAACAGAATAATGGTATGCAAAGGGTTAATTCTTCACAGAGCCTGAGAACCTTGAGTGACAGGCTGTTCTGAGCAATCTGATTGAACAGCATCAGCTGAGCAGAGAGCTGGATGCTGAGGAGATTCATTCCGAATTGAGCCTTGACTGGAGAAAGTCCGAATTCTGCCTTGACTGAGACAGATTCCACATTAACTGTTTGCTTTCGTTTATCTGCACATTCCAAAGGTCCGGATGTGATGCACGAGTTCTGCACAGCAGTTAACTCTCCACCTTTTGTGGTCGTTCTGTGTTGGATCTTGATTTCTGCATATGCTATACTTTTCTGCCTTTCCCCACATGTTTTTGCTCCTCCCCCTTGTTTTTCCCCTCCCCTTTTTTAAAAAGAAATGCATGCTTGGTTGCATTTTGACGCACCAACAATGGGAGTAACCATAGCACATGTGTTGCCTCCTGCTTTCCCCTCCCCCCTTTTAAAAGGAAGCATGGTTTTCATTTGGTTTTATTTTCTTCATCCACATCCTCACCCCATTCTGCTCCTATGCTTAAATTGGGGAGGGAATCCAATCCTCCTCCCCCTCGCCCAGCCTAATCCACCAAACAACCCACCCTTGTGCCTGTAGTGCTTCCTGGCCCCGGCCGGCCCAGAGCAGCTGTTGCCTTTTGTGGAGGGGGGGAAGAGGCAGCGGGCAGCCGGTGCTGAGTGAAGGCCATCCAAGGCGGCTGGGGGGGGGGGAATCAATGTCCATGGAACAAGCAGGAGAATTGGCTCGGCATCCAAGCCCATGCCAGGCTAGTCAGGGGACGCCCACACTTTGCTGGGTCCCGGGGGGACATTCCTCCGGGGGATAGATCCACGGAGACAAACTGGCTGTGCAGCACCTATCCTCTGCCTGTGACTGCCTTGGCATTTCTCTGCCCAGGTTTTGACTGCTGCTGTGTCCCCCTGTACACACACACTGACTTCAAGTGAGTCTTCAAGCGGGCCGGAAGGGTCTAGCCCTTCACTCCCTGCGAGTAGCCAATTCAAAACAGGATGGGGGAGGTAAGGGGCGGGAAAGGGGTGTGACTAGGCAAGTGCGAATCATGACTGAGTTCCCCACTGGAATACCCAACTCTAGCACCAAAGCAAAAAAAAAGTATTGGAAAAAAAAAACAGAAACAGAAAATGTGGGGGGGAAGCACATGGGATTCGGTCCAAACACAGACCTCACAGAAACAAATGTGGAAATGATGCTTTGCCACAATTATTACCGGGGGTGCAACCGGGGCAAATATTTGTGTGGAATCAGCCTGAGGGAGTCTGATTTCAGCCTTAGCTGGTTTAACACAGACAGGAGAACTGGGAAAAAGTGGGAAAGTTTGGGGAATATATGGAGGCTCCCATTCAGGCCACGGAAAAGGGAAAGATCTTCTAGGGAGAGAAGGAGATTCCCTACTCAGTTAAACAGGGAGAGTTAACTCTGAAAAGTACAGAGATCCCTGATCTGGTGTGAATAAAAACTGACTGTGGAGACTTAAAGAGTCAGTCAAAAACTAGTGTTTCAAGAGAAGGGGTTTGTTTGGGTACTGAAAAGGGTGTACCAACCTTCTGAAAAACCAAAAGCATTTGAGAGATGCTAAAGAAAGTGTAAAGGAAGTGTAAAGGAAACTCTCATTAGCCTGTACATAAGAACTGAAGTCTGTGCAAAAACTGGTTTTACCTCAGAAATTTCAAACCCTGATTTCACCTGTCCTTTTCCCTTGATGTTAAATAAAATATTTTGTTCTTTTTGAATTTTAAAAATGTCTCAAGTGCCATTGTCAGTGGCTTAAGTTAAAGAGGGCTTCTGATCCTTCCCTCAAATTCCTGAGCTGTGCCAAGAAGCCAAAATACTGAACTGTCAAAGGGTGGGACAGCCAGACTTAACTAAAGCAAGAAGACATATTTTAAGTGAGTGGCTCAGTTACAGAGGGGAACAAAAAAGTGGAGGAAAATGTTGCATCTGAGGGAGGGAAGAGGAAGGGGTCCATTCCTACATGAGTTTTCTGAAATTATGATAAAAATTAAATCATGCTTTTTTCTGAAATTGTGATACTTTTTTTCAAGTGCACACCCTTAAGTTCCACTACAATATTATTTTTATTCACATAGGTTGGGATCCAAACAGCTACTTGTGCCTTGGGGATATTCAGTAGCATTTTTTAAATTTTCCACTCTGAATGGCAGACCACTGTGAAAGCCCCTCAGTTTTCAAAGAGGTATCCAATGTGGCACTGTAGAACAAAAGTGGCCCTGATATTCAAAAAGCACGTGTTCATAAGTCATTAATTCATGCAGAGCTAATCTGGTGGATCTTTGGATCCAAGCCATCATCTCTGGAGTAGTGTAAAAAGTAAGTACACTCCATCTGTCCCTATTTACCAGCAACAGTCCCACTTTTCTCATCCCTGCCCGTGGCAAAACACTGTCCCTATTTTTGTTTTGGGGGAATACCTTGTAAAGATAGCAGTGTGGGTTGCAGGTTCTGTCATCATTTAAGATTAAGCTTCTTCCTCAAGAATCAAAAGAAGTTAACTTTCTGAGTTCTGGATAGAGCTGAATGTATTTTCCTCCCATGCACTTTTATGTGCATGAATGCTAAGGCACCATGCTGTGCACAGTCTTTCATTTTCATGCACAACAACTGTTGAAGACTATTTTGAACATTTGATAACATATTGTCTGACAATATGCTTTCCTAGTATATATTTAAACAAAAGAAAAATGACATTTTTATAGTGTAGGCCAAGCAATAGTAGGATAGAGGAATTTATACAGCATAATCCAGGCAGAGCAGTCTTTGGTAACATTTAATGGGAAAGGGCTGGATCAGTGATATTTGGTGTAACCATAGAGGAAATAAAAGTGGGTCCATATTTTCATCTGCAAAATATTGGAGGAGTATCAAAACCAAATAAATAAAACAGACAGAAAGGGATGACATAGAATGTAGGTATATCGTTTCAAATATGAATAATATACACCAGTTGATGTAGCTATAGACCCATTAATCTGGTTAAGGTTTTTAAAATAGATGAAAAGCAGCAATCGTTTCTTCTTCTGAACCTTTTCCCAGAGACTAATTCTAAATATGATTTGATGTAACCTTAAAAAAAAAAAAGGCACCAGACTGGAGAAAGTATCTCTACTAGAAATTGTTTTTCCAATCTATTTTGAGTGTTTCTGCTGGAGCATCACCAACACTGTCAAGAAAGGATGGCTTCCTAGTGAGATAATGGGAAAACCTAAGGTTCTGCCTGTGCTGTGGAAAAGATTAATAGCAGAAAACTGCTCACCGGTGGGGGGATGAAAAATTGGAATCCCATCATCTCTGCACGTTTGTCTATTTTCAAACTAAGCCAGGAGATAATTTATACCCACTCGAAGGCCTCTTAACATTGTCAACAAGTGTAAGTGAGGATGAGGTCCCATTGTGTTTACAACTATCCTTTAAAACCACAGCTATAAATGCTCCAACATAGCTCTTGAAAGTTATGTAGAATTCACAGGAACAGGAATGTTTGGAAGAGCAATTTGCAGTGCTATCCTAAAACAAGTTATGACCTTCTAAGTCCTTAGCAATCAATTGGCTTGGAAGGGCATAAGTCTGCAAAAGCAAGGCAATGGGAAACCAACTCTGAATGTCTGTTGCCTTGAAAACCCCATAAGGGGTTGCCATAAATTGGCTGCAACTTGATGGCACTCCCCACCACCACCACCTTTGCTTAGGATGCTAAGAGAAGAAGAGTAGAGACTCAGACCTAGAATATTATGTATATAATAGGTTCTTACATGCTGGGTATAAGTATTGGAATGGGGAGATGTGTACTTTTTATTTATTTATAAAAGATACAGGAGATTTGGCCTGAGCTTCAAGTTAATTACCATGATACATTCTATTTATGGCATCTAAAACACAAAGTTTTTTATTTTCCTTTCATGAGTCATGAGGTATTATCTATAGGATAGGAATGTATCAGGTTTGTATCAGGCACAAAATATGGTGCCTTATCCCAAGTCAAGCCTGTAAGGTCCATCTAGCTTAGTGTTCTCATTGTCAGAGAAAGCTCTTTCCAAACACCTTCTGTCTAAGGTCTTTTCAAATAACTCCAGAGCATTTTTATGATGTTACTGGCACCTTCTTTCAGGTCCCTCCCAAGTAGGGATGGGCACAAACCAGGAAAACGTGGTTCATTTGGGTTTGTGGCATGCTGGCTTCATGAGTCATGAACCATCACAAACTTTTAAGAGCTATAAAAAACTGGTTTGGTTCAAGAAGTTTATGATGTGGTAGAAATCCCTCAACATGCTAGAAATACCAAACTGTCAGGAGATCTTTGGCTGTCTCTCCTCCACTGGCCCTCCAAGTTTGGTAAGGAATGGGTTTACAGGGCCCAAGTTACAAGCCCCCAAAAAGGTACCCTCATCATCCATTGTTTCCAATGGGGGGGACAGCAAAAAAGCAAGGCCAATAGAAGCCCAGCAGAAGAGAGTCAAAGTCCCAGAGAATCAATGTAGTAGAAATGGGGGGGGGGTATTTTTGCAAGCCCAGCAGAACCAGTGCAACATACTAGTGCCCAGCAGAACCCAGTGCCAATGTGGCATTGTGAGCTCAATCACAGTTCAAGCTGGGGGGGGGGCATTTTTGCAAGCCCAGCAGAACCACTACAATATACAGAGTGCCCAGCAGAACCAAGTGCCAATGTGACAATGCCAGCTGAATAACACTGATGTCAAGCACAGATTCCCAATCTCAATCCAAGTAAGAGGTGGGGGTTGCAAGCAGAATCATTGCAATGTAATAGTGCCAAGAAGAACCCAGTGCCAATGCGACAATGCCAGCTCAACAGGACTGATGTCAAGCACAGAATCACAATACAAGCAAAAGGCAGGGTAGAATGTAATAGTGCCCAGCAAAATCCAGTACCAGTGTGACAATGCCAGCTCAATTACAATCCAAGAAGGGGGGGAGACATTTTTGCAATGTACAGAGTGCCCAGCAGTACCAGTGCAATCACAGAGTGCCCAGCAGTACCCAGTGCCAATGGCATCGCAAGCAGAGATGGGCACGAACCAGACCACGAAGCAAAATTCATCACAAATTTTGCCCTATTCGTGGTTCAGGAACTGAAATTCATGATGGGTCTACCATCATGAACTACCATGAATTTAAAGGTATCCATGAAAGTTCATAGATAGGGCAGAAAACAGGGGTTTAAAGGAACTCAAAATCCCTTTAACCCCCTGCTTTGTGTTCCCCACCAAAGCCAGAAAAACAGCTGAGCACCTCCCAGTTGCTCAGCTGTTTTTCTTTGGGGGGGCGTGTCTTGAGCAGTCCCTTTAAAGAGACTGCCCAAGAATGCCCAAAGAGCTGAGCAGTGGGAGCACCTCTCCCCACTCAGCTGACTTTTGGGGGTTTCTTTGGCAGTTCCTTTAAAGAGACTGCCAAAAAAAAGCCCAAACAGCAAGGTGGGGGGAGTGCCTGCCCCTGCTCAGCTGCTTTTTTAGTATTTATTGCCCAGTCCCCTTACAGAGACTGCCTAAGAAAGTCCAAATAGCTGAGTAGAGGGGAGCACCTTCCACCACTCAGCTGCCTTTTCAAGGTTTCTTGGACAGCCCCTTTAAAGAGACTGCCCAAGATAGCTTAAATAGCAGAGGGAGAGGGAGTACCTCCACCTGCTCAGGTGCCTTTTTGGGGCTTCTTGGGCAGGCCTTTTAAAGAGATTGTCCAAGAAAGCCCAAATAGCCGGGGGGGGTGGATGCTGTTTTTTTTCAGGATTTCTTTGGCAGCTTCTTTAAAAAGGCTGCTCGAGAAAACTCAAATCTATTGTTGCAGTTCTTGTTGCCATTAGAGAAGCCTGAGACCTTTTCTTATCAAGCCCAATGGTAGATTGATTGTGGTTGCAATCTCTCAGAAGAGCAATTGCAAAAATTATGGAATTCTTACGTTTACAAAAGTAAAGTGATCAATATAGGCATCCAATACTTTAAACTTGTAACATGGTGGTATCTGACTGCAGACAGGCTTGCACACATTCATCATTCAAACAAACCACACTGTTGGAAGTTGTGTGGCACTCATGCTAACTACAGTCATTGTTGGTGGTCATGTGATTACATTCAAGCCTTTTGGCATCAAGTTGAGGATCATATTTTTGTGACCACAGGGCACAGATTACAACATAGTCCAGAAGTGCTATTACTTAATATAGGGTTAGGGTTTGACATACCATGGTCTACATCAAGGCTTATGGAATTCTTGTTAGCGGCAGCTAGAATGACTATAGCCTCTCGATGGGAGGCCAAGTATCCACTGACAATTGAACTGTGGTTCAATAAACTATGGGATATTTATATTATGGAGAAGATAGTTTATCATACTAACAGTTGTATAGACTCTGGGGAGGACCATTCAGGTTTTGTGGAAATATGGTGGCTGTACCTAAACTATATGGTTTCTGATGGGAAACTACCCGATACCTCGTTGCTGGTAGATATATTTACTCTCAAATATTCTTAAAGATGTTATTAACTTTGACAAGTTTTTGTGTATCTTTACTGGGATATGGCTCTGCAGTTATTGTTGTTGCATGTATAATTATTTATTACTGTATTCGCTTGGTTTACAAAGAATAAAGGCTATTTTTTTTTAAAGCTCAAATAGTGGGGTGGGGGTGCATCTCCTTGCTCAGCTGCTTTTGGGGGGTTTCTTGGGCACGTAGAGGAAACCTCTGGCCTCTTTTGTACATTCCTGAGAACTCTACACAGAGTTTCCAAATTACATTGTTCTATCTCATCATACCCCTAAGTAATCTCATCAGTTCTTTGTTCTGAGGGACCCCACACATTAGCAAGCCTTCTGGACACATTTTTGGGTATAAAAGCAGGGCTCTTTTTGTAGCAAGAACTCCTTTGCATATTAAGCCACACACCCCTGATGTTGCCAATCCTCCAAGAGCTTACAATAGCCCCTGTAAGAAGAGCTCTGTAAGCTCTTGAAGGATTGGCTACATTAGGGGTGTGTGGCTTAATATGCAAAGGAGTTCTTGCTACAAAAAGAGCCTTGTATAAAAGTAACACTCAGAGCTCAGTCTTGATGTGCCTGCCTGGGCGCTCTATTGGCAGGTCACCCCCACATTTGTTTGGGCCATTTTTCATCTTTCCAGTCTTTCTTCCATGGTCTCCTGATCTCCTAGGTAAGTAAAGTATATTTTCCCAACCCCTGCTATTTCCCCATCCTTTTCTTTATTTCCATAGATCTTGTATGTGTGTATGTTCCATGTGTGCTTCCTGTGTGTTACATTCCCTAAGTATCCTGTAATAAAACATTGTTTTATTTTACCCTTGGACTGGTTATTAAGAGTTCTCATAAAGGGAAAAATCCCTGCAAACATTGGTAGCAAGATCTCTGCTATTACCCCACCTCTTGCTGAGGCCTATCATTTGACTAATTTCCCCCAGAAACTAAAGTCAGCTATTCAGCTTCTTAATTCAAAGCTAGTAGGTGTAACACTGGCCCCAGACCATGTGGGACTCTGCAAGTGATATATCCAGCACTTCAAATTGTACTCAAAAGGGAAAGGGTTTCTAGTGTACTAGTTCTTGTAATGCTGGAAATATGTTCCCAGCAACTCATAGCTGTCAATAATCTAGCTGCTGCATTTATTTACTTGATTTTGAAGTCAAAATACTCCCAGTAAGTTCTTCTAAAACCTGTTTTTAATGTTTTTTTTTAGCTTTAAGAGTCCCTTGCATCTTCCATTAATAGTCCACCCAGACAGAAAGCTTTAAGAAGAATTTCCTTTCATTTCAGACAGTAGTGTGGAATCCCCATTTTGTAATTTGTATTTTAAAGGCTGAGTATTAGCAGATCCTGAATTTATGAAAAAGGTTATATTAAACTTCAGTTCTGTCTGTCGTGTGTATGTACGTCAGGGCACATATTTTTTTCATACAAATCCCAATTTAAATCATGATGTGGTATTTAAGAGGCACATTACAGATCCAGCTGAGACCATTTTTCTTTCTCCATCCCATTTTAACTTTTCTTCTAGTCCTTCCTTTCTAGCGCACTACCCATCTTTTACCTAGAGTAGTATATATAATCACAGAAACATGTCATCACTTGAGATGGATCCATCAGACAATTTTCTTGTCAGTGAGTGTTACATGATAGGACTTAATGGACAAAACAGTAATGGCAGCCGAAAAGGAGAGAGGAAATCCTCCAAAGCTCAGCACCACCCTAGTTATTTATCTATTTAAGAGTGTACGCAATAGGCAGTTAGTGCTAAAGTGCTTTTCAGGGTAGATTTCTTTCATCTTGAATAAAAAGAAGGCCCAGTCACACACACACACAAAAGTCCAACCCAGCAAACATCTTGTTATTGATATTCTTTCTTTCAGATTCTAGGTTTTCCTTGAAGGGCCACAGTGGCTCAGAGGTTAAGATGCTGAGCTGCAGCCTGGATGGTCTGTATTTCAGCAGTTCAAGACCCAAGTGCCATGTGATGGAGTGAGCTCCCATCTCTGGCCCCAGCTCCTGCCAGCCTAGCAGTTCGAAAGCAAGAAACTGCAAGTAGATAAATAGGTACCACTTCAGTGGGAAGATAACAGAGTTCCATGCACCTTGGCATTTAGTCATGCTGGCCACATGACCATGGAAAAGTCTTTGGACAGTGCTAGCTCTTCAGCTTGGAAATGGAGATGAGCATCACCCCCTAGAGTTGGATTCAACTGGCTTTCTAGCAAGGGAAATCTTTACCTTTAGGCCTACCTTAGGACTCCTGACCCCCATAACTATATATGCAGGTGTGTATTTTAAGAAATGTATATAATGCTTGATATAAAAAAGGCATCCAAGTGACTTAATGCTGATTTAAAACTGTGGCTCTTAGAAGAGGTATTTCCCTCTGAGCGAGAGAGTAGGCAGAAAATCTCTTGAGATGATGTCTGCTTTGGCATATGTGCATCTTGACTTAAAAAACAACAGAGGCTGCCTATTTTCTTAGAAGAATTATTTTTCTCATATACAAACATATGCAGGTTTAACCAATTAGTTGCTATCAGTGCAGTCTTACAGAGAGGTATTCCACTTAACGGGATTAGACTGGAGTAACTCTGTATAGGATTGCTGTCTAAATTTCCAATAAGCCTCTGTTTTGGTTTGTCTTTCTCTCCCTTCCCTGGAGCCGGTCACCCCCCGCCCCTGGAGCCAGTCACCCCCCGTCAATAAACAAATCTTGGCCCACTGTCTCAACAAAGACAGAAAGGCCAACTTGAGTAAGTAGGACATCTAATCCCATCACACTTTCTGAGGAAACCAGCCATTCCCGAGAGAAGCCTGTTCTCACTCAGTATTGTGCTATCAGACCATTAATCCAGGTCTCTCAGTCCTAATCAGAGTTACACACTTCTAAGTCCACTTACTTCCGTGGATTTAGAAGGATGTAACTCTGCCTTGGATAGCACTGTAAACTGTGTGCCCTCTAGCAATAAATAAAACATGTTAGCTACAGCCAGAGAAAGAAGCTTCTCTAGGTAGCATTTTCTACTGAAAGGTTTACGATTCAATTTGTAGCATTTGGAGTTACCCACCAAAACCTCATGTCATTAATTGTTCCCAAACACAGCATCTACCCTGCCTGGACACCTTGGCCTATTATGCATGGGTGTTTTCCCTCACTTTCACCATGCATGTCTGTTGGTTTTTCTTTGTCATTCTGCATTGATTTTCCTCTCTTCAGTGCTCAGTTTGGTTTATGGTAACTGTTTCCCCGGGTTTTCTGAGAGTGCTTTTGTGCTGATTTCCTCCTTGTTTCGCTTCTAAACTGAAGGTAATTCAAAAGAGTAAAGATCCCTTTGGATTTCTCCCCACCCTTTTGCTGCTCCTTGAAAGTCATTGCCCTGCCCACATCGAAGTCATTCCACCCACTCTGCACCATCTGCCATCCTCCCCCCTTCATTGGTGTACAAGCTCCATTTCCCTCTCATTTTTATTTTTTTAAATTTTTTTGACTAGTGGCATGAGTCTAGCAATATAAGACTATCGCTAGTCTCAGATCACTGAACAAAAAAAAAGTTTAAATGATGGGGGGAAAGTTTAAAAGGAGCTGTGTGAGGTTTAATTCACAGCTGGTGTTGACTTGAAAGGGGGATCAAAGAAGAGACAAATGGCATCGTCCCCAGTGCAAAAGGGGGGGGTTCAGTGCTGCATGCAAACACAATAAAGGTGGGGGATCGTCAGCATGGAATGAAATTGACATGAGATATGAAGAGAGACAGACACTTGAATGGGAAGACTAAAGCTTTGAAAACATTTCCCCCTTTCATGCTTTACTGAACAAAGATGGGGGGGACCATTTTGGCAGTCTCTAGGAGCCTAACATTAAAATGGCAGCTGAGCCACACAGACCTTCTGCAAACTGCTGAACTTAAGAATTGCTTGGGATCGATCCATTTGGAGGACAGAGTGCAATCTGCACAGGACAGGCTCTAAAATCCCCTAGTGCTCAGCAATATGGAAAATGGGGCTTTGCAGCTGCTTGTCAGTTTCAAAAAAAGTCTGGTCAGTTTCAACATTGGGTTTTCCCCGTTTGCCTGTGTTCCTTTCTGTTTCCTTTCATTCAATTAACTACTTTGCATGTGCAAAACCTGAACCAGGAAGATTTAAATGGAAGGTGCTCACTGGATGCTACTATGCAACTACAATGAGGCAATTGCATTTAAAAGAAAAAAAAAAAAACAACCTTTGAATGCCCACAGGTTCCAAGTGACATTCCACTCCAATTTAGAAAAGTGCATTTTAAAAAATTTAGCTGCAGGATAAATACACCAGAGGAAAAGGAATAGTGCATAAGGTGGGCACAGAATCCAAATTCAAGATTAAAGGCTTAATGCTCTGAAAATCTGCAGTAAGATATGCATGTGTAATGGGCCCTCCTCTCTGTTTTCTTCTTAGAACTATTCTGTGTATACAGCGAACCGCTCTGGCCCTTCATCCAGTCATGACACACACTTGAAGTCTTTCCCTTGCTCTCCCCTCTGAGCAAGATGGTTGAAAAGATAAACTTTGTTTTATTTTTGAATCAAGTATTTTGCCTTCTATTTGGAGTCTGAATCTGTCCCCAAATCATGCTCTGCCATGCTCAGCATTGTGATGTACCCCAGGGTGCATTTTCATGAGCTATTGCCAGAATTAAGCGCAGATATCATCATCCATACATCTAGTCAACCACAGTTAAGACTATCTGTGATGCTAGAATTCCTTTGAGTTTGGTTCATGTCTTGTTTAACACAAATGAACTTGCCACCTATCTTGTCGAACTGCTGAATAAGCATACTTCTTTGCTCTGCAGCCAAATTTAACATATCACAACTGTCTTGTCCAGTGGATTATTTTAAAGCAGAGCCTACCTTTTGCTGTCCCTAATTAATGATTTTTGATTGCTTGCAGGTACCAATGTGAATGATGTGCCAGGATTGCAGTCTCAGTGCTAAGGGGTGAGGGAAAGGTGAGGTGACTACCTACTCCCTTGTGAAAGCAAGATAAACAAAAACCAGTTTTTGGATTGAAAATGGCCACAGCTTTATTGGTTACAGCAGTTGTAAAAGCCTTGGCACACCATGAAGCAAATGAATCCAGGCATTGGCCATCCTGCCTGCCAGCCAATGAATGCTGGCCCACACCAGCCCGCCTGCTGAGGGAATGGGAACTGTGGGATAGCAGGATGCTGGATTCCACATGGGCAGCAGTCATTGGGTCTCCCCTTCCACTTGAGAATGAGGCTACCCCAAGCTGGGCATGTCCCCAGTAACCTTCCCTCCCAAATCCCTTAAAACGATCCCCAATTATGGGGAAAATGGGCATGCAGGCCACCTTTTCACTGAAAATGGATCCAGACCTATGCTGATACCACCCAACACAGTTTTGGTGGAGAAGTGGCAACCAACCAAAAAGTGGTCATAGCTCCCATAGCCCCCATAACACACATAGTTCCCAACATAAGACACTCACACACAAAGGAAAGGGGGGAAGAATGAGTGGAGAAAACCACGAGGCCGACTGAGGCTAGGTGGCAGGAAAGGGCCTTTTAAATCAGCCAGGTGGACTGGAGGGAAACCCCTCTCTGTAAGGTTTGCCAGCCAGGGACCTGCCCTCCCCCTGGCCACATCAGGCTGTGCCTGATTAGCCAGGCCTGGAAGGAGAGAGGGCCAGGGGTCCACACAGTCACTGAGGCCTCCGTGGCCCTTAGTTAGCCATGCTGCCGGGCCCTGCTAGCATGGAGACTCTCCCCCTTACCCCCACAGGCCTGAAAACAGGGCCTGAGGGGCTTTGGAGGCTCCAGATTTTTGTGCACTTATTATTTTGCAAAGGACTATGGTTCTGGTAGTTTCCCATCAAGTTAGTTGTTGGATTCTACTCCAGTTCCCACCATTTGGTGGTTGCTATGCCAACAGTCACAAAAATCTTTTTAAAATTTACCTTTGAAATAGTTGGTTAGTTAAATGCATGTTTACAATTGATAATTGTGCAAAGACAAAAGGAAGCAAAATTTAATGTTTGTAGGTAGCTGCGGTGGCTCAAGTGGTCAAGACGCTGAACTGCAGGCTGTGGAAGGTCAGTAGTTCAGCAGTTCAAGACCTGAGAGTGCCGCATTACGGGGTGAGCTCCTGTCTCTAGTTCCAGCTCCTGCCAACCTAGCAGTTTGAAAGCAAGGAACTGCAAGTAGATAAATAGGTACCACTTCAGTGGGAAGGTAACAGTGTTCCGTGCACCTTGGTGTTTAGTCATGCCAGCCACATGACCACGGAAACGTCTTTGGACAGCGCTGGCTCTTCGGCTTTGAAATGGAGATGAGCACCGCAACCCTAGAGTCAGATTCGACTGGCTTTCAAGCAAGGGAACCTTTGGGTAGCATAATAGGACTGTATTGTGCATGCTCATAATTAGGCACCAGGACATGACATTATTTATGTTATTTATAGTTCGCTTTTCTCACTGAGACTCAAGCCAGATTACACAGAGTTACACACGGAATCATAGCTAGCAAACTACTTATAGCTAGCAAACTACTGCACAGTGGCAAACTCACTAACAAGTAGATTGAAATGTCTGCTGAGCAAATGAGCAAACAATCAAAGTTTAAAATTAACTCACACAATTGACTGTAGAACTTGTTCTCAGCTAACATCACAGCATTCCTAGTGGTTAATAAACCAACTTAAGCTTCTGGCATCAGCTACTAGTTTGATGTAAAGAAATCCTAGTTTGGTGTGATTTCTAGACTGAGCTCTATACTTACCGAAGCATGTATATGGAGTGCTCCTAAGCAGGACTACATTTTAGTCAACAGGACTTACTCCCAGGAAATTGTTCTTAGGTTTGCAGCCATAATGTTGAAAAATGCATGCATTTAACATGAAATATTCTAAGTAAGGAACCAGGCACAATCATGACGATTCATAATAGTGACACAAAATAAAAGTATGGAGGGGAGGTTCAGTTCAAACTACCAGGGATGTGAACTTGCAAGCATCCCTAGTGCTGCCTGTAAGTTGTGACAGAAGTGTGATTCAAGAACAGAAGTGATCACACACAACAAGCAATGCAATATAAGATGAGAGCAGGTTTTCTTCTCATTAAATGATTGGGAAGAATATTGCTTGCCCATTTTGCCTTATGTTTTTGAATCAGTAAGAGCAAGAACCCCCCACCCCCCCAATGAAAGCTGGGACTCTGGATCATATCAGTTGGCATTTCCAGCATCTAAAAACACTGGCCCATTTAGAAGATTTGCTTGTGTGCACATTCTGCTGGATGGTGTGTTTTTTTTTAAAAAAAATAATGGTCAAAAATATTTTATTCTGTCAATTTCCCTGAAAGTTGAATTCCCCCTCAAGGTGCGTACAACTTGTTGTGGGATTGTAACCCAACATTTTCATTCAAATATGTCTCATTTGTCCCCCTTAAGGCATTTAGGAAAGAGTTGCTTCCCTGATGAGCTTTTCAGTCCTATTGCTATGTGCTGGTGTGTGTTTTTTTTAAAAAAAGGTCTCGTGCAGTGGTTCATTTGCTTTTCATCTTGATGGGAACGAAAAGCATCCATTATTTGTATGGCTCAGCAGTCTGCATAAGCCCTGCACAAACACCATCAGAGGCAATGTGCTACTTGATTGTCCTACTTATTAACATCACAGCCCAAAGTCACTTTCCCCTCTTGCATCAGTCTTTCTACTCAGCAGGATAGCCTGCCCCACTGAGTAACCCTTTCTTCAGAGGCTGTGCAGATGAGCAAAATTTAAAGGCTAGGCTGTAATTTCAAAGGGCAAGCAGAGCTTCTGTGGCTTCACTCCGGTGCCTTTCTGTTCAATGGGATCACAGTTCAAAAAAATCCTAGTGTACTAAACCACCATAGCAGCTCAAATTACCTTAATCTAAGACCAAGCAAGCACTGGATTACATTTATTCTTCTGCGGTAGTAAGATACCATAAAATAGTATGCATGCAAAGATTTGGAGCAGTTTTGATTTTATTGTGGCACTCTGAAATTGGCTTAGTGCTCCGTGCTTTGTTTTGTCTTGTCAGGAGCCACCTTTCATATTACTGCTGTTCAAAAAGCAATAGACCAAATTCATAAGTGCTTTATGCAAGCTACTTTTTTTTATGGTGAACCTCTTCTCCACTTTATTCCCACAACAACCCTGTAAAGCAGATCATGCTGAGAAGGTGCTGGCCCAAGAGCACCCAGTGGGAGACCTAGGAATTTGATCTCAGGTCTTCCAGATCTTAGCTAGGATTAAATCCCAAAATAATCCATAAAAAAGGTCTGCATGTGAATTGTAGATGGTATGAATAATGCAAGATTATGAGCAGAAATACATGTGGAGTCCAAAATGGAAGAATTGGTGACTAAAAGTTTTCATCAAATTGCCCTTCCCAGCCAATCATTTTAACTCCTGCCATCATCAATTCATGGGGTTCTGGCAGCAGCACTGATTGGAGGTTGCCACTATCGTTAGCCATCAATGATTTCCTTTTTTTGTTTAGTATTTTGTTATGTCATTCATATTATACGCTTCCATCCATAAACTGGACCTCCAAAATGGGATGTGACACACTGAACCACAAAACTGTCATTACAACAACAAAAAATCAGTCATTGCCATAAAACAACAGCATTAAAAACAATATTGTGTTGAAAGCATCACTTAAAACATCCACTGCCAGATTGCCAGTGTACGTTAAAAGCTGGCTACAACTGACATAAAATGTTTGAATGAATCTCAACCAAATGACACAGCAGCTTACCATATATTAAAGCCCTGGTGAAAAGTTCCATCTTGGAAATTTGCTGGGACATCAACAAAGACATGGGAACAAGCTACAAAGTTGTAGTACAGCCACAGAGAAAGCCCTCTCCCCACTGTATTTCAAACAGCTGAGGCACGTGGGAAAGGGTGGATAATTTTAGATACCAATGGCTGCCAGTCAGAGTAGACACTATGGAGTTACATGAATCAATATCAGTATAAGGCAGCTTCAGCTCAGTGGGCAGCTTTGGGCCAGTCAGTCTCTCTCAGCCTCACCTATCTCACAGGTCTGTTATGAGGATAAAATTGTAGGGCCAAGAGCCATATATGACACCCTGAGACACTCAGAGGAAAGGCAGGATGGTATGAATCAAATACACCAAGAACTGGGAGTTTCACCTCCCAGAAAATACTTTGTCCTCTAGCCTCAAGAGTGGAGAAACACACTAGATTCCATTTAAAGGTTAAGGTTTCCCTTGCTCGAAAGCCAGTCGAATCCATTTCCAAGATGAAGAGCCAGCGCTGTCTGAAGACTTCTCTGTGGTCATGTGACCGGCATGACTAAATGCCAAGGTGCATGGAATGCTGTTACCTTCCCACTGAAGCAGTACCTATTTACCTACTTGCAATTTCTTGCTTTTGAACTGCTAGTTGGCAGGAGCTGGGACCAGAGATGGGAGCTCACTCCATCACGCAGCACTAGGGTCTCAACTGCCGAACTACAGACCTTCCGGTCTGCAGCTCAGCATTGTAACCTCTGAGCCACCATGGCCCCAGATTCCATTTAGTTTGAACCTAAATAGGGAAAGGGTATACAGTGGGTTCCCCTGAGAAACAGGTCTTCAGGGGAGATCTTTCTTGGTACATTATTTCATTGGCTTTTATTAACATCCTTAGAGCTCAAAGGTGGCAATCAGAACATGCTGCTCTGAAATATAATGAAATCAACTTCATATCACAATATTAAGTGAGCTGTGAAAATTCCACTCCAAATGGCCAACCTCTCTGCTTCTAGTCAAATCAAATCTCTTTTCCCAGTGGTGGTTTCCCTACAGTTGGTTTTCATTATGTTGTCATTTTCTTTCCATATTTCAAGGACTCTGAAATTCTTGGGTGTACCCTTGGGATCATTCCATTTCATAACATTTGGTGTCATCTTCATCACAGACCTTATTTCACCTCTGGTGCTACCATATTTGCCTATGAAATTTGTCAAAAAGCACCCTGGAACTTAAGAAATTTTGCAGGACATATTCTAATCATGGGTTGGATCCAGCCAGCTTTTTCACTCAATCTCACACAATTCCTTTATATACTAAAGCCTCTAGCCCACATGGCTTTTGTACAAGCAGGTCCTGTGATTCTCAGCATAGTTGTTGTTGTTTTTTAAGCGGTCAAAGAAGATACCTTGTTTCTTTTTCACCAAGAGATGAGCTTATTATCTGCATTTCTCTCACAGATATTTATATTCCATTTGACTCAGTAGGGGTAGACCCCCAACAAATGGCTCTTCCATTGGAGGAAGGCTTCAAGCTTTGCTCAGAAGAGTGGTAGAATAGTGGCCAGATTCATAAGATTGACTTCAGTGGGAAACTGTATAAGATTGCAATGCTTCAATGACATGGGTGTGAATGCTCTGTGAGAGGTTGACCTTTTCCTACTTGATAGTTTTAACTTTTTGAGATCACCCTTCTATGAATCCCCGAACAGTTTTAATTCACTGGAGCAATTCTCTGATGAGCATTCTGTTTTGCCTGTTTCTTTTAATAGTGCAGTTTGATTGCAGGTTTAACTAGAGGCAAAGTTGGAGATTGTGCAAACATATCTTTGTTTGAAGTTGCATTATTGTGCTCATAGTTAAAAATAAGTTATCAGAAGAAAATCAGTTCTGAAGTTTCCAAACCCATGATTAAATGTCACTTTGATAGTGTTGCATTTCTTTCTTTTGACTTTTAAGAAATGTTCTTTAAGGTTACCTGAAGGATGTAGATTCATATTCCTTTTATGAGAAAGGTTTGCATTCCAATGGGAACCAAAGTCTGTAAGTATTTCATAAGTGTTTGGTATGCTCCAGGATCTTGGTTTAAAAAGTCAAGAAGACACAACCAAATGAGAACTGACATTATGTTACTTTGGTCTGACAATCACTCTAGTAACCTACAACAGGCCTTGAATATCAGCTTTGTTATTGTTCCTGTACAAAGCTAAAAAAACCCCATCTATGTAGTTTCTAGATCTGTCTATGAAATATCTGACAGCATCAACAAACTCCCTAGAGAAAATGGTGTCTGGAAGAACTATATATTACTTTGCTTCTCTTTGACAACTGCAAACCCAGGATGATGTATTTGAAAGAACATCTGGAAATCAGTCCCTTTGCATACCTGTATGCAAAGTTGAATTTTTGCCCCCACAATAAAGGGAGAACATCAATCACAAATGAGCTTTCAGTTAATTTGATGTTCAGTGCTATATAATTTATATTACATTTTATAAATACTGTTCAGATAGGTGTATGTCTTGAAGTGCACTGAAGAAAGGCTAGTGAAGGCC
The DNA here is from genome assembly GCA_029375565.1 of Gekko gecko. Taxonomy (NCBI): domain Eukaryota; kingdom Metazoa; phylum Chordata; class Lepidosauria; order Squamata; family Gekkonidae; genus Gekko; species Gekko gecko. The sequence continues at coordinate 45,357,159 of JAPDNY010000013.1, forward strand.
AGCACAAGAAATCAATGACACCAGATGTGAAAAGGGGACTTTGATCTATGGTTTACACTTTTCTCTTATTTGTTTATCTCAGCTTCTTAATGATAGGTGACACTCTCATGTAGAATCTGAAGTGTTAAGCATGGTTTTTTTTGTTTTGTTTTTTACTTCATACCCCGCTCAAACCTCCGACGGGGTCTCTGAGCGGCTTACAGTTACTCTATTATCCCTATTTAAGGCCACATACTTAGTCAGGAAGGGACTGCCCTACCGGCACCCAGTGGAGTGCTGTTCTTCCGTCTTTAATTAGGTCGGCGTCTGGCTCCTCTATTTTCTGTTGGTCTTCCTGGATCGGCAGGCCCATCCAGCTCATGGTCCCTGTGTTAGCGTGGCTCCGGCTCTGTCCATTGGCTCCGCCGCGCCTGCGCCTCCACACTCCCTTGCGCTGTCCTGGCTCCGCCCTTCCGTCGACACTCGATCTTCATCTGATGTTATGTCTATCGCCATCTTGCCGCTCACTTTGCTGCCGCCGCCGATGCTCCACTACCCCCGGGGGGGGGGTGCTCCCTGCCACCTAGGGCAGGTACCCATTTTATCTACTCGTTTTTTCGTTATTAATCATAGCTTTTGAACCGCTGGGTAGGCGGGAGCTGGGACTCGGGCCAGGTGCTCACCCTGGCCACGGTGGGATTTGAACAGCCGCAACGGCTGTTCGTAGATGTTACCAGCAGGCATTGTTAGCTGCCTGCACCACCGCTCCCTTTTGTTAAAATGGTTATCTATTTATTTGTATTTCAACCCCACCTGAGGCTTCAAAAATACATAGGAACCTTAGAAGAGACCTCTTGGGTCAGATCAGTGGACTATGTAGTGCAGCATCCTGTTTCCTACAGTGACCAAACAGTTGCCCTGAAGGGCTAGCATACAAGCCAAGGCCTTCTGCTGATGTTGCTTCCTAGTTCTGGTGTTCTGAGGTTTACTGCCTCCAGATGTGGAGGCTCAGTGTGGCTAGTGAGTGCCGGGGGTGTCTAAGTGATTCTGGAGGCCTTGGCAAAAATCCAGGATGAGGCCCCAGAATCACTGCCACCCCTTGCTGAACCCCCTGCCACAGTACCACCCACCACCAGGGTCTAAGCAAGGGGCAGCACTTGCGGTGGGCCTAAGTGGCCACTACCATCAAGCCTGCTGTCTTCCTCTGTTGCAGGCCAGGGCTGTGGATGGTGGGACACCTCTAGTGCAGGGCCCAGGGCAGCTGCTCCTATTGCCCATTGGTTAGACTGTCAATAGACCTGTCCTTTATGAATCTGTGGACCTCTTTTCAAAACTACCTCTGCTAGTGACCATCACTATATCCACTGGCAGTGAATTCTACAATTTAAGTGCATGTTGAGTAAGAAGTACTTCCTTTCATCTGTCCTCAATCTATTGCTGGTTAACAATGTTGTAAACGAAAACAATCGAACATTAAAACTTCATCATAAAACTGTCCATAGGATGCAATGAAAGTGGACATGATACTGATCAACATTCAGTCAGTGAGGTCAATAGCTATTGGATATTTAGCAGAGTGAATATAGCACAGTGGAATAATAATCACAGATGTGTGTGTGTTCAGCTTCTAAGAAAACTAGTTTACTAGAAAGCATAGGGAACGGGTTATAGGGAAAGGGAAAAGAACAATAACAGCTTAACTAATTCATCTTTTTAGTTTGTTATCATCAACATGTCTCCTTGCTTCTCTAAGAATAAAAAGAGTGGAAGTCTCCCCCAGAGGGTCCACACCTTGCATACATGCAGAATAACATGTACTGTCTCCAATATATTGATTAGCCAATAGTCAATTTTAAGATCAGCTTATTAAAAACAAGACCTTCTCCTTGTTGGCAGGAAGATTCTACTCAACACTTAATTGGTTCTATGCTAAACTTGTTTACAAGCTTGCAGAAACATCAGCATAACCCTTTCATGACTGAAGGGATGATATTTACAAAACCCAACAAAAGCCTTCCAGAACAAGAAATTTATCAGTGCTACAAGCCTCACCTCTGGGAGGTGGGAGTTACATAGCTTGGGGGTGCTTTGATAGGTACCTGATAATCTCACCTCAGTTAAGGCACATTCCTTCAGAAAGGTGTCATCTGAAGAAGGTGGTTCTTCAGCTCCTTTGGATCCAAGATGTTCAGGGCATTACAGTTATAAACTAGCATCATGAACTGAATTTGGAAGCAAACTAGAAGCCACTGCAGTTATAGATGAACTGGTGTTATATGGCCCCGGTCACACAGAGAATTTGCCACGTGGAAGGCATGAATGTCAGGCAGATTTTCGAGGCGCGATCACACTGCAGCATCTGGGAAACATAGCACTCCCATGGCCAACCCGTGGCATCCCACCAAAGATGCAGAGTTAAAAAGTACCGTGGAAAGTGCACTACTATCTGGAAAGCACAGGGCAAAGGCGGGCATCTGATCGTGGGAGCGCTAGTATCCCATAGCATCCAGTGCCCATCCACGTCCCATCGCAAACCAGATATTTTTTGTAAGTCTCCATAGGATGCGCACAAATGCCGAACTGCACATGCACACAAGCGCGACCTGTTGCACCAACTCGCCATGAAGTGATCCTTCATTCCTCGATCATGTGCATGTGGGGACTCTGTTGGGGGAGAAAAAAACACTATTGCCTGTCTGATCCGGAAGTGGTGGCTTGAGATCACCGCTTGTGTGATCGTGCCACACTGCTTCTTTGCCACGCTTCAGCATTGCTGTGTGATCGGCAGCTAACAGTCTAAGCACAAAGACTCGGGGGACCATGTGATTGGGCTACTGTGCTTTATTTTGCTCTGGGGCAAACAGCCACACCTCCCCCCCACATTATCTGGCCCATGTGACCAGGGCCTATGTTCATTTAGAGGGATTCCAGTCAAAAAGCCATCTTGAGCTATGAGGTAAGGTGGGGTATAAATACTTTAATACTTTAATAAATAAAACCATTACACCTGTTGAAACTAGTTCTTTTGTTTGAAATTGTATGTTGAAATTAGCTAGCGTTCCAGGGAACAAAAGATCTTTTGATACCTGAAAGGCTCCCACTTCCCATTGTCAATATGACTACCACTTAAAAGGAATGAGAAATTCATCTCAGGTGGGAGAAAGGGTCTACTCTGTAGTGACTTCCTTTGGCATCCCATTCATTAAACTCCCTCCACATTCACTGGACCGTCAGGGGATGCCTATTTGCTTCAGTTAATCTGATGTTCAGTGCTATATCATTTGTCACATTTTATAAATACTGATTCGAAATGTGTATGTCTTAAAGTGTCTTGCTTCTCAAGTTCTAGATGTCGGGGATTTTTTAAACATTAAAACCCTTTACAGTCTGGAACCCTCTTACCTGAGGCTCTGGTCACACTGCAACTGACATGCGCTTTGTTCCCGGTTTATTTAAATCGGGAACATTTTTATTTGCATGGGGCTGTCTACATGCAGCCAGCTCCTCTTTCCCAGCACCCGCTTGCCTGCTGCTGCGCCGTCCTTCCAGGTGATCCTGCCGGCCACAGGGAGGCTTGGGCGGCTGCTGCTCCTGCCGACACTTTGGGGGGGGGGGGTGCTGCTGCCGCCGCCGCCATTGACCCATGAAAATAGGCTCCGCCGTCTCCGCCATCCTCCTTGCCGGCCCCATCCAGGCTGCCGTAGCCCCCACCTCTCGTTCCCGCCTCCAGGGCCGTCTTTGTGTGTGTGTGTGTGTGTTTTTAAAGCTTCTGGTTTGAGTGCTTGACTAAACATGCACTTAATAAATCCATTATTAAACTTTAAATGGATTTATTAAGCGCATGTTTGCTCAAGCGCTCAAACCGGAAGCTTTAAAAAAAAGAAGAAGAAGAACCCCAAGAACGTTCAGACGGCCCTAATCGCAATCCTTGCGAGAGAGGGGCTGTCCACATAGGCGAAATCACGCAATCAAAGTGGAAGTTCCAGGAAAACACTAGTTTCTCCAGGGGTCAGGAAAACCCGGAAGCATTACGCGAGTAAGCCCGCTTCGCGGTGGGAGGTGGATTGGCGTGTATGAACGTGAAACTGACATGCGCAAGTAAACAGCAGCAAATCCCGATCAAAACGGCAGTGTGACCGGACCCTGAAAGAGAGCCTTTTCTTATAGGATCCCTTTATAGGCACACCCTATTGTCTCTTCACCAGGGCTTGCTTTGGGATGTCAATAAGATGGGATGTCAACAGCCTCAGCCCAGCAGGAATGCCTTCAATGGGAATGCCTTCACAGCTTTTCACAAGGGGCTTTGGTTGCTCCTTTTCATATCTGATGATGTTTCAACTATCTACTTATATGGAATTTTTTATGTCTGGAAACTGCTTTGAGCTTTCTTTAGAAAAATAGTATAGACGTATATAGGTTTTTTTAAAAAAATGTAAATACCAAATTGACCTGACCTGGATAGTCCAGGCTAGCCTGATTTCATAAGATCACAGAAGCTAAGCATGGTTGGCCCTGGCTACTATTTGAATTGGAGACCACCAAGGAAGTCCAGGATTGCTACACAGAAGCAGGCAATGGCAAACCACCTTTGAATGTCTCTTGTTTTGAAAACCCAATGGGGCCACCAACCATAAGTCAGCTGTGTTATAGTTGTTCAGTCACACAGTCGAGTCTGACTCTTTGCGACCCCATGGACCACATCACGCCAGGCTCTCCTGTCTTCCGTCATGCTCCAGAGTTTAAGTCAGCTGTGTCTTGATGGCAAAATAAATAAATAAATATACGGAAGATATCAAATCAAAATAAATAAATATAGAGAAGTTATCAAATCACGTGAATGTATTTTTTTTTCTTCAGTTCAAAGCATCAGGCACTGTGGGGACTTGAACCCAGAAAGAGAGGCCAACAGGTCTAGAGTCTTGCTCTGCCACAAGGGAAGAGCTGCTGGCTGATTCTTCTCATAGCTTCCTCCTGAAGATAGCCAGTAGAGGAACTATACCTGCCTGGAAGGTTCCACTGGGAAGTGCAAGGAGCAGCTGTCTGAAGATTTAGCCTGGAGTTGCTGCCTTTGGGCGGGTACTCCAACTAAGTAACTAATTCTGTCTGAAGACTGTGATAGCTGTGCTGCTCCTGCTGGCTGCTTTACTTCTGTCTTTACATCTACCCTGAACTGCTTTGTGGGTTCCTGACTTCTGGCCCGATGCTGGCCAGGACCATGCCATCCCCTACAGACTTGTTTCCCATCTCTGGCTTTCTAGGAATCTTTGGCTCAGCTTGGGTTTCTTTTTTTTCCATTGCACCTGACCTGCCACCCACTTTCACATCTGGGTGAAAGTTCCTGGTTCTGCTGTAGATTCTCTCTACAGCAGATGGGATTGAAGTCTCCTTCTTGCCTTCCCAACCACGATAGTGAAATACAACAGAAATCTTGTCTGTAAGAAGTCTGTCTTTCCATCAGTTGCATTAAAATGCTATAAAAAGTACAAATGTCATGAAAAACAGTGCAAAAATAGCACACAACATAATCAGGAACATCAGCCACAAATAATGACCCAAATACAAGTGCTCTCGATGTACAAAAACAAGTGAAAAAGAGGCATATGCCTTCTGGTAAATTCCCAGGGGAGGAAGAATCCATAGGAGAGGTGAGAGGTGTTTAACTCTTCCCTGACAATTATTGTCCCCTCTCCAGAGGTGTTAGGTGTTGCAGAGAGCAACATTGTGCCTTTCCCCGCCTTTTGCTGTGGCAGTCTTTGGACTAGAGACTTTTGTCTTTGCTGTAATTCAACATGGCATAAAATGCTAATTTGGAACAGCTACATACTTACATGATATGATATCATCGTCAGCAGTTCCATGGGATCATAATTATCCATTCACTGTATTTTGGGTTAAAAGTGGACAAGAGCAGGCAGAGGATGCAAGATCTCTATAACCCAATCTGACAATGTGATCTCATTAAGAGATAGACACGAAATGGATGCTTTCAAACTCAATCTAATTAGTCCCCATTACAGGGCTCTTTTGAGTGTATTATTAATTCAAAGCAAACTTCTGAGGCACAGAGAGTGCATTTTAGCAGTCAGTTATGTTGAATACTTACATGGAAATAGCAATATAAATGAAGCACTTTATGCCAGGCTTTAAATCATCAAAGCATTGTACAAATATATTAAGGAAGCTATTTTTCTCCCTTAAAAGGGAACTTGATGCTACTTTAACTTGCATTCTTTTTCATTTGCAAATCTTACAATGCACACCAGCTCAAGTTGCATCTTAATAAGAAGTGTTTTAAGTAGCTAACAGATGTCCAAACCAAGTAACACTGACGATAAGCGAGTCCTTCAATTCTGCACTATGCAATTTAAAACCAATAAATACACACTGGATCAATTTTGCAAATAAGTTGCATGAACACATACACTGTCACAAAACTTCTCCTATTACCATGACACAGAGATAGATATAGGTCTGGGTCCCCAGCCTTTGTGAGCCTGTGGGCACCTTTGGAATTCTGACACGGAGTGGAGGGCACAACCACAAAATTGCCACCACAGAAGACAGAGCCAACCACAAAATGTCAAGGAGTGAGGTCACGCATAACTCTAATAGTAACACTTCAATCTTTCAGGCAGAAGCTCTGTTTAACAGAATGGCCTTTAAAATGAATGTAGTGTCTTAAAATATTTTCCTGCATACATACAGATCACCTTCAGTGCACAGTGAAATTCCTTATGCTGTGGTGAGGGCTACTTCCCAAGCAACCTTTTTAAAAATCTGCACAGCCATTCAGATCTCCACTGACCAACCAGAAGCCCTGCTGGGCAAAAACTCCATCTGCCCCCTTCCACTTTCTAAAAACACTTGGCAAGCACCAGGAAAGGGCACCACACTGGGGAATCTTGGGCTGAGTTCAGACTGGCAGTTTGCCCCGAGATAAGTGTGTTTCGGCAATGTTTCGCAACAGGATTAAAGGGACCGTTCACACAGGCACATCTGTCCGGCGTTCCCCAGTCATACTCAACCTGTCTTGTAACGCTTCCCTCCCGAGTTTAAAAGATACCTGGTAAAAGTGGTATCAAACCCTGGAAAGCATGTCTATCCCACGTATATCCCACATCAACAAAGTGTGAATGCTAAAATCCATGATTTTGATTGTGTGCTGTTGCACATATGCACTCATAAGCATAAGTGCATATCTCCAAATTAGCAAAAAAGAAAGCCATGTCTTACAGCCGTGCCTTTGGGCCAACAGTGTGAACGCTCCCTCACGCCTCCTCCCCGGTATGCTCCAGCATCAGTCTCCGCAGTGTGACCGGGACTCACTCCTGCTTCACTCTGCCAGTCTGAACTCAGCCTTGATGTAGGTGGAACAGTGGTCCATTTTTCTGAGTATTACCAGCTCCGTCAGCTGCTCTCTGGCAAAGGAAGGTCTCCCCCAGTGTCTGCCATTTGAGATACTTTAAGTGGAGATCTCAGGGATGGATAGGGGAACTTATGCATGCAAATTATGCTGTGCTGTGCTGATGAGTCATGTGCATAAATGTACCAAAGTCATATAGCTTATTTTGGATGCAAAACTCCCATTTCTCTAGCAGTGCTGAGTTGCTTTTTTTCTATGTATTGATTTCATTTAAAATATTTCTATCCTGCTTTCTGGCACACAAGTGACCCCCTCCCCAAAGCTGATTACAGCATCAAAATATTGCACTAAATATCCACGGGATCAAAAACGGAACAGTGTATGAATATAACTAACAATCAGCAGCTGAACAGAAGGAATACTGTCAGAAGCATCAACCGGCTGCAGATTCAAGTCAAATCATGCAACAGTTTAGTGCTATGTTAGCACCAATGCTTTATGAAAAGGAACAATTTTAGTTACTTTCTAAAAGCTGCACTGGGAAAATTCCAGATGTGCCTTATTGAGAAAGGGATTGTGTGAGAATCTTAGTGGTAAGACAATAACAGCACCATCATAAGTGATCACCAGCCAAACCTTTCATGATAGCAGCATTCAAATAGGGTTGACTAGCTCTGGGTTGGGAAATACCTGGAAATTGGGGGGATGGAGCCTGTGGAGGTTTGAGGAGGGGAGGGACTTCAGTCGGGTAAAATAACAGTAGAGTCCACATTCCAAAGCAGCCATTTTCTCCAAATGAACTGACCTCTGTCCCCTGGAGATCAGTTGTAATCCCGTGAGCTCTCCAGCCACCACTTGGAGGTTAGCTACCTACCCTACATACAAAACAGGGTCCCACTTGATGGTTTCAATGTCTTGATAGGGTCCTGTAGGAGAAGGAGATACTTTAGATATCTGACTGAGTGATCCCAAACAGGTCTTTGAGAAATTAAGCCCCCTTTTATTAACTGGGGCCTACTCCCAGGAAACTGGGTGTTTGTTTTTTGGGTTGCAATCCTAGTCCCAAACTGTTAATGGTATAGGTTCTGTAAACTTTATGGTGCACACTTTCAGCAGGCGATCATTTGAAACTGCCATAATTAATAACAAGCTGACCCTCATATCTCTTCACCTCACTGTTGCCCAACTCAGGGAGCTGTGCACTAGCTGTGATGGTGATATCTTTTTTCTTTCTGCCTTGTGGCTGTACCTGTGCAATAGGGAAAAGGTGAGGAAGAGTCTGTAGGGGAGAAACTAAGATTCCCATTGGGCTGTGTGAGTTCATGCATATATGAAATGCTGCCAACTGACCACCATACTGTGCTGTTTACATAGACATTAACCAACCAAATATGCTAGAGCTGCTCACAAACAGCTGATCTGCTTGATGAAAAATTGATTCACAATTGGTGAGCAGAACATGAGCTGAACTGACAGGTATTCAAGCACCCACAATCTAAAACTTTAAAGTTCAAAGCCAGTATTACAAGAATTGGGCCCAGCCAACGTATTTGGATCAACATGTTTTTAATATGATTACATGAGTTCTCTGCAGTTAACTAGCCATGTGCATTTGAGACTAACTGAAGTTTCCAAGAATTTTTCAAATGCACCTTCCCACACCCATACCTCCAGTGCAATGTGTATGTTTATTTATTTATTTTCCATTGTTCATAGTCTGCCTTTCTGCCTTTCGCACTGACACTCAAGGCAGATTATACTGTGTAGGTCAGTGCAGTCAGCAGAATAGAACATTGGATAAGTGAAGCAATGGTACTAGAACTGCAGAAATCTGGAAAAGAAGTGTAAGTACTAGACACATGTTAACAATCCCAAAAAAGTGGAATTACACAGGTTGATAACAATGTAATAAGATAATATGATAAACAGGTAATATATACTATACTCAATAGAGTAGCCCACAGTTTTGTTTCCTTTATTAAATAGCGTTCTTGAACCTTATTGCCTTTATAAAAATGTCCTCCTGAACTAGGTTTGCCCACCACCCAGTCCAGGCAGTGGTTCCCCGATTTTTGGGGCTTCACCCCATCCCCAAACAGGGACGTTGCTCGGTGATGTCCCCAATGCAATGATGTCACCCAGCAGTGATGTCATCGCATTGGGGATGCTGGGGGGGTCACTTCTGGGTGATATCATCATGATCATGGAGTGCATGCTTTGCATATGTGGGAATGTCCCAGAGAAGATACTGGAGCCCCCTGTCAGCAGCTGGTAAAGACCTGGCAACCCTATCCTGAACAATTCTGTTTTACATAGTTTGTAGAGCTGGGGATCCCCTGTAATTACAGCTCATCTCCAGACTGAAGAGATTGGTTCGCCTGGAGAAAATGGATGCTTGGAGGGTTGACTCTATGGCATTGTACTCCACTGAGGTCCCTGCCCTTCTCAGGCTCCATCTCCAAATATACAGGAGTTTCCCAACCTGGATCTGGCAGCCCTACCCCTCCATCCCCACCGATGGCCTGGGGGAACCTGATAACCTTACAACCAGCATTATCTCTGTCTTCTCAGGATCCAGTTTCAATTTGTTCACTCCTCAGTAGTCAGAGAGTGGCTCAAGACCTCTATTGCATCATCAGGAGGCTTGGGTAGAGAGATAGAGAGCAGGGTGTCATCTCCATATTGGTGTCATCTGATTCCAAAACTATGAATGATTTATCCGAAGGGCTTTACATAGGGATCAAATAGCATGGAAGAAAAGACTATGCCTGTTACAATAGTTTTATCTTGAAATTACCAGGGTACATGCACAGAAATATTTCTCGCTAGGGCTGGAAGGGGGTGCAGTGAAAATGCTGCAGTAGGCCTTCTGCCAAAATATATTCCCCAAGTACTCTCTGGTGTTCTGTGATTAAGGGGTATAGGAGATGTTTGCTGACAAACAACAAACTGGATTAAGCAGAAGAGCTTCGGCCCCTCAGGCTTGGATATATAGGTCCATGCTACTGGAGGGACTTCTGGATGATTACTTTTTATTACCCTTGTCAAACACTACCAGCATCACATGCATTCTGAATTCTTGTAAACAACTATCTGCTACTGGATCTGTTTAGCTTTGCTGTGGTTAGAATGAAAGGTAAGACTATAGTGCAGCAAAGCAACAGGAGGACTGCAAGAAGTTTACAATAGTAGCCATGGTAGGGAATGGCCATACCATCAAACAGGGCTGTATAACTGGATGGGGCAAAGATGTGAGACTGGATTTCCACAGTGTTTTCCTGTAAGAATGGCGTGATTTGGTAGCAGGGTTGATATAGGGAGCAAGGAAGAAGAAGGAATAAAAAAATGAAGACAAAGCTTCATTCTCATGCATGTGGTACAGAGAGACAAAGATATATGAACATACAAAGCTGCCCTCTGCCAAGTCATTGTTGGCTTACTTCTTTATGCAGAGAGTGATTGAAACGTGGAATTTGCTGCCAGAGGATGTAGTGATGGCCCCAGGAATAAATAGCTTCATGGAGGATAGGTCTATCAGTGGCTACTAGTCACGGTGACTGAGGGAGCCTCCACGTTCAGAGGAGATCTGAATCCCAGAGCCAGGAGACAACATGAGGGGGAGATCTTGGCCTCTATGCCCTGTTGTTGATTGTCCAGAGGAACTGGTTGGCCACTGTGTGAGGCAGGATGCTGGACTATACGGACCATTGTTCTGATCTAGCAGGTTTCTTCTTATGTTCTTATGTCTATCTAGTTCGGTGTCATCTACTAAGACTGGCACTGGCTCTTCAGAATCTTGGTTGTGTCTTTCACAACCAAGAGCTGTCTTACCCTCAGGGCATCCAGGGGAGCTGCCTTGGGACACAGGTTGGGCGGACCCCCACCTACCAACAGCCCTGCCCCTCCCCAAAAAGAGAGGGAAAGAAGAAGAGCCTCCAGGGCATGAGCAGGCAAGCAGCAGCTGTAAGCAGAGTGGATGTAGGCAGCAAGGAAGATGAAGGAATAAAAAAAAAATAAAAGCACAACTTCATTCTTATGTGTACTGTAGATAAAAATAGAGATTCTACCAAGTCAGTTTGTTGGTCCATTTAGTTCAGTATTGTCTCCTCAGACTGACATTGGCTGTTTAGAATCACAGGTGGACAATATTTCACAACCAGGATAGTCTTAGCCACAGGGCATCCAGTGCAGCTGTCCTGGGGCCCAGGAAGAGCAGCCCACCCAACCACCCACAGACCTGCCCCTTCCCCAGCAGAGGGAGGAAGAATAACCTCCAGAGTTTGAGCAGGTGGGCAGCGATGAGCTGGCTAGGGTTTGAATAGGTGGGAAGAAGTTGTTCTGCTTGGCAGTGATAAGCACACGAACCATGCCACCTCTGGAGCTTGGGCAGGCAGGCAGTATCAGCCAGCTTAGCAGGTGCCATGTACATCCTCCCCCTACAGCGCTCAGACAGCAAGCTGGCTTAGCTACTGCTAAGCATGCCTTCCGGACAGACATGGGAGTATTAGCCACTCCACTGAGCCTTAGGCAAGGCCCCCCCATAATTCTGGTGTTCCCTCCTGGGCACCAGAATCACTAAGACCACCCCTGTTCACAACATTAGTGATCTGGGATCATTTAGCTGGAAAAGCCAGGGATTGAACCTGGGATTTTCTGTATGTGTTCTGCCTCAGCCCAGCCACAGCCCTTCACTTGTAAAGAAAGCTCTTTTTAAACACTCAGTACAACCAATTGTCCTGGTCACATTGGCTCAGAGCCAGTAGTTCCCTTCTGCTAAGTGAGGAATCATCCCTCGAAGGAAGCCTCCTTCCATTAAAGTCCTCCCTCCAACAGAAGTTTTCTTCTAGTGGAAGGGCTCCTTTCCACACAAGATTCTTCACTTAGCAAAGGGGAGCCACTTGATCCAATCCTTTGAGTTTACAGTGATAAGAAACTGAAGTAGAAATATCAGACAGACAATTGAAGAGGCAGGTCTCGATGATGGAGGAAAGGGCCAGGTTACAAAAAAAAAAAAAGGGTGAAAAACCAACCCCCCAAAGTTACCAAGATAGCTTCACTTTTATTTTGCTTACTTCGTTCTAGCACCAAAATTGTGCAAGTATAAATTTGGAACCCTCACATTTAGCCTGAATATTCTTCAAATAAAATGCTATAAGATTTTTTCCACAAAAAATAAAAGCTCTCATCAGTCAAATACCATGGTGGCATTTTTGATCTGCTAAGAAAATACAGTTCCTACATATCAAAGGCCAAGATGAAGCTTAAAATGTCCTGACAGCAAGCTGTTACAATTTCTACATGTAAAAGCCCTCTCATTTGCAAAGGAACTGCGCATCTACCCATTGGAACAGGGAAAGGGGAGGGCAGTTTAGAATATACCTGCTGGTTTATCCTCTTTTTACTTTGTTCTTGAGCAGTTATAAAACGAAAAAGGAGAAGAAAGAAAAACGCCTGGCATGGTGATTTTGAGCCATTTTTAATGGCCAAAACTTGCAAAGTTATTTCTCCCACTTGTACATGCTAGCCAAAGGAAGGGAGGGGGAGCCTTATGTCTGCAAAGAAAAGCCTCCCTGCTACGTTTCACAATATATACAGCTTCTTTCCCTTCCAAGCAATGCCAACTTACTTTCTCCTAACAGTACAACCTTAAGAGGTAATCCTTTCCTTATATATAATTGAGTTTTGGTCTGCCCTTATATGGTAAAAATGCGTGCCATAATCAGTTGGCCGAGGGACCTGCCAATCAGAGAGGCGGTCTCTCGCCACTGGCTGCCTTGCCTGCATGCGTGGGCGCAGGCCCACCTACACAGGCAGCACACAGCCTCACGCCCCCAGTCTCTGGCCAGCCATCGGCCGGGATGCCTCCTCTGCCGGCAGCCCGCTTCGGGACCCAGGCCTCTTCCTGGTCCCCTGCCCGTCCTCACGGCCGTACGCCACCGATGCCACTCGCCACTCCTTGGCCTCTGGATGGCGCTCAGCGGCACCTGCTTCCTCCATAGCCAGCCACAGAAAGAACTCCCTCCCTCGGCACGGCTGGCTCACACAGGTAGGCCTGAAGGACCTTGCCGGCCGCACCAGATGAAAGACACTGCTACCGCCCCCACGCCCAACGGAGGCCGCCGCCACCTTGCTGGGCCCACAGGCAACAAACACCCTCCCTCTCAAGCCTCCCCACCCCTGGGGAACCATGCCGGTGAGCCGCTGCCACCGCCACCCACGCCCTGTGACCGCCCCGAACGGAGGATGGATGGGGCCTTCCCCCATGCTCCAGTTAGTGCCCGTTGCAATGAGGCACGCAACGGGCCTTGCCGCTAGTGTAGCATAATGGCAAATGAGACAGAACTGTGAATCACAAGACTAAAAACTCATCTCTGCAATGAATTAATTATATATTTGAACATTCAGATCCCACCTTAATTTGTTCCAAAGGTAGGGCACACAGAACAAGGGTTGAAACTGAACCCATGGGACAGTGTGGTGCGGTGGTTAAAGGCAGCAGACTCTAATCTGGAGCACTGGGTTTGATTCCCCAGTTCTCCACATGAAGCCTGCTGGGTAGCCTTGGGCCAGTCACAGTTTTCACAGAACTCTCTCAGCCCCACCTATCTCACATGGTACCTGTTGTGAGGAGAGGAACGGAAGGTGATTTGAGACTCCTTAAAGTAGAGAAAAGCGGGGAGAAAAACCTACTCATCATCTCTCCTATTCTGGCTGTTGTTCAGTGAAGGTGGGGTCACTCTTCCTGCCTCTCCTTTTGTAGGATGGTTGGGTATTAAAAGGCATCCGAGAGGGCAAGGACCAGGTGGCAGCTGAATCAGCAGGTCCTCATTCACTCTTCCTCCCCTTCAATGGGCATCCTAAGGCATTCATGCCAAGGCTGTCCTCTCAGCAGCTGCTCAGGAGTCCATGGCTTCCATGAGAACCATGGGCCTGTCCAAGGTAATAACTGGTCTTACACATTGTGGCGGTCACACTCTTGATCTGATATTTTGTTCTGGACAGGAGGAATGTGATCTGAGGGTGGAGGAACTGACAATGGTTCCTTTGTCATGCATGGACAGATCACTTACCTGCTTGGTTCAGGCTTACAGTTATTTCTGCTGGGGTGGGGTGGGGGGTTCTATTAAGACCATCTTCCCCCAGTGCCAGATGGATCCAAATCACTTTCTAATGGTTTTAGGGGATTTTAGGGGATTTTCCGGTTGGTATAGTTGCTGTTCCTGTAGGTGCCATGGTTGACCTGTGGAATGAGGAAATGATTCTTGCCTCTGCCTTCTCAGACATAGCACCAGAACTCTGGAACTGCCTCTCCATCTGTCCTCTTATCTTGTCATTTTCTGCCAGGGGCTGAACATTTTTTTGTTTCATTTTTTTTGGCATTCCTTCAATGATCCCTCCTTCCTAATTAATGTTTTATTTTCATATGTCTTTTAACTGCTTTATGTGTTATGTTACTCTGTCTTTAAACTCTTTAAAAAGTTGTTTTAGGCTGTGATCATGTGCACTTTTGGATCTGACATAGCTGCAAATGCCTGATGGATCTAAAGGGAACAATCAGAAGCAACATCTGGGAAACATCCCGCAGTTGTCAGCAACCTGTGCTGCTCTGCCACGGAAGTGGAGTTAAAAGACACGGGAAACTCCAGCTCTAAGCAGGTTCCGACAGGCCACTGACAGGCTTTCCCCATCTGATCGTGCAAACACACACTCATGCTATTGGGATGGTCTGATTGGTCCATCCTGACTTGGTGCCATTCCTGCCCCCCTTGCAGTATGTGCATAATTGCATATGCCATGGGAAGCCTGCAGTGAGGAGGTGCGGTTCCTCATTTATGCATATGTGAAACAAATGGCAAAAAAAAAAAAAAAACCTGACTCACTTGCGGTGGCGTCTGATCACACAGTGATGGGCTATGCCCACAGCACAAAGGAGATGTGTGATCTCACAACTGCTTGTCAAATTACTCCGGAGGAAATAGCCTTGCTTCCCCTCCGTTCCAACTGGTGTATGTGACCGCAACATTAATGAAGTGTGTTTGGGAGGTGGGCTTATTTTAATGGTTTTATAATGTATTTTGGGGCTGCGGTGGCTCAGTGGTTAAGATGCTGAACTGCAGTCCAGAAGGTCAGTAGTTCAGCAATTCGAGACCTGAGTGCTGCATGACAGAGTGAGCTCCTGTCTCTGGCCCCAACTGCTGCCAACTTAGCAGTTCAAAAGCAAGAAACTGCAAGTAGATAAATAGGTACTGCTTTGGTGGGAAGGTGACAGCATTCCATGCACCTTGGCATCTAGTCATGTCAGCCATGACCACTCAAACATCTTCAGACAGAGCTGGCTCTTTGGCTTGGAAATAGAGATGAACACTGCACCCCTAGAGTTGGATTCTACTAGCTTTCAAGCAAGGGAAACATTTACCTTTACCTTTAATACATTTTGTCATGTTTGTTTTTAATTGTTAGCTGCCTTGGTGGCCCTTGTAAGGCCAGAAAGGTGTGGTATACATTTTGTAAATAAATACAAAATAAATACACTCAATCACCAGTTTGTGCATAAGCATATTGATCTACCTTAATAATTCTCTTATAAGAAGTAATGGAATAAAATGTATCGAGCACTTTGAAAGTACTCAGGGGTCTTTTCGTAGAAGAACAGCTGCAGGAGCTCATTAGCATATGGTATGCTAATGAGCTATTAGGCTATTAGCATATGCCACGTCCCCTGACATCACCGGAAGTGATGTCAGAAGGGGAAGCAAAAGGGGGGAAGCATCTTCAAAAGCCTCCCCTTCCCTTCCCCAGCTGGTCTGGGTGGGGGAGCTAAGAGAGAAGGGGTTTAAAGTTTAAACTCCTTCTCATGAGAGTTGGGCCACAGAAGGAGGAAAGAGGGAAGGAAAGAGAGAGAGCAGAGAGAAGGAAAGAAGGAAGGAAAGAGGGAAAGAAAGAGGGAAGAAGGAGGAAAACAGGGAAAGGAGGAAAAAGAGAAGAGAAGAAGGTGGGAAGGAAGGAAGGAAGGAAGGAAGGAAGGAAGGAAGGAAGGAAGGAAGGAAGGAAGGAAGAAAGAAAGAAAGAAGAGAAGAGAAGAATGAGGGAAAGAGGAAAAAGAAAGAAGGAAAGGAGGGAATGAAAGAAATTCAGTGGCAATTCAGCCCCATTATACCCTATGGGCCATTGAAGTCAATGGTGAAAACATAGGGTATATTCTGGGGGCTGGAGGAGGGGTTTGAGGAGAGGCTCCAAGATCACAGGATAGCTGATGGAGCCTCTCCCCAAGATACCCACCACGTTTCAAGAACATTGGACCAGAGGGTCCAATTCTATGGGCCCTCAAACAGGTTGCCCCATTTCCTCCATTGTTCTCTATAGTGGGAAAAAAAGTTATTTTTTTCCCACCATAGAGAACAATGGAGGGAATAGGGGCAACCTGTTTAGGGGCCCATAGAATTGGCCCCCCTGGTCCAATATTCTTGAAACTTGGTAGGTATCTTGGGGAGAGGCTCCATCAGCTATCCTGTGAGTTTCGAGCCTCTCCCTCAAACCCCCTCCCCTCCAGCCCCTAGAATATACCCTATGTTTTCACCATTGACTTCAATGGCCCATAGGATATAATGGAGCTGAAATTGACATTCGGCTGCCTGAAAGACTCTCCGGGACGCCGGCTGGGGGCGGGGCTTGGCTCCTGAGCTCCCGGAGCTGCGCTCCGGTGCGCTCCCCCCCGAAAAGACCCCTGAAAGTACTAATTTGTATCTATCAACAGTTCCAAGCATTCTGTCACCTTTTAGGGTGTCCAAGAATGAGGCTAGTGAGAGTTGGCTGGATTTGCAATTACAAGCTGTCAGGGACTGCCAGGAATCATTACATCTGTACAAAGCATCTTTCTGGAACCATTTGCTCATGGAGACATATGAGCACCCATATGAGTTCCTGTGTTTTCACCCTTGGTCAAGCAGCTGGGGTGGGGGTGAGAATCTGCACTGATAAAATAGTACATAGGCAAGGATTGAGTGGCTGTTAACATCCTGGCTCTGATCTGAATCCAGGCAACAACACAGGTGCTTCTAAAGAGCAATCCAAAGCAGGTCTACTCAGATCTATGCAATAGGCAAGGGTCATTTTCTGCCAGAGCACGCCGGAGCAGCGCTCTGGCAGTAAGGAACCCAGGGGCGGGGCAGGGTGCAGCACCCCCCCACTGCTGCCTTTCCTGCCCTGTCAGCCAAGGTGCCTGTGTGCTCTTGTCCCTGGCTGGCCAGCCACAGCCATGGAAGAGGGAGAGGGCCCACAGCCCCACCGCAGCAGCTCACCCGCCCAGCCTGGCAGTAGCTGCAGCAAGAGCCAGGGCGGCAGTGGCAGTGAGAAAAAGTTGCTGCAAGGATTTGAAAAGGAAAGGGAAGTGGCACTACCTGCCCAGGGGCTTCCTGTGCCGAGCATGCAATGGCAGCTTCCTTTTTTGGGCGAGGCGGCATCGGCGGCCCACACTTCTTCCCTGGAGCACCACCGGCATGGACTGCTGGCCCGGCCATGCAGGCCACTGAGCCCCTGGAGCCCCTCCATGAAGTCACCTTGAGGGGAAAGAGCAGACCCAGGAGGAGGAGGTGGTGAGGGTGGCAGCTGATGTGCCAGGGGAGCGCCGCCGCTCCACACGTGCTGGGAGTGCCTGCTAGGCAGAGGGAGGCCTTCGCCCGTGACACATTGGGGGTCATCTGAGCAGTGGCTAAGGATGGGCAACGTGGACAGCAGCAGTGTGGAGGCATCCCCCACCAAGGAGCTCCAGAGCCAGCCCACCGCCTCTTCTTTTTCCTCGCCGCTGCTCCCAAGCAGCCCGCCACCCCCAAACAGCCCATGCCCAGCACTGGTGAGCTGGAGGAGCACTTCACCCTTGTCCTGGTGAGTCCCCCCCAGCCACTGCTGCCTTTCCCCATGAGGAGGCTTCCTGGTTCACTGCACCCCCAAGACCCCTGAATGAAGGCAGCCCCCGGGACATACACAGCCCGGGTGGGAAGAGTGCATCCCCCTGCAGACTCCCAATGTGCTCTGCCCCCAACCAACCCCTGAACAGCATAAGCTTCATGAACTCCTACAGAGGATTTTCGTGAATTAAACCCACAAAAACTCCTGTCCTGGGCAGAGGGGGAGAAAAATACTGATTAGTGTGAAATTGACCAATGGGACTGGGGGAAAGGGAGCAGCAATGGCGCCACAGCTCCTTGTGAGAAATCAGTCACAGAGAGCACGCTTAGCAGCCTCTCTGCGATAAGAGATTGGGGGAGGAGCAGGTGAGGGGGAAAGCCTTCATGCTCAGCCCGCTCTTTCTCTGCTCGGCCTGCCATGCCTCCTAGAGCTCCCGCAGCACTTTAGGTGCCAGCTCCTTCTTCTTCCTAGCCGTCTGCCTTCCCAGGAGCCACAGCTCCTTTCCTCTCAGCCAGACCCTCCCTTTGAAACCCGCCTCCACCAGCTTTCTCTGTGGGGCTGATGCTGAGCCGAGGGAAAGGGGCTGCAAGGGGCAGCAAAGGTGAGTGCTTCGCACACTTGCCGCAGCTTCCTTGGTCTGCCTTATGAAGGCCCCCCCACTCGGCATTCCTCCTTGCAGCCCCTCCTCTCTTTCCGTTTTGGGCTGTGGAGGGATGTGTTGCACCAGTGGTTGGAGAATTGAACTTGCTCGGTAATGGTTACTGTGAAAAGTTACAGTGTTGGAGTTGGCAGGCACATTAAACTTTCAAGTGAAAGACATATGGAAATCAACCCGCAGATGTAGTGTGCAGTATGGCCTTATGTACAGTGACTGAAAAAAAATGCATATTATACATTTGGAATTTATTAATATTAGTAGCCCGATTTCCCTTTCTAGCCAGTGGTTTGTGTATGTCACTGAAATAACTCTTAATTGTTGTGCTAAATCAGTCTGAAGTATAACTTTGGAGGGAGGGAATTTTTATGAAACAAAAGCCTTTCTTTATTGTCTGTAAGAAATTGCTTTATCTATAATCTGGTCAGTTATTATTCAACTCTCCAGAGTTTGTGACTTTTATTCAGGTTATTATGCTCTTGTGTTATTGTGTGGGTAAAGCAAATGTTTTATGGACAAGTAGTTAAAATGTGCATTACATCAAATATCTGTATGGTACATTTGACTTACTTGTTCTGACTGATTTCATGATACCTAGTGATTTCTAGGTATCTAATTTTAATAAAAGAAACCAACCAACCAACCAAACAAACAAACAAACAAACAAAATCTCCTCCAGTCCGTTTACCGGCCATATAGCACCACTATAAGCAGGGAATTCTAACTGGGTTAATTGAAAATGAACATTTTTAAAAAGCTCTTCAATCTTGTATGTTTTTTCTGCTGAAAGTCTATTTAATGTGTCCTTGTCTAAGTTCAGGTGAACAAGTTTGACTTGCACCACTTCTGTATTTTTCACTTTGAGATTTCCAATGTTTCTTTTGCAAATGCTTAAAGTGTTTGGCTATTATAGTACAAGATCCCAGTATGGTCTTTCTTTTATCACAACAGTGTATGGTTTTATATTGGTTTATAGTAACAAATAAAGTACTTGAAAGATAGCATTAACATTATCTCTAAGAAGTTGAAGAAGACTGTTTCTGAACAATTCAGTGCTGCTTTGTACAGGGGAAAGTCTTGTTAGCAAAGGAACTCATTTCCTAAAATGCCAGACACCATATTTTCTCATAGGTTCAGTGTTGCCTTCTTTCAGTTTGCCTTCTTTCCACCTCTCCCATCCCTCCCTCCTTCCCTTCCACTCCTCTCTCCCTATTTGCTTCCTTCCTTCCTTCTGACATACTTCTGGTGATGTCAGGGTGTGTGGCATATGCAAATAAGTTATGCTAATGAGTTATGCTAATGAGCTCCTGCCACTCTTTTTCTACAAAATGATCCCTAGCAATGGGGCTTAGTCCTAGGAAGATGTCCGTACGACTGCACTGTTAATCTTTTTTTTTTTTAAAGTATCCTGACCTCCTCTGCCCAGTTCAGGAGGGACTGGGAGGGCCCAGCACTATAGAGGTGTGAAAAGTACTGAGACTTACTAGTGATTTCAGCTCTCACATACTTTATTAGTTGCAGAACAAGACAACTGAGCCGGCTCGCAGGCCGGCTTTTATCCCCAAGTGAACCACACCCCAAACACACACACACACGGTGATTCGCTATTTACATTGATTGGATTAACTCCTGCTCCTCCATTGGAGGGGAGTCAGGATCCACTAGTCCATTGTCCTTTGGGGCGAAGCTCAGGCCCTTCGCCTGGCCACATGGTGGACCGGTTAGAACCAGTCCAAGCACATGGCTGTCCAGAGCCCATGTTCTCCAGTGGATACATTACAAGGTGCCTCCTGCCAATATTCCCACACAGCCAGAGGCCCCCCTGGCCAGAGCTTGCAGGGGAGACCTCACCACCGGCCCCTGAAATAACCACCAGGCTTCTGCCAGGCAGGATGCAAACCTGGGCTTGTAGCCCCCCAAGGGATACATAAGAACATAAGAGAAGCCAATGCTGAATCAGGCCAATGGCACATCTAGTCCAACACTCTGTCACACAGTGGCCAAAAATACCAGGTGCCATCAGGAGGTCCAGCAGTGGGGCCAGATACTCTCACTCTGCAGGAACAGCAGCAGCAGAAGGCCTGGCCCAACCTGGCCCAAAGGAAGTGATGATCAATTGGCTGTATGCAACCCTGTCCCAGAGCCAGATAGGGAGAATGTTAATTCTTCTCATGATCCTGGCCAAGGCACAGTGCAACTGCTGGAACTTAACACCTACCAGCAGGGCAGCTGAGCCTGATTACTTCCCAGTCTATTTAGACTGAGGCTTGAGAAGACTGCCTTACTGGATCAACTGGGTCCACTAGGTGCAAGCCTAGATCAGATGGCACCAGTGTTCCCTCTAAGCTGAGGTAGTGTGAACTAGCTCATAGTTTTTTAGCCTCTGGCTCACACATTTTCATCTTAGCTCAGGAAAGATGGCTCCAGAACAAACTAATTTATGCAGTAGCCAAATCACTCGCTCAAAACTTAATGCCAGTAGCTCACAAAGTATATTTTTTGCTCACAAGACTCCACAGCTTAGAGGGAGCTCCTGAGAAGACCTGACTGAGGAGACTTGAGGAGGGCCAGCTTGGTGTAGTAGTTAAGAGTGGTGGGCTCTAATCTAGAGAACTGGGTTTGATTCCCCACTCCTTCACATGAAGCCTGCTGGGTGACCTTGGGTCAGTCACAGTTCTCTCAGAACTCTCTCAGCCTCACCTACCTCATAGGGTGTCTGTGGTGGGGAGAGGGAGGAAAGATGATTGTAAGCCACTCCGAGACTCCTTTGGGTAGTGAAGAGTGGGCCAGCCTGTAGAGCACAGGACAGATAAATCTCAACCACAGATTTCTCCACTAAAATTTGGCCTTGAGTCAAACTTCGGACTCCTTGTTTCTTAACCATGCTGAGTATTAAAGCACATACTAAGTCCAACAAATGATTAAACTTCTTTGAAATAAAGAAACACTGAAACATCTCTGTTCGTTAATGAAGTGATTTCTTGGTACAGGGGTGAGAAACAACCTTGTCAATGACTGTATCCCACCCCCCCATCCCCGCTGATCTGGAGAACTGTGTTTACAACTACTGTCTCTCATACATGAGGATTTTAATTCATTTCAAAAGAGAAATCCAGGTGTTCAAACATGCACAAGATTTGATTAGTTTATGTGAGGCTGCCTTAGAAAACTGTCTGGAAACTTGAATTGCTGCAAGATGTAGCAGCCAAGCTATTGTTGGGAGCTGAATACAGGAACTGTATCACCCCTGCATTGAAAGATCTCCATAGCTGCCAGTCTGTTTCATAGTACTGGTTTTTACATTTAAAGCCCTAAATTACTTAAATACCTCTTCACATACAATCCAGCCTGCCAAGATCCTCTTTCCAAGCCCTGCTCTCCATGACATCTGCAGACGTGAGGCAGGTGGAAAACAGAGACAGGGCCTATTCAGTTGAGGCACCTCACCTTTAGAATGCCTTCCTACTTGATGGTAATCTGAGACCTACCTTACTCACTTTTTGGTGCTGGGCTAAAATATTCCTTGTTGCCATTGTCTTTTAACTGAAGGTTACCACCTTTTAAAGCTGATTTTATAGGCCAGTACATTTCTGTTGCCATTGCTATTACATTTGGGGCCATGTGAGCTGCTTTGGAAGACAAATAAACACATATCTAAATGTGTGAGCCTCTAGAACTTCGACAGTGGGTGAAGAAAATCACTTGCATGCTTCTCCATTAAGTCCAAAGCTGCTCTTTAACAAGCCTGGATCCTCAATATACTGAAAGATGAAACTACACTGCAGCACAAACTTTCAGAAGCACAACATTAGGCTTTCTGCTTGAACAATAATTTATTTCCTTCATTACCTTACAGCTTAGGCCAGCAACATTGCACTGGGTCCCTGCTCTTCCACAGTGACGACAAAATGGAAGTGTCCCGAGATGGGAGACATTTTTCTGAGTCATTAATTTATCCCTGCTGAATCACTAAAATCGCATACATCCTGATCTCCATTTTAGAATCTTTCTACTCTCACATTCCAACTTGTTTCTTATACTCTACAATATCATTGGCAATACCAGTGAAGTCATTCTACTCATATACTGCTGAGCATTGACAGGCACTTCTGTTGCTCTGTCCAAAACACAGAACTGAAATCTTCACTGAGCATGAATTCTCCAATTTCAAATCTTATTTTAGGAATTCTATTGGTTACATTGGATATGGGAGGAATAGAACTCAGGACAGATCAGCAAGATGGAATGTGAGAAGTATGAATCCTGGGAGTGAGCGAATGAATGGACTGGAGTAGGAGATTTTCAGTCAGAAAATTACAAAGTTTTTAGCTCTTGAAATGGCAAACACAGAAGAAAGCTAGTTGCTCTAATGGTGAGGCAAGTGGCAGTACAAGCAGTTGGGCCATAATGCAAACTCAGACTGAATAATATCAATTATTCATGGAAAGCCTAACAATATAACCATCATTCAAGTTTACACCCCAACTACAGATGCTGATGAGGAAGAAATGGAAAGCTTTCTTGCAAGTGTCCAGGAATAAATTGATCACACACCTAAACAAGATGTACTGATAATCATAGGGTGCGTTCAGACGCGCCGTTTGAGCCGTTTTCGGCACGGCTCAGAAACGGCTTTTACCTGCACGTTCACACACCCAACATCTGCCTACCATCCCCAGCCGTCGCTTTCTGGAGCAAACCCCCTTTGAAACGGAGTATTTTGACACCACTTACCCAAGTGGTGTTTTCCATGATTCTCCATTTCAAGCCGCACTTTTCCCTGTCTGATCGCTCCATCCAGCCACTTCCGGGTGCTTCAACCCCCCCTCCCCTCTGGGAAGCTGCCTCCAGCTTCCGGTTTTAGTCCTCCATTTTTTTTTCTCCTTACCGGTGTGCGCTTGAGCGGAGCTCCGCACTTAAGTTAAAAAAAGAAAAGGTTCACTGGTGCCTAGTTTAGGCATTTAGAGGAGTCTGGGATCTCGGGGAGGCCATTTTAAAAAGGACTCTTCATTTAAACTTTAAAGGGACCTGTTGAGCTCGCTCTTCTGCGCACCCGCTAAACTTCCTGTTCGGGAGAGGGCTGCCTGTGCGCATGCTCAAAGGAGAGGGGAAACCCCCCCCCACCACCTGCAGGAGGACGGTGGGGAGCTCGGAAGGAGGAGGTGAGTCTGATCGCGATTCTCCAGTTAAAAAAAAAAACGCATCGTGCCGGAGCAGTTTAAACCGCTCCAGCACGCTGTCTAAACGCACCCACCGATGACTAAAATGCAAATGTAGGAAACAAAGCAGAATCAAATATTTTTGGAAAATTTTTGGCTAGGAGCATGAAATGAAGCAGGAGAGTGACTCAGAGAATTCTGTGAAGACAACAGTTTGTTCATTGTGAACACGTTTCAGGCAACCAAACAGATGATTATATACATGGACATCTCCAGATGGCCAATACAGAAATCAAATAGATTACATAATCGGAAGCAGAAGATGGAAAAGCTCTATTCTCTCAATTAAAACAAGACTGAAAGCTGATTGTGGTACAGACCATGAATTCTTAATATTGAAAATTAGAATAAAGTTGAAGAAAAACACCAAAACATCTATAGCACCAAAATAAAATCTATACAACATCCCTGAAGAGTTTAAAGACCATGTAAAGAACATATATGCATTACTAAGTTCCAGTGAACATGATCCAGAATAACTATAGGTTAAAACTAAAGATATTGTCAAGAAAGAATCTACAAAGACTATTCTTGTAGCCAAAAGAAATGAAAAGCTTCAGTCAGTTACTGATGAAACTCTGAAACTCTTAAAATTGCTAAAGATAGATGAGAAGCAAAAGTAAAAGGTGACAAAAATAGAATCAGAAATCTAGATGGAGCATTCCAATGACTTCAGTGTAGAAACAATGAGAAATATTATAATAACCAGTATAAAGAAACAGAAGAGAATAACAAAAAAGGATGAACAAGAGATCTGTTCACAAGATCCCAGAAATCAAAGGGAAATTTAAAGCATAGTTAGGCATGTTGAAAGATCAAAATGGAAAGTGAACAAGACAAAATAAAGAAAAGATGGGAACAGTGCACTGAAGACCTATACAGAAGAGATGAAAGGATGATAGAGTTCTTCAAAGAAGAATCTTTTGAAGAAGAACCTGCAGTTTTAGAAAGTTAAGTGAAAGCTGCACTCAAAGCAATTGGGAGAAGCAAATCACCAGGAGTAGGTGGGATATCAATAGAGCTGTTCAAAGCCATAGGAATGGAGTCCATCAGCATCTTAAGAACAATATGCCAACTAATATAGAAAACAAAACAAAAGCCCACAGACTGGTGAAAAACTCCACCTACATCCCAGTTCTGAAAAATGGAGACATCAAAGACTGCAGCAACTATCAGACTATCAAATTAATTTTTCATGTGAGTAAAGTGATGCTCAAAATTGTTACCATATAAGGAAAGCAAAGTGTCAGATGTTCAAGCTGGGTTCAGAAAAGGAAGAGGCACTGGAGATCATATTGCAAATTTATGTTGTTTACAGCATGTGAGAGAATTTCTGAAGAAAATAAGATCTTGTTTCATAGATTACAGCAAATCTTTTGACCATGTGGATCACTAAAAGTTATGGTTAGTTTTAAAAGAAATGGGTGTTTCACATTGTCTGATTGTTTTGATGGGCAACCTATACCAGGCCCGTAGCCAGGATTTTTTAATTTGGGGGGGGGCTTTAAATAAGTCAGGGGGCACCCCCTACACACCCTGCAGCCCCCCAAGGGAGTGCCTGGGCCAAATGGTAAGTCAGGGGCCTTGGCGTTAAGTCAGGGGGGCAGGCCCCGAAATGCCCCACTGTAGCTACGGGCCTGACTTATACTATGGGCAAGAGGCTACTCTTAGGACAGAATATGGAGAAACAGAATAGTCAGACACGGATGTTCAGTCTACATGCAGAACTACTATCAGGAAAACTGAATTAGATTTAGATGAAGGTGGAGTGAAAATTGGTGGAAGGAATATTAAGAGTTTGAGATATGCAGATGATACCACATTACTGGCAGAAGATAGGGAAGATTTGAAATGACTATTAATGCAAATTAAAATAAAAAGTGCCAAAGCAGGATTGCAGCTGAACATCAAGAAGACAAAAGTAATGACTGCTGAGGAATTATACAAAATTGAGGCTGATGGTGAAGGAATTGAAATCGTTCAAGATTTCCTATTCCTTGGCTCCATCATCAACCCAAAGAGACAATACAACCAAGAAATCATAAGGAGATTGGGACTGGGAAGGGCAGCCATGAAAGAGCTAGAAAAGATCCTTGCATGTAAGGACTGCCACTAGTGATCAAGATTATAAATAAATAAATGATAATTCATACCATAATATTCCCAATTACTATGTATGGGTGTGAAAGTTGGACAAAGACAAAAGCTGACAGGAAGATTCATTTGAAATGTGCTGTTGGAGGAGAGTTTTATGAAAACCATGGACTGCCAAAAAGACTAATAAGTGGGTTCCATATCAAATCAAGCCTGAACTCTCCCTAGAGGCTAAAATGACTAAACTGAGGCTATGGTACTTTTGTCACATTATGAGAAACATAGAGCTGAGAGGCACCTCAAGTGTCATCTAATCCAACCTCCAGAAGTCACTGGAAAAAACAATAATGCTAGGAAAAGTTGAAGGCAGCAGGAAAAGAGGAAGAGCCAACACAAGATGGATTGACTCAATAAAGGAAGCCCCAGCCCTCAATTCACGACCTAAACAAGGCCGTTCATGAGAGGACATTTTAGAGGTCATTAATTCATAGGATCACCATAACTTGAAAGTGACTTGATAGCATTTAGCATACGCACAGCTTTGAACCAAGCTAACTATGACTGTAGAAAACACAAAGCCCAGATATCCACCAGCAGGAAGTACTTAAGCATCCTCTGACTTTATAGGAGTATTAGATAACATGTCCCACATAATGCCTAATAGTTCATAGGCCTCATTAAATCACAATGGTCAAATGAGAAACTCTCAATCTAGTTAGCTGCCAGTTCTGCTATATATTTTGCTGCCCTCCTCCCACCTCTCCAAAGACTGTCGAAATAAATGGGGTTCTATTGTAATGAATGATCCTCATGGAAAAGAGCCATTTCAAAGCCACGGGGACACTACAGGATATCAAAGCACCAATTCGGGAGTCATAATGCTCTCAAGAGAGAGAGACTGCCATTCGACATATTCTTTAGGTAAAGCTGGGCATCTTTGATAGCTCTCCATATTTGATCAAATATACCTATTGATCCTTAGGATGAAAGTTCAATAAAGACTAACAGTCTAGTGAGGGGAGTACAATCAAACCCTCTGTCTTTTTGATCTCTGCTGAAGCATTTCATCTTGACTTTTGTTAAACGTATCAGCGGATTTCTTTTAAAAAATATGGTTTCTTTTTTAAAAAGCTAGCTGGGAAATGAAAGCACACATTAAAAATTCTACTTTTTTATATATTGGTAGCTTTTACATCAGGTACTTTTCATTAATCACACTGCACAGCCTGGTATTATTATCCAATTCCATTCTGAAAAAGATTGTGAGCCTTAAACGGATATTGAATATATACTCTTGACTGCTTTCTCACAAGATTTGTTTCTTTCTCACTAATCTTCTGTGCCTTCCCTTTGGTACTTTTTAAAAAAAGAAACATCTTTATAGCCCTGATCTGGGGTTGCCATTTTTTTCATTTGCATATCCATGATTTAAACAAATGCAAATGTAAAATTACACATTGCCCAGTGCTGCGGTTGCAGTTTATGAGAGAAAAGTCTTGTCGTAGCAAAAGAAGCAACAAATGCAAAGCAAAACAAAGCAATGACTGCAAGAAATAGTAGTGCTTACTTTTGAGACTCAGAAGCCCTCCCCACACCAGACCTCTTCCAGCTAGAGATGCTTCTGAATTTCTCCTCATTTGAAGTTCTCTCTGAATTGCCTGTTACCTAACCCCAAGTAGAACCAAAACATTAGGAACTTTTCCATTATCCTTTTAAAAAGTTTATAGTGATTGTTTTGCAAGAACAGTTTGCTACAGCCTACAGTTCCTTCCGTTCATGGATATTTCCATTCTCTATATTACTAATGCACATTAGTGCACAAACAAAACACTACAGCAAAGTAAAGTAATTCTGATGTGACTGTGTGTACCAAGGCAATTCCGATGATGTGTATCAAGAGGCATCAAGATGTTCTGTGTGCAGTGCTCAAAATAACTCAAGAAAACACATAGGCATCAGTAAAACAGAGCACAAGGATACTCTTGATGCAATCATAGGTGCCATTACATCACAATTACATATTTGCACTGTTTTATCAATGCAAAATTGGAAGTAAATGTAGGAAAGTATATAAATGAGCTGTAAAAAACAAAAACTGTGGCACACAGTGCAGTCTATTGAGCGTACTTAGAAGTGTGTGAGTCTGTTTAGGATTGTACCAAAAGTGCATGCTTTATTTGTGGACTAGGAATAAGGCCAGTTGTGGAAATAAATACAATGAGCTCTAGAAAGTGGCTCTGGGAGAGTGCCAAGGCCTTGGGTACTCAGCGTCAATGTGCTGTGGTGACCTCAGCAGGATATAATGACACAGAGTCCACCATTTTTTTCAGAGGAACTGATCTCTGCTACTTGAAGAGCAGTTGTAATTTTCAGTGATCTCCAGCCCTCACCTGGAGATTGGCAACAATTGTTACCCAGGAAGAAATGGCTGGTTTGGAAGGGGGGAGCCTATGGCATTGTACCAGTCTGAGGTCCCACCTGTCCTCAAACCTCACCCTCTCCAGGTTCCACCCCCCAAATCTCCATGAATTTCCCAACCTGGAGTTGGCAACCCTATCTCCTTCCCAGCCAAGCATCAACCTACCTTTATTTCCCCCTCTCTCTTCAGCTTTCCATTTTCCCCCCACACACACCTGCAGCCTCTCCCATGTTCTGAAGCCCTGACTGCCATTTTCCATGCTCTGAAGCCCTGACTGCCACAGAGTCAACCATTTTCTCCAGGGGAACTGATCTCTGCCATCTGGAGAGCAGTTGTAATTCTGAGTGACCTCCAGCCCTCACTTGGAGATTAGCAACAATGGAGATTGGTAACAAAGAGGAAAAGTCGTCTTTCTCTGCAATGGGGACCAAAGCAGCGGACATCATTCTCCTCTTTCCCTTTTGACTTGCACAACACCCTATGAGGTAGGTTAGGCTGAAAGTCTGTGACCAGTCAAAAATCACCCACTCAGCTTCTACAGCAAGAACCTGGATCTAGCAGAACCTGCTTTGAAGCACTGACTGCTATACCTAGGGCAGCCAACCTCCAGGTGGAGCCTGAAGATCACAACTGAACTCCAGAGAACAGATCTCTCCCCCCCCCGGAGAAAATAACTGCTTTAGAAGGTGGGCTGTATGGCATTCTGTTCAGCTGAGGCCTCTCCCTCCCCAAACCCTGGCTTCCATAGAGTCTTTCAGAAAATCTCCAGGAGTCTCCCTATCTGGAGCTGGCAATCCTAGACTCAGGACTGGCCCCAATGAGTTCCTCTCAAAGGCCTGCAAAGAGTTTCCATCCTTTGTCTGAACCAAGCTTGGTTGCCTACTGTGGCGAAATGGGCTCCAGTTTATCACTCAGCTGTTTGCCTCCCACCCTCGTCCTGTGTGCATATTTCACTCCTTAAATTCACTGCCATGACTCATAGAATCATCACTGCCTTTTTAGAAGGACAGTGAGATCCCTGTGGCCAAATCTCCGTGTTTGAAGATGGAATCCCCAATCTTTGAGGGATCCCTGGAAAGTTGGCAGCCCAAGGGTCTGGCCTTTCCTTGCCTCCTTGAGCTACCCCCTCCCTTTGTTATTGTGCAGAGTTGGGGAGACTATGTGGTCAGAGCACAATACAGATTATTAGCCCAAATAAAAGAATTTATCTAACTATTTACACAGTTATGAGGCACACACACACTGTAGAAGTAAGCACATGCTATGAACCAGCACGGCATGAAGCCACAGGGGTTAAATGCCATCCTCTTTCCCTACATACCAGCCCCTGGCTCTCTGCTCTAGCCTCTCTCTCTCTCTGGCCCAAGAGAGCAGGGAAACTTCCATTCATTCCCCAGTCCAGCCGACTGTCGAGTGGCTGAATTTCTGCTGCCTCCAAGGCTCCCCCCACATCTCTGGCTTGTGGCCTGGACAGCTTGGTCAGCACAGACAGCAGGAGCCTTTCATAACCTCCTGTAGGACAAAGGCAGCCTCCTCCCTGGATGGGCTGCAGTCTATATTGATGCCGTCCCGCGTGTTGGGACAGTCCCTGTTTTCCCGCCCTTTTCTGCCTTGGGGCAGCCGGGAACTGTAGTCCAGCAGATGAGGAAGCCCCATTCAACCTAGTGAGTGATACTTCTACAGGCCCCTCTCTGGAACTATAGCTCAATTAAACCTTATGGCAGAACATTTTAAACAAACAACCAGGCAGCAGCCCAGCAGCCAGGGCCGGCTCATCCACTAGGTGAGCTATGCGCTTGCCTAGAGTGCACCAGCTGGAGGGGCACCAAACTGCTCCCCCCAAAGAAAAGCCCCACCACCATCTCCCCGCTGCCACCATCAGTGAAGAGCGCCCCAGTGGGGCGCAGGAGGTGGTGGCTTGCCTGCCCTCCCCCTCCCCTCTTGGGCACAGATAAAAGACGAGGAGGGAAGAGACGGGGGTGTAAACTGTGGGGTCAGGGGTGGGAGCTGGTGCACAGGCCTAGCTGGGTTCCCTTGTGAGGCAGTGGGGGGGTGCCCAGGGGGCCCCTGGCTGGCTGGCTGGCACATGTGGCAGGTGGGCTCCCCTCTGGGCGCTGTCTCTTCCATGTGTCCCTCCGCCACGAGGGGCTTCTGGAGACCCCCTCCACTCCCCACGCCAGCCTCCAGGCCTAACCCCACCCCAGAAAGAGATCTTTTCTCTCCTCCTCCCCGCCTTGCTTGGCATCTCCAGTGAATGTGTCTCACTTGCTTGAACCATTTCCGTGCTGCAGATCTCTTCCCCCCTGCCCCACCGCAAGGCCGCCTCTTGCAGGGTGACTTGTGAGCCACCCCGTCCGGTTGCATTCAAGGGTGCTGTCGCTGTTTCAGGCCGCCTGGCTGCAGTCCCCGGTCTGGGATCCTCGTGGGGAGGACAGCCAGGGAGGAGGAGGAGGGGGAAGCCTTTCTCCTCCATCTGCACCACGGAAAGAGTTAAAGGCAAGCCAGCAGCATTGCTGGATGGGTGGGGGAGGGAGAAGAGACTTTGCCTCCGGGCCTTCCACAGCAAAGCACCGCCACCACCTCCCACCCGCCTCCCCAGCTGCTTCCGCACAGCGGTGCCGAGGAGCTCCCAGGGCCACCCACCTGCGTGCCAGGTAAGGAGGAGGAGGCACCACTGCTGCTGCTGCCCGGGAGCCTGATGGCAGGTGGGGGGGTCCAGAGAGCCCCCTTTTGCTCTTAGACCAGGGAGGGAGGGGGCCGCCCAGGGGGGCCCTTGGCTGGCTGGCACACATGGTGGCTGGGCTCAGCAGGCTCCCCTCCTAGCGCTGTCTCTTCCACTTGTCCCTCTGCCGCCAAGGGGCTTCTGGAGACCCCCCACTCTCTGCGCCAGCCTCTGGGCCTTCTGAAGCACCGCTGCTGCCTCCCGCCCGCCTCCCCAGCTGCCTCCATGTTGCCGTGCCGTGGAGCTCCCGGGGCCACCCACCTGCATGCCAGGTAAGGAGGAGGAGAAGGCACCGCTGCTGCTGCTGCTGCCTGGGAGCCCGACGGTGGGTGGGTGGGATCCGGAGAGCCCGTTTTTGCTTTTGCTATTAGACAGAGGAGGGAGGGGGCTGCCTCGGTGGAGAGGGCAGGGACTTCCTTGTCTCCAGGCCCTACCTGGAGGTTGGCAACCACCACACAATTGGGCACGTGATGGGGCGCCTGAAGGTAGCCCCACCTAGGGTGCAAAAAAACCTCGGGCCGGCTCTGCCAGCAGCCATCTTACAAACACAGTTAACTGCCATTTCATTATACCTACCAACAGCCACTGAGGGAAAAGTTAAGTCCCACACAGGAGGCAAGAAGGAGAAAAGTCTTTGTCAAGAGACAAAGCCATTTGCTAGGAATTCTGACAGAGAAGAGTGGCTGAAGGGGAAGTGGGTGGGGAAGAGGAGCAGACCCAGCACCTGGCCAATGGCATGCAAGTATTCTTGAGTGGTGGCTGGCAGGGTAATGGCTGAGGGAGCACATTTTACAGCTAATGGGAGCGCATGGAATCTTGCCACCCCAAGTCAGCTTTATATATAAGGAGAGATTGTCTCTGTGGTTTTCTCTTCTGAT
Source organism: Gekko gecko (assembly GCA_029375565.1). Lineage (NCBI taxonomy): Eukaryota > Metazoa > Chordata > Lepidosauria > Squamata > Gekkonidae > Gekko > Gekko gecko. Next base: position 45,389,393 of record JAPDNY010000013.1, read on the forward strand.
TTTCATACATGAAGTCTCTAGTAAAGGGACAAGATAATTTTTTCCCAGATCTGTTGCCAACCCTGCTTAGAGAAATTCACACCTTCTGGGGTTTTGCTACTGATGAATGTGCTTGTCCTGATGGGAGTGAAGCAGGCCCAGAGAACATTTCCAGTTTTGTGCTGGAAGTGATATTGTGCATTGGCGACTTCCCGGCCACCATATTTCCCCTGCTGGCCAATGAAGCAATGTTGGGGCATAGAGGCTATTGCAGGAACACCCCTAACGCTGCCCTGAGCCTATGGGGAGGGCAGGATATAAATGTGAAAATAAATAAATAAATAAATAAATAAATAAATAAATAAATAAATAATTCAAGTGTGTTGGTTTTAACTCTTAAAGCCATAAATGATACCTAAAAGACTCCTTTCTCCAACATGAGTTTCCTCAGTGCTAAAGTCATTTAGTGAATTTCTGCTTTCTGTGCCACCCCGATCAGAGGTTCAGATACAGGACCTTTTCAGTGGTGATGCCAAGAGGCCCTTTTGGCTCCTTCTCTCCGCATTTTTAGAAGACTGGTTAAAACTTGTCTCTATTTTGTCACAGGCTTTTGATTTAATGTAAACTTCTAAGCTGTGATAGAGAAGCTGGCTTTACATCTCTCAGTTTCTATCACCATTCTCCTAATTTAGTTTTATTTTCTTCTCCAATAGGTTAGAATAATGGTTATTTTTTTGTGTGGGACTCTTAAAGTTACTGGTATTTAGCACATTTTATAACTGAGGTTTGCACTGCTCTGAAAGCCAAAGTGAATAGTTTTGTACGAAAAAAATTGGAATGTGAGAGGCGCATAGAAATGTAATGTATGAAGCTTCCTAAATTTTGTTATATTTTATCCACCACTTACCTTAGGGTAATATCCACAGTTCATCATCCTCTTTTTAAAATCTTTGCAACAACTCTGTGAGGTAAATTCAGCTGAGAAAGAATGGCTGGCCTGAAGCTAGCCAGCAGATAGGATACAATAACAAGGAGGGATTTGAAGCTAGAGATGTCCAGGCCTAGGCCAACTCTCTAACCTTTGCACCACACCCCCAGCCTTTCACAGAGTCAGAGAAGGGTTGATCTGTCACATTTAATGTTACCTGAAGATTACAATCAAGATGATTTATTACTATACATCCCTCACAATACATTCAATTAATCGACAAATTGTAGCTGTCATATCCATCATATCACATCTCCAAGAAAATTGTCCAAATCTGTCCAATGCAGTAAATCAACTTAACACCATTAAAACTGTCAAAATTGAACTTCATTTTAAATGCCAGACATGTTTCAAGCAAGGACTACAGTTAGGCATCAGGATGAAATTAGGTTTGTCCATTAAAGGCCCGAACACAGCTAGCTGCCATGTTTGCATGTGACCCTTGGTACTTGCACTCATGTGAGGCATGTGACTGAAAACTTCCTCATTTGGAAATCCCTCAGGCAAGCCATGATGATGTCTATACACAAATGCTTCAACCTGCATTCAGGCATAACAGTGAACTGGAGCCTGATTTAAGGTTTCACATGCTTAGAAATGTTCAGTCTCACTCTGCACATGAGGAACAAAATGGGGAGAAGAAGCATCACAAGCTGTGTTGGTGTCTATCACAGACTAGCCACTGTTCCTGCAGCATCTGTTCTAAGTAAACACTGCATCTGGCTAAAAAAGTGAAGTTCTAAAAAACACTTTCCTGTCAGTAAGCTCCATTGAACAGGTCCAAGTACAATTCTGAGCAGCCCTCATTAGAAGTGTTCTCTAAGAATCTGGAAGTCTCTGACTTGAATCTTACCTCTGTTATGTTACTCATCAGATGGCACAAGATGGGTCACTGCATCTTTCAGCTTCAGCTCCCCTCTGCCCATTTTGTAAGTGGGAGATAATGATGACTGACCACAGCACTGTTGCTATAAATTTGGGTGCTTGATCACCCTTCACTAGTAAGCAGGCAGCCAATTTTTCATCAAGCAGTTAGATTATTTGTGAATGGCTCAGTCCTGTTTAGGGAGTTGTTCTCTGTGTTTTCAAACAGTAATGTACACTCCAATGGCAGCATTTCACACATGCATATTCCCACAAAGTCCACTGACATATCTAAGTACCCCCAAAAAAACCCCTGTGTGTGGCACTTCACAGCCAATTGTTTAATTTAATTTCATTCATTAATTTATTATGGCAAAAGCCAGCAACAATGTTGAATCACAATAATACCCAGTGATTTAGTGATAATACAAAAATAAAATCCAAGATATAAAGATAATAAAATCCAAAATAAATAAAAACAAGTTACACTATATTTTCCATTACAAGGGATTTATTTTTTTCTGATCACTAAGCAATAAAACGTGGCCACAGCATAAGATACGAAGCTTTGAGAATCTTCTAGAAAAAAGTTATGCAAGATTTCTGGCCTAAATTGCAGATAAGATTGCAAGGGGTTAAATTTAGACAAAAGTGGAAATATAAAATAGGTCCATTCTTCCTGATAAAATCTGCAATACAAATTTCACCATATTAGACTTACATGGACATAACCGTTCCTTCATGGGCACACACAAAAATTTGCCTTGTAGTACAGCAGAGGGAAGTTCCTCAAAACGAGCCCTAGAAAGTGCCCATCTATAGGGTTTGTAAGTAATATCAGACAAGTATGGGGAAGCTTTAAAAATGGGCCAAGATTTTAAACATCTAAAACTCTTTGGAAGTAAGGCTTCTTCATCTTGAAATTCAATATCAACAAGCATTTGTGTAATAATTGTTCTTGTCTTGTTCAGGCTTCCACAAAATGAAGAAAGATTATTTATTTATTTATTTATTTACCCATGTCAGCCAATTTAGCCAACGGCCTTCCCCTGGGTACAAAGTCAAAGGCCACCTCGAGGTCCACGGAGGCTGCATAAGGGGTGTTCTTTTGGTATTTCACATAATTATAAGTAAGATAATCTAACACCAGGCAGATTGTTACATTGTTTAATTTCAGAGTGATGATTTATAAGTAAACATTATGTTTTCTACCATTTGGTGTCTGTTTGAAATATAATATTATCCACAGCCTTGTGTGTGCCCCCCCCTCCGCGCAGAATTACTGAATTACCTGTTCAAGCATCCATGAACTTGGGAAAGAATAATTCATCCTACTATGCAGCTTCAAAAACAGCTATGAGGTGGAAGGAAATTAAATTCTTCCACCACTGTTGCAGTGTAGCCACAAAGCTGTTGGGCAGCTATTCAAGTCAGAAGGAGGCAAATAGATCTGAGGGTTGGCTCACAAGTGATGGTGGGTTTTGAAAATGATGAACTCACCTGCTGAAAATGTTTGTTGCAAAAATTATAGCACCTCTAGTTGTAAGGAATGCAAAAGATGCTTTAAAAGAACTACATAAATGCTACAAGCTTATAAGACCTAGAACAGGACATCTTGATATGGAACTGGACTTTTTTTTTGCTGAACAAATGTACCTGAAGAATTTTGAAGGATGCTGGAACAATTTTGGTAAGCCCGGCAAAATTTTGGTGTCTGGCAAATTCCTAAGAATTGTTTCTTCATTACAGTTTTGCTTTTCCCTCATTAAAATCAATCTTACAGTTCTGTATTTTTGATATTTTTTTGTCTCCTTCCATGAATTCTCCTCCTCTCCTAAAAGATGTGCATTTTTTCAGTGTTAGTTGTACATCAGCAAACCTGCATTGTAGATTATGGCTTGGAGATACAGCCAACAATTTAAGATTACCTGTTCATTATTTTGTTTCCCATTTTTTTCCTCCCTAATGAGGATCCAGTGCAGCATACAATACAAACAACAACAAAAACATACCGGGGGGGGGAGTCTACTGAGTAAGGAGCAGATTCCCCCTCCCCAATCTTCCATCTAGCTCCAAGATGGGACCCTCAGGCTAACAGATGAAGGCAGATATATCAGGCCTCCAGGATGGGAGGAAATGGGGCGGGGGGGGTACATGCTGGCATTGTTCCAGCCTGCTGATGTCACTTCTGGCAAAAACCAGAAGTAACATGATGGATGCTGTAGCATTTTGCAAAAAAAAAAAATTGGTATAACCATACAGTTTTTGTAAACGCTAGAGTGTCTAACGATGTTGCTCCAAGTTTTTACCAGAAGTGATATCAGTGCACCAAGCCCCAACTCCAAATTTCTCCTGGAAGTTGCTGGCTGTGGATTAGCAACCCAAGCTGAAGGACAAAAGCTCTTTGGCTTATGCCACTGGGGACACCCAGGCCTTAAGAATAGGGTTGCCATCCCCCTGTTGGGAACAGGGGATCCCCCAATTTGAGAGGCTCTATCCTGCTGCCAGCTGATCAGCCGGTGGGGGGAAAACCTACCCCCATCCCCAGAGTGATGACATCACACAGAAGTGACATCATCATGCCAGGGGCATCTATGGCAACCATAGAATTTTGCCCCAAATACCAAAGTGTCACTGCTCAACATCCCCAGGGTGATGATATCACTTCCACGTGATGTCATAATGCTGGGAATGTTGTGTGTGACAACATTGCCCTGCCCCCCCACTCCCAGGAAACTCCCTCCCACCCCCCACTGGTGGACAAAAATGACCTGGCAACCCTATTTAAGCACCTCACTGGAGAAGCCCTTGATGCTGGGAAAGACTGAAGATCAAAGAAGAAGGGGACTGAAAAGGATGAGATGGTTAGACAGTGTTATCGAGGCAAAAAACATGAAATTAAGCAAACTCCAGAGTACTACGGAAGACAGGAGGGCCTGGCGTAAGGTGGTTCATGGTGTCGTGAAGAGTCGGACTTGACTGTGTGACTGAACAACAAGAAGAAGCAGAGATAAACAAACTCAGCCAGATAGTATTAAGTTGCCATTAGCTGTTAGTTAGCTCTTTCCCTGTTCCTCCTCTTCTTTCACATGCCTTCTTGAAATTTCGCACTGTGGTAAAAACAAAAAAAGCACCCTATGTAGCACAGCAATGCTCACCTTAGTATTTGAAAATGGACCTCTCAAAGTTATTAGTTCCCCAGTTGAGAAAAGGGCTGAAAATCAAACTTCATTTATCCATTAAACTATCTGGATTTTAAATGATCTGCTGACCTGTTCCTAGCCCACTGGCATGCCAGTAAGTCTTGCTTTAAATCCACAGTGTTTAAAAGGATCAAATTCACTGTCCGTTCCTTTCGTTCTTATTTTTGACAAAAGAAAAAAGGAAGATGGAACCTGGCCTCACGCTTTCTCCCTCAGCGCTCTCTATTCCCTTTTCTCTCTTCTTGAAAGCAATTTCCTGACTGTTCATTCCAACACCGAACTATAAATTTAGTTTAAAGGAGGGGGGGGGGCTCTTCTTTTGTTTCCTGACCTCCTCCCCTGAGTACTGCTGTTTTCAGCCATTCAACTTGATTTCTCTGCTTGTGCCCTTCAACAAGGTTTTCAGGACAGTGACCATCAAGAAAGACGTGGATTGGGGGATACTGTTTCTGGAATTGCCAATAAACTAAAAAAAAAAAAAACCCTTTCTGGATCCTGGTTGTTCCTTATAAATTATCTTTCAAAATTCTCATCATTGCCCCCCCCCCAATTGCTCATAGTTTAAAAAGCCAGAGTTGGCCATCTTGGCATGTTTGCGTTGAATGAAATCATGTTCATAGGCAAGTTGGGAGTGGCCTTCTCAGCACTCCAGATTTTGTAACACCCTACCTGAGTAGGCTAATTTAGTTTCTTGGTTGTTTGCTTTCTGGGAAATGATATGGATGATTTGTTTTTCAAGTCTTTCATCTGAGGCTAGATGTAACACCTCAGTCTTCAGTCTAACCACCAATTCTTTCACTGTTGTTGTTTAGCTATTGGCTCTTAGCTTTAGAAGGGAAAAAAACACCTTGGGGAAGAAGGAAGCGGTCACCAGAAAATACATGGAACCTATGTGTGCCACACTTATTACATATGGGCAAAGTACCTAATTAGAGATTATGGTTTCTAGATGAACATACCTTTTTCAGAAAATAGGCTTTGCTTTTAGCCTTGAAACTGGTTATATATGGCTGTAGAAATGAAAAAAAAATCCTTTTCTTTGCAGGGCTAAGGTGATTAATAGTGGGAAATGCTCGGTCACCCATTAATTGTGTAGGAGGGTTAGAAAACATTCATGTTGTAGCTAAGCTTAAACCTTGTTGCAGCTCTACAACATCTGGATACACATATTCTATCTGGGATACCAATGAAATTGTGCTTACTGGTAAATTGTTTCAAAAAAAAAATCTTGATACAGTTGTCCATATACCTGTACTGAGCTGTTCAGAGTTGGCCCCAATGCCTGCCTCTGGCTGCATCTCCATCACTCGATTGACCATGGTCCCAATGAGTGACAGAAGCCAACATGGACTCAGCACCCCACCAAGCCTGAGGTCCAGGGGCTCTGCAGGAACCATCAGTTAGCTGTGCAAGGAGTACCTGGCTATGTATCACTGCAGCAGTTGCTATGGCAACAAGACTCTTGCAAAACCTGAAGACCTTAGGGTTGGGGTAGGAGATTATGAGGGCTACTATTTAAATTCCAAGCCAGATGTCCAAGGGAATGACCTTAGGTCTGTTCCTTTCCATGAAACTGACAGCCAGAGAGAGAGAGAGAGAGAGAGAGAGAGAGAGAGAGAGAGAGAGAGAGAGAGAGAGAGAGAGAGAGAGAGAGAGAGCGCTCTGTTACTGAGCCCACATCACAAACTAGCTTCTGTGTTTCAGATGGTGTCTTAAGCAAGAAAAAAAGGAGTAGCAGTCACTTAAACCACACTCACAGCAATTCACACATTATAGAGAACACAGGTAGGGTCTGGAGTCCTCCTCACTCTGCGTCCTCAATTTCTGTGTGTATGCAGTACCCAGTTCAGATCACGCCTGTAACACACAGAGGAGGGGTGCTATTTGGTCCATTGGGGAAATCCTCATGCTGAAGTCTGTTCTCACATTGCTCTCTATGTGAAAGAATATCTGAGTCTGCATTAGCTCCATTAAGAATGGGTGGTAACAAGCCCAAATAACTTTTTTTTAAAAATGTAAATGGCTCCTATCTTGCTGAGTTACGTTCAAGGAGAGATTTTGACCTAGTCTAGAAAACGAATATCAACACTCATGCACACAGTGGCCCATCAGCAGCATTTTGCACTGGACAAGACTTCTGAATGTTCTTCAAAATGTAGCCAGAGGGAATGTACGTTGCAATGCCACAGTCTAACCTGAGGCTATTAAAGTCTGCAGAGCTGGAAGGAAATTTCACAGGAAGGTTAAGTTAAAGAAGAATCCTACTGTGTAGTTTCAGGTTTAGAGAAATCCTTTCCAGACTCAACATATAAACTCATTTCAATTTTGGGAATCAAACCAGACTCCAGGGGTTGTTTTTAAACATTTTTTTTAAAGCTAAGCTTGATTACAATATTTACCTCTGTTTAAGATACAAATTGCAAGAAGTGCTAAGGAAAGTTGAAACCATTGTGAGCAAAATTTGAAAGGAGTGAACTTTCCTGGCTCCTTTCCATCATCGATTCCCTTATTATCTATGCATAGATATTCCATTCATCTGGCTTTCCACCCCTTTCTTTAGAATTGTTTTCTACAGCATTTTGCCTCAAATACATATTTGTCTTTGCTATTTGATATGACATTCCATATGTATTTGGCTGAACAAATGTTGCAGTCATAAACTGTCCCTCTAAGGCTGGACTTATGGATGTGATGGTCATTTGAGCTGCCTTGTAATTAAATGTATTTACAATTTGGCACAAGATAAATAAGCTGCTGCCGCCTGGGTTGCACAACCCACAGGCTTCTGTGCTTTTTGCCATTTCAGAACTGAAGCCTGCTATGTAAACATATATGCAATAAACATTAGCATTTCGTAGGCAGTACAATAAGGGGAGTGGTGTTGGGTGAAAGCACAGCTAGACCCGTGGTGAATGTGGATCAAACTGGGAAGAGAAATAACAGTAGATGCACATACAAAGGACTGACTCAGAATCAGCCTGAGTACTTCACCACTTGCTTGGGGTTCGTAGTCACAGTGTCTGACCTGGTCTAAACCCCAGTGGCAGCCCTAGACCCACCACACTTACCTGGTCTTGTGGAAGAAGAGCCTTTGTGGCAGGAGCTGGGGATGGAGTCACATCAAGGTTCTGCCTTGCTTCTGCATCCCATGCCAATCGGGAAGCCCGGGAGCCAGCCCAAAACTGCTAGCTCCTGCAACAACTGCTAGTCTCCTGCTGATGATATCATCAGCTGGCAACAAAGAGCCAGCAGCCTGCTCTGACCACAACAGGGAATCTCTGAGAGTTGTCCAGAGCTCTCACTTAAAAGACTAACAACAGGCAGCTGGAAAAGGGGGGAGAAGGGACATGACCTGGCCAGGCCAGACTAAAGGCCAACAAAGCATGGGGCAGGATTGCCCCAGGCTCAAGAAGAGGGTGGAATATGAGCCAGGGGAGAGGATAAAATGAGGGGTCCCAAATCAGGCTGAGGAGGAATGAGGAGATGCTAGGGAATTATGTTAAGGTTGAGCTCTTTCAGGAAAGAGGGTTGGGTGCAACAGCCATTGCCCATGTCCTGATTCCAAGGCCAGGGAAGCTTCTCCAGGTACAGCACCACAGTGGAGGGTGGCAGAGGCAAACCAGCTACAGGGGACATTCTCATGTCATTGGTTTCTTGAAAACTTCTGGTTGGGCACTATAGAAAAGGGAATGATGGAATAGATGGGTCTGGAGGCCATATTTCACCTAGGATACAAAAAAGCCCAACCTTGGTCCAGTCCTAGATGGGTTACTATACTAAGTCAATTTGGAATTGTGGGTTGCAGTATCTAAACATTTGAGATCCACTCCTTTAGTCAATAAAGGTTATATTGCCCCCTGTGACTAGCTGAGAATTTCAAGGGTCTCAGGGCCAACTTATATAGTACAAAATCCTCACAGCCACCATGAGGACTCGATTTCAGATGTGCAGAGGGAGATCTGTGCCTCCCAGATACATAAGGGCCTGATTTAGATTGTCACTGTGGCATGTATGGAGAAGGCTTCCATCTTCCTCCCCTCATGCCATTTTCAGATCCTGAAATGACACCAAGGAAGTGGCTATTTACTCCCTTGGGAAACTGATGTAATTTATGTGTCTATATTAGGATTGTGCAAACAAACAAAAAACCCAGTATTTTTTCAGTTCAGGTTTATTGGACCCTCCCACCAATATTTGGTATTACTGAAAAATCCTGACTTTTTCCAGGTCCAATAGACCCAACAACAACAAAAACAAACAAACAAAACCCCTTGGTTTCAAAAAAAAAAAAAGCCAGCTCAACCCTGGGGCTGGCTTGGCTTCTCATGCAGCGTAATTTAAACTGTGCTGCAGGAGAAGCTGGCCCCAGGATCTGTGTGTGGTGGGGAGCTCTCAGCTCCCACCATTCCAGCTTATCCTGGGTTGGCCCCTCTTGCAGTTTGGTTTAAACTGAGCTGCAAAAGGAGTCAGCCCCAGCTGAGGTGGCATGGAGCTCTCAGCCCCCACTGCCCTGGCCAATCCCAGGTTGGCTCCTCTTCCAATTCAGTTTAAAGTGAGCTGCAAGAGTTGCCAGCCCCAGCTGAAGCAGTGCAGAGCTATCAGCTCCGGCTGCCCTGGACAATCCTGGGCTGGATCCTCTTCCAGCGTGGCTTAAAGTGAGCTGCAAGGGGAGCCAGCCCTGGTGGGGTTCCCACTGCCCCAGCTGATCCTTGGTATAGTTGAATACACCTCAGTAAAAGCTGAAAAAAATCAGCTTTTACTCAGCATCAACTATATCAGTAGCCAATCGGGTTCTCTGAATCTGTACCTGAAATCTGTACCAAAAATACCCGAAAAATACTAGTAATACCCCATGTCTTTATGTAATTTTTACAGTGGAGCAACTAGGGGCACTTTGGGGTTGTGTAAGGACCAATAGCACGAAGAACAGAAAGCTGCAGATGTTTTTTTGGTCTCACATCTGTCTGTCATTTTTCTGAGCCTCTTCTTCACTGTAAGATCAGCCAGAACTGGTGTTCATTTGTTCTGGGTGAGGAGAAATCCTGCCCCTAGGTGGCAGCTTTCTGGATGGAGGAGCTGTATCCCAGGAGCTCACAACTGCTCACCACTGCCCACTAAAGACAACCACAGCAGTGCAAGATTACCCCCAAAGATGGGCAGAAGCTTTCTCCCTCACATTTCTGTTATCTGCTCTGCTGCTTTGACATGACCCTGGAGCCACACGCACTCCAGAGCCCAGTTTCTTGGGTTGTTTTTATCTATTGTAAGCTCCCTTTTTGATTAAAAAAGAGTATAAATCTTTCAGAGTATAAAACAGAGTATAAATCTTTCAGACAACAATAAAGTAGGAAGGCAAAATGCGTGATTAACACACAGAATTCACTGCCACAGGAGGTGGTGGTGGCTACAAGCATGGACGGCTTCAAGAAGGAATTAGATAAACATATTAAACAAGAGGGAATTAGATAAACATATGGAGCAGAGGTCTATCAGTGGCTATTAGCCACAAGATATGGATAGGGACTCTGGGGCAGGTGATGCTCTGTATTCTTGGTGCTTGGGGGGGATCGACAGTGGGAGGGCTTCTAGTGTCCTGGCCCCACTGCTGGACCTCCTGATGGCACCTGGTATTTTTGGCCACTGTGTGACAGAGTGTTGGACTGGATGGGCCATTGGCCTGATCCAACATTGGTTTCTCTCATGTTCTTATGCGGGGGGGGGACACCACTGGAGAGATTCTTGATTTTTGTCTGTACCTTGATAAGCCCAATTCTGCTCTTTTATATTAAAAGTTCTCACTCTCTCAAATACACAATAGTAATGTGTTCATTTTTTTCTATAGTACACTCTCTGTTTTACAGGTATATTTTTGTCTCTTTTCATTGGGGGGAGGAGGAGTGCTTTCAATTTCTTTCAATATTCAGAAGAAATGCTGAAAGACTGGCGTTCTCACCCAGCACTCCTCCCAGCCAAGTTTTAAACAGGAGAAGGGGTCTTAACCGTATAGGTCATGAAAGGTAGCACACAAGGAAATATATGAATTGCATTATATTTGTTTGTTTATTTAGAAAACCTTGGTGCTGCCTGTGCAGAACCCAACTAAAACAATAAAACAATACCAACAGAGCCAGTTTGGTGTAGTGATTAGGAGCACAGACTCTAATCTGGGAGAGCCAGGTTTGATTCCCCACTTCTCCACATTCAGCTGCTGGTGTGACTTTGGGCCAGTCATAAGTTCTTTCAGAGCTCTTCTCTCAAGGACATTTCTCGAGAGAGCTCTCTCATCCCCACCTACCTCTCAGGGTGTCTCCTGTAGGGAGGAGAAGGAGATTTGTAAGCCGCCCTGAGTCTCCTTTGGGTAGTGAAGGGTGGGGTATAAATCCAATCTCTTCTTCTTCTCTTCTTCTAAATACAAAACAAGTCCATCCATTAAAAAACAATAAAACAAATCAATAAAACAATAAAAACCAGTCATCCCAAGAAAATTTGGTCAATACAAACATGCTCAGGCATAAAAGCAGCATAAAACAGAGATGTCTAAAATGACTCTCTGTCTTTGTTCATGGTTATTCCCTGACAGATGTAACATGATTAGAGTTTTGACACTTACCTCCCCTTGTTTGGAAGTAAGGGCACACTTCTTTCACTCAGTCTGTTCTAGCATCTTTATCTAGAATGTGGGGAGGAAAAAGAGTGACAACAGGACCAGAAAACTTTTCTTGAGGTCCATCCAATCACAGAAATCAACTTATTTCTTTTTTCTTCTTGTGAGAGGCTGTTTTTTTGTGTGTGTTTTTTAAATCACATTTATTTACTTTGCTCACAGCCTGCCTTTCTCTCTGAGACTCAAGGCAGATCACCAAATATGAAAAGAAAGAATAACAATTTGATTTGACAGCACAAGTCAGCCGACCAACAGTGCAGTAGGACTAGGATCACAGAATTGGAAAAAATGCAAAAAAAAACCCCATAAAAAACCAATGTCAGTGGCACAACATACCATAAGGCAGAAGGCAGAGGACAATGTAATAAAAGCAAGGTGTTACATATAATAAACACTGCAATAGACTCTTCTTTTAATTATCCTATTCACTTACTAAAGCTACCTCCTGAACTGTGGAACAACAAACTAGAGAAGAAGAGAAGGAAACGCACATGGTCAGCTGTTTCCACCACATCACTCGAGTCAGCAAGGCAATTTGCAGCTGCATTGTTCTGACAAACAAGCTGAATGAATGAGGTCAAACCCTGGAAAGGTATTTCCATTTATCATGTGTTTCAAAGAGTGTGCAGGGTTGCTGTCATTTGCACCTGTTACCCAGGAGACTGGTAGGAAGCAAAGGCCTCAGCTGGCTTCATAAGTCTTGAAACTGTGGTTGCAGCAGGAAAGCAGTGGTGCAGTCTTCCATTCCACTAAGAGATGTTGTCCACTGCCCTGATGGCACAGATTTCCTGGGCTGAACACAGTAAAGGGAAGATTTTGCTGACTTTCAGCAAGAATGGTCCAATGAATTTATGTTGTTATTGCTTTGGGTGTTCCTATGTTCTCATTATAGGCCTCTGCTTCAGTTCTTTAATATATTTCACTTTGCAGCACATTTGCTATCATAAATTTAGACAAAGGAATATAAAATATACACTTTTCACTGTAAGTTGTCACTTCATTTATTCTACAGTTAAAGGGGCTAGTTGCTTTCCCTTTCTCTTTTTCTGTTTTACTGTTTCACTTAATGGATATACAGGTCAATTTGACTTATAGTTAAAATGAATGAGGGAAGTAAAGCATTTCACATCCAGAATTTGGGGGTCTAAATGACCCCACCATGGTAAAAAAATCTAATTTAGCTGCACAGTAACCAGTTTATATAGAATTAGTAACCATTTATTCCCTCCCCCCAATCCATACCTCCAGGGACTTTTGATTGTAAGGGAAAGGGTACATAGGAACGATTTTCTATATAAGTACAGCCTGTATTGCTTCACCCCAATATTAAACAGCATTTTTAAACAACCATATAGGAGTCAAGAGTGGAATGTGGCGCAAACGGCAATATATTGCACATTATGTTCCATTTTGTCATTTTTTAATTAATATGTTTATAAGATTAACTTTCAAAGGCATAAAATGGGATACCAACAATCTGTGAACTTATATACACAGCACATAAAAATAAATAGCTTCATATTTTATGAGTTGTTAATCTCAAAGGCTAGCTTGTGGATTTCCGAGGGAGTTTCATATGCTTATGAGTCTGCAGAAAAAGCTGAAAGAACTTCTTGTGATTTTTTTGTTCTTTTTTCAGAACTCAGAGGTGGAGAGCAGAAGGGCTTCTGCTAATGGAGTTGCCAACTGAACAGAGGGGAAAGTCTGCTCTGCACTTGTATATTTAGCAGCAACCTGTTCCACAGAAACCAGTAACAGAAGCTTTTGGTGATATAATCCCACATTTTTCAATGTAGGACGAGATGGAGGGTCAGTTCTTGTCGACAATGGCTGGCCGTAATCAGAAAGATTACAAATAGTTCCTTCCCAAGACCTTTCAGTTCGGCCTTCAGAAGCACAGCAAATGGGAAATGCCAAACACTGCTGGTGTTGCTATTCTAAAACTAAAGTTGAGAGTGTGCCAACAACACTTCTGGCATGCACCACAAGTGATGTCATTGTATCACCAGCAATGGAGAGATGCTCTGGTATTTGGGCAAAGCTCTATGGTAAAAACACAGTGTCACCTTGTCACCAGCAATACGATGATGTCACTTCTAGTGTGCTCTGGCAGTGCTGTCGCCACATTGCTGGAGATATGGCTGAAATGTCAGGGTAGGCCTACCTCATTGCCAGTAATCCCCCCACTCCATTGGTTTCCAATATGTCATATTGTTCACGATTTATGACCTCCCATTAATTCATGAGGGAAGTAAAAATCTGCAAGTCTGAATGTAACAAGTAAGAAAGAAAGGTGTCTGCCATTTTCAGGAGGTGTTTGAGACTGGGACAGCTTATAACATGGATTCAGTCTGCAATTACTACATGCCAATTTGAACTCCGACTTAATCTAATTACACATTCACAAGTGCAGATATGTTTCTGTATTAAAGCAAGAGGTTTCTAAAACGTTCTAGTGAATACACAAGGTTTTGGTTTTTTTAAGTGACACTGTACAAATGGTTGTGCAATTAACAGTGCAATCCTACACAGATTTACTCATAGCACTGCAGTCCTAAACAGAGTTACAGCTTTCTAAGTCCAATGAAGGCTGTGGATTTAGAAGGGTGTAAGTTCACTTAGGACTGTCTTGTAAATCTACTGATATCAGTGGGTTAGACTATAGTCTGTTCTGGGTATTTGCTTTCATACATTGCCATTGTGTGCCTTTTTGTTTTACCCATTTTCATTGATGGTATTCCCTACCTATTTGTTTCTTTTGTGTTATTTTTTTGACTTTCTCCTTTCCATACCAGTTTTTATTTATATGGAGTGTTCTCTAATACAAAGGGTTATCAAAAGCTGGAGCCTATCACCTGCAGTCTAAAGCTGTGGTCTATTCTTCCACTGCAATATTTTGATGAGGCTGAAGTTGGTTCCTTATTCCCAGTTCCTTATTAATTCCTTATTCGTGTCTTATTCATGAATTCATCCAAAAACACTGAGGAGAGTTTGAAAGCTCTGAACCCCAAAATAAGATTTGGACCCCCAAACTTAATCACTCCCATATTCAGTGGACTCTCCCCTTCAAGGGGACATATGCTGTGTCCTGGTCCAAAGTGCAGTTCTTGTGCCAGCTGCTCCAAAGTGCGATGCCCCCAGGACAATCACACAGGCAGTCACTGGGGCCAAGCTGTACCCCAAAACAATCTTTGGACCACCCCAAATGACACATCATCATGCTCTGGAGACTATCCCCTGCAAGATGACATGCAGTGGAGACCAGTCCAAATACTGGTTCTGGAGCCACAGGCTTCTATTTCGGTTGCCCCCAAAAACCTGTATTTCAAAAAAGAAAGAAAGAGAGATTTAAATAAGGAACTGGTTTGACTGTTTGCCCACTGCATCCTGGAATAAGGTTTGGACTGCCACACGTCATACACCTTCATGTCCAGTGAACTCTCCCCCTTCGAGGAGACAGATGCTGTGTCCTGGTTCAAAGGGTGGTTCTTGTGCCAGCTGCTCCAAAGTGAGGTGCCCCCAGGGAAGTCACACAGGTAAACAGTGGGGCCTGGCTGCACCCCAAAACAATCTTTCGACCGCCCCAACTGAAACATTCCCACACTCTGGAGACTTTCCCCTGCAAGATGACATACAGTGATGCCCAGTCCAAACACTGGTTCTGGTGCCATGAACTTCTATTCAGAGTGCCTCCCAGAGGCCTGTATTTCAAAGAAGATTTGGATAAAGGGCCCTTTGTACCCAAAATCTGGTTTGGACCCCCACACTTCATACAACCCCATGTTCAGCAGACTCTCTCCTTCCAGGGGACATATGCTGTGTCCTGGTCCAAAGTGAGGTTCTTGTGTCAGCTGCTCCAAAGTGTGGTGCCCCCAAGGCAGTCACACAGGCAGACACTGGAGCGAAGCTGAACCCCCCAAAAAATCTTTGGATCACCCCAAGTGACATATCACCATTCTCTGGAGACTGTCCCCTGCAAGAAGACATGACCTTTTCTATTTGGAGTTCCTCCTAGAAGATCTGAATAAAGAAAGGGGAGAACCTTTTCCAGTGCACAGACAGCCCCCCAATCTCAAACTACTCATCACCTTCAATAATACAGCACCTAATTTAAACATGTAGACTGGTATCAGAACTTGCAACACACCCTGATGCCAACTTTGCTGCCACATATACCCAGACAACACAATCATTGGACCTAACAAGATCAACTATGCTGTTTCAGGCTTATTCACCTGCTCATCTTCTAACATTGTATTTGTCATCAAATGTCAACAATGCCCTTCAGTTCTCTATATAAGAGAAACAGGTCAAACCCTACACCAAAGGATAAGTGGACACAAATCTGACATCAAGAATCACAAAATAGAGAAACCTGTAGGAGAACATTTCAACTTTCCAGGGCATTCCACAGGGGACCTCAGAGTTGCTGTTTCATGTCAAAGGAATTTCAGAAACAGACTGGAATGGGAGATTGTAGAATTGCAAGTTATTGCAGCAGACAGGACAATGGAACCCCAGGGTTTGACAGAGGTATCGGCTGCTTATCACACCACACAAGCCAATTCATACTGTTCTTACTTATACCCAGAAATTACAGGGAGGTTTTTTTTTTTTTTTTGTCTTATAGAGCCACTAGACTCAAACTTTGTTCTCAGATATGTTGTTCACTCATAGAATAATAAAAACATGTAGTTGGAGGGGATCTCCAGGGTCGAGTCCAACCCCCTGCACATTGTAGGAAATTCACCAATACCTCCCACCCAAACCCGCAGTGACTGCTATTGTCCACCCAGAAGATGACAAAAAACCTCCAAGATCTCTAGCCAAACTGGCCTGGAGAAAAAAACAATTCTTAACCCAGAGTGGTGATCAGCATTTCCGTGGATGTGTAAGAAAGAGTCTTATTATCTGTATGCCAGCATGCTTCTATTTATATGTCCTACTATATGTGTTATTCCAATCTTAGCTACATTTTTTGCTCTATTACTTATGCATATTGACTCTATTCCGCTCTTCCTGGCAATTAAACACACACACACAAATACACTTGCATGTAATATTTGAGGCAATCTGTTTCAATGTATGTAAAGAAGTGTACACACACTGAGTCTCTGTTCTCACACGTACACAGGATTGAGCCTGGTTTATCTTGGGGTGCTGCTGGACTCTAGCCTCATTCTCATATCACCTTGTTAATTCTTGCATTTATGTGCCAATTTGCTGCCATCCATTGATCTTGGCCAAATGGTCCAATTTCAGCTCTGCATATACAGTTTGGTTCTTAGTGGCCCCTCCTGATGGCTGCCACCACCAACATTTTTCCTGTAGCTAGCCCTTGAGATTTTGTTCCAATTTCTCTGAAGAACTGTGCTTTGCACATGAAAGCTTATACTTTGAATAAAACTTGGTTAGTCTTTGCCACCATAATCAGAATGAAGAGACGGACACCAATGTGGATTTAACAAGGGCCACTTCATTAATTATTTATAATCAAACAACTGGCGAGGGGCTGCTAAAATGTACTGAGGAATATGACTGGTGTCAAACTCATGACCACCTTCATCTCCTTCTGGGCAATGCACCTTCCCTGATCTTGAGCCACCCAATATAGCTCTCGACCAGCGGCTTGGCATATTTAGGAGAACCCCCTGGCCCACCACCCCAGAAGCTGCAAGGCCTGCTGAGATAGGCCGGGCCAGATTGTTCTAAGGAAGATCA
Source organism: Gekko gecko (assembly GCA_029375565.1). Taxonomy (NCBI): domain Eukaryota; kingdom Metazoa; phylum Chordata; class Lepidosauria; order Squamata; family Gekkonidae; genus Gekko; species Gekko gecko. The sequence goes on from JAPDNY010000013.1 coordinate 45,406,812, forward strand.
CCCCTTCCTGGCCTTGAGCCACAAAGGCCCAAAAGCTGTTCTTGGAAGACCCTTTAATTCCTTTATAACAATGCCCAGGTGCTCACCATTTTCAACTTCCTGATCGCGCTACCCCACCATAGCAAAGGCCAAGCCTCTGCTTAGGCCTTCACGCCCACCAAGCAATCCAGCCCCAACAGCAGCCCTCACCTCAAATCTGCCAGAAATATAGTATTGCCCTTGTTAGAGAGGTGCACCCTGTCCCTCCTATACAGGTCCATTAACTTGACCCATATATCAGGGTGCAACAAGAAGAGGCCCAAGCTGCCTTCCAAGGCATTTCTAAGCTGTTGATTGGCATTTCATCTCACCTAGCCCAATACCTTGGAACCCCTAGGCTACGCCACACCTGGCACAGCCCAATTGCAGACAAGACCAGCTGCACCCCAGGCAAGTGGCTGTCTTTACACCTAGTGGGGTCCCCAAAATTGCACCAACCTGGCAGGACAGAATAGCCACCAGACTATCCGCACTGTGGCCCACCTTTCTCTTATCATTGCAAGGTCAGCCTCCGCTTGTAAGACCAGGGCCTTGCCCTTCATGACAACGCAAAATAGTCGACCAGACCAACTGCACTCCGGGCCACCTTGCCCATCATAGTGAGGCTGCATCCCAGGCAACCAGTCTGCTTGTAACACCAGGGCCTTGCCCTTCATGGTGAGGAAGAATAGCCACCAGACCATCTGCATTCAGGGCTACCTTGCCCATCATGGTGAGGCTGCCCCCAGGCAACTGGTCTGCTTGTAACACCAGGGCCTTGCCCTTCATGGTGAGGAAGAATAGCCACCAGACCATCTGCACTCTGGGCCACCTTGCCCATCATGATGAGGCTGCACCCCAGGCAACCGATCCATTTGTAACACCAGGGCCTCGCCCTTCATGGTGAGGCAGAATAACCACCAGCCTATCTTCTCTTATCATCACAAGGTTGTTGCGGGCTCCTGGTCCTTCTAATGGCCAGCCGCCTGTCACCATCCCACTTGCACCCGAGACCGGTGGCCCGGACATCGGCTAGCCCATGCTACCAATCCCTTGGGGGTGGCATGCCGGGAGCCAAGGGACGGAATCCAAGGAAGGAGGAAGGGATGGCCTTAAATTATGGGATCTTCAGAGGGTTGCTCCACCACTCTTCCCACCCTGGGGATCTGGCCTCTGACCGTTAGCACGGTCCAGCTCAATGTCCGCTCTCTTGCTTTTACTTCCTTCGCTGTAGCCAGCCCAGCCTTCCTCCTCGGCCTTCTCCACACCTTTCTTTTATTACCCCCTCATTCTCCTGGTCCTCCCTCACCTTGGCCCCACCCCTCCCTAAAGGTTGAGATGCCACTGTTCCTGGCCCCTCCCTCCCAGCCTGCTCTGGGGCATCAGCACACCACTCCATCCTCGCTGCTCCTCTGACTCACCTCAAGGCTGTCCCCACCCGTCTTCATCACGGGCCAGGTTGGGCTCACCCTGCAGCTGTGGGCTGCAGCCACGCCTTGTTCCCCACCCCCAGGACCACCCCTCATCCTCCGGCATGTCCCTGCACTCCCGCTGTGGCTCTCTCCTGCTCGTTCGCTGTTGCATTGCCCCTGCTGTTATCTCTGGCTCCTGGCAGGGTGAATAGGGGGGGGTTCCCGGCGCAACTGCTGCCTTGCCATGCCTTCCTTTGCCCAGGAGCTCCTGGCTGGGGCTGGGACAAGGTCAGCCTCCACTTTAACATGAGGGCCTTGTCCTTCATGGTGAAGCAGAATAGCCGACCAGACCATCCACACTCAGGGCCACCTTGCTCCTATCATGTCACACAAGGGCCTTGCCAGCCAGACTGTCCACACTCAGGGCCATTTTGCTCTTATCTTCACAAGGTCTGCCTTAGCTTGTAACACAAGGGCCTTACTGTCCAGGGAGTCCTCTTGGCCCAGTGGGTGGCCCAAAAGACCATGCTGTGGCTGCAGACATTGATTCTTCATCTTGCCCCTCAGCCAGCAGCACCTGAAGGAAAAACCTCATTAATAACTTAAAACTTTGCAATTCCATTCTTTGAACACTAGACAAAAACCCACCACAGCTCACTGATCCACAGTGCCACCCTCCAAAAAAGGAGTGCAGTGACTAGAAAAAGGTCCTGACATGAACAAGGTCCCACTGACACTACCACATGGCAAGGGAATGTGTAGCCCAGAGCAGCTGCAGTGGAAGTGGTACCAAACTTCACCAACTTGCCCAAAGCCCAGGCACTAACTGCCACAAACTGGTGCCTGGTCAGTGAAGTTCCATCCACATGCCTAAAACGTTAGCTGTCATAACTTGAAGTGCAGTGACACCCCAGGTCGCAAAATGACCCTTTTCTATGCCAGTGAAATGGGTTGCCTCTGGTCCTCTAGAGCTTCCTTTCCCCAAGACCTTCATAGAGTGCTTTAGAAATTCCACTACATTTACTCAGCAATGTTTGATTTTGCACAGTCATTGTGATTTGCAAGGCACTGCCCAATAGTCAAGGGCTTATGTTTACACTGATCAAGTGAAATAACTTATTGATATTCCTGGGTAGCAAAGGAATTTATACAGCAATGTTTGCATTTGCACAGCCATTGTGATTTGCAAGGCACTTCCCAACGTTCATAGGGCCTATGTTTGTACTGATCAAGTGAAATAACTTATTGATATTCCTGGGTAGCAAAGGAAGTCCACCCCCTTTAAAGGGATGTCTGGTGACGTTATTTACTGTCATGCAATAAAAACTGCAGCTGCACATTTTCACGCATTAAGTCTCTATAAAGCAGACAAGACTTAATTCATTGGATTGTTTGGCAATCCTGCACCCTGAAAGATAGGAATTGAGGCCTAGAATTATCATCGTCTAAGGTCCATACCAGAAGAGAGTGTCTCTGATTCAATTCCAAATCCACTGGATTGTCAAACTGTGGAAACATTCTCTCAGCCTTGGAGTTCCTTAAAGAACTTTTACACAGGCATTCATTGTTTTGAAAGTCAGGAGACTGCTCCCATAAGGCATTCTGAAACACTTCTTGGTGTTTAATCTTCCTCAGTTCTACTAACAACTGAGACCCATCATAATAAAAAGTTAGCTTGGCTTTTAAAACATAAGTGCCAATCTACAATGTTGTAACTTTAAAAACCTGTATAATATTTTATTTGTTTGTTTGTTTAAAAAAAACACCATACCCCAAAGAGTGCACAGTACCTATAATTTCTTAGAGGCACTGGGTTCCTGTCCTAAAGACCACGGTCAAACACACAATCAATGTGCACTGGCTCCTTTTTATAAACAGGTGTATGCACATGCATGCAAGCTGTATGTTCATTCATCGTAATGGACACATGTCCTCAGTGGACCCTATCCCATATATACATGAGTAAGACTGGGCTGCCATGCCTGAAAGTAGCTTCTTTCCTGGCCAAGTGAGTGGGCAGAACAGCTGTCTGTCCCCCTAGCTCCCAAAGCCCTGCTGGTCCTTGGCTGGGTCTTGCTTAATCCTCGCCCTTACCGGAACCTCACTGGAAGCCATCTGCCTCATTTTTTATTGCTGTGGCAGTGCTGCTGCATTCTAGCTGGCACCCTCCACAGCCTGTCACAACAACGCAACTCCTCCAGGCCATGTCACCTCACTGGACCTCCTTTTAAAGACAAATGTGCTATCAAACCTGTGTAAAAATGCTCATTAGGACTAAACAAAGACATAGAACGATGTGCTGGCTTTCAAATTCCCCAGATCATAGCATCAGGTTGGAAGTCACACTGTACCACTGCTTAAAAAAAAAAAAAAAAAAAGTACCAATGATGTACTGCAATGAATATTGTTGAATCCTAACACATAAAAAGACAAAGCCAATTCACTGACTCAGAGGGCCTTCACACTGTCAAATTCACATGTTGCTGACAAGGATTCCTGCACAAAAGGAAACCCTTAGAAATTCAGCTGTTCTCCATTCAGATTACACTTGATTTCACCCACCCACACTAAGTGCTCAATCCAGCTACCCAGTTCCAAGTAGCCGTTCCCATTGGCTGTACTCCCTCACCTCAAATACTGTTTCTATTTGTAATTTATGGTCAGATACCATTAAAGGCTTCTATAGTATTCAGAGAAGAAGAGAAGACTGGATTTATACCCTGCTCTGCACTCAGAGTGGTTTACAATCTCCTTCCCTTCCTCTCCCGACAAAAGGCACCCCTAACCCTAACCCTATCCCTGACTAGAGAGGAAATAGCATTAAAATTATTAGAGGCAGCAGAAATGGACAAGTTAACCACGTTAATTAATGGAAAGGATGAAAAACTATTTAAGAAAAGATGGTCCACAGTTTATAAATGGTGGGAAAATAAAGGTTTGTAGAAGACCCCAAATACATGTACTAATTATGTATGTAACTGCTGATGTAATGTGAAATAACTTTATAAATATAGTTCTTGTTGTTGTTTTTTTTAAAAAAGGTACCCCTTGGGGTTGGTTGGGGCTGAGAGAGCTCTGACAGAACCGCTCCTGAGAGAACTATGGCTGATCAAAGGTCACCCAGCTGGCTTCATGTGGATGAATGGGGAATCAAACCTGGTTCCCCCATATTAAGAGTCCGCTGCTCTGAACCACTACACTGGAAATACATCCATTTGCCTTAGGGCCAAGTATTGTAATCTGAAGATTGGCAATTTATATTATCTTTCTCTGAACAGAACCATAAAATGCTATCTTGAATAGAAATCCCTGTCTACCATCTCAGATATAAATAAGCCCTGCTGCAACTTTGGAGCAGCTGGCACAAGAATTGCACTTTGGACTAGGACAAAGCATATGTCCCCTTGAAGGGGAGAGTCCGCTGAACATGGGGGTATATGAAGTGTGGGGGTCCAAATCTTATTTTGGGGTTCAGCGCTTTCAAACTCTCCTCAGTGTTTTTGGATGAATTCATGAATAAGACGTAAATGAGGAATGAATAAGGAACTGAGAATAGGGACCAACTTCAGCCTCATAATATTTTGCCATCTCAGTATCCTACATATGTGAACCAGGCCTTTAGAATGGGGATCTGCCAAGAGAGGAGGATTAGGAATGCAAAATACCAGGGCCCTGGTTGTTTTCCTGGCCCAAACAGCCCAAACAGCCATGTCTGCCTCATCTTTCTCTCATGCAACAGCAAGGAAGCAATATGCACAACATTTGTTAATCTGAGCCAGCATCTTAATTTTCAGGGCTTCAGCAATAGCTGGAAGCTTCTCTATGAACCCAGAATCAATCACTTTTAACCTTTTTATTGACTTCAGATCATAGTAGGTACTCTTCTACAGCAAGAAGATATACACTGTTTTCCAGTTGGGTGAATTGTTAAAGTAAGAGATTCTAGATTCCTGGAGCAGATTGGTCCCATACCTCCTAATCCCTTAAACATTTGTGAATTCCTTCCTGCCCTCTTGGTTTTACCATGCTGAGAAATAAACCCCACTGAGTTCAATGAGGCATATTTCCTTTGGCTCTTAGCAACGTTGTGTAGGATTGCTCGAACATAGCCTTGATCATGAACAATGTTCAATAGATACCCAAATTGTGCACAGAGAAACCACTTTCTGTTCATTACTGGTTTTCTGGATAATCCTAAACCTGAAGGAGCCTTGTACAAAAGTGTCTCTTCTGGAGATGTAACTTTCTCTCTCAAAGTAGAGGACAAATGAAAGGGCAAACTAAGTACTGCACTACAAACTCAGCTGAAAAAAAATCACTCTTCATCCTCCCACCTTTTCCTTTCGTTTGTAGCCACCAGAGAATACAGCTGTCTCACGAAAGGTCTGACACCTCAGAGCTTATTAAAAGAGAATATTCAGTGTCTCCAAGAGGCTAGATTCCCCCCCCCCATTTTGTGATGTGTGTAGCCGTACAATTGTAGTGCTATATCTCTTCTGAAGGGATTCCATGGGAACAGAAGAAAGGAGGGAAAATATAGCTGCATGCAACACAGGTTCTTTTTGAACATTAAAGGAAGAGGAGAAACAGAAAAAGAATTTGTGACACTGGAAATGGACATTCATTTAGTTAAAGATGGTTTGTGATGTCCTGTGGATCTGAGCAAGTCCTGTGGTCAAATCTCTGTCACAGATTTGTTGGCTGGGATCCAAAGAATTGCATTACTGTGCTGTTCTAATGTATAATAGTGGTAGAACTGTCAAGCCCCTAGTGAGGTTGGAAACAGAGGGATGACAACCAGCCCTGTCTAGCCTCTCTGTTCACCTGACAAGGTTTGCTGAGGGAAGTGACAGACTGGGAGGTCCCCCCATCTGCAGTAAGAGACTGTGGGGAGTCTGTATTTTTCCTCCATCCAAGAGTGAGATAGGCCCAGCCTAGCCCTCTTCCTCATTCCATTGCTGCCTTGCCTTACCACCATGCTGGTGTACAAGGATGGTGGGTAGCAGTTTCCTGCCCTGCCTGGCACTGTTGTGGGGGGCAAGGAGGGTGGGTGCTGCTGTGCCACACCATGCAGCCTCCCGCTATCACTGCAGGTAGGGGAGCAAAGAGGGTAGACAGCAGCTTCTTGCCACCTCACTGTGAGGGGAGGAGAGCAGTTGGGGGGAAGAAGAGCAAGCTAGGTGGTGACTGCTACCTAGGATGCCCAAAATCCTTGGGCGAGCCCCATTGGGGGCTCCATGTTTCTCAGGTACTCTGGGGGTTCATTCAAATCAGGACCATGGTCAATAAGGAGGGAGGGGTTTAAGCCTCCCCTCAAATTGCTTACCCAACCTGAAATGGCCCTGGGATACTGCTGTTTTCACCATGTGTAGCCTGTTACTTCCAAACATAGGGAGCCCCAAATATAAGGAACAGCTGTTCCCCAAGGCTATTTCAGGCTGGGATATGATTGTAGGGGAAGCTTCAGCACCCTTTCCCATCTACCAAGGTCACAATTCAAATCTGCACAACTGTAAAGCACAGAAATCCCAGACCACATTTGTCAATTCAATCCAAGGACAGATATGAGAAAAGTATAATGTATAGTTACACTGTCAGGAAAAACTGGTAAGTTGCTTGGGAAAGGGAAAATCTGGAAAAGATCTCCTTTTCCAGTTCCTTCTTCACATGTTTTCATTGGATCCCACCCATTGGCAGGGCTCTTTATGTAGCAGGAACTCCTTTGCATATTAGGCGACACACCCCTAATGTAGCCAATCCTCCAAGAGCTTACAGTAGCCCCGGTAAGAGAGCTCTGTAAGCTCTCTTGGTATACAAAATGTATGTGGTATGTGGTATTTAGATATACAATATTAATTGTTTGTAGATATGAAAGTAGCTTATTGACACACATATAATGTTGAGAAATGCATGCATTTGATGGGGAAAATGTGGAGAGAGGAAACAGAAAATGATATGAAAATAAAGAGTGCAGGGCTTGATTCACATGGAAATTAAATGAAATCAAGACTGGGATTTTAAGATCAAAACTGATACAACCTGGTAATTAAAAACCATCTTCACTGCATTGGCCATCAGAATTATGAATATACAAGTATTATATACAATACAAGGATTTGTTAGGGGGCATCTCATTTCCCCTCCCCCTCCCCCTTCCTTGAAAGCCCCTATAGTCTCTCTCCTTTTCTGCTTTGTTCTCTTCTTCCCACCCATCAGTCAACCTACCTTTATCCACTCCCCTGTCTTCTCCTTATCCTCATTCCTTCCCCCTGGCAGCCTCTACTAGAGAATATGGACAAGCTGAGCAGTGCCAGGTGCCAGGCCAAGCCTGTTGCTCTATGCTAGCCATTGGACCAGGCACAATTGTGCTGCAGAGAACCTGCAAGGACTTACTTTCCCTTTATCCCCCTCCCTACACTATTTCTTCTTTCCCTCCTCCTGACAGTCCCCATATCCTCACCTTTCCTTGCTTTTTCCTTTCCTTCCCACCCACTTACTTTTTTATCTGTCCTTCATATTCAGCTCTGTTTATTAGTTATTTACTTCCTTTATACCCAGCCTTTCCTCACAATGGCGACACAAAGCAGCTCACAGCATTCTTCTGTCTTCCATTTTATCCCCACAACAACCCAGTGAAGTAGTTTAGGCTGAGAATGCATGTTTGGCTCAAGGTTACCTAGTGAGCACTGTGGCACAGTGGGGATTCAAACCTGGGTCTCCCAAGGCCTAGTCTGACACTCCTAACTGCCCATTCAAACATTACAAGCGGAAAGTTTCTGTTGAGGTTTTCCCATCTATCTGCACCCCTGTCCTCATATGACGGAACACAAGGGGCTGTTTGGATCATATACGGGACACAGCAGCTATTTTATGAGGTAAGGTAAAGTAAAGGTAAAGGTTCCCTTGCTCGAAAGCCAGTCGAATCCGACTCTAGGGTTGCGGTGCTCATCTCCGTTTCAAAGCCGAAGAGCCAGCGCTGTCCAAAGATGTTTCCGTGGTCATGTGGCCGGCATGACTAAACACCAAGGCGCACGGAACGCTGTTACCTTCCCACCAAAGTGGTACCTATTTATCTACTTGCAATTTCTTGCTTTCGAACTGCTAGGTTGGCAGGAGCTGGAACTAGAGACGGGAGCTCACTCCGTCTTGCGGCACCCGGGTCTTGAACTGCTGAACTACTGACCTTCCACAGCCTGCAGTTCAGCATCTTAACCACTTGAGCCACCGCAGCTCCTTTTTATGAGGTAAACTCAGTGACTAAGTACAGAGAGGCCTGGTGATGTCCTGGGATGGAGCTTGGTAATACCATACACAATGCATCCCACATAGCTCCAGTCAAGGTCTGTTCTAACTGAACTGTGCCTGGTCTCTGACCTTTCAAGTGTTCTGAGATATCTTGACTTTATTAGGCTGTCCTTGTTGTCACCAGAGCCATTAGTTATGACATGGGATACTTACACCACTTCTGCTGCCTAGATAATTGTCACTCGAGAGTTACAGGGCAGTCTCTAACTGTGAACCCTGGACAACCACTCCACATTTTACTAGATGAGTGGCTATAGAGTGGCTCTCAAGTGGCAATTGTTTACAGATGGTTGAAATTCTGTGCTTTTGGCCATCTACTTCTGACAGGATGTACTTGACAAAAGAGCTGTCTACATGTACTCATTTCTCAAATCTAACAGGTCTGTAACTGAACAGGAGAGTTCACTGTCCCCATGCAGACTTAGTTGCACCCCACTGCAGAAATCACAGATGCTCCTGATTTTTTTTTTAGACAAGTGAATAATTTATGTTCTATTCAGAATTTTAAAAAATTTTTGCATGATTAAATACGCTGAATAAATTTTGCGAGAGGCAGCCTGAATTACAATTAAGTAAGTGGAGGGCTATTTTTACTACTAAGTATCTGGAGGCATTTAAACGCTCTTTTAAACAGTACTGGATAACTAAGACGTTTTTATTAGGCACCAAGATATCTAATTCTCAGTGGCCAGATCTGTGGATATTTAAATCTGGAGACTGGGGCTAAGGACAGATATGACAGGTCTCCCTACAAGTATAAGAAAAGCCCCAGATTTGCAGAAAAATTTGAAATCTTTTAAAAAAGTAACACTGGGAGTGTTAACCCCACAAAAATGATAGAAGGAGCACCTGTAGCTACAAGAAATGGTTGCCCTCAGTATTGTGCAAACACAACAGTATTGCTGACTTTCAGTCCTTGGATTCTCGCAGTAAAAAGGAGTGTTAAGGGCAGGGCCTGTTCCATGGCTGTTTTGGCTTTTGAGGGAGGGCTCATTGTGGCCAGGCTCTGCAGCAACTACCAGGTGATGAAGTATCACAGGAGTTCCCTCTAAGCTGAGTTAATGTGAGCTAGCTCACAGTTTTTTAGCCTCCGGCTCACACATTTTTGCCTTAGCTCAAGAAGGACAGCAGAGCAAACTGATTTATACAGTAGCCCAATTGCTCACTCACAACGTTAATGCCAGTAGCTCACAAAGTAGAATTTTTGCTCGCAAGACTCCACAGCTTAGAGGGAACATTGCGACTTGCACATCTCACCTGGCTTCTTGCTGGTAGTGATATAAGCTGCTTGGGATTCCTATGGGAAGAAAGGAGGAGGGTATAAATGAAGCAAATAAAACTGATGCATTTCCTTGATGGGGAGAGAAATAATACTTGGGAGGGAGATGAAAAGACATAGGAAAATAAGTTGTTGTTTAAAGTCTGTACTTCAATAGAAAAAACAGATGATTTTCTTTAGGACTACATTTGATTAAAGTAGTCCTAAACTGTGATTGTAAAAATTTGTTTTTATGTATTTATATGTACTCTGTTTTATTTATGCTGTAAGCTGCCACAAACTCCATGAGGAAGAAAGGTGGCTAATGAAAATTTAAAATAAATAATGGCCTCAATATAGGGTCTCTGGAGAATTCTGGGGAATGTTGTCTGGCATGCTATTCTGGGAGCCAATGGGCTGTTCGCATGAGTTCAGCATTCTATGGTTCAGATTTCCCTGTATCTCCTCAGAATAATATTTGCAGCCACACAGGGCAACAAGGCTTCCAATCTGATGGCTGCTGGTTCAAACCCCAGGAGTTCCTGAAAGCAAGCAAGGTTGTATAGCCAAGTCTTACTAGGCCAACCTGGGTGCTTCATCCAATATTACACACTAGTTTTAGTGTGCTCTGTAACAATTAACCTTCTGATACTAGTTAAAACAATGTAATAGGCCATGTCCTAAGCTAATGGTGTTTAAACAGGTCCAACTTGGATTGCTAAAATTCCTTTAGAGAATACCTGGGAGGATTGCCTGCAATGCATAGCCACAGTAGAGTACTGAATATATTCTAGAGTACTTCATATGCACACGGAATAGCAGTGGTGTCTAATAGACCTGACTTGTTGTTCAGTCGCACAGTCGAGTCCGACTCTTCGCGACCCCATGGACCAGATTACGCCAGGCCTGACTAGAGGTGTGCATAATAGAACTCCCAAGCCAAAAATATACACACAAAAAAAATGCTGTTTCAGGTTGTTACTTTGGGTTCCTGGAATGGTATTAGGAATTCAGGACTCTGTCTGAAACAAAATAACCTCCCTGAAACTCTGTATTGTTGTTTCAAGCCTTGTTTGTTTGGGTTGTATACCACAAAATGCATCATAGAATACTCTGCAACTCATTGGTCTTCTATACCAGATGCACCTTCCTTAGGTATTAAATTGATGTTTAAAGTGCTCATTCAGGGCTCAGAGTTTTCATGAACCTAACATGTGACAGATCACATCTGCATGACTGGACTTGCAGTCAGATGTATACTGGGGGAAGTCATCTCAAAGAGCTCTCTTTTGCTTGGTGCTGTGAGGGAGTGCTGTGAGAGAAGAGAAGGTACTTCCAATTTCCAGCACAGCCCATGTTCACCAGCAGAAATGACATTGGGTGCGTGTGGGGAATTTTGCCCCCCTTTTTGGCTCCATGTTCCCTTCCTAAGTGATATGATGAAAATCATCATCAACCCTTTCCTGTCTTGTCTATCTAGCTATAAGGATGTAGCAATGTAGCTCTTTGTTATTTTACCCCCAAGTACCCTTTTCCCATGCTAATGTTAAAGTAAACTTTTCTACTTTTTATATTCACATGGACTCAGTCTCTCAATACTTACTCTGCTGACTAAAATGATTTTTACTCTGCTTAATACAAACTTTCTTTAAGAATCAAACCCAACACTAAGGCACATGGAGCCAGAGAAAAGACGTGAAAAGCCCTGCTCATTGCCATTTCTGCTGGTGAAAGCAGGGGAGGAGGGAAACCAGAAGCTACCCCTCCAGTGCTCCCATACAGTGCCAAGCAAATGAGCTCTATTTAAGGTGAGTCTGACTGAGATTCCAGTCATGCAACTATGATCCCACACCCAGGTCCGGCTGGAAGGGTTTCTGTGCACTAGGCAGGGTGCAGATGCCAACTTCCCAGTGGGTCTGGAGACCCGCCATGCCGTCCCCACCTCCTCTCCCCCCCAAGGGGGAAGGGGGAGGGCGGGCAAGCTGCAAGCCAGGGAAGGGGTGGAGGTTTAAACCCCCACCCCTTCCGTCCCAGCGCCAGCTTGCCTGCGCACCCTGCAGCTGCGGGGCGCGCCAGCAAGCCAGGGAAGGGGTGGGGTTTTTTGGTGGGGGTGGGGGGCTTTTGGCACCCCTAAGGGCCGGCGCACTTTAGGTGAATGCCTAGTTCACCTAGTGAGCGAGCCGACCCTGCCCACACCTGTTGGATGCAATGCTCCCTCTATGCTGTGAAGTCTCTTGAGAAAAAAATTCTATTTTGTGAGCCACTTGCATTAAAGTTATGAGCAAGCGATTCGGCTACTACATAAATTAGTTTGCTCTGGAACCATCCTTCCTGAGCTAAGATAAACATCTTTGAGCTGGAGGCTAAAAAACTGTGATCTAGCTCACACTGACTCAGCTTAGAGGGAACACTGGTTGGGCGTGCTATGTGACTGAGCCCTGAATGCAGGAAGTTTCAGAAACAGCGTCCAGTGCTCAAAGGGCAGCTCTCCTCCTACTCCAGTGATTCTGGTGAATTATGGAACAAGCCATAAATGAGAGTGTTCTTAGTAGTGGAAATACTGCACAGTTGCATCTCAGGTAAGTTACTGCTGAGGAAAATTCTCTTTGGCAAGGAGAATCAATAGAAGCTCTTCTTCCTTACTAAATCACTGCAGGGCCTTTGATTATATCAGATGAAGTATTTCTTAGGTAGTTATCTGTCTGCCTTGCATTCTATACTATTTATTTACATCACTGTTCAGAGAGGAAGAAATAGAAGGGAATTCATTTCCCTTCCAGTTTGGTACGAACAGAACTAGAAATCTCTGTTCAAATTTGTCAGTTTAGGAGACAGGGGAATATATAAGTAGTGTCACAAGACCATCATTTTGGTATGCATACTTCCACATTGGGGGGGGACACACACATGTAATTTATCTCTTTGAGGCAATTTTCTGTCCATACCAGACAGTTTACATGTTTTAAAAAATTAAAGCAATATAATAATCCAATAACAAACTTTAAAACAATTCACAAGCAGAAAGCCATCCACAAACTAAGATCAGTATCCCTGCATCTGATACCCAAAGTTTGTCCATCATGCAGCTCAGCTAAACTATGGAGTGAGGACAGCCACAGTGATGGGTTTTAATACCTTGCATTTGGATAGCATCTTGGGTTGCCACAGCAACCCAAAATGGCATACAAACATTGGCAGCAGAGACAGCACTGAGGAAAAGGGGCTGGGCGGAGAAAGACAGCCAATAGCAGCAGGATGTTGCAGAGAAGAGTCAGTAGTGGTGGGAGAAAGGAGGCAAAGGAGAACGGGCACTAGAGGAGGGGGGATGGGAAGGGGGGAAGTGACTTGTCTAAATGTGCATTAAAGCCAATTGCATAAGATGGGGGAGATCTTTTGAGCAATGGTTGCTTGGGAAGGCTAAAAAAACTATGAACTAGCTCACACTAACTCAGTTTAGAGGGAACACTGTCTCAGTCCCCCCCCCCCAAGTCTAGCTTGCCACTCTAAAAGAGCTATAACTTAAATCTGCCAGACAATCTTAGGGTCTTCTGGCTATTCCACACACAATGCCATATGATAATTATTAGGATTAGTGGCAAATTCTGACATTATCCAATACATTTTTCAAAATATTTAAGGCTTTTCATATTGACGCATAGAAAGTCACCCGATATCTGTCACAACAACTCGAGTGTTAACTAGGCTTGCCAGGTTCCCGTTGAGGGCAGGAGATTCCCCCACCCCCAGCAGGCCCTTCCTGATGCCACTCAGCTGAGCAATGGGGAAAAAAAATAGTGGAGAAGATGGGGGGGGGGGTGATGGCTCGCACCCTGACACACTGATGTTACTTCCTGTGCTACCAGAAGTGATGTTGACTTATTGTCAGGGAGCACTCTAGTTTTGCCCAAATGTGACAGTGTCCCCAATGAAGTTCTGACATCACTTCTGGTTGCACCAGAAGTGTGATGTCAGTGCATTGTGGGCAGTGTCATTATGTCACCTACAAGGGTCCAGCTGCCTTGGTGAGTCTCCCGCTGGCTGACAGCCTTGTGCTGGCAACCCTAGCTTTAATTCTGATCTGAGGGACCTGACCATACTGACCATTTCTCCTTTTCAGATCACCTAGTTAAAATAAAACTTTTTGTAACATCATTTTCCAGTCATAGATGTCTTGATAGATCTGTGAGTATCGATCCCGTTGCTGCAATCCTATTGACCTTCAAGGTAACACAGAGCTGCAAATTATATTTACACTGTCTAATTGGTGCCATTAACAAAACAAACAAACCCCTTTGTTTGGCTGCAAATGGAGAGAGTAGCTACATCACGCCAGGCATTTAGTTACAAAAGAGACCCTCCAGTGACAGGCAGATCAAAGGAGGCTTCGATTTAATCAGAGGACAAACCAGATAAACTGAGAATTGCATATGCTCCAAATGTCCCTATTTATTAGCCACAGTTCCAGTGTTCTGTTTACTCTCTCTCATGAACCACTGCACCCCCAGCAATGCCTTTTGTGGTGTTTCTGTGTCTGCGTAAAGTACTGTCAAGTCACAGACAACTTATGACGACCCCATGGGGTTGCCTTGTCAAAATTATCAAGTCCATTGGCATCTCTCAGACCAACGAAGTTTTATTCAAGCTTTTGTGTGCACGCACACTTCTTCAGATACATTAAAACAGAAGTTGCCAGTCCACACATAGAGGTAGAAAGTGAGCAGCTAATTTGCATACAGCATAATATATTTGTTTGACAGATGCAAGGACCAAACTGGAATAGCAAGCTTAGTTTACATGGTCACCATTTGTTTTTTCAGGGTTCAGCTCACTCTCAAAGGCCTCCAGAATGTACATTTCTAAAGGGTGTGGGATTGATATATTGTCTATCTCCTGTAAAGGTAAAGGTAAAGGTTCCCTTGCTCGAAAGCCAGTCGTATCCAACTCTAGGGTTGCGGTGCTCATCTCCGTTTCAAAGCCGAAGAGCCAGTGCTGTCCAAAGACATTTCCGTGGTCATGTGGCCGGCATGACTAAACACCAAAGTGCACGGAACACTGTTACCTTCCCACCGAAGTGGTACCTATTTATCTACTTGCAATTTCTTGCTTTCAAACTGCTAGGTTGGCAGGAGCTATCTCCTGTACATGCATGCAAATGAATGCACAAACAGTAAAGCTCAGCATTGCAGACTGGGCCACATTGCACATTGCAACTGCTGAATATAACTAGAACTTCTGGTAATATAATCAGACTTAGATGGGTATAACTTTTTAGGACTGCAGTGTCAGGTATCCTACAAACTTTTTCCTTGGATTATGACCAATCAAATAAAATGGGATCCATACAGAAGTAGCCCTGTTTAGAATTGTTCCCTAAGTTAATTAGCTCTCTTTCCAGGCTCTTACGGACCTTGGACCAGTCACAGTTTCTCTGAGAACTCTCTCTGCCCACCTACCACACAGGGTGCCTGTTGTGGGGAAATTAAAAGAAGGTGCTTGTAAGCTGCTTTGAGACTCCTTTGGGTAGAGAAAAGCGGAGTATAAAAACCAACTCTTCTTCATTCTTTCCAGTTCTCGGCCACTTCCCTGCCTCTTAACACCACATCGCTGGTGGGCTATCAGTTATGCTGCTCTGGAGGAAGTGCAGCATAAAAATTGAATAATACCATCTTATATAAATATTCCCAGCTAGTGTAATTGCCGTGGCTTCATAACACTCTAGCGGAGCAAAATGTTTCTTGGGGCAGGATTGCTGCTATTCAGACCCAATGGGCAGCCACTGTTCATCTGCTGTAAGAACTCTTGCAGGCTGCGGCCCCAGGGAACTAGCGCTGTTACTCTCTATACGCACTGTTAGCTCATCTCAGACTCACTGAGAAGTATCACATCACAGATTATTTCATTTTTTAAAAACTGATATCTCAACCGGACGCCTTGGGTGGTCGTTAGTATGTGAGTTCACATTGCACTTTACAGGTTTTAGCAGTGCATGACAGGTCCCCCTGTGGATGCATGATACTCCACTCGCTATATCAAACCTGGCAGACATCAGAGAGGCCTAAATAGCAAACATGAAAAGCAAAGCTTATCCCACACACCCACACACCCCAAAAAGAGTTGATGAACAACAAGGACAGATTTGGTTTAAAGGAGAAAAAAAAAGAGCGGAAACTATACATTTCCTGTCATTCCATCAGAAACAGATAAGACCATTGTACACATGCTAGGGATGAGCTTGGATTCCTCAGCCCTGCTCTTGCAACCCGAATATCCTGGATTCAATTTTGCTTCTCCCTGGTGTGAACTGAAGTCACTAGACTTTATTTTCATGCCATTTTCTGTTCTCTTGCACCAGATTTTCCCCATAAAGTACATTTTTCATTATTTGGATGTCAATAAATCAGTGTTTTACATATCATGTATTGTGCTAGATAAATGATGTATATTGTACAACTAAAATATTGTACAATTTATGTATAAAGAATGTCCAATATACATATACAATAGAATGAATTTGCAAAACCAGCAGTGAAAAACACAGAACCAAAACCACTGTTAAAAATAAAGGAAAGTAAAAAGAAACAAAATAAGGGACATTTATTCATGTCTGCCCTCTGAGACCTCTCCTTATTTAAAGCATGTTTGTACATTATTTAAAATCTGTATATTGTATTCTCTGAGGGTGACTGGGGGACTTCCAGCATACTTGGAATTATATATCACTTCTTCAATAGCAGTTTTAAAGAGCATGAAAAACTGCAAGCACAAGCATTATGAATTGGGGGGAAAACCCAACCTTCCATGATTTTAAAAGAACTCACTACAGCAAAGATTATAAATAATGAAATTATAGTATTCAAACCAATGCAGAAGGCACATTAGACAAATATGAGGGAAGGAGAAAAATAAATACAAAAGTTGAGAAAAAGTAACACCTCTATATGCCACCAGCCATGTTTGGTGGGACTAGGTAAATGGCTGTAAGGAGGGAGTTCCACAAGTAAGGTGCTGCTGCAGAGAAGACCCTGCCTGCAGAAGTCAATCACATTCACTTGGAAGGTGGGGGTATATACAACAAGACCTGCATAGATGATCTCAGTTGTTGGCTGATATGAGAAAGGTCTGTGTATTGCACCTTCTGTCAAATATTGGCACCCAAGAGAAGAGAAAAGTTCATCCTTACTATTATTCATACCGATTCCCTTCAGCAAAGAACTCAGAGCAGCATGGTTCTCCTCCATTTTATCCTCACAATAAACTGATCAGGTAGATTGTGCTGAGAGCAGATGACTGATCCAAGGAAACCCACCAAGCAGGGTGGGGCAGCTGCCAGGGCCCAGAGTCTCTGGCAGGGCCCATTGTTGCTGATATCCCCTGCATGCTCACTTGCTAGCACCCCACCATTTATGTACCCTGTGACAAGCGCTGCCCAGGCTCACTAGAGAAAGTGCTGCAAGCAGCTGTGAGCATGGGCAGTGGGAGGGAGTTATGAGCTGGTGAAGGAAGAACACACAAGCAGATGGGAGGCAGATGGGAGGCATGTGGGTGGGAGGGTGGGAAGGAAGGCACGATAAGAGGCCCGGGTGATGGCCAGAAGATGGGGGGACCCTGGGAATTCTCCCCAGGGCCCCCCAAACCTGGAACAGACCTTGCCACCAAGTTTCATTGCTGATTGGGGATTTGGGCCTGAGATTCCTAGATTAATCACAGAACACTAAAGTAGCACTTCACAGGTTTGGTTTCCTTTAAAGGAAAGTGAGTGGAGACATATAGTGTCTTGGTAATATTTACAAATATAAAAGCAAGGACACAATGGTAATCTTCCAAGGTAGAATATCAGCTACCCTACACCTGACCCCCTGCAAGCTGCACACACCGAACGTACAGGGAATCTCACCCTGCCACCCACTCCACTACAATCTCTCCAAGTTGGGGGCAGATTACATTTCTGGGGTCACAGTTATGGACCCCCAAAAAGGTCTCCCACCTCTCCTGAGTGTGAACACTTCTGTGTGCCATGAGGGTGAAAACAGGTGCAAAGGGTGCTTGACATGGGGCAAAGAAGTCCTCCACCCCCTGCATACCACAGGTCCCCATCCCCAGACACCAACCCATCCTGCCAGCCCACTGGAGCCCAGCCCTAGCAGGGCATCACCGGGAGTCTTGGAGCCTCCTTGCCCTGCTCTGATTCTGGGGCTCTCCACAGAGGCAAAAAAGTTGTCAGCACTGCCAGAGACATCGGGGCTGTGATCATATGTACAATTAGTCCCGCCATAGGCATGAATGCCAGGTGGATTTAAAGGGCATGATCAGACAACAACACCTGGGAAGTTCCCCACAGCCATTGGTAGCCCATTCTGCTCTGCTGCAGAAGTGGAGTTAAAAGACACTGGGGAAAATTTGTGTGTTGTGGTTGTGACGGGCCATGGATAGACTTTCCCGTCTGATCACTCCAGCATGCTCTCATGGCATCAGGAAGGTCTGATCAGGCCATCCCAACTCTGCACCCTTGTTTTTCCCCCTTCTCAGTATGCACATCATCGCAAACTCCATAGGGAGCCTTCAGTGCAGAGATGTGATTCATCCATTCCTCGTTTAAGCACATCGGAAACAAACACAACCCCCTCCCCCCAAAAAATGACTCACCCGTGGTTGCATCTGATCATGCAGTGGCAGGCTGCTCACACTAACTCAGCCTAGAGGGAACTATGGAGAGGAGGACTCTGACAGCAGTGATTCAGAGGATGGGGAGAAAGCCCACAATTTAGAAACATTTTCACACCTTCCCCAGTGAACCCTGTGTGGCAGAGAGCCAGGTGTGCCACATCCATGTCTGGAGGGGTGCAAATCCCCAACACTTCTCCTCCTCTGTCCTTTGCAAGAACCTGCTAAGAGTGCATCCAACTATGTTGCTGCTGGAGGAAAGATTGGCAGCCAGTGGGAGGAAGAAGAGGCCCACTCCCTCTTAGCAGGTAGAAGCAGAGTGGGAGCAGGAGGCCCCTCCAAGAAAGGCTCCCTGCACTCAGGCCACTGTGGGTGGGTCATCAAGGTGGGCCACCCTCCAAGAGTTCAAAAGGGCTAGATGGAGGGCCCAGGAAGCAGTCATTGGCAAGATGATTGCTGTGGATGGCCAGCCCTTCTCCCTTGTAGAAGACATAGCCTTTCACTGGCTGCAGTGGTGATAGTCAAGGCTCAGCTCTCCAGAGCACAAGGCAGAACCATGCACTTCATGGCAGACCTCTGAAACAGTCAGCAGACTGTCAGGGCATGGCCCAGGCACCAGGAGGGGACAGTCCTGCCCTTGGAATCTGAAGTGATCACAACTAATAAAAGTGTTTGCTTTTAAGATTAACTTTCATGCAAAAGAGTGCTTTACTTTGCATCGTCCTTGTAAGATTTAGTCTGATCCATGCTATTTCCTCCCCTGGCCTTTTTGGCTTCTGTTCTCTGGGTCTAAAAGTGTGGTGTGTGAGGGAGGGGGGCTTTTAGCTTCCCTTTTCCCCTATTTTCTAGGTTGTCCTGAGGCCCTAGATGAATATTGGAGTGCCTGCATGCCCACCTGTTGTCATAATGCTCAGTGGGTAAACTGCGTCAATCACTATTTCTCCACCTAGTCTACCTCACAGAGTTGTTATCAGGGTAAACTGGAGAAAAGAAGACCCATGTATACTATTCTGAGCTACCTGGAAAAATGAGATAAAAATGTACAAAGACAAAATGTAACAATATGTCCAGTTAGGGAGGAGAGCTTGATCACATCCAGTGCCAGTTCTTCTGCATGTAGGCCTGCCACCCACAGAAGGATGGATCAAGCCAGTGGTGGTGGTGGTGGTGGTGGTAGCTATTTGAAATAGAATGAATAAAAGTTGCATTAAAAAATCCCAAGTCCAAAAAATGCTAATATCTTCAATGTCTGCAATAAAGGATTCAGTGCAGTGATTTGCCATTTTTGTGCAAGCTTCAGCAAAGATTTATGTTGCTGCTTACTAATTTATATGCCATAATTAGAGGTTTAGGAACTGTCTGGATGGAGGGGCATTATCTGTTGGCACAGAAGTTAATTATGGGCCAGAACTAATTTGTGTGTATGCTTGTTATTAAGAAGGGTGTGTGTGAATGTACGCATCTATGATAAGACCAAAAAAACCCCACAAACCTGTGCAGAAGAACGCTAAGGACAGAACAATTTACTAATGAGTAACAACAATATAACTGGTAATAATTCCACTAGGAATACTTCATATGTAGTATTTACAAAAATCCAACAGGTAAATCCACAATTTTTTGCAACAATCCAACAGGTAAATCCACAATTTTTTCAACAACCCAACAGGTAAATCTGTAATATCATTAATCCAACAAGTAAGTCTACAATGGATGACGAAGACTCCAGATTTCAGAACTTAATTTCGAATAGTCTTCCCCAGTAGAGGCCTATTAAAGAACTCTTTAAAGACTCATAGAGTTGAAAGGGGCCAGACAGACTATCTAGTCCAACCCCCAGCCCAATGCAGGACCAGCCTAAAGCATCTCTGACAAATATTCATCCAGCCTCTTCTTGAAAGCTGTCGGTGAAGGGGAGCTAACCACGTCTCTAGGCAGAACTACTCTGACCATGAAAATGTTTTTCCTAATATCTAGCCGATACCTTTCTGCCTGTAATTTAAACCCATTACTTCAGGTCCTATCCTCTGCTGCCAACTGGAACAGCTCCTTGCCATCCTCCAAATGACAGCCCTTCAAATATTTAAAGAGAGCAATCATGTCCCCCCTCAATCTCCTCTTCTCCAAACTAAACATTCCCAAGGCCTTTAGCCTTTCCTCATAAGGCTCAGTCTCCAGACCCCTGATCATCATCGTCACTCTCTTCAGCACCCTCTCGATTTTGTCCACATCCTTTTTGAAGTGAGGCCTCTAGAACTGCACACAGTGCTCAAGACGTGGCATAACCAAGGCAGTATACAAGGGGGCTATGATCTCCTGCAGTTTTGATGTTATGGCCCTTTTAATACAACCCAAGACTGAATTTGCCTTTTTTGCCACCACATCACACTTACTGCTCATATTTAGTTTACAGTCCACTCTTATCCCAAGGATTCTTGCGCTTGTCATTTTTGTGACCCAGATGTAATACTGTGCATTTATCTTTATTGAACTGCATCCTGTTTGCAACTGCCCACTTCTCCAGTGTATTTAGGTCTTGTTGAATTTTAACTCTATATTCTTGAGTGCTACTCCTCCCAATTTGATATCATCAGCAAATTTAATGAGTAGCCCTTCTACCCCTTCATCCAGATCATTGATAAAAGTATTGAAAAGTACCGGGCCCAAAACCGAGCCCTGCAGCACCCCACTGGACATCTCCCTCCAATCTGATGAAACGCCAGTGACCACCACTCTTTGGGTGCGGTCCTCTAACCAGTTCCCTATCCACTGAACTGTCTTATAGTCTAGTCCACAGTCTTCCAGTTTGCCTGTCAGAATGTCATGGGGTAAATCACATCAACAGAGTTCCCATGATCTAGTAAGCTCGTTACATGAGCAAAGAAGGAAACCAGGATGGTCTGATAAGATCTGTTGGGGACAAAACCATGCTGAGTTCCCTGGATCACTAAGTGGTCCTTCAGATGGTATGCAGAGGAATACCAGCAACATAAGACTGGAGAGTTCCCCCTATGAATATTGACTGGCTGCCCTATTAATATTTTTCATTACAAATTGGAAAGCTGTTTTGCTGATGTTTACCTTGGAAACATTTGATGAGTCCTTAAAGAGTTCTTTAATCAGCCTTTACTGAAGAAGACTATTCAAAATGAAGTTCTGAAATCCAGAGTCTTCATTGTCCATTGAAGACTTACCTGTTGGATTAATAATATTATAGATTTACCTATTGGATTGTTGAAAACTTACCTGGTAAAATAGTGGGTTCACCTGTGGGATTTTTGTAAACACTTCATATGTAGTATTCTTAGTTGAATTACTACTAGGTTCATTGTAGACTTACCTGTTGTATTACTGAAAAATTATAGACTTAGCTGTTGGACTGTTGAAAATTTACCTGTTGGATTATTGAAAAAAATATGGATTTACCTGTTGGTTTATTGAAAAAAATATGGATTTACCTGTTGGATTTTTGTAAATACTACATAAGAAGTATTCCTAGTTGAATTACTACCAGTTATATTGTTGTTACTCATTAGTAAATTGTTCTGCCCTTTTCTTAGCATCCTTCTGCAAAGGTTTTTTTTTTTTGGGGGGGGGTCTTATCATGTTTACTGTGTAATTGCTGATTGTTTACTGTATGCATCTATGCACATGCATCAAAGGTTCTGCTTCAGGTTAGTTTCTACTCTTTCAAGCACAGATCTACCTAAACAACTCTGGCTGGTACTGAAGAGCTGACTTCCACATTTAGAATAATTATGTGACACGGCCTTCTCAAGACAGTAGCACTTCAATCTGTAGAAGGTGGATAGTATATTGAAATCTAGGGACTCTCTTAATAAGTTTTTTTTAAAAAAAACCCTGCCAGAACTAGAGATGGGCACAAACCAGCTCAAGAACCTTTGCTCTTGATTAACTTGGGTAGTTCATGGTTTGCAAACTACAGCCCAGCTATGAACCTTCACAAACTTTTAAAGCAGTTTGTGGAGGCTCATTGGGAGCAAAAAGCAGGGGTTTAAACCCCTGCTTTCTCCTCCCTGCAAAAGCCACCAAAACCTCCCTGTCGCCTAAAGATCAGAAACAGCTGAGCCATGGGGATAGCCTTCTCCAACGGTTCATCTGTTTGGGGCTCAAAACAGCTTAAGCTGCTCCCATAGCTCAGCTGTTTAAAGGGGCTTTCTTGGGCAGCCAGCTCTGCCCAAGAAAGACCATTTAAACACCTGAGTCATGCAGAGCAAACTGCTCCCGCAGCTTAACTGTTCAAAGGTGCTTTCTCGGTCAGCTAGTCCTTGGGGCTGGCTGCCCAAGAAAGCCTCTTTAAACAGCTTATTCATGGGGGCAGCCTGATCCCACGGCTCAGTTGTCCATATCAGAAACAGTTGGGCCATGGGGACAGCTTGCTCCCACAGCTCAGCTTTTTAGATCCCAAATCAACTGAGCTACAAGAGCACGCTGCCCCCATGGCTCAGCTGTTTCAGGCACGAACCTCATGAACACAGTTCAGTCCATATGTGACATGACTGGGTTCATGGGGTTCATGGTTTAGTTTGTGGTTCACCCACAAATTACAAACTGAACTGCACTTTTGTGGTTCATGCCCATTCCTAGCCAGCACTATTAAAATCCCAAATATTTTGGTTGGTTGGTTTGCTTTTTGAAGCTGAGGGGCAGAGACTCCCTGGTTAGCCTCCCTGTTCATCCTTTCACTCTTTCCCAGTACCTCAAGTATTATATCAGCACTAAACAAGGCCCAGGCTAACCCACTCATCAGATCTCAGAAGCTAAGAAGTGTTGGCCCTGGTCAGTATCTGGATGGGAGATCACCAAGGAAGTCTAGGGCTGTGATCCAGAGGCATGCAGTGACAAACCACCTCTGAATGTCTCTTTCCTTGAAAACCCTACAGAGTTACTATAAGTCAGATGACACTCGATGGCAAAAAAGAAAAAAAGAAACAAACAGGTCTGTCCAGTGTACCTTGGGAAATGTAGTCCTCAAGGTATAATTCTAAAAAAGTTGCCACTTTGTGATTATTCTGAACATAGCAATTAGCTTTGGATATCTCTGATCATAGCTGTTTCTTCTTTCCTTCTTCACTGGAGATAGCTGACTGGAATGTGGTATATTCCCCTACAAAGAAGGAGATGGATTGAATCCTGTGGTTCTTCCTTCAGCCCTGATCCAGCTATGGAGATATACACATGGAAGTAAGCTTCCACATGTGTTTCACTGGACCAAGTACCCAGAGCATAAATTCAAATGTTCACTGCAATCTGTAGCTGAATGTAGCTGCCATGTATTGATAGTATTTTTTTAAAAAAGCAACAACAAAAAACTGGTGTTTTTATGTACAGTTTATTTATTTATTTATTAATACACAAATGCATAGATTTTATGGGGAAAATTCAATGTTTGGAAACAGGAAATAGATCAAAAATAATCATGGAATAAACAGCCAAAATAACACAAGGAAGAAATAAAATTGAAGCAGGAGTTTGAGGGTTGAAACAGCAGGGATAAGAAATTCCACATGATCCCTAGAAAAGCTTATCTTTGGAAATGCTCCTTTAGAAGTAGTACATCTTTGAGTCCTGTGACTTTCTTCTCTTCCCCTTCCAGATGTGGCGAGCTTTATTTATTCTTGCCATCCACAATGTGGAAGATAGCTGGTGTTTCTTGCTCAAAACACTCTTGACTGTTATCTGCTTCACAAAAGAATGTTCTCAGTGCTTCCTTTACAGCCATACAATTATTTTTTTCCCCCTGTCGGTTTTGAGACTCTATTGAATTTATTCGTTCTCTCGCCTGACTTTTCAGCCCTTTCTCAAAAGCGTTACTTCGAAGTTAACAGGCAGAAAGAGAATTAACGAGATGAACACAAATAGCCTCCAAATGGGTTCTTTATATGCACAGCAAACTTCATGATGTACAGGGCAAGCTATTTCCTGTTGTCAAAATCAATTATCACTAAAAACAGCGGGCTTCAGGATTAACAATTTCCTGCTATTTTTCTTAAGGAAAGTCAGTGTGTTTATTCCTCAAGTGTTTTAGACCATTGCTTGCTTTTCCCAAGCACTACAAGTGCATGCTGGTTTTTCTTTTTTCATTTCCTGTTGTATGGTTTATTGAGGGTACAAAGAATGTAAGTTTCTGTTTAATTAGGTGGTACCTTTACCTGCTTCTGGTAGTTTAAATATGTGGGTGGTTTGAGTGCACAGGATTGTTATTTAAGGACTGGCTATGACTGCCAGTTCTTCTCCTGCGCTGCAAGCCAAACCTGGTACTACAGCTCGCATTCCAAAAGTACATAGCAGGAGTTCAGTGTGGGATCCAACTCTAGCCTTACAGTTCCCAACATAGGACAGATAGACTGTCTGCCTTTTCAAAATCCTTCAAAAGTAGTGTGTAAGAGAATGCACATTCATGTGCAGCTTCAGAGTGAAAAAGAAACTGCAAAGATTTTCAAAAGAAGTTAGAAATGGCTTGGATGTCACAGCTACCAGGTAACAGGCTGAACTTTGTTTTGTTTTGTTTTTAATTCTACCTGGAAAGAAAGATAAGTTCCTGTGGCATACCAGTTATTTCATAGCAGTCTAACCTATCATGAACATTCATTCACTCAATTCACTCTCTTTTTCTTTAAAGTATGGCAGTTGGATTATTGATTATAACAGGGGTGTGTATGTGGGTGTGGGTATGGGGTTGGATTGGGGTTTTTTTGTTTGTTTTAGTGTGGAGTGTTGTTTTTAATTGATGATGTTTTACCTGTGTCAGCTGTCTTGAGCCAAGTTTTGGAAAGTTTTAAAATGCCATAAATTATTTTTTAAAAAATCTGAGGACAGATAATTCAGTGCATGTATCTGAGGAAGCAGATTCTAGCCCAAGAAAGGCAATGTATTAAAAGCTTGTATATCTTTAAGGTGCTGCCAGGCTCCTTTATGTTTCATTGCAACAAACTAAGAAGGCTATCCCTGCTAGTATAATTCTGCCCTGGGAATTCTGGCAGTGTTGTGGCACAGTTTGCCTGCCCGAGCATAAGCATTGTGGTGTCAGAACAAACCTCTGCTTGTGATGGGAGCAAACATTACCTATTTATATGCTCTTATGTTCCACCCCCCCCCACTCACCCTCCAAGAGACCATTTGAAAGCTACAAGTTTTATGAATCCTCCAAGTAAACTCCAGTTTGCCTTGATATGCAAATCAAATGCACATGTCTAGACAAACTGGAAGTTGTTTTCCTCTGCACAAACTGGAATCCTAAACCACAGTTTACTCACAGTTTAGCATCCTGACTTGTGAGGCAGAAACAAACTCTGTGTTGGTTGGGTTTCTCTAAGTTGCAGGTTCCTGCAAACTGAAGTTTGATGGAAGCTTTAGGAATATAAGAAGACTCCTCATGGATCAGACCAATGGTGCATCTAGTCTAGCATTATGTTCTGCAGTGGCCAACCAGATGCCCCAGAAGCCCACGAAAGGGAGACAGAGGCCAAAGCATCCCACGTTGCTATTTCCCGGCTATTGACTCTGAACATGGCTAACAGCCATTGATAGACCTATTCTCCATGAATTTGCCTAACCCCTTGTAAAGTCATTGAAGCTAAGTACTATCTCCACATCCCCAGACAATGAGATCCACAGCCAAGAGTTCCCCAACCAGAAAGCATTTATTCACATTACATAATGAGGAGTAGGGTGAGAGGGAGGCAGCTATAGGAGAGAATATACAAGCAGAAGCAAAATTGTTCCCCAAACTATACCTATTTCCCTAACTAATCATGCAGGTGCACAACAAAAACAACAAGAGGGCACACTTATAAAAGATAGGAGGGAGGAAACCAGGAAGTTTCAGGGAAGGGACATATGACCTTAAATCCTGGATTTGAGGTCTGGAGAGGTCCAGGGTCAAACACAGCTGAGGTCCAAGGAGCAGAGTGAGGAGCCAGCTAAGCAAGGAAAAAAGCCTGTGAAATGCAGCAGAGGTTCTCAGCAGGAAACCACAGTTCTGACCAGCAGAGATCTGGACCAGGATTCTGAGGAACCATTTGCTAGTGCCTGAGGTCCTTCTTTTATGGACAGAAGATCCCCAGGGTAGATGGGGTTTGGCTTTCCTGGCTTTGGGTTTAGACAAGATTAACAGTTTGAACCTCACTGGATGATTTAAAGTTAACTGCTGTCAGACTTTGGCAGGAAAAAGTGTGTGGGGGGGAATACCTTGATTAGGTTTTTGTGAGCCAAATCTACATGGGCACAAAGAGCTGGGGTGAGGAAACATGATACTTATTTAGGTTGAAGAGAGCCAGATCTACATTGACACAAACATTTGGGTGAGTCAAGATAGCTCCTGAAACTGGATAGAGGAGAAAATATAGAGGGTATGCCCTTCTTGATTTAGTAAAAAAAAGAAAAATAGGAATTGGGTGTTGGTTAATGAAACAGCAACTTCCTTGGGCTGGGCAGAAACTTCTGGAGTATGTCAGAATGTTGGCTAATGCCTCTAGTGTTAAAAAGTCTTTTGTTATTGAGAAAAATATGTAACTGAGCTGGGGGGAGATTGCATATAATAGTTCCAGCACACCCATCCTCTTCTTTCCTGGGATTTTCCAACGTCATGGCTGTATCCAGGTGCCTTTAAAAGATTTCTCAGGTTTCAGATCCCCTTGGCACTTAGGCTGTAAAGGGAAATGGGTGACTATTTAAACAACTAAGTCCAAAATAATAGGTGGAGCCTACTATCCAAGGAGGTCACAGCAGGAGGAGAGGGTGGGGGTCCTCACAAAACCTGTCATGGAAAAACTGAGGTAAATTATAATGTTAAATGCAGACAAAAGCTTTATATAGGGAAATTGACCAATTCTGTATTCCCCCATAAGGTGTTTAGGCATCAGTCTTTGAGAACATGCTATAAATGTTTGCTGCAGAATCTCTATTCAAGGAAATCAAAACAGCACCAGCTATACTCAAAATAGTATCTTTATGCACATTTCTTCTTTTACAAATTATTTTTTTTTCCAGACGGAATGGAAAAAGAGCTATTGATCAGATATATAATAATGAAAGAAGTTGTAAAGTAAAGCAGGTGGTGCTTCAATTAGTAGCAAAGAACACCGGAAAGGGAGGGCTATCAAAAAGAGAATCATGGAAAATTATTGCATCTGATAATTAGGTAGGAAGATGATAGATAGATGATAGATGATAGATGACAGACAGACAGACAGATGACAGATACTGTTCAGGACAAGAAACTATCACGAGCTGAAAAACTAGGACAGTATTAACAAAAATATGAATTTCTTTATGGTTGGATGCATAGAAATAGCTAATGACATGTGGCTACATGTTAGTGTGGATATTCTTAGCATATATGATACCAAAGTGATATGTTTGGTATACATTTCTCCTAATGTTGAATCCTCTTAAGGAATGTGATCTTTTTAACCTTACTTTAACTCACTTTTATTGTCTGGTGTCCTTCTTTTGGGGTTTGGGGCAATTTGGTTTCATTATTTTTTTAAATACTCATTTTGCTGTATTCTCTATTTCCTTCATTGGTTTTTGTTTTCTCCTTGGTGTCAATGAGAAGTACATTTCAATAACGTACAGTTTGGACGTGTCTTCTTTATTTTTCCATTCAGCCTGAATGAAATTCATAGGGATTGTATCCTCTTCCCAAAGAATTATTCCTGCCAAATTTTAAGAACAGATAATACACATTTTTAAGGTATTAAAATTCTCACCTCTGGAGAAGACAGAGGAAGGAATTTAGAACTCCCAAACAGTAGGCACTGTTGCAGAATGGGAACATTTGGCACTTCATGCAACACAGGCAGAATTAGGGAGAAAGGAGAAGGAAACACTTGATACTCTAAGAAAACTGTAGTCTTAAACCTGCAGTCAAAACTGCCTCTTTGCTCATTGTTTAGACAGTGATTGTGAGTGCTTGACAGGAACCAAACATTGGAATAATAGGATATAATGGACATACCTGTCACACCCTGGAACCTCGGTTGTTCTTCTGTGGACTAAGCTCCTCCAGGGCTTGATGTCTGGCCAGTTAGGCAACGTGGCAGGGGGAGGTTGTGGCAGGGGGGTGGTTGATACCACCTTATTCCCCCTTCCCTACCCACATGTTCTCTCTGTTGCTGTCTCTGGCTTTCCATGCCTCCCTGAGTAAGCCACATGTTCTTCCTTCCTAGCCTGCCTGTGTCTGCCCCCTTAAATCAGCCCCTAGATCTTATCTTCCCCCAGAATCACCCAATCCCATTCCTCCTTCAAAAGGCCTGGAGAGAGAGACAATATCAACATCCAATGGGGAAGGGCCCTGTGAGCCCTGCCTCTCCCCAATACTCCTAGCAGCCCATCCTGCCTTGCCACCCTTTCCTGAGAGGGTGCCCCTAATAACCTGCTTGCACAAGCTCCCTGCCTCACCATACCCACAGGTCCTCACTGCTGCCTGCTCTTCCTGTTGGGAAGGTTGTGGCCCATCCATGGCTCAGCCTATCTGGTCCTGCTCTGAAGCCTGCATGCTACAGGAATGCACCCCTCCTAAGTCATGGAGTCATGGCTCCTTGGTTTCCAGCATGGTCCTCTGGCCCTGTCTCTCCCTCTCGCCTGGGACCTGTCTCTGCCCTCCCACAGTTCCTCCCCTTGCCTGGGGGTGGTTCAGGCCCTGGTCTATGCGGCCATCACCTGGGCTGGGTGAGCTTCAAAGGAGGTAAGCTGGGTACGACAAACCCCTGTACCTCCCAGTGTCTGGCAGATTTCCCCCACCAAATCTTCAGTTCCCCTCAGTGACTGAGTTGCCCTACAGCAGCACGTATATATTCTTTGTCATAAGAGACTTGACTATCCCACCCTATGTGTATATATTTAGTTTAGCCTTTTTTTCAGCTCAGGAATTCTACTGAAAATACAAGAGCTGTCCAGTTTTTTTAAACCTTTGAGAAATGGCACTTGAGGAAAATTAACTTTCAAAAACAGAATAAAGATTTTGTTAAACAGGCAGAGAATATATGTATAATAGGATTAGTCAAGGTTTTGAGACTGCTGAGGTAAAAAAACCCCTTTCTAATATATACAGAATTGAATTCTTAGAATATTCAAGAGAGTGCATTTGTAGTTTTATTTCAAGACTTTCTATTTCTTTCTTTGAGAGGTACTTTGTTTAGTATAATTCAGTACTAATACAGTTCTTATTGATGTTTCTAGATTTCTTCCTTCAGATATTACAGGTTTTCTTTAAGATATTACAGCTTTTCATTAGCTCCTAAGGTATCAAAGCTTCTCCCCTTTATCACAGACCAGGGTTCTCTTCCCAACCCCTTTCATGGGCAGGAAGTTATTCTCCTTTTCCCTAAGAAGAAATAACTCATTTTATTATTTGGCTTGTATAGAAGTTCTTTCTAACTACCCAGACCTTTTGCCAAATCCTGCTCCAATATCCTTTATCTGTATAAGGTTGTTCTGTAGCTTTCCTGAGAATCTAAAGTTCTCCCTCAGAGCAATTGTAATATATCTAAGACACTGGGGTTTCTCTTCTTCTCTCTTTTGAAGTACTTTTCTGACTATTGCCTGTCAGAAAACACTGACTCCCAAATGTCTCTTCCCTCAGAAGCCAAGCCCTCTGGCTACTGATCCAGGCATTAATTTTCAGATAAAGACCAAATGGTGAAAGACCTCTTTTATCTCCAGATCAGCTGTTTTATTTCCTCTCTCAGCTGATGTGGGCCAATCAGAGAGCAAATAGAGCAGCCAATCACAAGAGTTCTTCTCTCCAGGGAAGATTAACTCATAACCTCCCTGACTCTCTGATGCAAGCAGCATTTTAAAAAGCTGCTTTTCTGTGCAATCCATCACACCAGGCATTGCCACATTTGGGGCATCAAGGGCTGCTGTGATCGGGTCATCTGAATCTATGGCAGGCCATGAAGTCCAGGGTGGTCGCCCCTGGACAATACCATAAGTGTATGTTCACTGCAATCAATGAGACAGACATCCTTGAACTCTAAACAAGACAGCAAGGCATCAGAATAATGGAGGAAAATAAATATTGATTCTTATTAAAACAAATTTTCAGTTTTCATTATAGCAACAATAATAAATGAAATCTTTTCTGTTTAAGAATTATCGTTTATTGTTAATAAATGAATAACACCCTCCACTATTTTCACTTGGCTGTGGGTAAGATGGGATGGAATGACTCCCAGTTTCTTATGCTGGCTTTTATGGTACAGCTGCCACAGAGGACAAGAGGCTACTTTCACATGTGATGCTAATATTGCCTGCTTGTCTCTTCAAGTCTTCCCTTCTTGTTAATACCATAGTATATAACTGTCTTCTTTTGAGGCTCACCTATTAGTCTGTCTTGTCTGCTCTATTTAACAGCAGTTCTCCAGGATCTCAGGAAGAGTAACTTTCTTAGGCCTACTATTTAAAAATTCTATCAACAGGAAATATCTGAATCTGGGATTTTATGTGTGGAAAGCATATACTCTACCCTTGAGCTATGGCCCTTTACTGATGTACTGCTGCAGAGAGTAATTTGTGCCTCAGGTTATAGCCCCCAGAAATGTGGTTATTTCATATGAATGAAATGACAGATTACATACATTGCAAGAGTGCAAAAACATGAGACTTGTATTGCTGGATCAGACCAAAGATTCTTCTAGTCCAGTTCATCAGTCAGGCAACGTCAGTCAGGAAACTCACATGCATAGCGGTGATATTATCCACCTCTGAAGTTAACATTACACCCAGAGGAACTGATTTCTAGAGACTGGAGAACATTTGTAATTCTGGGAGAATGGCCCCACCTTGAGGGTGGTAATCCTAGATGACCCTGCAGAACTGAGGATCCCAGAGCATAATACTGTTGCAAAGACATATGTATCCATGTGTGTGCACATGTGTGTGTTTAGTGATAACTTAGGAAAATGACATCAAGATGAGGGGATTTCTTAGAAAATTAATTTTCTCAAAGATCTCTACATTGATTTCACTTCTCACTTCTGCCAATCAAATCACTGATGATTTATTTACATAACATTTTTTTCTCTTTCTTTGCACTGGAGTTTTGCTGTAATATGTAATTTTTTTCACTAAATAAACATTATACATTTTATATATCATACATATAATACATATACATATAATGTACATACCATACAACACATATGTGTACATGCCATACAAATTATGTATAAAAACCATACAGCATGCATACACAATACAAATGAAAGTTAAAAAAAGAACAAAAAAAACAGAGAATGGAAACGGTTGGCAAAAAAAAATCCACAAACAAGTGTAAAAAAAATTAAATAAAATAAAGACCATCCAGTCATCCCTAGTGGTTTCAAGGTGGTACATTAAGCAAAGAGCTATCTGTTCTCTTTTTCACTTTTTTCTAGCTTGCTATATTTGTCCTCCAAGTTAAGAAATCTATAATTTGGTCTTCATTTGATGAAGTGGGGGGGGGGAGAGAAGGAACATTACACCAGATGGCAAATGCAAAAAATCCCAAGGAGAGAAGAAAAAAGCTAATCTTGAAATCAAGCACACATTTCAGCATAATGGACCATATAATTAATCCATGAACGAGATGACAAAGTCCCTAATCATACACACAGTCAGCTGGCTCTTTGTCGATTTGGTTACTAACTCAACTGTTTCATTTAATACTCTGAGTTAATGAGGGGTCTCATATCCTAACAAGCTGAGCATTAGTGGATTTCTCTGCAGTGAGCAGTGGAACCTCAGAAGGATTGGTGCCAAACAGAAAGGAGAGTGATCAAATCAGGAGCTAATGGGGAGATATTTGGGGAAGGGATCCACTGGGAAGGAGCCAATGGGGACCACATTCAGCCCTGGTAGCATTGTCTAGATTCCCAAGTAATGGGATGATATTGAGGAACTCCTTAGATATTTTTCAGCAAACCCATCAATTATTACTCAGTCTTTGCTTTAGGAGAAATTTGATGCCAATTTTAAAATGCATGAAAATTCTACAAAGAATTGCACAAATCTGAGAAATGCAAAAGTCAGCTTCAGAAATATATAAAATTTCCAGACAGATACTATGTTACAGGGGAGATGTACAGAATGTCATTCTATAATCTATTTCCTCATCCACATATTGTGTTGTTACATTTTATACCTTACCATTGTGTTCCTTGCTTACAAGGACTCTCTGACTGCCCACCAACAAAGGGAGGCAGCTGACTTGGTGGCTGTAGCTGCTTGCACTTTGCCCCATTTGGAACTTGGGCAGCAAGATTCTGGTGGTAGCAGGAGTTCCTGCCCACCTCATTGAGGGTCATAGGGTTGCCAACCTCCAGGCGGGGCCTGGGGAGTCCCCAGAATTACAACTAGTCTCCACATTACAGAGATCCATTCACTTGAAGAAAATGCCTGATTTGAAGGATGAAATCTATGTCATCTTAACCCGCTTAGGGCCTCCTTTCCTCAAATCCCATGTCCCCCAGGCTCCACCCTCAAATAAATTTCCCAACCTAGAATTGGCAACCCTAGAGCCATTCCTGATTTGCACACTGGTGGCAGGGGTTAGGAGTGATGGTGTGTCCAGTGGGGTAAGGGATGGCCATGAATCTGGGGCCCCATCTTGGATTTTTGCCCAGAGCCCCAGATTCATTAAAATGCTCTGCTTTTTTCTGGGCTTGCAAGACTGGGCCAGTCATAAATTGAAAAACATAAAAATGATTGTGCCGGTGGCATGTGCTTCTTTGTTTCAAATATGTCTGCACCACTTCCCAATAGAAAGTTCTAGAGGAAGCTTACAATAAGAAGCAATAATTATATTTCCATCATCTATAATATCACTAAAACCCATTCAACCATAGCATCAGAAACAGCAGTAATAAATACAGATGCAATGGTGATGGTAAGACTTTGCCAGTATTGCCAACACACAATGCATTGCTTTCTCATTAGTCATTTAGGAGGAGAGGAACTGGAAGAGGAAGTCACTGGTATTTATATGACAAATTCAGATGCAGAGATAATTTACTCTGATAATATTTATAAAAGAAACCAATAAATAACATACACAGCAGCTTGGAGCGCATCCCAGTTATAAGATATTGACAGCTGCCCTGGCAATGCAGTCTTATTGAAGATGGTACAAAAACACCATTCATTTAATTGGCCGTATGTTTCAGTTGAGAGCTCCACCAGTCTTTTTGCCTCATTTCCAACTGTATCATTTGTGTACATGATCAAACCGAAATATATATACTTTAGAGCATCCTAATGAGCCAAACAAGGATGTATATTGTCACCCTGCTTATTTAATTTATATGCAGAGTACATCACAAGAAAATCCAAGCTGGAGGAATCACAAGCCAGAATTAAGATTGCCGGGGAAAACATCAACAACCTCAGATATGCAGACGATACCACTCTAATGGCAGAAAGTGAAGAGGACCTCAAAAGCCTCTTGCTAATGATGAAAGAGGAGAGTGCAAAAGTTGGCTTGAAACTCAACATAAAAAACCCCCAAAGATCGTGGCATCCGACCCCATCACTCCTTGGCAAATAGAAAGGGAAGTCATGGAAGCAGTGACAGAAAGCATGTTCCTGGGGTCCAAGATCACTGCAGACAGTGACTGCAGCCATGAAATTAAAAGATGCCTGCTCCTTGGGAAGAAAGTGATGGCAAACCTAGACAGCATAATAAAAAGTAGAGACATCACCCTGCCAACAAAAGTCCGTATGGTCAAAATGATGGTATTCCTAATAGTAATGTATGGCTGCGAGAGTTGGACCATATAATAGATGCTTTTGAATTATGGTGCTGGAGAAGACTCTTGAGAGTTCCTTGGACTGCAAGGAGATCAAATCAGTCAGTCCTAAAAGAAATCAACCCTGACTGTTTCCTGGAAGGCCAGATACTGAAGCTGAAGCTCTAATACTTTGGCCACCAAATGAGAAGGAGGCACTCACTGGAGAAGACCCTGATGCTGGGAAAGATTGAAGGTAAAAGAAGAAGGGGACAGCAAAGGATGAGATGGTTAGACAGTGTCATCGATGCAACGAACATGAAATTGAGCAAACTCTGGAGGATGGTGGGAAACAGGGGGGCATGGCGTGATGTGGTCCATGGGGTCATGAAGAGTTGGACTTGACTGTGTGACTGAACAACAATGAGCCAAAAGTTCTATTAATTGGTGGTATGTGAAATGGGACGTTTGGAGAGGACAAACATTTTCCTGAAATCATGACTACTGCTCCTCATGGACATAGAATGAATTCTTAAGCTGGAGTGTACTGTATTCTTTTCTTGCTTTGTTGAGGTTCACAAATCATATAATGTGTGATACCTTGTCCACAGTTATTGGCTTGGCTATTACTACTTAGAGATTATATTAAGGTTCAAGGATGGTTAGATGCAAAGTGTGGGTCAAGCATAGAGACAGAAATACTAGACCTTTCACATATTTCAGACTGGAACTCACAAAGCATGAAGCCCACTGATTTATAAGCATGTGACAGGAAGTCCTGTAACAAGAGTCATGTGGCAGGAAACATGTGGTAGAAAGAAGCAGAATTATAACTTTATAAGGCCAGGATCATGGGCATCAAGCCAAAAGATCTGGGGACCAGAAACAGAAGCCAAGTACCAGGAGGTATACTATAATGAAGGATAATTCAAAGGTCAGTGTTATGGAAGAATACTTTCCGCTGCTGACTTCACCCTATGGTCCTGCTGTTCTTCTCGGCATGCATGCAAAAAGATGTGGGAACTATGAAACCCCTACTGTCTACCCAAAAGTTCTTTCCAAACGGTAATGAAATGGCAGCTCTAAGGGTACTTGCAACGGGAGGGCCTCCACAACTGAGCTGAAGTTCCCATCCCATGGATTGAAGACCATTATATAAAGTAACCCTCACCCATGCTGGTTGCCAGTTTATTGTGGGAAATCCATCCTTCTGTCCCAGCCCCTCATCTGCCTACTAGAGGAAGCCAACCCTACTCCCAGTGGCAAAACAAACAAACAGACAAACTGCCCGTAATGACTGGCAATGCATACCTGACTTGGCAGTGCAAAGGCATTTTTATGTACTGATGATATTATGCCATTATCCCTGGTTGTTGTTGTTTTTTGCCTGTTGCTACTACCTGTTCTCTTGCTCCTGGCAGCAGCAGCAATCTTGCTCTTTATCGATGCTATGCCAATTGCTTTCTGTCCCTTGTTTTACCCACAGGGTGCCATAGTGACACAGAGAAGTGTAGTTTCTAGTTTGCTTTGATTTCTTTTCAGAGGTTATCACATGGTTATGTTGTATTGTCTATAAACTACTATGAATTGGCCCAGCCACACAATCACCATTACTGATAAGTTGTTTTCCCTCTCATCAGTTCTTTGAAATCACCAAAACAGTCCACTTAACTTATCAGTCGGCAAACAGGATGTATGTGGGGGTTACTGGCTTGGCATTAATGCTATATAATCAGTCCACACCGATGGCAAGTGAAGCAAAAGTATTTTCTGACATACAAAGACTGCTCAAAAAATTTGAGATGGAAAAGTCTTTGAGATACTTGGAGATAGGATCCTTAAGGAATACAATGTGGTGCTATACTTCAGAGATATCTGTCCAGCTCTTTTGGCCCCTTTTGAGAAGCTGAGCTTCGGGAATTACACGTTTCCATTATACCAGGGGTAACCAGTATGTGTTGGTGGCCCTTAAAGTTTTTAATGCAAAATTAGCTGCTCAATTATTCTACAGAGCACCAGTCTGGATTGAAGCCTTAAAAGGGGACTTGGAAAGAATTCAGTCCAGATTTTTGTGGAAAATTCTTGGACTTCCCTTGTATGTTCCTTATGCAGCTTTATGTTTAGAAACCAATCAAAGACTTCTATCAACCAGAGCATGGCTGATAACAACTCAGTTTTGGCTTAAACTTCATTCCCATGCTAAAGCTAAAAGTATTATTACTCACATGTTTACTGAGTCCCATCTCTCTCCATGGCTTAGATATGTAGAGGAGAAACTCTCTACAATGGGAATAACCCGGATTATTTAGCCCCCTTTTCAGATAAACAAGCCTATGCTATTATTAAACAAAGATTTCTCGCGATCAAAAGGCAAGAACTTAGGGAACACGCAGCTCACAGATGCTCCCAAGTAGGCTGGGGACTTTTGACACAGGTTCTACTGCGAAATATCTGTTACGTTTAACAGCCCCACATCATTGCAGAGCAAACATGCTTGCATGCTTGAATGTTCTGCCATCGGAGGTGCTTTTAGGGAGGTACTGCCAGATACCATATGTAGACAGACTTTGTCCTTGTTATCTAAAAAATATAGAATCCACTACACACCATACTTCATTGCCCCCTCAATAGGGACATCAGATCTCATTTTATTACTCCATTTCTAGAGGGTAAGAGCTGGCATTCAAATGACTCAGTTGTTCACTTTCTTCTGTTTAATTCTAATTGCAAAATAATGGAGGCTGTTGCAAAATTTTTATATTATGCAATCAGAAGACGAGGCTTGAATAGCCAAGTGTAAGTGACTGATGCATCTTAGTATTTTGCTGTATTTCCATGATGTTTTGTGCTTTCAATGCCAATAAAGGGGTTTTCTTGTGTGTACGTGTTTGTGTGAACTGTGTTTCATAGGATGATAAAAATTCTGAAATAATTAAGGACACTTCTTAGCAAAAGCTGACACATCTCTATAGTTCACAAGGTAGTGTTATCATACAGATGAATTAGCCTCGGGACTTTTTACTTCTCCCCTCACATTTATAATCATACCCTGCATTTCAGGAACTCGGGACAGCCAAGATGAGATGAGTTAACTAGCAGTGCCAAGGGGGAGCCAGTGTGCTCTTGTGGTCTGAGATTGGGGAGACCAGAAGTCAGATTTTGATTTTTCTGTAAAGCTCCCTGGATGGCTTTGGCCCATTCACTTTCTTTTAGCTTAACCTGCCTCATGGTAGCAGAACATGTCATCTAGTCACGGGTAACTTACGGTGACCCCAGAAGGTTTTTCAAGGCAAGACTAACAGAGGAGGTTTGCCATTGCCTGCCTCTGTGCAGCAATCCTGGACTTCCTTGGCGATCTCCCATCCAAGTACTAAGCTCTTGGATGTACATGTCTACTGTACATAGTTAGAATGAATGAATATATGAAGCTGCCTTATACTGGCCATTGGTCTATTGTCTACTCTCACTGGCAGGGGCTCTTTGGGGTCTTTCTTATCACCTGCAATCAGATCCTTTTAACCAGAGGTGCCAGGTATTGAACCTATGACATTATGCATCCAAAACCAGTGCTTAAGCTCCAAGCCACAGCCCGACCCATAATCAATATGGATGAATGAATCTTAATCTGGTAGGGTAGGATTTGTTTCTGGTACAAATAATAGTACCCTCCTTGTATGGACAATTCTGCCTACCCCCACCATCTATACAATCTAGGAATAAGACTCAGTTTTGAAAGCTCTCTGGCTTGATTTAAATATTCTCATTTCAATTTCATTTCTCCCTTGTGAGAAGTGAACCCTTGACTCTTTATTTTGGCACCAGTTTATCTTGCCTCACACCTAATTTTTCTTGCTCAGATTAATGCATTCTCCAGTGATATTTTGTGCCAATTGCATATAAATAGTTTATGATTGGCATGAACATTAAGTGGCTCAAGATGGTGTAAAGGAAGGGGAGGAGTGTCATTAACAGCAGTAACAAACATTAGGTGAACTGTTGGTGATAATAATGTACAAAATAAAATAAAAAAGAATTGAAAAATGCCTGAGAAGATTCCATCAGACTTACTATTCATTAGAGAGAAAGGGGAAAAAATCTACCAGAGACTAGATGCACACATTCTTTCATCTATTCACATGGAGATTATTAATAAGAATGGACATCCAAATGTACAACCTCTTTAAAGCAAATTATGGCATTCCTATACCAATATGCATTCTATTAAAGTGGGACAGAGGCTACATTTAGATGTGCATCCAAATAAACATCCCATTGAAAACAATAATAGCATCTGCATTTGGATGCACATCTGAATGCATATTTCCATTGCATACTATAGATAGCATCCCAGGATACACAACCAGATGTGCATCCAGGTCATGGCCACCATTTATAGAAGCAAAAATACCCACTTGTGGAGTTTCTGTGGCTATGCAAGACCATGTAGTGGGAAAACAGAAGATTTTTTCAGAACTGAAGGGCAGATCACACATTCCCAGGTTTAACCATTGTCACAGTAATCCTTTGAAAAAGGTTAGGCTGAGATATAGTGACCTGACCATGGCTACACAATGTTATTTATACTGAAGTCAGATCTGAACTGAGATCTCCCTGGTCCAAGTCCAGTACTCTGCTATCTGTATCCACACTGGCTCTCTTGGGAACCAAGACATTTCCCTGCAACTTGCACCAGGAATATTGGCTTACGAGACATTCCACTGGATCCCTTAATTATTGCCCGAACTAATTCCCCTTATGACATCTGAAGTACCTTCCTATGACATCTGAAGCTGAATGGAGCTTAAGTTATAATGTCTAGCACTTTTATCATTATTATATGTGGTTTTAGCATTGTATTTTAACATTGTATTTATATTAATTGTTGTTGTTGTTTTTAATGTATTGTTGAAGTTTATCTGTTGTAAGCCACCCTGAGCTGGCCTTGGCCAGGAGGGTGGGGTAAAAGTTTAAATAAATAAATTCTGAAGTGCAGGTCAAAAAGGGTTCTGATTAAACCAGGATTTGTTTCATCCAAGGCTGACCAACTGCAACCTTTAAAGGCCATCTTTGCAAGACCCCTTAATTAATGCATTATATTTACACCTCACTTTTCAACCAGATTGGTTTCTGAAACAGCTTCCATTTTAAATCAATGGCAATATACCATTCAAACAATGAATCGCCCTTGAGTGGCACTGGCCTCTCTGTTCCTTAAGAAATGTGAAGTCAATAGTGATTCCGTCAGCTGGCTTGCTATTCTTGCAAGGAGCTTTTAAAACAGTTTCTCCTTTTTGAAGGCCACAAGCGCCACGCAGCTTCCTTCTACCCTTACCGGTTTGTGCTATACATTTCAGAAAGTGATTGATGAGTGTGGCAGTTCATACATTAGAGTGCATCAATGGAGTGATTAGATTTTATTTTGTGGCTTTTACTTCTGCACACCACCTGGCAGCTCCTTCTCCATACTGTTTTCACTGCAGTGATTCAGGAGTCTTGTGGGGATGAGTCACTGGGAAAGGTCAGGAAGCAGACAATTAAAATCTTTAAAAAATAATAATAAAAACAAATAAAGACCCATGAAATTCTGAAGGAAAAGCTTTATCTCTCCTTATAAGTAATTATCTTTTGGTTTCACAAGATTCCATGCACTCCCATTGGCTGTAAAATGCCCTCCCTCAGCCATTGGCCCATCAGCCACCACTCAAGAGTACTCGCGTACCATTGGCCGGGTGCTGGGTCTGCTCCTCTTCCCCACCCACTCCCCCTTCAGACAGATTTGCTGGCAGACCAGCTCTCTCTCCTGAGGAAGACAGTTCTCTTGACTCCTGTGAGGGACTGTCCCCTCAGTGACTGTCAGTAGTCAACCAAGCTTGGTTCTGTGAGTAAAAAAACAAAGGACTTTCAGCAAAACCCTCTCCCCCACCCATAACCCCCTCCCCAACAGCCACTTTCCTGTCAGAATAAATGGAAAAAGGCTTTTTCTCCTGCTTAGCTTCAGCATGGCTGGCTGGCTAACAAGGTAGGCCAGCGACCATCAGACCATTTTCTTCAACTCCCCGCTGTGCGGCTGACTTTCCCCTAGGGCTGCCAATCTCCAGGTGGGACCTGGAGATCTCCCACTGTTAAAATTGACCTCCAGATGACAGAGATCAGTTCCCCGGGAGAAAATGGTTACTTTGGAGGGTAGACTCTATGGCATTATACCCTGCTGAGTCCTTCCACACACACCCCAAACGCTGCCCTCCACAGGATCCACCCCCCAAATCTCCAGGTATTTCCCTAATCAAAGTTGGCACCTGTACTTTCTCCTCTGTCAGTAAAAGGCCCTTTCCACACCTATGTTGGCCTTTGGGAGAAAACTCATTTGGCCCAGTCCTGATCAGGTTGCCAACTCCAGGTGGGCAATTCCTGGAGATTTGAGGATGGAGCCTGGAGAGGGTGAGGTTTGAGGAGGGGTGGCACCTCAGACAGGTACGATGCCATAGACTCCACCCTCCAATCCAGCCATTCCCTGATGGGGAACCATTGTTGCCAATTTCCAGGTGGGGGCTGGAGATCACTCAAAATTACAACTGTTGTCTAGGAGGGAGGGGGGAGGATATGGAAAACTAAAGGTAGGTTGATGGTTGGCTGGGAGGGAGATAGGGTTGTCAGCTCCAGGTTGGGAAATTCCTGGAGATTTGAGGGGTCGAACCTGGAGAGGGGGAGTGTTGAGGAGGGGTGGGACCTCAGACAGGTACAATGCCATAGACTCCACCCTCCAAACCAGCCACTCCCTCCTGAGGAACCACTGTTATCAATCTTGGAGGTGGGCTGGAGATCACTCAAAATTACTAATGTTAAAGACCAATCATAACACAGGGATAAAGGCCAATCAGGACCGTTCCCTCTTTGATACATTCTCACACAGTGATTGGATATTTACAGAGGTTTCGCAGAAACCAACCAATGGTAATGCGACAGATGAAGAGCCACATTTAGAATCAAGCTTAACATGGGAATGTATAGCATGGATTCACATTCCAATACACAACAGCCACTATGCAGAGGAAGGCAATGGAAACCCACCCCTGCTCATCTCTTGCCTTGAAAACTGCATAAGGTGGAACTTCATAGGGTTGCCTTGAGTCGATTGTGACTCAGTGACACACTTAGAGAGATTCCAGTATCAGAGGCCCATAAAATGTGGGTAGTACGGGGTCAGACCATACCCAATAGCAGCAGTTGGTACAAACACAATCTCCCTGGTTTTGCTAATGTTGTTAATATCTGTAACAGCCGAGGAATTTCAGGTCCTTGTTCAGTCTTCGGGAGACGTCTTAATTAATTCAAATTCAGCGGTTTCACATTGGAGTCACTCTTTGAAGCTCTTCTGCGGGAGAATTTTTAATGTCAGATCTGTTTCTGGTTATTCTTTTGCAAAGAGAATGATCTGTTAGTCCTGCATAGAGAGCAGAAGGCATTGTTGACACATGATGGCAGATATCAGACTGGAGGGTTGCTATTAGTTTCTAATTACTTGGCTGAACTTGTCTCCAGTAATTCTCCCTTTTCTCACCATACAGTCTGAACACTAAGTTCTCTGACAACAGTTTATTGTCCCAGTTATCTTCTTGGGCTTTCTCTTTGTTGGCTTCTCTCTCAGTGTTCTCTGGTTATCATGGCAACCAGACTTAACCAGCTGCCTCTGTCTTTTTGCATCTCCCACAGGTTTCATTTCATCGGGACATGTTCATTAATATCTGAAGCCAAGCGCTAATGTCACAGAGCTGGCAAGCCTAAGCACTGGGGATCCCCCCCCCTCCAAATGAGCATTTGCTTCCCCAGTTCTGTTATTCACAAACCTCAGGGGCCAGGACTTCATATCAAACTCCATCACAAGTGTCTTCCCCCACTGGAGGTATATATCCATTATATGATCAGTTACTGGCAGGATGCTAATGCATGTGTGATAAAGTTTGCAGCACATAAGAAAAACACAGAGGGGGGAAAAAATCCCACGGGTCCGTATTATGAACAATACACTGCAGTGAGATAAATTTTCTGTTAAATGACTCATCTGGAATGTTAATGATAGTCTTAGGAATGACTGCATTACTGTAAATGTGTCACAGAAGAGCTCTAAAATAGACTACTGGTATATCACCAGACTAACCAACTAATGTGCTACTGTTAACTTGGCATACAGAGAGTATTATTTTCATGTAATAACGGTACCTTTTGCCATGAATTGCATTGCAGTGATGAATCAGTGGAGTCATGTTATAAACCAGTAAATTGGTTACTGTTCATTTACTCTGAGTTATTACATTATTATTAACATGGCAGAGAAAACTACCAATTCCATTAATTACATTAATAATGTTAACAGCTTGCTATTACATTTTTGGTATACTATTCCATAGCTGTTGATAAAGTACCGCGAAACAAGATAACCATTTGTAAGCCAGCCAACTGATTCACGCATGCTGGTTTCCTGCTCAAAGGCAGCAGGGGCAGAGGTTTTGCCACCATCACTTTCTAAGGAAAAGGAACATGAATCTTTGAGGGCAGGAACAAGGCTAAATGCCTCATAAGGCCCTGGCCAATTGGAAGAGGAAGAGGCACTGTATTTAAATGGACCCTGCCTCCTCTTTACAGTGTCATCTGCTGCCACCTCAGCAGACGCTCCCTGTTTTGAGTGACTTGTTGGCTGGAGATTAGCTCATCAGTCTGAGGCCAAGTAAGAATTTGGGGGACCTACTTGTC
The DNA here is from genome assembly GCA_029375565.1 of Gekko gecko. Classification (NCBI taxonomy): domain Eukaryota; kingdom Metazoa; phylum Chordata; class Lepidosauria; order Squamata; family Gekkonidae; genus Gekko; species Gekko gecko. The sequence continues at coordinate 45,449,945 of JAPDNY010000013.1, forward strand.
AAACTGACCACATTAATCTATTTTCACTTTCTCCTCAGTGTCTGAGATGTGTGGGATAATGTAATTGACAACTTAGATCCTAACTAGGGGAGACTTTTGAAGAATGTTGACTCCTAATACCCAAGGCTTTTGGTGTTGTGGAGCTGCTTAGAATAATGAAGAAGAAGAAGAAGAAGAGTTTGGATTTATACCCCGCCCTTCACTGCCCACAGGCGTCTCAGAGCGGCTTACAAACTCCTTTCCCTTCCCCTCCCCACAACAGACACCCTGTGAGGTAGGTGGGGCTGAGAGAACTCTAACACAAACTGTCCTTGAGAGAACAGCTGTGCCAGAGCTTGTGACTGACCCAAGGTCACATCAGCAGGTGCAAGTGGAGGAGTGGGGAATCAAACCCGGTTCTCCCAGATAAGAGTCCGCGCACTTAACCACTACACCAAACTGGCTGTAATGAATAGGTTTTAGTGCCAAGGGAAATAATAGAGCTCCTCAGGTATGTATTAATGTTTTTGTGGGAACCTCCAAAACTTCCTATGAAATTAAATGGGTAATAATTCCATTGGGGGGGGGAAGCTTGTTATAATGCCCGAGTGGTGGAATGGAGTTGGGAACAGAGGAGAAGCGCTTGTGCATGTCCCGCACCAGTTCTCTCAATCCTTTCCCGGGTGAATGAAGATCTGATATCAGGGAGTCCAGCTTAGTAATATGTTCAGGTATTAAATTTTCAGTTTTCTCCTTAACAAACAGTTGTGGTCTTAAATACTGGTGGGACTGGAGGGAAGTGCTCATGTGAATCCAGGTTTATTTAGCTTGTCTCCATTCTCCTGGGTAAGAGCTATGCTGATAATTCTATTCAATATGAATGTATGAAATACTTAGTTTTTGTAACTTCTGTTGAAGCTTTACCATATGATTATGACCTGTATTCAATATGAATGTATAGAATGCTCAGTTTCTGTAATTTTTGATGCAGCTTTAACATATAATTATGGCTTGATGAAGGGTCGAAATGGAGATTTTCCTGGGACATCCGTTGCCATGGTTAATGCTACGTGGTTAACCTTATGTATTGTAATTTAGCTTTACATGTTTAAATTGAACTTGTACTTGTACTGCACCTTTAAAGAATAGTTAATAAGAGTTTTTTGCAGTTATGTTTAAATTCAACTTGTACTTGCACTGCATCTTTAAAGAATAGTTAATAAGAGGGGGTTTTTTTGTAATTTCAAATAGATTATTTATGTGTATTCCTTCATTACAGTGTTTTTCAGACTCTATTGCCATTGTTTGTTATTTGGGGGCTCAGAGAGCCCTGAAGGAGCTGTGATTGACCCAAGCTGGCTTCATGTGGAGGAGTGCAGAATTGAACCCAGTTCTCCAGATTAGCCTCTGTCATTCTTAATTACTACACCACACTGGCTCTCACTTGAAGAACAGTAGCACTAGAAAGAGGCGGACTGACGAAGCAAGGGCATTTGGAGGCAAAGGAGGCTAACACACCTGAGCAGGAAGGCACTGGGAGGAGAGGGGAATGCAAAGTCCTGCCCAATACCCTTCAGAATTAGAATAGTTTACAAATGTATGCAATCTGAGTGGCTATAGCCTGCAGTCAATCAAGAGAGCCCAGACCTTGTCTCCCTGCTCCTACTAAGCAATACTATGCTCTTTAAATGCCTGAATTAGGAAAATGTTGTTTGCCTTGTAAGAATGAAATTGATAGAGTATACAATACTGAAAAAGAACAAAACAAAGGGAAATATGGGGGGTTGTTTGTTTTTATAGTTTGCTTTATTTTCATATTAATTGTTTTAATTACAAAATATGCCATCTTTATAATTATTGTAATTAATAACAAAAAAACCCACAATTCTACTCTGAACACAGGGCAGAGACAAATAATAATACAAAGGTGGTTTCCTGGTGCATCAATTCCACTCTCCAGGCATAGCGAGGTATTTCAGAAATTCAAAAATCTGAGAGAAATCTGATTGAGGGGAATTTCAGAAGCATCTCTCCATGTGTTCAGCCCATTATGAAAACACCCTCCCTCACAAAATACTCTATATGTAAAAGGGTCTCTCTAACATTTTGCTTGAGGAATATAAACTACTCTAAATGTTTGTGAATCCCCAAAGGCTCACTAAGTAAAGATAAACAAAACAAATTAGTGTAGCAGTGGGCAAATCTCCAAAGGCATGACTCACAGAAGCAATACCCACACAAATATCTTATGCATGCAAGAGATGCCTGAGCAAGTGAGACAGACAAATACATTAGGCTGGTGGCAACTCATTATATTCCACTTCACAAAGGCTACAGGGAGAGAAAGTGCCTCACCAGTTATTATGCTAGTTTGGGAATCAGAGACAGGAAAAGTTTGGCTCCAGCATTTTGTATCTTGATTGTTTAGAAATATGGGCAGGGCTGGCCACAAGCTATGCCCCTGGTTCCTCCCTTTCACTGGTGGTAGCTCCACCTGACTGCCTGCAATGGTAGCTTTGAATGTGGCCCTGCAACCTGTTCCTGATTTGAGAAGGGAGATCGGGTGATTCTGGGGCTGCAGATACACCTGGACTTCTTGTTTGAAAATTTCCCCTGGATTTTGGAGTTCTGAATTAGGTCGCAAGGAATCCTCCATTATTTCATTTTCATTTACACTGTACAGAGTGTTACTTAGGCACAGTTTGATGCAGCTTTCCCTCATCATGTCTTTCCCTACCTCATAGAATCAAAGAATCACAGAGTTGGAAGGGGCCATACAGGCCATCTAGTCCAACCGTCTGCTCAATGCAGGATCAGCCTAGAGCACCCCTGACAAGTGTTTGTCCAGCTGCTGCTTAAAGACTGCCAGCGAGAGGGAGCTCACCACCTCCCTAGGCAGCTGTTTCCACTGTTGCACAACTCTTCCTGTCAAAAAGTTTTTCCTAAGATCCAGGCAGTACCTTCCCGCCCTTAATTTAAACCCATAATTGCGAGTCCTAGCCTCCTCTGACAGCCCTTTAAAAAGAGCAATCTTGTCCCCCCTTAACCTCCTCTTCTCCAGACTAAACATTCCTCCATACCCTCCATGTGCATTGATTTTTTAAAAGTCCAGAAAATCTTATCCATTGCTTTGATTAAAAAAATTCCAGAATTCCAGTCTCAATGCATTAAAGCATACATTGATTCCAAAACTTTTTTTCTTTTCTTTTGCAGTGTTTTACCAAGGAAATTGCTGTGATTATAAGCAGGGTACAATATCCGTACTTTCCATCTCTGTGTTACCACCTCAGGTTTACAATCTAACTAGTTCACCAAATCTGAGGATACTTAAATCCAGAGACTGCAGTGGTGAATGGTCAAGACAGATGTTTCTACAAACATGAAAATGCCCCAGGTTTGCAGAAATAATCTGAAATCTTTATATATGGGGGGGGGCTTAACCCTCCAAATGATAAATGGAGCACCAGTAGCTTTAAGAAATGGATTCTCTCAGTGGCCATTGCTAGGCAACTATTTCATTCCAGACTAGGTTCTGTCAGTAAAAAGTGGGGGGGCATTTCCAGGGCTATTTGAGGGAAGACTCATTGGACCCAGGCCTAAGCTAGGGCTGCCAGCTTCAAGTTGGAAAATTCCTAGGGATTTGGGGTTGAGTTGGAGGAGGGCAGAGGCCTCAGCTGGATATAATGCCATAGAGTCCACATTCCAGAGCAGCTATTTTCTCCAGGGGGACAGATCTCTGTTGCCTGGGGTTCAATTGTAATTCTGGGAGATCTCCAGTTCCCACCTGGAGGCTGGCAACTCTAGCCTGGCAACAACCTCTGTGTGACTTGATGCCACCTGATTTGCAAGACTTAACTAGGCCTAGCTGCTTGCTATTGTTCAACAGAGGCCATCCTATGATGTGGTACAGCACTTAGAGCTTCAGAGTGGGGTCTGGGAGACTCAGGTTCAAATTCCCCTCTTTCTGTGGAAGCCCACTGGGTGATTTGGGGTCAGTCACATACTTTGAGCTTAACCTACTTCACAGGGTTGCTGTGAAGATAAAAAAGGAGGAGAATAATGTAAGATGCTTTGGTTCCCTTGTGGAGAAAGGTGGAGTATAAATGAGGTAAATAACTGCAGATGAAGGTAAATAAAAGGTAGGCTGGTGAATGGCTGAGATGGAGCGAATGAGGCAGAGGATATGGGGCGGAGGGAAAGGGGAAATAATGTGGTGTAAGGGGGAAAGAGAAAAGTGAGCCTCTCCCATGAGGTCTTGAAGTCTCCCTATCATACAAGTGGACCTGTCCCAGTGGCTGGCACCACACAAGTGGACCATTGGTTTCCTAGGTAGAGGCTGCAGGGGGGTGGGAAAGGTGAAGGGGGGGCAGATGGAGACAAGTTGGCTGCTGGGCATGAAGGAGAGAAAGAAGTAGGAAAGAGGAAATAATGGGGGAGGGGAAAATGATATGCCTCACGCAAGTCCTTGTGGGTTCCTGAGTGTAACCTCCTAACTTTCTCTGACGTGTCTCTACGAGTCCCACCCCTCCATCCCAAGTCCTTTGCCCTCTCATTTCCAATTGTTTATGGCTGTACCATTAGCGTGCACAGCACTTTGCAGAGTGACATGAACAGAAGAGACAGGAGTCTGCCCAGATGAGCTTACAGTCAGTCTGGAATCACAGATCAGCAAGGCTGAGCACCTGCTGAAGGCCTGAGCCTGGCAAAGAGCCCCCCCCCCCCCAACATCGGATCCAATGGAAAAAGTGTTTGGAGAAAGCAGAGCACAAGAGAATTGTACTCTGCTGTTTCCTATAGTCACCCTGGTAGTAGATACAGCAGTCTAGTACCATTGTAGCAATACTTTGTTGCTCCTTTTCTTAGGCAAAAGCCACTGAGAAAGATGTATTCTGTTCACTCCAGTGTGGCTGCAGTAACAAGGGAGAAAGCTGTCATCAGAGGACGATGGTAGTGCAATTGGAAGGGAGAGAAAAGAACCATGATGGGCGACATGTTAGAGAGAAGGGAGTTATGGTGGAGAGATTCACAAAGACCCAGTGCCCAGATGCCCATAAAAAGCTGTGACCAGCCCTGCTTACGATTTAAATTCTGAAGACACAGATCCATTTGTTCATTGTATGGTCCACCTCGAGTCTGTTTTCCTTTAGGACTAGTTATATGCAATTGGACTAAAAGCTTTTAGCAAAAGGTGCATTTTGTATGTTTGAGTGCGCAGGGCTACTCCAGACTACCACGATTCCTCGCAGAACACAGTTCGAGTCCAGTGGCACCTTTAAGACCAACAAAGTTTTGTTCAAGCCAGGGGTCATTTCCTGCCCTCCCCTTCCCCCTGAGCCGATTCGGATGGCGACCCTGGGGCACCACAGGGGAGAGGAGGGTTTCAGCTTGTACAGCGGGAGCCGTTTTGGGGCCTGGGGATGCCCCGGAGTCATGATTTCCTCACCTGCGTGTCAGTTTCCTGCGCTTTGTCGCCGCAGCCGGTCCCGCGGAGTTCGGGGCGGGGGGAGTTTCCCAATGAAAGTGGCAGATGGGAGGAGTCAGGGAGTCGGCAAGGGAAAGATGGAACTCGCGGGCTGTCCTGCGCGTCACAGAAATGGCCCTTGGCTGAGGTCAAGTTCACTGGACGAAGCGGCAGCGATCCTCCGCTCTGTTTTTGCGTGGTCTGCTCCGCACTGAAGGGAATGCTTGAGCAGGGTGGGCTGAATGGTGTCGCCTGGCCCGTTTGTAATCTGCTATAAAAAACACTAACCCTAGCCCTCCCCCCCCACACCCGATCCTGCAATGCGTTGTCCATTTATAAAGTTAGCCTACTGCAGTCTGCTAGACAACCTCAGGCTCTGACCTTGAATAGCCTGGACTAGCACAAGTTAGTCAGATCTCGGAAGCGAAGCAGGAGCGATCCCGGTCAGTGCTTGTTGCCGCCAGAAGTGCAGTGACCAATAGAGGATCAGCCCGAAGATGCTGTCAGCCAATGGCCCGCGGACCGGCTCTTCTCTGCCCACCCCTGATTTAGGCACAGGGTGTGGGGGGGCGGTAGGAGAGACAGGCCAGGTTGCCGCTCCGCTCTCGTGAAGGAGATTCCCGCTGGCATTGGAACGACGCGCCTTGCAAAGGTCTGTTAGCAAACTGCAACTCAGAAAGGCGCTGCTTGGTGCCCAGGGTCGCTGCGCCTTAAGCACGAACGGCGAGTCTCTGGCTGCGGTCTCATACACTAAACGCAGGGTGTTGGGGGTCAATCAGACGATTCCCACGGGTGACCCCGGACCCAGGGTTTGCGTTTCCCTCCATACACAACCGAAAACCAGGCGTGGATTGTAAACCCTGGCTCGAACTTTGCTGCGCATGTTTTTGTTTTTCGTTTGCTTGTTTGCTTCCCTGTCTCCGCTTACTTGCCTTGGATTTCTGTGATTTTACAGTAGAAATGGCAAGAGTCTTGGCTGATAATAACCATGTGCCTTTGCATCGACTGTCTCTTCTGAAGTGCACAAGTCCTTCTGAAATGCACAAGTCCTTGGAAAATGTCTACAGCTGAGAGCAGTTTTGACGCTGCGCAAAGACACCTAACTCTCCCTGCCTGCTCCTTAAAGTTCCCTGATAAACAAGCTCCATTGGCTTTCAGGTCTTCAAGTGCGCATGTAGTCTCTAATAGTTCCTAAGCCTAAGAGGTTCAAGTCACCAGCCCAAGCTGTGGTTCCCACCCCCCCATTCACAAGCAAGCAAGAGTTTTGAGAGAATCCTTAGTTGAAGTGGCAGACAGAACATGTAGATCAGTGGCCATTTAAAAATTCCTTTTGCCTTGTATGCAGCCCAGAGAGAACACTGGCAAGATATGTTCATGCATTTTGCTAAAATGGTGTGGTACAGTTTCAAAGGGGCAACTAACTGGGATGTATAAAAGGAATGACAGGATTGCCCATTGAAAACAATGGGAGAGGCTCACAATGGAGATAATGAGATTGAGGAATGCCAGTTGACTTGCATGGGCTGGCTCCACTGGTATTTAGTGTCAGTATTTGGATTTTAGTTCATGGCTGATCCAAGGTGTGTTAAGAAATTCAGACCAAAAAAATGGCATGAGGTGTGAGCTATTGGGAAGCTGTCCAATATCATGATTGTTTGGAAGTTGATGTCTTGCATGTCTCCCACTTGCTCTGTTTGGGTTTCATGTAAGAGAATTTCCCATTTGTTGGGCCCCCTGGAACAAATCTGTTGGTTTCCCTCCCCCATCTTTAATGACACCCAACTAAGGCAGCTCATGTCTCACCTGATCTTACTGTAGGACTATCCTTACTATAGGCTGCCTTAATGTGTTTATGGTAGATGGCAAACATGGGCACCATTGTGTACATGGCTGCTGGTGTGATGTCTGTTTGGGATTACACCTTGTCTGGTCTTAATGTGTGTGAATGTGCAATAGAACACATGCTCCTCAAAACTGCAATAAACTTTACCCTTTTAATTTGATTGTTTTCCTGATTTGTTGCAGAAAAAGCAAAAGCATACTATCTTGATCTGTATTTTCATGCTTGTTATAGGGTAGCTTCCCTGCAAGAGCAAAGGAAACCTAAAGTGTCTTTAGTCAAAGTGTAAAGCTGGCTCGCCAGCTCTTGAGTTGGGAAATATCTGGAGATCTTGGGAGTGGAGCCTGAGTGATGGATGTTGCCTTCTGACACACTTCCGGTGATGTCAGGGGGTATGGCATATGCAAATAAGTTATGCTAATGAGTTCCTGCACCTCTTTTTCTATGAACTGACCCCTGGTTCAAGGTATAAGCTTTCTTTTTCTTGCACACAGACAAATCCCAATTTTAAACAACTCGTCCTCACCCACAATAATGCAACACCTAATTTGAGCATCTAACTTGGACTGGTACCAAAGCTTGCAATAAACCCAGATAGCAACTTTGCTGCCACATACTCCCGGATAACATGATCACTGGACCTAACAACATGAACTACACCATCTCACCTGCTCATCTTCTAACATTGTATATGCCATTAAATGCCAACAATGCCCTTCAGTTTCATCCGTAGGGCAAACAGGTCAAACCCTATACCAAGGGATAACTGGACACAAATCTGACATCAAGAACCATAAGACTGCATAAGCTAACCTCATTCAGTCCTTATATTTTTATTCATACCAATCCTCCCCCCGAAAAAGCTATATATCCTCTTTATTTTATTTCTTATTTGGAATAGTAGATTGGAATATAATGCATTAATGAGTAGTAGAATGTAGTGTAATTTGTAATGGTAGATTAGAATGTTTTTGTCTAGTCTGGGGAAACAAGATACACTGCTCAGCTCACCTCAAAGAAGAGGATGCATGCTTGAGAGGAGATAGGTGGAGCGTGATAGCAGGGTCTCAGTTAATTTACCCAGGTTTACCCAGGAGTTGCAGCTTATGAAGTGAAGGCTAAGATGGCTAGAGAGACGGCGGCAACAAGCTCATGATGAAGCTACAAGAACTTCTTATAGGAAGTTTATGAAAGCCTATGAGAAGGCAGTCAAAGCTGCTGAGAGAGAATTCTATGTGGCTACGATTGTGTCTGTGAGCTCACGCCTGGCTCAATTATTTAGAACAATTCAGTCCTTTACTGCTCTGCCACAAGGCAGGCCAAATGCTGTGGAATTGGACATTGGCTGTGAGGCTTTTGCAAGCTTTTTCGCAGAAAAGTCTTGTCATTCCACCGTGACCTCCCCACCACACTTGGGACAGTAAGTGGAGCTCAAGGCCCCATACATGTCTTCAAGTCAAATTATGGATCATTTCAGCCCACGTAGCCTAGAGGAAGTTGACAAACTGCTCCTGGCTATAAACCCTACCACATGCTGTCTAGATCCATGCCCATCATGGCTAATTAAAGCTGGTCACGATGGGTTTCAAGGTGCCATAAGGGAGATTATTAGCAAGTCCCTTGCTGAGGGACTGTTTGCTAGGGCACTCAAAGAAGCAGTGGTCCGCCTGCTCTTGAAAAAGAAAAATTTTTGAACCTGGCTGAATTGGCAAATTACTGGCCAATCTCCAACCTGCCCTATCTGGGCAAAATAATAGAAAGGGCTGTGGCAATGCAGCTACAGGGCTTTTTGGATGATGCTTCCATTTTAGATCCCTTCCAGTCCAGTTTTTGCCTGGCCCATGGGATGGAGACAGCACTGGTCACCCTCATGGATGACCTCCAGAGGCATCTGGATCAGGGCAGATTGGCGGTGCTGTTGCTATTGGACCTGTCAACGACATTCGACATGGTTGACCATCAGTTACTGATCCACCATCTTGCTAACACGGGAGTACAGGGGTCTGCCTTACAATGGCCTGCTTCCTTTCTCTGAAGTCAGGGACAAAGGGTGGCACTAGAGGAACAGCTGTCCCAAAGGCATCCACTGATCTGTGGAGTGCCCCAAAGGGCAGTGCTTTCCACGATGTTATTTAACATCTATATGTGCCCCGTTGCCCAGATTGCCTGGAAGCTCTATCTGTTGTTGGGTGGCCAGTCTAACTCTAAACCAGAAGATCTGGACTGGGTGTTACAAGCTGTGGCTAGATGGCTTAGACTGAGCTGCCTGAAACTGAATCTGATGAAGATGGAGGTCCTGTGCCTGAGTTGGGGCAGTTCGAGGTTAGGGATCCAACTCCCAACCTCCAATGGGGCTCCACTGGTGCCAGTGCCAGAGTTTGGGAGTGTTCCTGGATGCCTCCCTAACAATGGAGGCCTAGGTAGCAGCCACTGCCAAGTCAGCCTTTTACCATCTTCGGCTGATTAGGCAGTTGGTTCCCTTCCTCGACTGTAACGACTTGGCAACAGTGATCCACATGATGGTCACCTCAAGACTGGACTACTGTAATGCTGTCTACATGAGGCTGCCCTGGTCGCAAATTCGGAAGCTGCAGCTAGTGCAAAATGCAGCAGCCAGGCTTCTGGTGGGCCTCCCTATGTGGGAGCACATCCAGCCTGTGCTAAAGACATTGCACTGGCTGCCAATAACATTCCAAATTTGTTTCAAGGTTCTGGTGCTTACCTTTAAAGCCCTATATGGTCAGGGGCCGACATAACTGAGGGACCGCCTTTCCCCATATGTACCCCAGCAAGCACTGCGTTCAGGGTCCCAAAATCGATTGACCCCCCGGGCCCAAAAGAAGCTACACTGGCCACAACCAGGGCTGGAGCTTTCTCGGTGGTGGCTCCATACTGGTGGAATGAGCTCCCAAAGGAGATCAGGGCCCTGCAGGACTTGCAGGGCTTGCAAGACAGAGCTCTTCCATCAGGCCTTTAGTTAAGAAGCCATCACCACCACCAAGTATACCACCATTAATATTATTAGAGCCCCTTCCCTGGTTTTCATCGTTTACAGCTAGTGCCAGCATCTGCTGCATATAACAATTAAGGAGCTGAGAAACATAGCAGATTGTAGAACATATTGATATGATTGTGCCGCCATCTTAAACTATTTATATCTATTTAGCTAGCACTTTATGATTGTGGATTGTTTTAAATTGGTTTTATCTATGTTTACAATTGTCTATTTATAAGCTGCCCTGAGCCTGCCTCGGCAGGGAGGGTGGGGTATAAATTCAACTAATAAATAAATAAATAATCTCAGCATTCCACAATTAAGAAGGGTATATCTGCCCATCCGTCTCTGATTCTGATATATTTATGTCCTTCACTATCCCCACCCAAATTAAACCCAAACAAATGGTGGTGGACATTTAAACTAACCTTGTTATTACAGTTTGGTCCTTGCATCTGTCAAACAGCTTTAATATGCTGTATGCTAATTTACTACTTATCCTCTACCTATATGTATGGACTGGTAACTTCCATTTTGTTGTATCTGAAGAAGTCTGCATGCACATGAAAGCTTTTCTCTTGAATAAAATTGTGTTGGTCTTAAAGGTGCCCCTGGACTTGAACATTGTTCTGCTGCTTCAGACCAACACAGCTCCTCACCTGAATCTAAGATTCCTCATGTACTTCTATTTGGAAAATCCTCAGGGTTTTAAAAATACCTATATTTATATGGAAGCAAGAGCCCTACTTATTAATGTCATATATACAGTGGTTAGCTCCAGGAAATTGCTCTACTAGATCATAGGGGTGGGTTCAAAATGGCTGCCTCTGTCCAATATTTAATTACAAAGATTACTCATCCTTTACAGTTCATAAGAAAATTACAGGAAGGGAAGTCTACTAATCTGCTGTTATGCCATCCCATACTGTTCATCCATAATGCTTAGGAAGCATAGAAATGCAGATGCAATTTGTTACTAGTTGGTTGTAACTTTGTTTAGAGTTACTACTGAACTTCACATAAAATGTAATTAGAAACAGGTTTGGAAACTCCAACTCAGGCAAAATGCCACAGGACTTCCATCAAAAGCCAGCACTGTTTTGATAAGATCAATAGTGATGCAAAATAAGTGTTCAGGTTTGTCTTCTCAATTTGAACTGTGCTATTTTGAACGATTTCTTTTGTACCACAACACAGGGGGGGAAATACCACAACCAAACTTCTTATTATTGAAATGGCAATGTATTTCTAACAGTGTTCTGTTCTATTTGCTTTTTCTACTTGACTTCCTCATTTTTCTTTCTCTTTAAACTTTCCTTCACTATGTTTCTTTCTTTTTGTCACTATTTTTGTGACTCACCAATCGCATGGGGACTGGGAGTGGTTTAGGTGTTAGGGCAGTTGCCCCATGTAAAGCATTCCTGTTGAGAGGCAATAAACTGCTGCTTGCTGAAATCACTATGCCTTCACCTCTGCCATGCTAAGCCCACTATTTAACAATTATTGTTCCTCTACCAAGTGTGAAACAGCTGGAAGGAGGCAGAATATGTATGTCTATTTGTGAAGAAATACTTCCATCACCCTAATGGGGACCAGTTAGTTTACTGTAAGCTACAGTGACAAGCTTCATGGTCACAAAAAATCATAGGAAGGGGGCCCATCTGGAAATTCCATCACACCACTCAAAATATTTCGCCCCAAGACCCGACAATTCTTGAAAGTGTGAGATGGCTGATTTCTCCTCTTCCATTTTCCCATTCTGAATATCAGCTGCTTTCAACATTTCATGCTTCTGGACCATATTCAGGTAGAATCTGACGATTCATTCAGTTTCACTGCTCTCCCCACTTTTGTGTGTGTTTAAAATCCAAATTGTATTCTCTTCCTTTCCAGGGAAGTCCCCCAAGTATGTAAAAACACTTGGTGGACTTGTGAATTAATACAATTGTACTGGAAAGATATTGTTCAACAAATTAAACAAATAACAAATTATGATTTACCTTTAATAGCAGAACTGTTTCGACTTGATTTTTGGAAGCAACCTTTGAAGGATAAAAGTAAAATGAAATTAAAATAAGATTGCCAGTCTATATCTAAAAAAAAAAAAAAAAAACCTGAAAAAGCCACGGTGGGCGTAAGGACACTGCTGGCAGACCAATGCAGGGAAACTAGCCCTGTTGTTCTGTAAGGGCAAATGCACCAGCAGTGGGGGGAAAACACTTGTCCCCATGTAGACACCTCCAGGGAGAGTACATTCCCAGGTCATGCTTCTGACTGAATCACACTTCATTTCTAGTTGACAAGACCAGTGAAAGTACAACAGTGACACTGTGATATCACAATGCAGTTGTGGGCCATCACCAGGTGATGAGGATCACATGCCAAAGAAGAGCAGCAGTGACCTCTGTGTCCCGAGCATCCATACAGAAAGTGACATTTGATTTGAACTGTTCATTATCAAGAGACACACAGTTCCCTTTAGACTTTGTGAACATGACAGGCAAAATTCTTCTGAAGTCATGGCAGAGCGAACAAAACAATTTGGCTCAACGGCTAAATGGCTGATTGAAGAAAGATCAAAATGGATTTCTAGCTGGTCAGAATTCTGACCAGTCCGATTACATCTTGCCAGATTTGAAGAGAATGTTTAGCCTGGCTTTCAACAGTTTGGGATCTGGGGGCTGCCATTGTGCTTTATATCACTAGGGTCTGTTTTAATGGTTTCCTCTTTTTTACAAATGGTGTTTTCTACCCTGAACTTTTGAATCAGAGAGAAACTGAGGAAACAGTGCCAAATAAATACGAAGTGGTGCTGTTATGGGGAGTGGAATTTCTTTTTTGAAAATTCACTCTTTTAAGCTATAGCATTGTTATCTCTTTGAAAAGAGAGATTTCTCTTTTATTTCTCTCTGATTCCTCTTTTTAAGAGAAATCAACGTACCCTTTTGTAGCTTCAGCTCTTGCAGTATTTTTGTGTTACACACCACAGGGTGGAGGTCTAGCAGGAGGATAGACATGATTGAGGTTTATAAGATTATGAATGGGATTGAGCAGGTTGAGAAAGAAGTACTTTTCTCCCTTTCTCACAATACAAGAACTTGTGGACACTCCATGAAATTGCTGAGCAGTCGGGTTAGAACAGATAAAAGGAAGTACTTCTTCACCCAAAGAGTGATTAACATATGGAATTCACTGCCACAGGAGGTGGTGGCAGCTACAAGCATGGACAGTTTCAAGAGGGAATTAGATAAACATATGGAGCAGAAGTTCATCAGTGGCTATTAGCCACAGGGTATAGATGGGAACTCTCAGTCTAGGGCAGATGCTGCACTCTATTCTTGGTGCTGGAGGGGGCAGCAGTGGGAGGGCTTCTAGTATCCTGGCCCCACTGCTGGACCTCCTGATGGCACCTGGTATATTTTGGCCGCTGTGTGACAGAGTGTTGGACTAGATGGGCCATTGGCCTGATTCAACATTGGCTTCTCTTATGTTCTTAAGGCATAGCAAGACACTGCCTGCTTCTGAGCATCTACAGAGTGAAATTCTGAAATGTTGCAGCATCTGTCTTCCTACCCTTCCTGTCTTCAGATTTCTCTTTGATCAAATTGAAATTGATTAGAAACAAAAACTGATTAGCAATTAATTGTTGGATTTCATGGCGTAGACAGGGCAAAGAGGAATTATGAAAATTTCTCTTAAACAGAAATATAAAGCAAAAAGCAAGCAGAAAATTAATCAAGGCAACAGAAACTAAAGAACCCAAGACTCCACAAGGGGTTGCTAGTATGGGGAATTTATCCAGGAGCTGGGGGGGACCCTAAAACATTAAAAATGATTGGTTTAGCTCTACCTCACAGGGTGTCTGTTGTGGGTAGGGGAAGGGAAAGGAGTTTGTAAGCCGCTCTGAGACTCTGAGTGAAGGGTGGGGTACAAATCCAATCTCCTTCTCCTCCTCCTCCTCCTTCTCTTCCTTCACTACCACCACCACCACCACCACCACCACCATGAGAATCATACGGTTCTTGAATTGCATGTCTCCATGACACCAAAACTTTGGAACTCCCTCTGCCAGAAGATCTGTTTGTCTCCCTTTATTGGTGCCTTTTGCCAGCAGGTGAAGACTTTTTTGTTTCATCTGGCATGCTCCCAGTAATGGTTTTGTCCCCCGTCCGGTGTTGTTTGTTTATGTGTTTTTAACTGAATTTTATATTTTACCTGCACGTGTTTAAATGTTTTGATGTTCTAATGTTTTCTGCCTTGTAGACCCTGATTGCGTGGAAAGGCACCATAAAAATGTTTTTAATGAATAAATAAGCAAAGCTACTCCCTTCTGAGCCCATTGACTTCAATAGACTTAGAATGGCACAACAAGTCTGCTTAGGACTGCACTTTTACCAAACAGAAGAATAAAGTTTGAGTCCAGTGGCACCTTTAAGACCAACAAAGTTTTATTCATGGTATAAGCTTTCTTGTGCACATACACTTCTTCAGGTACAATGAAATGGAAATTACTAGTCCATACCTATAGGTAGAGGATAAGCAGTAAATTAGGATACAGCATAAGGAAATGCTTAACAGATTCAGGGACCAAACAGGAATAAAAGTTAATTCATATGGTTACCCTTTGAGTGTAATGGCAACAAAGTTGGCCTTAAAGATGCCACTGGACTCAATTCCCCCCCCCGCTTCAGACCAACACAGCTACCCATCTGAATCTATGTCTATGGTTACTATTTGTTTGGGTTTAATTCGGGGGGGGCGAGAGACGATGACATAGTGAAGGAAATAAATATGTCAGCATTGGAGATTGATGGGCAGGTGTACCCTTAATTGTAGAATTCTGAGGGTAATTAACTGAGACCCTGCCATTACACTCCGTCCATCTCCTCTCAAGCTTGGAGGTGACCCTACAGCAATTGGCTGTGTAGTGTATCTCCCCGGTCCCCAGACCAGAGAAATACATTCCAATCTACCATTCCAAATTGCATTACATTCTCCTATTCATTACATTATTTTCTCATCTATTATTCCAAATATGAAATAAAATAAAGAGGATATATGCCCTTTCTGGGGGATTGGGTGGAATACAAATGTAAGGGCTGAATGAGGTTAGCAGATGTAGTGAGATAAGGAACCAATATCCCTGTTAAGTCCTGGCTCTGTATGTCTCTAAAGGCACACTGATTAATCACTGAGAGACCTTGATTAATGATTTAATGGCTGGAGATTAGGTACAGGCGGCTTCTCCTTGAGATAGTGTACTGAGCCTCATTTAACATGACTGAGTTAGGTGTGGGCCTTTAAATTCTCTGTTGCTTGTCTTAGAAGTTACAAGAAGCCCCAAAGTCCTGGCATCAAGATGGGGGGGGGGGGGCAGAAGAAATGCAAAGCCAAAAAATATTGTATTTATTTATTTACAGATTTATATTCTGCTTTTTTTGTCTTCATTGGGCCCACCAAGGTGGTTAACATATTAAAAATATACATAAGAAAATCACATCTTAAAAACCAACAAAAACACACCATTAAACAATTAAAGCCAGAGCTAAAACACAGATAAAAACAATGATCAAAACATAGGAAAGGAAGGAAGGAGCACCAAACCAACCAAACAAACAAAAAGTCTTCACCTGCCAGTGGAAGATGACAACTGAAGGGGACAGATGAATCTCTCTGGGGAGAGAGTTCCTAAGATTTGGTGCCATGACAAAGAAGGTCCTTTCCCAGGTTACCACCCAAGGATGGGGGCACCCATATCAGTTGAGTAGGTTTATAGGAGAGTATGTGGTCCTTCAAGTATGCTGGACCCAAGCTAGGGCTTTGAAAGTTAACACCACCAACTTGAACTGTGCCCAGAAACAGATTGGGAGTCAGTGTACATCCCTCTAAGCTGAGTTAGTGTGAGCTAGCTCACAGTGTTTTAGTCTCCGGCTCACACATTTTTGTCTTAGCTCTGGAAGGATGGCTCCAGAGCAAACTAATTTATGCGCTAGCCAAATTGCTCACTCACAACTTTAATCCCAGTAGCTCACGAAGTAGAATTTTTGCTCACAAGACTCCACAGCTTAGAGGAAGCATTGACTAGAATGATAAGACCCCTAAGACCCAAACGGAGGCTTGTTGGCAACAGTGCAGCACTGTTCAGGGCAAAGCAATTCAGGGCAAAGCAAGGCGGCAACTCCCCCTTCCCCTGACATAGCAATACAGGGTCTGCTGGTCTCTGAAAAGGGTCAAGTACAAATGTAGGGCTCACAAGCCTAAACTGGCAAAATGAAAGGAAGATTTTCACCTACACTGCTGTGACTTGAGAGGGTAGTATTGGATTTGTTTAATTAGCAACTTGTTTCCTTTTGTAATTAGATCACAATTTACAGGCATTGTGTAGATCTGAGAGAGGAGGAAATAAGAACCATCTGGTGAGTACCTCAAGGCTCTATCTTTTTGTACTGCCAAGGAGCTCAGGGTCATGTACTTAGTTATCCCATTTCCATTTCATTCATCTTTACAGCAATCCTGGAAGGCCAGTTAGGCTTTCTATTCAGTGAGCTTCAAGACTAAGTAGAGGTTTGGACCTGGGTCTCCCCTGCTGGCTATAACCACTGCAAGCTTCTCCCTTAGTCCTGGAACTCAGTAGTGTCAGGCTATTGTGCCTTTCAGGGGCAAATTCCTAATTGTTTATTGTCCCTATGATTCCTCTTGGGTTCCCAACCTGTGCTTGTCTAGTACTCATGCCAATGAAGAGTCAGCGCAAAACACTGTATTGCTATAAATCTGGGAGTACATTGATTTTTTCAAAATCTGCCATTGTACTTCAAAATAGAAATAGGGCATGCTTATTGACTTTCAGCAGTATTTATCTACTAGATGGGTTCCTTCAAATAAATAAATAAACCTAGCCATCCAAGACGGACTGTCAGTCTATTGTATGCATGTGAATTTCACAGCTTTGACATCCCTTGACAAAAGCAACTGAGCCGTAGGGGACTGATGAGAGTTTCTGTCAAGCCTAGCAGAACTGACCGTTGTTCCTATCTTTAGAGGTTTTGTTCTCTCCAACAAGTCACTAAATGAAAAAAGGGAAGTGAAGAGAACTAGTATTCACAGCAGGTTAAACATTGCTAAACTCTAAGATACCTGGAATGTAGTGGTTATTTGTCATGTCAATAAAAGATCCCTGGTTTGATACCAGGCAGCAAAAAATATTAAGGGTAGGACAACAGTTCAGTGGTAGAGCACCTCTCATAGAGACCCAGGTTTTCAAGATCAGTCCCTGGCATTTCTAGTTGGGTTCTCCAGTAGAAGGTATTGGGAAAGACTGTTTCCAGTTGCTATCCACCAGAACAGACCTTAGTGAGTTCAACAGAACACCAGTCTCATAACATGTACAGGGAGAACTTAAGCTGAGCTAATATGACATGCACTCAAGTTGTTGAGCAACCTTTTCCCATTTTCAGAAATGATGATTCAGTTTCAGCAATGATGCCTCAGTTTTCACAAATAACACCTTGTTCGCAGTGCCTGATTTCTCTTGACTTGAAGAACCCATGAATTTATTTGATTATGTGTTTCTGATTTAAAACAAGCAGCATGCCCAGTGGTTTTTCATCTGTTCAGTTGGTGGCATTCAGCAAAGAAACTGGTTAGGTAGCTACTGTTAGGGCATGTTCACAAGTTGCTAGCTCACTTGGATTTTGCATGGCCCATTGTAAAGTATGAAGGAGAATAGTTATGCCAGCTCCCCCTTATGGGAGAGGCATTTGCTGTCAGCTCTTCTGTGTGGCTAGTACTTCCAGTATCAGTGATCAGGTTTTTGTTGTGCTGGTTTGCCTTTCACGTTGTGTTCTGCATCAGTACTACCAGCCCAGCTTTAACTAAGCCTCGGCCACTTCTGCTGATGCTGCACAGAGCACCTCCTTTAATAGATTGAATCAGACTGATTTATGAGATCAAATAATCCAATCACATTTGCATAATTTGTGCAATCTGCATTATTTGTGCAATCTGCATACATCATTCTTCTCACACGAATCTTGCAAAATGTCTCTTTCCAGGTTAGGAAAATGGGGGGGGGGCATTGCAATAAAGGTAAGACTCCTGTGTTTGCATCACTTGGCGAATTTGGTCTATGACCAGGAATAAATATTAAGGCGCCCGATGAGTGTGCTGCAAGCAGACTGCAGTTGCTATCACCCCCCCTTCCTAATTCCACATCTCATTGCAAAGAAGCCATTTCCCCAATTCTGTTGATTACTGTTGTAAAACAGAAACATTTGATCTATTGGAAACGATGCATGGGAAATGGAGTTGCTTGTGTGCTAAATGACTGATTCAGGGCCATCTCGTAAAGACGCTTGTTTGTCCCATCTCTGTGATTTATTACTGCTTTACTACAAGATTGAAATCTGGAAATGTTCTCATGACTCAGAGATTCTCATTAGGGGGGGAAGCTATCAGCTGAGTACATGAAAAGGTGGGCTATATTTTCAGGCTTTGAATTCGAGTGATGGATCTCAGGCATGCTAATGCTCTCTGTTTTGCTGGATCGGCAGGGAGCAATGGCTTTCCTTTATCACAGGTTGTATATCTACTTCTATTCATTTGTGATGATGGAAATAATTAATAGATAATGTCCAAAGGATACTGTACCTCATAACCTTCTTTACTTTTTTTCTGAAAAGAATTGCTTTTTAATATCCTCTCCAGACAAATAAAGTTATATGATACCCCTGAATTAGGAAAGGGGGTGGGAGGGAGATATTGGGTATCACCGTATGATTTTTTCCCCCTCCTCTTGAAATTTGTTTTGATGTATTGATTTAGCCCATTCAGTCTTCCTTAACTGCATGGTAACTGCACTTTCTGTGTATGTCACACAAACAATGGGTGCGTTTAGACAGCGTGCTGGAGCGGTTCAAATTGCTCCGTTTTCAACCGGCTTATATTTGAACCGGACAATCGCGATCATACTGACCTCCTTTATCCCGCTTTGCTGCGCCTCCTGGCGTTTACACTTCCGGCGCGCGGAAAGCGTGCCTCGCTGGTTTTTTTTATTTTTATCGCGACCCGTGCATGCGCATAGGCGCTCATGCGAGGAATAGGGTTTTTTTATTTCGCACATGCGCATAACGATTAAGGCAAATCACAGCTTTTTTTTACCCTTCCGCAGAGAGCTGTGCCTTCACTCTCATGACTGTATCAATCCGCCTGAGCAGTTCACTCCCCTATAAAACCATTTTTCCCGCTCTTTTCAGATGCTTGCACTGAGGGAGCAACATGAATCCTCAGGAGCAGTGCTTGGTGGTGTTCCTGACTGTTCAGGTTCTTCTCACAGTGGCCTGTCACCTGCAACGCAGGTTGAGGGCCATCAGAGTGAGGAGACTGATTGCGGTCAGACGGTACCTCATGCACAGGAGAGCCAGAATGAGGGGCTTTGTCCTGACAGAGTCCCTCAACATGGCCTTCCTTCAGACACTGGCAGAGCAGAGGGCCCCACGTAGGTGGTGGGTCTATCCTCGGCCAACACAACTTTGGGACGTCTACGCTCGGATCGTCTGGGAGGATGAACAGTGGCTAGAGCACTTCCGGATGACCAGGGCCACCTTCCAGTGGATAGTGGATGCTCTCAGGCCACATCTCCAGCACGAGGAGACCACCATGCGGGACCCCATACCAGCAGAGGAGCGGGTGGCCATTGCCATAGCATGGCTGGCCAACACCATCTGTTACCGGGTGGTTGGTTCCCTGTTTGGTGTGGCGAGATCCACGGTGGCTGGAATAGTTGCAGAGGTCTGCCTCACAATTGAGGCACATCTGATGCGCCAAACAATATGTCTTCAGTCACCTGGACAGGTAAGCATCTCCCATGTAAAGCATACACATGACAGAAATTAGGTGTTTTCTAACATGTCCCCTGAAGCACAGGGAATGTAAGGGTGTAATGGTGACCAGTCAGTGACATCTGTGGAGGAACACTACTGTGGTACTGTCCAGATGGCAATTACTACAAAAGGGAGCTTGATAATTGTCAGAATTTTTAACAGGAACTTAGGGGGTGCCAGTGATACAGGCATGGTTGTGTTCAGTGCTTTCTCTCTCCCTCTCCCCCCAGTGGAGTGAGTGTGAGCAAGCACACCCGTTTTTTGACTTTGGCTCAGGAAGGATGGCCCCAAGGGTGAGGTAATTTTTGGCAGTAGCCACATCGCTCGCTCAAAACTTTAGCTCACCAAGTTGCATTTTTGCTCACAAGATGCCACAGCATAGAGGGAAAACTGGCTGTGTCATCTGTGTGTCAAGCAATGCCATAGGTGTACACATCTTGCTTGCAAGCATTCCACTTTGTAACTGTCATCAGGTAACCTCATATGCAACTGTGGGCACTGTTGTCTACGTTAAAAAGACTGTATTGGGCCTGAAAGTAAAAATGATAACTGTCCCACCAGGATAAGGTCTTGGGAGTTTAGAACATGGACAAACCAGTAGTTATGCTGTAATTATAAAGTACTGTAGGTAATAAGTATGACTGTCACTGATAAATCTAGGTAGAGCAAGGTAGCCTGGGCCATGAACACTGATGTTATCCTTTACCTTTGCCAGGTCATGCTGGGGTTCGAGGAGCTTGGGTTTCCACACTGTGTGGGAGCCCTGGATGGCTGTCACATCCCAATCCGGGCACCACCAGGGCAAGCCACAGACTTCTACAACAGGAGGCACTTCCACTCAGTCCTCCTGCAGGGGACTGTGGACCACCGAGGACGCTTCCTTGACGTTACAGTGGGAGAACCAGGCAGGAGCCATGACGCACACCTACTCAGGTGCTCCAGGCTCATCCGGGCAATGGACCGCGGAGTATTTGTGCCCGGAAACCCCACAGTGACAATTGAGGGGGTTCAGATCCCTCCCCTGGTGATAGCGGATGCCGCGTACCCCTTGCGCCGCTGGCTGATTACTCCCTACACGGGAGTGCTGACACCACAGCAGGCGGTCTTCAACAGGGCGCACAGGCGGGCCAGGTGTGTGGTGGAGCGGGCCTTTGGTCGGCTAAAGGCTCGCTGGAGGTGCCTAGGGGTCGCGCTGCAGGTGGAGCAGCAGAACCTCAATGCAGTGCTGTGCTCCTGTGCAGTGCTGCACAACATCTGCGAGGAGCGTGGCCACCTGGTCATTGTGGAGGCCATGGTGCAACACAGCACTTCTCTCTCGCAGCAACCCCAGCCAGGAGGGAATGAGCGGCACCGTGAGGAGGGGAGGGCAGTGCGTGCCGCAATCATGCTGTGGTTGCAGAGGCGGCGTAGGCACTGACTTTCCCCACCACGCCATGTCCCCACATTTATAAAACCTCTTTGGAAAACTGCTCTTTCGGGAACAGCTCCGAAATAACTTGTGACTGACCCAGGGTCACACCAGCAGCCGCATGTGAAAGAGCAATGGAGAATGAAACCCGGTACTCCGAGACTAGAGTCCATGCTCCTAACTACTACATCTCGTGAAACGGTATCAGGGATAGGCTTGCCAACCTCCAGGTGTGGGCTGGAGCTCTGGGATAGGAGCCATGACGCACACCTACTCAGGCGCTCCTGGCTCATCCGGGCAATGGACCGCGGAGTATTTGTGCCCGGAAACCCCACAGTGACAACTGAGGGGATTCAGATCCCTCCCCTGGTGATAGCGGATGCCGCGTACCTGATTACTCCCTACACGGGAGTGCTGACACCACAGCAGGCGGTCTTCAACAGGGCGCACAGGCGGGCCAGGTGTGTGGTGGAGCGGGCCTTTGGTCGGCACCGTGAGGAGGGGAGGGTAGTGCGTGCCGCAATCACCCTGTGGTTGCAGAGGCGGCGTAGGCACTGACTTTCCCCACCACGCCATGTCCCCACATTTATAAAACCTCTTTGGAAAACTGCTCTTTCGGGAACAGCTCCGAAATAACTTGTGACTGACCCAGGGTCACACCAGCAGCCGCATGTGAAAGAGCAATGGGGAATGAAACCCGGTACTCCGAGACTAGAGTCCATGCTCCTAACTACTACATCTCGTGAAACGGTATCAGGGATAGGCTTGCCAACCTCCAGGTGTGGGCTGGAGCTCTGGGATAGGAGCCATGACGCACACCTACTCAGGCGCTCCTGGCTCATCCGGGCAATGGACCGCGGAGTATTTGTGCCCGGAAACCCCACAGTGACAACTGAGGGGGTTCAGATCCCTCCCCTGGTGATAGCGGATGCCGCATACCCCTTGCGCCGCTGGCTGATTACTCCCTACACGGGAGTGCTGACACCACAGCAGGCGGTCTTCAACAGGGCGCACAGGCGGGCCAGGTGTGTGGTGGAGCGGGCCTTTGGTCGGCACCGTGAGGAGGGGAGGGCAGTGCGTGCCGCAATCACCCTGTGGTTGCAGAGGCGGCGCAGGCACTGAGAACTCTGACTTTCCCCAGCATGCCATGTCCCCACATTTATAAAACCTGCTTTATGTAAATATGTTATGAATTCTTGTTGACGCTGTTGTCGTTTGTTAAAAAAATACTTTGTCTTAGATTTTGTGGTGCAGTAAAACCTTTATTCAACAGAAAGGCTGAGCTGTGTTTTCCTGGACTCCCCACTCTCAGCAGGGGCTGAGAGAGCTCTTTGGAAAACTGCTCTTTCAGGAACAGCTCCGAAATAACTTGTGACTGACCCAGGGTCACACCAGCAGCCGCATGTGAAAGAGCAATGGAGAATGAAACCCGGTACTCCGAGACTAGAGTCCATGCTCCTAACTACTACATCTCGTGAAACGGTATCAGGGATAGGCTTGCCAACCTCCAGGTGTGGGCTGGAGCTCTGGGATTTATAATTTATAAATGTCCCCACATTTATAAAACCTGCTTTATGTAAATATGTTATGAATTCTTGTTGACGCTGTTGTCGTTTGTTAAAAAAATACTTTGTCTTAGATTTTGTGGTGCAGTAAAACCTTTATTCAACAGAAAGGCTGAGCTGTGTTTTCTTGGACCTGCGCTACCAGTTTCCCCATGGGGAGTAGACCTGCCCTCCGTTGTCCCCTTTCAGTAGAGACATGCTCGGTGGTGGACGGGAAGGCTCATTTGGGTTACCAAAGAAGTTAATTGACACATAAGCCACTAAAGAACAAATATCAAATTTATTTTAACCTTTTAACAACATTTAGAACTTCAAAAAAAACTATAACATTTACACTAGTCTTCCTCCCTCGCAGGCGCCAGCTCCAGATTGGCAGCTTGAAATGCGTGCTCCATGTGCGCAACGTTAGTGCGCAGACGCCGCACAACCTGCCTCAGGGTGTTAATCAGGTTGAGCACCTGATGGACTGTGGAGTGAAAGAAGGGGGGGGGAATTAGACATGGCCTTGTTGTGGAATCCACCTTGGGATTACAGTTTGCTGTGGCAGTCAGATCATCACATATCAGTAACAGTGACCCATATGCTGGGGATTGGTATTTCAGAAAGGGAAACCATGTCAGCAAATGCACACGCCCCGCAAGCCCATGTGTTCACTTGCCCACATTGTCTCATGGGGCTATTTCCCTCATTACTTGCTGCCATCACTCACTGGATTGATACCGCCCTGCTAGAAAGACAGCGAGACCCCTCTGGCTGATTCCCCAACCTTGGGAAGTTGGTACCACAATCTTTGGGCAACCCCTGGAGAATTGGCAACCCCCAATTTGGTCCCGTTTGGCTTCTCTGGCCTCCCTTTTGCCCCTGGTAATGTCCTAACCTGGGAAGAACTAAGTGGCCAAGGCACACCAGGCCCTGAAACTCAAAAAACTGTAATCGGACTATGGATAATTTAGGCAAGGGGAATAATCCCAGGCACTTAACGCAACCAGGCACAGAAAACAAACAGGAGTTAAAATGCAGGTCCTCTGTCCCCACACCCCCATCACCCTATCTCTGGAGATGCTTGGGCTCAAGATGGGGTTAGCTTTCAGCCCTCCTTCTTGTTGTTGAAAAACCCCAGCCCTTCCCTGGGACTGGTCACTTGGACTGCCACCCTCCTGCCACCACAATTCACAGTGGCCTGGACGTCTCACGGGGTCCAGATTACTCCTGGATAGGGTGTGCCCAGCAAGACCTAACAGAGTGGACTTACATCTGGTGTCCACCCTGTCCTCGAATTCACGGAGCCGACGCTCCACCTCCTGGCAACCAGGGCAGGACCTCACTACCTCCGCAGCCACGGCAGCCTGGGGTGACACCGCTTGACCTATGGGCAATAGGGTACAGCTCATCATCAGAGCAAGAAGTGCATTCCACATAGGGCAGCCTGAGGATAATCTTACCTGCAGCCAAATCTGCAGAGGAAATAACCCGGATGTGTTCTCCGCCACCCGGCCCCTGTTCCTGCTCCTCAGTCGTCAGATCTGAAATGCACACAGTTTGTTTGAGGTTGTGGTCCAACGAGCTTTCTCCAAACAGCAGTAGACCTGTGTGAGTACTTACAGAGGTACCGTAAATGTGGCACTGTGGCCTCGCAAGTTGCTGTTTCCATCAGCACTGCAACTCCATATGCACCGTAACCTCCCACTTCCAAACAACAACAGCCACTGTGGTCGCTCAACACAAATTATTCCCAATGCACGACGTGTGGACAGACAGCTGTCTGCAATGTGTGCCCTCTACCATAGCAGATGCTGGGCATTTTGGTCTGCTTCGAATTTGCAGAAATATCTCCAAATCAAGGGGTGTGGGAAATCTAGCAGCCATTCAAGAACAACTGGAGTGACACTCTCCACTCACCCTCTCCGGTGTCCCCCGAAGGCACCACCACCACCACATCTCCAGGCGGTTGCACATCCTGCTGTGGCTCACCTTCGATTGATGGGAGAGGAGAGGTGGTCCCTGCAGGGGAAACATTTAACTTCAGCTCAATGTCAGATTTGGGATTTGCAGTCAGTGGTTTATTCATATCGTCCCCTCACCCGCTCCAGTGTCCCCAGAGGAAAGAGTCAGGTTCTCCATCGGTGGCTGGGAGGGTCTGGCCACAGGAAAAGGAGGGGGAGATTTGTTCAGGTCACGGTTTACCAGTGGCCGGGGTGGGGGTTGGAGAAGGGATTAGCTGTCACTGCAGTAGTCACATAAATGAATGGGTGTGTGTGTGAAGGATGTAATCACAAAAGGCTCACTCACCTGCAGATGGTCCTTGCCCCGGATCCTCTATGGCTGCATCCTCAGAGGAGGAGGTGGGCATGAGTACCCGGGCTCTCTGGGACCATCCCCTTCTCCGTACTCGAGGTGTGTCTAAAGAGAGAAAAGTGTATTGGTTAAGATGTGGATGGCAGTTATTGCTGGACCAATCAGGCATGCATTTCTTTTCCTTGTACATGTGAAGATGTTACAAGCAACTAAATAAGGTACACTAAATCAAAACCTGGTTTTTGGGGGAATTAATGACAGTCAAGTAAGGCTTACTGTACCTAACATATCTCACCAAAGGAAGTAAACATTACCCCCTATATGCCACTGGCCAAATCCCTTAGAGAAATTTATGTCCCCACAGCTGCAGTGTCTGTCAACAGACCTGGTTTTGGGATACATTTCCTCCTAGGTAGGGAAAACATACCCTCCTTGCACTGAGGTTGCCAAGGGTGCACTGGAAAAGGGGGAGTAGAAGAGGCGGAAGAAACTTAAGACTTACATGGGGCTCTTCTTTCAGTCCAGCTTGGTCTCCCCGCCTGTGCCCACAGACGTGCCATGGAATGGAAGTGGGGAGGCCGGTGACTCCTGGGGGGGAAGCCCTCCCAGTCTTCCAGTGCATCGAAGAATGCCCCCTTAACCCTTTTGAATTTTGCCCGGCATTGTGAGCCGGACCTGGGGTAGCCTTGCACAGTGAGGCACCTGGCTACCCTTTTGAAAATGGCCATTGTGGGCATGTGGGTGCTGGGCATGACCATCGGCCCAGCATCCATGTCATGCAGGAGTTCCAGGAGGCTCTCCACTTCCTCCTCCTGCCAAAAAACGCCCAAACGCCTCGCTGCCGCCATTGTAAAAAGTTTTGGGCGCGGGGCGTAAGTGCGCATGAGCAAAGTAACGCTTGAAATTTAGACCTCGGTAATCAACGCGTGGGGGGGGTTTGATAGTAATCGACCCAAGGGTGGACACTTCTGTGGAGAAGTACAGTGGTCTACCACTGTGGCCACTATCCCAGGGACAATGGGGGACACTTCTGGAAGTTTTGCAAAGTCAGCCCATAAACTGTTATAACTAATCTGTGCCTCCAAAGACTTCTCCTTGATCTCTCCAAAAACTTCCACCCCCCCCCCACAGGACAGTTTGAGTTCCAGAGTCCCAAAGTAGCCAATTGGCTCCAGGGAAGCGTCAAAAAAATCTTCGAAATCCACCCCCCAATCCCTGACATTCATTCAGAAGTACACGATTGATTGGACGTTCGCGTGCTTCTCTACCCAAGCGTACATGCGCACCAACACTCTTGCTTGAACTTCGTGGAGGGATGGCTGCCTCACCGCAAAAGGGTGTGTTCTGGCAAGAGGATGAGCTAGAACTCATGTTGATTTTCCTCTGGGAGAAGAGCTATGGTGACAGGGTGATGACAAGCACCCACTTAGAAACTCTCAGCATATTTGAGGAGGTGGCCACTGCACTGACTGAGGCAGGCCACCCCAGAAGCGCGGCTCAATGTTGCGCCAAATTCAAAAGGGACAAAGCCGCGTTTTTTGAAGCACTAGAGTACTATGGGGGGATACCCCCTGTCAGCAGCCGGCCACCCAGGTTTAATCTGCTCCGCAGACTGTGGGATCAAGCGGGCAACCCCAGCTGGGAGAAGCGGAGACCTGCCAGTGAGTACAATGCCCCACCCCCTTATACTGGAGTGCACCATTAGTTGTCACTTACATGCCCCACCAACTTTTCCCTTCCCGTTTCCCATAGAATCCTACCGGCCAAAACGGAGCTGTCGGCAGGCAGCACTACAAGACTCCCCAGGATCCTCTCCTGAAAGGGGGAATGCATCCGGTAAGCAAATATAGCACACATTGCACAGGTAGGGGGAGTGGCTGTAGCATCACTCCCTTTTTCTCTCCGTGTAAAAGGAACCAACTTTCTAAGAAAATAATCACAAGCAGAAAAGGAAGGGAAACGTTTCGGGGGTTGGGGGGGGTCCGCTAGTGTACTCTGGCAATGCACGCCATTTGACAGATCACTGCAGATCTGGGAGGTTGTTGCCGGTGGATATCTGTCTTCTCCATACCAGTTGCAGCCAGTGTTCCCTCTAAACTGAACTGCTGTTAGCAGGATTGCAGTTCTATGGCCTCCAGCTCACAGATTCCTCTGCTGAGAGGGAGCAATGGTTACAGGTTAGGTTGAATTGGAATCCCTACCACAAGGTCAGAGTAGCGTGGTCTTCTGAGGTTTTCCATGACCCACATGACAGAACCATGGAGTTTGATGGATGTCTGGGTCTAGATTGGGAAAGCACAGTTGGCTTAGCCTTGCACCCTAGGTGAAGTGTAAGTGGGTCCTCAGGAGATTAGAGCACCATAGAGGAGTAAAAGGGGGGACCTGGCTGAGAGAACACAGCAAAACATATAATAAGCATATTTTCTCCTGTGTCATTTTCAACAGGACTATATGTGAGCGTGGCGGTGCAGACCGCAGGATCCCCTGTGGTGAGCGATAGAGGTAAATTTAGATGTATTATTGGGAAGTCATCTGTCCATGCACAAGGATCAGTGCCTGGAGTGGTAACTATACTGGGATGTAAACCTTAGTGCCTGACTGAGGAAGTGTGTACGTTTGCCTGACCCTATTAACCTTTGATTTTCAACCACTCATTTCAGGGTCAGTTGACACACAGGAGACGACCTCCGCCCAGTCAGGGGGTCAGGAAGCTGCACCAGAGGCCACCTCTGAGTCCCCAAGTGGTAAGAGCAAGAGCCATTGCTTGTCTTGCCAGGGAATAACTTTGCACATGCTAAGGGCTACCCATTCTCTCACAGCAGTTGGTGAGACGAGCTACGTTGCAGCGGAGGCCCCTCCCCCTACTCAGGAAGAGCGGCTGGAGCTGATGCAGGCCACCCTTGAACAGCTCCAGGTCAGCATGGAGCTGCTCAGGGCGAGTGTGGATACAATTCGGCAGACCCGTGAGTATCCTTTCGGGCCCAGTCCTGTGATCAACAGTAGGAATATGAGAGACATCCAGGGCACACAGGCAGGTAGCAGCACATATTTTATTGAACAGCTACCACTGCTGTGGTGAACCTAAAAAACTGACAACTGCAATAACAACAACCATAACAACACAACACAACACTGCGGTTTACTGAGAAGGTCAGAGCCCCCTGCCCCTGCCTTTGGAATCCTGTAAGTTTGTGTTAAGTGGCTTCCCGTGTAGTGAGAACCAGCACCAGTGTTGGACATCACTTCTCCCCTGGTGAGCACTCTGTGGGAAATGTCAGGAGTTCAGACATGGCTCTTTTGGATGGTCTGGCTGCAGTGCAAAGGAGGCTGCTTCTCGCCCACAGTTTGTTTGAAATGCCGTTGTCCTCAAGAGGCCTCAGTGACAACTGAGTGTGTGTATTTTGTTGGAGGGAGGGAAGCAATATTGTTGTGGGTCAGTGGGGGAGCACTGGAGGGAGCAGCCCCAAAATGGTGTTGGCTAGGGAAGAGGCAATGCCTGTGTCTAGAATAGTGCACAGGGAAGGTTGCTCAGTTGAGGAGCAGGATCCATCCTGGTCATTGTGCAATCAGGGTATGTCCTGGGTCAGGTACACTGGCCGCTGAGTCCCTAGGCCAGGGAGAACACACTGTAAGGTGGCTTTCAGATGTCCCTTTGAGCATCCTACCAAGTTCACAGTCACAGTGGATAGGGGGTCATGTGGGTGTCTAGGACTTCCTTGTGCATAACGGTGTTAATGCTGAGCACGTACTTGTCATTTCAGAGGATGGACATACACGCCGTATTGCAGTTGTGGAGCAGGCAATGGTGAGACTCCGCAGGGAGTTCCAAGGCATCAGGCTCACTGCAGTGGTGGCAGCGCAGGCAGAGGAGCAGGAGTCCGAGGAGAGTGAGGAGGAAGCTGGGGAAGAGGGGGAGTAGTCTGTTTGTTGGTGTTGTTGTTGTGTTCCTGTTGAGTTTGCACTGTTTTAATTGTTTACTGTTTTACAAAGTTCTTTATAAAGTTACATTTTTCAAAACAGGGTCGCTGTTATGCCTGGTTTGCTTCTGGCACTGCATCCCCGTACTCAGTGCCTAAAAGACAGCAGCTCTGAGGGCAGAGGCAAGCTTGGCAAAGCAGGCAGACAACACAGCAAAAAAAGAAAAGAAAAAACAGCAACACACACTTACATGTGTGAAGATAAACTTAAATACATGTAGGTTTTACACTGGCATACCAGAACTATTTAACGTCAACTACTGACAGCCGCACAGTGGGAAGAATCTTCTGAGCACTGATCCCATGTGGCTGCGACCGGTTTCCTTGGGGCACTCACAGAGGGCACTGATCTCAGGTATTTATGTTATCTCTGCTGAGACATTGCCCCCTGTTACACAAGTGGACCAGTTTATGCCAGTGTCTTGCAGAACACTAAGGGGAATACGGTTCTCTGGGTCTCTTGTCCCGCTTCTTCCTGAATCCATGGCCAGTGTCAGGAGTGGATGAGTTGCCACCTGGATGACGTGGTGTGGTGGCACTTGCACTCTCTCCGCTGATGGTCCTAGTGAGATGAGTGAGTGCAGCCAGTGCACCCTGTAAGATCCCACACAGGGCATCGTTGGACTGCCTCTCCTGCTCAAGGGAGGCGGTCATCAGAGCCATGAACTCCTCGTGCTCTCGTCTGCCTGCCTCCAGCAGCGCCTCTCGGTGCTGTCTAGACTGCTGGAGCATCTCCTCCCCTACCTTCTGCACCGCTGAAACTCTTTTGGTCCTTGCCCGTATAAAGGCCAGGCGGGATTTTGGTGAGAGTTCACCCAGGATGACTCCAGGTGGAAAATCTGTGGTTGGGAGGAAAAAAGGGAAAGATGTGATGGGGAGTGGTTGACCTGCAGCAGCTGTAGTCTCCATTCACCACCTTCTCATGCCCTGCTATGCCGCAGCTCCTGGGGTTCAAGGGTTCAGGCTTACCTGTTGGGTTACTGTGGGTTTGGCTCCCACGTGCCTCTGGCTGGGAGGATGCAGATGTGCCTGTGGTGTACAGGTGAGAAAAGGAGTGTTACGCAAAAGACACTAATGGCTGTGTGACTCATGTGGTCTGGGGCAGGTGATGCACTCTATTCTTGGTGCTGGGAGGGGGGCAGCAGTGGGAGGGCTCCTCGTGTCCTGGCCCCACTGCTGGACCTCCTGATGGCACCTGGTATATTTTGGCTGCTGTGTGACAGAGTGTTGGACTGGATGGGCCATTGGCCTGATCCAACATTGGCTTCTCTTATGTTCTACTGTTCTGAAATGCACATGTGCCAGTAAACACTCAGGGGGAAGTGGCAGGGTGAGATCTTTGGGTGGTGGAGGGGGTTGATTATGTGAAGTGGTATGGACAGGAATAAACCATAGTGGAAGTCATCCTCTGAGAGCTGGTCTCACCCACCTTCCTGAGGTGAGAAAGCCTCCATATTCACCTCACCATCATCTTCGGCCCCTTCCTCTGCCTGTGACAGGGGGCTGTCTCCTTCTGGAATGGACAGAAAATGGAGCCTGATGTCAATTGACCAGGTTGGGTGAACTGCCTGCTGTGCTACGCAGGAATCACAGTTATTACAGGCAACCACACAGCCATTCCTGAGATACAGGTGGCTGAAGCAATAGGAAGAATGGGGAAGGATGAGGAGTCAAATCGTGAGCAATCCCACCATGCCGTCTGAACACACCCATGGTAATATTTCTGGGGGGGGGGTAGCATGGCATACTGCCAGGTTGAGGTATTTCAAAATTTCCACAGGCCTGATTGTACTTGGAGAATAGCTACATGTTCTGGTAGCCAAAATGCCCCTATTGTAGTATTATGAGAACAGTCCACATCACTGAGATTACCTCAGTCACCAGAGGGCAAGGACTGGAGAGTGTGGGGTGGGCTGCTTTGTGACTTGGTGGTGGATTCCTCTCACAATTGTATATGGACCCAGATATATACTTGCCACATGAGTTGCCTGCTCCCTCTTGTTCCAGGGGGAAAAGATCAAGGGAGGCTTCAGGGGAGGGAGGGAGGCCCTGGTGGCTGGTGCTAGGAGCTGTCTCCTCTTGGAAGCTGTGTGACAGCTTCCTCCCTGTCACACTGACACTCCCCTGTAAAATGTGACTCAGCTCCTCGTAGAAGGGGCAGGTGTGTGCTGAGGTACCAGATTGTTGGTTGTCAGCCACCACCTGCTTGAATTTCAGGCGAAGGCTTTTAGTCTTAGTGCGGCACTCCTCAGCACTTCGCCTGAATCCCTTTGCAGCCATCCCTTTTGCGATCTCCCTAAAAATCTCAATGTTCCTAGAGGAACATTTAAGCTCCTCCTGGATTTTAGCATCCCCCCAGAGAGCTAGGAGCTCCAGGGTCTCCCCGCGCCTCCAGGATGTCCCTCTCACACCAGACATTTTTGAGGAGTGTCACTTTCCCGCCAAAAGCATGCCCTGCAGTGAACATGTGAAATGAGTTCCGGCACAAGATAGATAGCTGTGTTACTATGGCACTATTTCCACTTCAATCGAACCCCTTCAACAAAACACTTCCCTTTAAACTTTTGACCCAAAAATGGCCTCTTTGAGATCCCAAACTCATCTAAATACTAAAACCAGGCACTGTTTAAATGCTGGTCTTATTAACGTAGGAGCGGAGCTCCGCTCATGCGCATACCGCCGATGCATTAAAAAAAATGGCGGACGAAAAGCGGAAGCCTGAGGCTTCCGCGGCAGCTTTTCGGAGGGGAGGGGGGGTAGAGGCTCCCGGAAGTGGCTCGACCGAGACGAGCGATCAGACAGCGGAAAGTGCGGCTTGAAACGGAGAATCATGGAAAACACCGCTTGGGTAAGTGGTGCCAAAATACTCCGTTTCAAAGGGGGTTTGCTCCAGAAAGTGACGGCTGGGGACGGTGGGCAGATGTTGGGCGTGTGAACGCGCAGGGAAAAGCCGTTTCTGAGCCGTGCCGAAAATGGCTCAAACGGCGCGTCTGAACGCACCCAATGTCATAAATTGAGAGTAGGTCCAGACTTTTGTGCTAGGTGGGGCTGCAGAGTTCCAGGAGACTCTTTGAAAATATGTATGGAAAGATTGGTCATCGCTTCTTGTTTTCAGCAATTTCTTTATAAGGCACATTTTCTTTAATCTCCCCGTCTACAACAGTCATATCTCACCTTTTCACCAAAGAGCTCAGTGTGATGGATATGGTTCTTCCATTCTCCAGGAGAGCCAATTTGGTGTAGTGGTTAGGAAGGTGAACTGTAATCTCGGAGAACTGGGTTTGATTCCCCACTCCTCCACATGCAGCTGTTGGTGTGACCTTGGGTCAGTCATAAATTCTTTCAGAGCTGTTCTCTCAAGGACAGTTCTGGAGAGAGCTCTCTCAGCCCCACTTACTTCACAGGGTTTCTGTTGTGGGGAGGGAAGGGAAGGGGAAGGGAAGGGAAGGGGATTGTAAGCTGCTTTGAGATTCCTTCAGGTAGTGAAAGGTGGGGTATAAATCCAATCTCCTCCTCCTCCTCCTCCTCCTTCTTCTTCTTCATTTTATCTTTGCTGAAGCCCTGTGCATGAAAGTAGGCTGGGAGAGAGTGACTGTCCCAAGGTCAACCAGTGAGCATGGCTAAATGGGGACCTGAGCCCAAGTCTCTCCAGGCTCTGGCTAGTGCATTAACTGCTACAGCGCACTGGCTGCCCATCTTCACTAGATCCCTTTACACCCGGCACAGGGATGGTTCCACATTTTTCCTTATTGTGGCCCCCAATGGCTGTTTGTTTATCAGTTATATGTAATTTGTTTAAACTACCTTCCAAAGTCTTCTATACAAGTAAGAGTATTGTGGTACAGTCCTGACCACTGAAATCAATTGCGTTAGTTAAAAGGCAGCAACTCTGCTTAGGTTTGCCTGGATAGGTTTGCCTATAAAACAAGGATGCTTTCTCCAGTCAGTCTGAAATATGGCATGTGGGGTGCCTTGCGGTGAGGGGTGCAATTTCTGAGAACTTAGCCCTAATGAGCTAATTAACAGCTTGGAATATGGTTACCAATTCCAGCCTGAGAAATTCCTGGGGATTTGCGGGTGGTTCCTGGAAAGGGCAGAGTTGAGGGGAGAGCTTAATGGGGAGGTGATACCACAGATTCTACCTTCCTAAGCAGCCATTTTCTCCAGAGGAACTAATCTCTGTAGTCTGGGGACCAGTTGCAATTCCAGGAGAACTCCAAGCCCTCCTGGAGGCTGGTGACACTACCTAGAAATGTGTTACCCATTGGAACCAATGGAAATAATAACATAAAAAAATACTAGAACTTAAGGGCATCAAATGAAGCTGATGGGCAGTAGATTCAGGATGGGGTAAAAGGAAATACTTTTTTACACAATGAGTGATTAAAATGTAGAATTCACAGCCAGATGTTATAGTAAGGGCCACAGAAACAAACCGGTTTAAAAGGGGGTTAGATAGATTCATGGAGGATAGGTCTATCAGTGGCTAGCTACTAGTCATGGTGACTGAGGGGAACCTCCATGTTCAGAGGCAGTCAACCTCTGAATCCCAGTGCCAAGAGGCAACATCAGGGATATGTCTCCTCAGCCTCTATGTTCTGTTGTTGGCCCTTCAGAGGAATTGGTTAGCCACTGTGTGAGCCAGGATACTGACCTGGATGGACCACTGGTCTGATCCAGCAGGGTACCCTTTTGAAATAATAATAGAACTGAAGAACATACAAAGCTTCAATAACAAATTTAACTAAACTTGACCACAATTTATTTAAAAGAAACAAACCTGAAAATGAAAACAAAAATGTCCACATGCCTACAAGTACAAGCTACTAGCTACAAATTAGTTCTAGTACAGTCAGCCATACACAGCCTGAAGAATATGTGCGCAATGCTTATCAAGAATTTAATTACACAAGCAAATTTAACAAATGCTCCTATTCAAGTAGAGAGCTGCTGATATGCTTTCTTTTTAGTGGTAATGTGCCAAAGAAGCATCATTTTGTAAGAATGAGAGCCAACTTTGGATCAAGAATGCTGGCGAGAGGTTAGATTTATCTTCAATAATGATCCCCTTCTGATTTCCAGCAGGGTGAAGCCATCTGTGAATTTCCAGCTTATTTCATGGAGGATTTTCCAACGCCCTCCATGGGGAGAAGAAAATTCAAAGACCAGGCGACTTGCAGCAGGAGGCTGGCATCGAGATCTATATTATACACACAGTCAGAAGCAATTTCTTGGTACAGGAACAAGGGGAGGGGAAGGTACCCATAAAACTTTCTTCTTTCCTGTCTTCCTGTCTCATCTTTCTGGCTAGAAACCGAAAGCACCCTCTCTCGATATCTTCTGCTTGAGACTGAAGCTCTTATTGTTAAAATAGCAGAGGGAGGTGGATAAGATGTGATAGATCAGTTAAATCGGACCTCGAAAGAGAATGTAGGCAATTGAGAATCTTTAAATTTCCTCCCTCTGAGAAGGAATGTCTCTGGCCCACTTTCAGTGTTACCTTGGCAATACAGATGTTGCCAAAACACAGAACCAAAGTGTACCTTTTCAATCTAAGAACTTTGTTTAAATGAAGCATCTCCCACATGATTTGGACCATTTTTAGTCATGGCAATGAAAAACTTTTTTTCAGGGTGGGTTTTAGACTAAAGTAGGCACATGAGATTCTAGTTGCACATGAATGGGCTATTGCTGATCTTACCCATCTGCCAGGTGGCACCTTCAGAAGCCTTACGTGAACATACGTGAAGCTGCCTTAAACTGAATCAGACCATTGGTCAATCAAGGTCAGCACTGTCAACTCAGACTAACAGCAGCTTTCCAGAGTCTTGGGCAGAGGTCTTTCACATCACCTACCATCTGGTCCTTTTCTTTTTAAGTTTATGTTTGCTTTATTAGGAACTTTGGGTTACAACATGTTATGTTGTATGGTTATCTTCACCTGCACCTAGATTCTGCTGTCTTCAGGAGATTGACCCTTAGCACTCCAAACTGGTTATTCTCCCTGTACCTTCTTCCTTCTGGTGTAGCCAGGTCCAGACTGTTCGGGCCAGCTGCTCCTCCCACTTCTTCTCTCACCCTACCAACCTTACCCTTCTCTCCTTCTTGTTCTCCCTTGCTCCCTCTTCCTCTTTCCCTCTTCCTTACTACTACTCATTTTTTCCAGTTCAACATCTTATTAAGTAATTATAACATGACAATATCAATATTAACATAATACAATATAATAAAATATAAGCATAAGCAATAATAATTAACCCCTAATAGTAGTTAATTTACAAGATGTGCAATATACTCCAGCAACAACACAGCAGGAATGTTACAGTAACATGAGAATGGCAATATAAACATATAATAGTAAATTAAAATGGAAACAGTAGTAATCAATCCCTAACAGTAGAGAGCATACAGAAATCACAGGACACTTCAGTAACAGAGCAGTGGGAAACATTTTGTTTGCACATGCTCACATACAGACTGGAGTGGTGGTGTTATTTGCTCACTCCCCAGCATTCCAGCAGAGGGGAGAGAGAGAGAGTGAGTAGTAGGGTACTGCAGGGCTCAGTTCTAGGTCCAGTTCTTCTTAACTTGTTCATTAATGATTTGGAGTTGGGATTAAGCAGTGCAGTGGCTAAATTTGTGGATGATACTAAGCTGTTCAGGGAGGTGAGAACCAGGGAGAACTGTGAAGCGCTCCAGAGGGATCTGTCAAGGCTGGACTAGTGGACATCATCATGGCAAATGAGGTTCAATGTGAGCAAGTGCAAAGTAATGTACATTGGAGGAAAAAAAATCCTAACTACAAATATACATTGTTGGGGTCCGGACTGTAATTGACCAGGAGAGAGAGCTTGGAGTCATGGCAGATAACTCACTGGAAATGGAAATGCTGGGGATTGTACCTGAGACCTTCTGCATGCAAAACAGAGGCTCTTCCAGCCACAGCCCTTCCACAGGATGCTGATGGTCTAAACTGGATAAAACCCTGAAAGAACCATAATTGCATCTTCCAGCTTTTTTAAAAAAGTGGAAAATGTTCTGGTTTTGAAAACAAGGGCTTGGAGCAGGTTTAGTACCTGGGTGCTGCATTGCATCTCACAGGTAGCCTGGGGGCAAGCTAACCATATGAACTGGTTGAACCAGAGAGGCTCTCTGCTTAGCCCAGGGCTTGAGTATCCTGGAGGACAAGTGGGCCCAACTGTTCCTGAACTTCATCAGGTCATGGCTTGATTAAGCCACTAATCTGCAAAGCACTGTATCCATTTAGGCAGTGATCTAGCTCAGTACCTCGAACACTGGCTGCCAGTCTGGTGTTTCTTTATTGCCTCCTCGTGCTGGGTCAGGGGAGAATTTGAGGGACTCTATTCTGGCAAGTGGGCAGCATTGCCTGGAGCTAAACCTTCAGGGTATAGATACTACAACTGAGACCTTGGGTTCCAGGGACTCTAGATCTGGCAGTGGCTCCAGGTCTGGAGGGAGTCCAGTGTTATCAGGTGTCCCCTAAGCTTCCTAGTAGGTTTGCCAGCTCTGGGTTGGAAAATACCTGGAGGCTTTGGAGGTGGATCCAGGAGAGAATGGGGTTTGGGGAGAGGAGGGACCTCAGCATGGTACAATGCCATAGAGTTCACCCTTCAAAGCAGCCATTTTCTCCAGGGGAACTGATCTGTTAGCTGGAGACCAGTTGTAAAAACGAGAGATCTCCAGGCCTCAGTTGCAGGCTGGCAACCCTACTTCCTGGCCTTCCTTCAGAATGGCCTCTGGCTCCTCCAGTTTGGTGTAGTGGTTAAGAGCAGTGGACTCTAATCTGGAGAACTGGGTTTGATTCCCCACTCCTCCTCCACATTAAACTAGCCGGGTGAGCCTGGATCAGTCACAGTTCTCTCAGAGCTCTCTTAGTCCCACCTCACAGGGTGTCTGTTGTGGGGAGAGGAAGGGAAGGAGATTGTAAGCTGCTCTGAGACTCTAAGTGAAGGGTGGTGTTATATACTGAATGTGAATCGCTCCTATCTATTCACATGTTAAGCTTGAGTCTGAATGTGGCTCTTCAGATGTCGCATTGCTATTGGTCGGTTTCTGCGAAACCTGTGTAATTACCCAATCACTGAGTGATATTGTTGCAAAGAGGGAACGGTCCTGATTGGCCTTTATCCCTGTATTCTGATTGGTCTTTAACTTGTAATGGGTGTGGCTTTGACAGCCCGGGAGACTTTAAAAGAAGGAGCTGTGCTCCCCTTGTTGTTGTGTGTTCCTGACTTACAGTTGCTGTTTAATGAAGCTGAAATCACTTGAAGCTGAATCCTTTGTTGAGTCTCATACTTAACAGGTGGGGTATAAATCCAACTCTCCTCCTCCTCCTCTTTCTAGTTGTCATCTGAGGACTTGGCTTCTGAGTCTGGACCAGGAGGGGGGGTTTCACAGTGGTAAATATGAAATAGTAAATATGAACTCTTGTATTCTAGTACGAGAAGACAAGACTCGATGGAAAAGACAATAACACTAGGAAAAGTTGAAGGCACCAGGAAAAGAGGAAGACCCAGTATAAAATGGATTGACTCAATCAGGGAAGCCACAGCCCTCTGTTTGCAAGACTTGAGGAAGCCTGTTAACGACAGGACATTTTGGAGAACATTAATTCACAGGGTTGCCATAAGTCAGAAGCGACTTGACAGCACTTAACACACACAGCAGATGTGGGGGGCCCAGTTCAGATCAGGGCCATGGCATGGGGAAGGAAAAGTCAACTTTCTCCCCTCATACAGAAAGGGAAAGGGTAGGACCAGCTCTCCACACAGGCAACTGAGAAACTGGCATCACTGCTGGGGGAGTAGGCAAAAGGCATGTCTTGTGCCTGCCATTTTCTCCCAGCCAAATTGATGGTGAATCTCTGAGATGTGGCAGTGCTGCAAGGGCTTGCATCAAGCCTTATTTCCCCCTTCTTTTCCATGTAGACACTATATTTTGACACCTGGGCCAAAAAAGCTTGCCTACACTGCCTTAGATCTTAAAGAAACAGGCTTTAAGCTACAAGACAGACAGAGAAAATGGCCCTCTCAGTGGGCAATTCCTTCAAAGGCCAGTTGGTGGCAGTTGAACAGAGAGAGAAAAGTCCCACCAGGTGCTGGGGAAACCAGGTGGGAGGCATGTACCAAGCAGAGACCTTGGGCAGCCGCTAAGTCCTTGATGCCTTGGGGGGTATTGTGCAATAGGGTCTACAGGTTACAGTAGGACTATTTCACCACAGGTCTGATTGGGATATTTGGGGTTAGAGGAGAAAATGGGAAGTAGGGATATGGATGGAATTTTCAACATGAGTCACGTGTTTACTTGGTCCTCTCTGATTCACACTTTTTCAGACACCTGCTTGCAAAAGCCACTCATAACATTTTCACTGGAGCATACTTAAAAAAAAAAGCTGTATACCTTGAATTAAAATGCTGTACGTGAAGCAATGGTAACTCATCTCTTTAGGACGGAGGGAGATTAAATGTTACAAATTCTTTCCACTTGCTGCGATCAACAGCCAACAGTCTGTGCTTGGTTACAATATTTATGATCAAGTCAATCCATCCTTTAGGAAAGGAGAGTAGACAGATCCATTTAGAGCAGGACTGATTGCAAACAGATTACCCCTCCAAAATATGAGGAAATTAGCAATTGCATAAAACTATCATTAATCTCCACAGATTTACCACAGATCTTAACTCTCCAGCTTTGGCAAGAGATAAGGAGAATATGCTAACTAACCTAATTAATCTAATTAACGTATGCTAATAGACCCAATTAACCTTATCAAAAAAAAAAGGTTAAATGTATCTTCCAACCAGAGCATAGCAACTCCACAAAAAAGAATATTGAAGATAGTGCAGCAATGAGATGAATTGTGGACTGGCTGAAGAAGTAAGGAGAAAATATTTCTTATATTTCCTATAACAAGGTGGTTTTCTGTCTGTCTGTCTTTTCTGCTGAGACTCAAGGTAGATTACACAATATAAATCAGTGCAATAAATAGGGTGATACATCTAATAAACAGTGTAATAGGACTAGTCCAAAAATTTTGAAATGGAGATGTGGTTTGAACAAAGCGTAGTTATTAAACGAGACAAGTTAAACAGACATGTTAAAGAATGGCAAAACATGGTATTACAGCAGTAGAACTACAGTGCATTTTTCTGTACCACTCTGTTATTATGCAGCACTGTTTCTATTGTAAACATGTTCTCCTGAACAAGTCTGTTTTATGCCAGGAACATGGGAGCATTCCTAACCTCCTCAGACAGGCCATTCAACAGGATAGGGGCTATTACAGAAGAAAAAGAATATGCATGGGCAGTTGTTGATTTTGCCTCTCTGTAAGGTGGCACCTTCCAAAAGCCCTACTCATATGAGCAAAGTTGCCACGGTGGGACCTAGGTGGAGAGGTGGTCTTGCAGCTGTGAGAGTCTAAAGCCATGAAAGGCTTTCTTTGTGACAGCCAAAATCTGAACTGAGCTGGGTAACTGATGGGCTGCCAGTGGAATAACTGCAGTATGTGTATAGTATGCATAGTCTGTTTAGCTCCTGATAATAACTAAGCTGTGGCATTCTGCACCATATGGGGTCTCCAAGTTAATTTTGAGGGGAAACATATATAGAGATCATTACAATAGTATAGTCTTCTTGATTAAGGATGGGCCTGGCTGATAGAACAGCCCCCTAATGTGCTAGAGATACCAAACTGCAGGGGATATCCATCTGACTCTCCTCTACCTGTCCATGGTCAAGAATTCCAAAGTCAGGGGATCCTTGCTATGGGGGTGCAGAGCTCAACATTACAAAACAACCCTGAGGTGTGAGTCCACCAACAGTGATGGCAGGGAGTCCCCACTGGCCACCACCATGCCGCCCCACCTCCTCCCCCTGAGGGGGAGGGGAGGGCAGGCAGGTGAACTGCGCCACCGCCTCCCACGCCCCGGCTGGGCACTCTGTACTGGTGGCGATGGCTGGGAGGTGGCGGCAGTGGCGGGTACCCAGTGGGGGGGGCTTTTGGGGGGGAGTGGCACCGTTTGGTGCCCCTGAGGGCTGGAGCGCCCTAGGCAAGTGCCTAGTTCGCCTAGTGGATGAGCTGGCGCTGCCTCAATCCCTCCTCAAGTTGCCCCGCTGTGGTGGGCTTCTTCTTAAAAAAACACCCCAAAAGTAGCCATGCTGGGATCTGTGCAGGTGGGGAGGGCTCTGCCTCTTGAGCAGCAGATGGGCAGACTGGATGCTGCACAAGAAGCAGGTGGCCAAGCACTGGCAGGTCTCGAGTAAGGACCACATCTTGAGGTGTCAGCATCCCAGGTGGCCTAGACAGTGCTCCCCAACCCCAGAGTATCTGTCACCACCAGCTGAATCATTTGTGCCAGGCAGACAATGCCCTTGAGGCACACAGCCTTCATCACTGCCAGCATATTGGTGCCGGCATCCATGACCTTGTAGCCATGGACGATGTCGCCACCACCTGCCCACTCCTTCTGGCTACTCCGTATCGTGGCCGTGCTGTTTTGTGCTGAGTGGTCTGCATCCATCCCCTGCACATGGAGCAGAACCTCTTTGTAGCTCAGTGGCAGGATTCTCCCCTCCTGGAGTCTGGGCCATGCCCTGACAGTCCTGCTGGCTGTTCCAGAGGTCTGCTGTGAAATGCTTGGTTCTGCCTTGTGCTCTGGATAGCTGAGCCTTGACCATCTCCACTGCAGCTGGCAAAAGGTGATATCCTCCACGAGGGAGAAGGGTTGGCCATCCACAGTGATCATCTTGCTGATGAGGTGAGTAACTGCTTCCTGGACCCTCCATGTAGCCCTTTTGACCTCTTGGAGGGTGGCCCACCTTTATGGCCCACCAACGGTTGCCTGAGTGCAGGAAGCCTTTTCTGGAGGGGCATCCTCCTCCCCTCTGCTTCTTCCTGCTGAGAGGTCAGGCTCCAATGGGCTGGCAGGATGTGTTTGGTGCCCAGGAATAGGGGTCTGTGGCACACAGGGGGTGGAGGACTTCTTCCCCCCATAACATGCACTCTTTGCATCCACTTCACCCTCATGGCATACAGAGATGTTCACAATCAGGAAGGGTGGTAGAGTATAAATGTGGGTCCTCAGCGGAGGTGCCCAGTAGCTAAGCCCCTCTGCCCAGCATGAGCAGAGAGACAGGATGGCTCAGAGCCCTGAGTCTGCCTAAAACCCAAACCCCACCAGGGAAGAGGTGTTCACAATCAAGAATAAACTAATGTTCTTTGCTTTTAAAAAGTTCCCTGCCTCTCTTTTTAACTGCCAACACCCAACAGAGGAGAGGGTGTAGAGCTGAGCTGATGGTACATACAGCATTCTGATCCCATAGATCAGAATGGGCACTGTGTTATCGGCAGCCAGCAGTGCCTGTTTAAGCTTTGGAGGGCCCTTAAGTTTGTGAGCTGGTTCGTGGCCATTCTTAGTCTTGATGTTACTGTGGCATAGATCCAGGTGAGGGCCATCTTCTGGGCTGAACTGAGCTGGAAAATCTCAGCAGGTTGACACCCTAAGCAAAGTTCTAAGCCCAGTGGGTCTAGTGGACTTTGAATGGTTCAGGACTGAAGTGATATTTCCAAGGTAATCTAAGCTTCATCCCAGTTTAC
The DNA here is from genome assembly GCA_029375565.1 of Gekko gecko. NCBI lineage: Eukaryota > Metazoa > Chordata > Lepidosauria > Squamata > Gekkonidae > Gekko > Gekko gecko. The sequence continues at coordinate 45,491,962 of JAPDNY010000013.1, forward strand.
GAGAGAAGGGACCAGTTTTTTTCCCCCTGATCATCACTCCCCACCTGTTTTGGGTCTCCATATTTGTCACGTGAAGATGCTTTGTTAAAATATCTCTGCAAGTTGCTAGAGGAGTCATTCTTGAGGGAGCAGTTTCCTCCTTAAAGTCTCCTAGAAGTTATATCATGGATTGGGTGGGCACATGCATCTTTTCTCTGAAGCATTTCCGGTAGGGTTGCTTTTTAATGTCTCATCCCTGCTATTTTGTCCCTAAAATCCATATTCCGATTTCATGTCTCCCTTGTGCAAACTGAACTAACAAATCTTTATTTTCATGCCACAATTTGTTTCCTCGTGCTGAATTTCCCATGTAGAAGGTGTATATTTTCAATAAGGTTTCTATAACAAGAAATGAGCATTATGGTTACAGACATAAATGTCATACATTGTACATATATATTGCATATTAAAATCACGTGATGCGTACAGGACACAAAAGGATTTATAGAGGCAAAGACAAAAAAGCAACAAATTGAAAACCTGGAAAACAATATAAACAAATATTAAAAAGAAATGAAATACAGAACATTTGTTCATCCCTAATATAAATGCGTGCACACGAACACGAGCCCCTTGAAGCTCACAGTCTGCCATTTCACACTCTACTGATGTATATTTCAAACTGCAATTGTGTATTGTCAGACAAATAAGATTTTGGAATATATCTTTAACTGATAGAATAAACACCATCTTGTTTTTCAATCAGTGGCGGGCAAGCTATTGCAGAGTAAATGAAAGCAGCATGTATCACAGAAGAAATGCCTAACGACATGATGTGGGTGCGGGGAGAAATTTTGAACATTGATGGCTTGGTGTGAATTTTTTTGTGTATTTTTGATGTGTGTGCGTGCACCTGGAAGTCATGGCAACCTCTGATGACTGACCCCTACAGGGGGCCTGGAGGATATTCAGAAAAGTGGCTGAATAAAGCCTACCCCTGTCCTATTGACTGCTGGTATTTCAAGGAGGTCTCCCATCCAAGTACTTGCTGGAGTCAACCCTGCTTAGCTTCCGAGATCTGATGAGATCGGGCTTGCCTGGGCTATCCAGGTCAGGGCAAAAATAGGCGTCTTAAGGCTATGGCTGCCAACAAGTTGCCTGGAGAAAAACATCCTGTTCCTTTAATAGAGATCTGTGTGGCCATGGACAGCTGAAGCTTTTTGCAGCATGCAGGTTATGGTGGAATAGTCCTGCTCTGACCTGCTCCACCCTGTCCTCCAAGGTTTTCCCAACACCGAGAGGGTCTTTTCTATCTCTCTATCTCTCTGAGGAGGTTCTTTTGTATGTGGATTGGCTGTTGAAATTCTGATCTTATCTGTAGTGCTATTGTCAGATGTAGAGCTTTTTGTGTTTTTCAGGACAGGAAACCATGCCCTATTTATTTTTAAACTCCTGAAAAACACAAAAAAACTCTACATAAAAGGCTCCTCAGGAAACAGGAAACCTCCTCAGGAAACAATCCATATACAAAAGAACCTCCTCAGGAAAGCTCCTCCATTAGCATGTCACAGCCTGAGAAACTCCTACAAGATAATTACTCAGCCCTACCACACCTTTTGGAGTAGATATAAATTACCTGCTTACCATTTTTCTTCTCACCTTGACACAGAGAGTACTCCATCTTTCTGTGTTTTACCTCTGAGGATACCAGTCACAGCTACTGACAAAACGTCAGGTTCTACAATGCTAAGACCACGGCCACACAACCCGGAAAATCTACAGCAACTAATGAACTCCAGCCATGAAAGCCTTCAACAACATTTAGTTATGTTGCAGCTCAAAAATCGTTAATAGGATCTGATTTAATAGTGGGACATATGAAGCATTGGAATGGATGTGTCACTCTCCAACAAGGCAATTTTTAAGCCATCAGTTTAGTACCAATGTGCCATTTCATCAAGCAAGATCAAAATAGGTAGTGATGTTTATAAGTAATAAAATATATTAATTCCCTCCAGTGTGCAGAGTTTTACATATAGATCCCATATAATCCTTGACCTGGATGACCCAGGATAGCCCAAACTCATCACATCTCTGAAGCTAAGCAGGGTCAGCCCTGGTTAGCATTTGGATGGGAGGCCACCAAGAAAGTCCAGGGTTGCTACACAGAAGCAGTCAATGGCAAACCACCTCTAAACATCTCTTGCCTTGAAAACCATACTGGGCTTCATAAGTCAGTTGCTACTAGATGGCAAAAAACAAAACAAAAAAAAGTTCCCAAAGAACTCATTCTCCCCCTTCTTTCACTGGCCACCATGCTGAAAAAAAATGGGCTGTGCAATGTCTCTTAGTACTAATACACACCGGGACTTCAGAGGGGTCACAGAGTGAGAAAGATGTCGTTACAGTCTCTGTGCACCCTTCCTCTTGTCTGCTTTGTTTACCCAGGGATTGCTGTTCTCAGGGATCTTCCAGCTGATTATCTTGTCTTCTCTCCTATGTCTAACCACCATGAGAACAAGACGTGCTTTTCTTCCGTCTCTCTCTGTTTTGGCCTAGACAGGTTGCTAGAACACTGCCTCCATGCTTTGCCATCCAGTATGGAGTTCCTTCACAATAAAGGACTCCTGTTTCTTTTCTAAAGCAACAGGATGAGGGAAAACTTTTATTCCCAAAGCAGCATCCCTATTGCGCTGTGCAAAACTTCCTCAGTAGAGTGTGTGTAATACTGAGTACGCTGCAAAGCATCCAGACTGTTGACAAGAAAATGGTGCAATAAGAAGTGGTTCACTGCAATTTGTTGGGAGCTGAGCTGCAATTTCCAACAAAATGCCTTCCTGTTCTCCATGACTCATGCAATCTTTATAAAGTAAACAAAATATATACCAGTCATAGAATAAAGTGTTTTTGGTGTACAACACAAAGAAATAGGGTGGCGCATGGAGTTCAGTCTTGCTTTGCAAGGTATCTGTGCAGAACCTGCTGCTGTAGCTAAGTGTGGATTCTTTTTTCTTCTTCTATAAAATGGGAAGGTAGAAGGGGGAGAAATCCACCTCTAATTAGCTGCACTGGCAGTTAAGAAAACCAACCTCTAGATCTATACGCACACCCAAAAAAAAAAAATTGTTGTTAGCTGGGAGTCCTGGAGGGAGAGAAATTATAGGGCCTGCCATGTCATTTACCTTTCACAGAGTCATTTTTTCCCCCTTGACTATAACTGCATTTTAAAGGGCAACAGAGGGTGACCTGGTGAGTCTGTCAAATTAAAATGAAGACTCCTGTGGTTCCCTTCTCTCCTGTTCACTGAGCACACATACATGAAACGTGGAAGAACCTCTCCAGAAATAACAACTGGCAAAGACTGTTCATCATGTCCTATTGCTGGTGGCACCAAACAAAGTGGTGTCACCATCTGTGCCTCACTAATCCTGGCAATAATCAGAATGACTAATAAACATTTTGATCCTCAGGAAAAGGCTGGCTACCGATTTAAAATGTTTGCATACCTGCCTTTCTCCTGAGTATTTCAGGCATCAAGGCAAGTGAAAACAGTCTCTGTATATCTAATAGTGAACCTAGCCTAATCTGCGGATTCTTAAACTGCAGATTGGGACCAGGTGGGAAGAAGGGAGATTTCCCCACATACTTGAGGAACCTCAAAGGTTTTTAGAAAAATGCAAAAACTTACCCAAAGTGGAGGGGGATTAATCTCCCCCTCCAAAGGAACCTCTCAGCACTTGCACAGACCCCGTGCTGACAGCCCACCACTGCTGCCTCTCCTCAGCTCTTTCTAAGGTAGTAAGGCAGTGATCTTGCAAGTGGGAGAGGAGCAGTAACCTCCAGCCCCACCATCATTGCCTCTCTTCAGCAGTCTCTGATGCAGCAACACTGCATATGATGGAAAAGGTGGTGGGTGGCAGATGAGGAACCACTGTCCGCAATACCACCAGAAGAGGAGCTGCTGCATTATCTGCTGCTGCAGCTGAGGGAAAGCAGTGGCACTGTAGGCAGGCGGGATCCAGGCCCGTAGCTGCAATGGGGCATCTCAGGGCTAGGCCCCCTGACTTCCCATCTAGCCCAGGGCAACATGGCCTTCTCCCCCAGATTAATTTGATTAGCCAGTGCCCCCTAAGAAATGTTAAATGCTCCCTGACTTAAAAAATCCTGGCTATGGGCCTGGCGGGATCTCAAGTAAATGGTGGGTGTGAAAGAAAGAGATATAGTGAATAGTAGGGAAAATAGTGAAAGTAGGTGTGGTGGGAGGGAGAAAGAGAGTGAGTGAAAGGCATGGGAAGGAGAGAGAGACTGAGAGAAGGGGTGGAGGAGAGAGGAGGAAATAAAAGTAGGAGGAATGGGATGGCCTCTCCCACAAGTTCCTTACCGGTTCCCACTTGTAATAATAGTTTGATTAAAAAATTGTAAAAACACTTTATATCCCCTCCAGCAGGGTTATTCCTTCTTTGCCAATGTTTAGATTGCCCCCAAATCTCCCTCTCCCTCTCCATAATAACTTTTTTGCAGCCTCATCAGTGAGAAAGGTTGACTATAAATAATGCAAATAAATACATACATTTAGGATTAGTCTGCCCCAGAGAATGTCTGAAAAGGACTCAAGCAGATGCAAACAGCAATGAACAGGCCCAGTACAAGGTGTCATTTAGTGGGGCTGGAGGGGACATTTCACCCCAAATTTATTTTTCTTGCATAAAAAAATGTTCACATCTGACTAGGTTTGCTAGTCCCCAGGTCTTGGTGGGGGTTCCCCTGATTTTTGGTACTTCAGCCTGCTGCTGGCTAGGGAAACCCCGCCCCCAAACAACCACATTCTGGCATGACATCCCCAACACGATGACGTCACCTGGAAGTGATGTTATCATGTTGGGGATTTTGTGTGGGATGCTCTGGTTTGAGGCCAAAACTCTATGGTAAATTTGGCCTAAAACCATAGGGTTTTGCCATTAAAACAGAGCATCCTGTGCAACATTGCTGACATGACAATGTCACTTCTGAGGTGACGTCATTGCATCAGGGAACATCCTGGAACGCCTCACCCCACTGGTGAGGCAAGGGGACCTGGCAACCCTACATTCAACACAGGCTTGAGTGGAATTAAATTCCACTGAAATCAAGTAGGATTTACATTGCAAGAAAGCATGTAGGTCTGAAGAAGCTTTATCGTAAAGCCAACTTCCAAAGCATCACCATTATGCAGTATTAAAACAAGTTCATTAATATGCTAAGATGATCTCAAATGAGCTCATGGGCCAAAACAGAAACCAGCAGCAAAGGAAACAAGCAGTTTGCATAATTAAAACCACGAGACGGCCAATCTTTACAACTCAATTGGATTGATAGTCGTCTCTCTAGAGAATCAAACAGGATTCTCAATGATGATCATTTGTGAGAAACTTGAATAAAAGCTTTTAATTAGGGTAGCTGTTTGATCATTGTCCTTATTGGAATGTGCTAGTCACTGTATTCAGCGCAGTCTGATGCAGTCTTTTGGCTGAAACAATAAAACTGATTGAGTGGCTGAAACAGGTATAGAACGCAGACATATTTTGAAGACCTTGCAGACGCCCAAAGGTTAAATGCATCCAGTGGAACTAATCCATAGGAGGGAGCTGCCAGCTGTTGCCAATTCTCCAACTGTGAAGTCAAGGAAGAAAGGATAGGGAGCTATCTGGGCTTTCTGTGGCTGAAATGAAGCTGTCATCTGTTCTGAGGATGATTGAAGAGCTTCTGTATCCACCTGTTTAAAATGAAACCATCCAGCATTACTAAGTAAATTAGGAAAAGAGAATGGAAGAGAGAAAAGATTCCATAAACCAATACCCCAATGAGAGATACTTATGGGCAGAAAATAGATTTGCACTAACATGCGCAGCCATGCGCAAAAAATGTACACACTGAAAGGTGTCCACAATGCAGTCAGGGGAAATTATAGCTTCATGTTGGAGTTTAAATGAGTTATGGTGTCTAAAATAACTGTTGTTTTTGCTTTCCTGGGCAGTGGCGGTGGCGGGGGGAGAGAAGGAAATCCTCTCTGGTCAAGATTGTATGAGCTAGTGTAACCACAAGATTGCACCTATGAGTTTCAGTGATGTGTTTCATTTTCTGAATCCAGGCATAAGATAGCGTGAAAACAATGAGGAGTATTTTGGGCACTTCAGAGATTAATAAATTAATTGTACATTCCTTTTTTTTTACTGAAAACACAAAAGTTTAAAAATGTCTAAGCGTGCTGTCAATTTTGTCACAAACACATTTGACTGCTGAACTTCAAAAAAAAAAAAAATGGAAAAGAGAAAAATAAGACAAAAAAGGAAGAGACCTAAAACAAGTCATGCCAGCTTTCAATATCTTCTCCATTTTACACAGTATTTCTCTACAAATACACCCATATTTATGCATATCTATTTTCTATACCATGATTTCTACACACCACTCTAATTTATGTCTCATGTCTATGAACTCCATGTTCTTCCACCGGGCTTTGTCTCATCTTTTCAGTTCTTAATGATATCTGCCTCTCTGATCCAAGAGACTTGTTCCTTTCCTATATTTCCAGCAGCTGTTGTGATCACTTATGGGCGTTCATTGTTCTGATTAAATAATTTGCTCATGCATGCAATCATAATTGTGAACACTTTTTTTAAAGGCTCATTTATTAGGAGTAAGCCCCCTTGAATAAAATGGGGTTTTATTTTAAGGAAACATGCATATGATTGCACTGAAAGTGCCCCAAGATCGATCATAAATACTTTACACATGTACATTGTTACAGTGCATCTTGAGAAAATATGGCTGGTGTGCTGGGCAAGAGAATAGTTCAAATAAAGCCACGCAGCTTTCTCCCCCATTCTCCAGCTGCCCAATCTACCCAAAAGAGCCTGGGGAGAAAACACTCTGTGATAGTCGGTTGCCTTGCCCATTTTGTTTGCTTGAATGGGGATGTGAGGTGTTTACTGAGTACCATTTGGGAACTGCGGCTTGTTAGTGTGGGGAGGGATTGCATTAACTAAGCCATTTAAGCAATGTTGTATGCATGTTATATTTCATGACACCTTGCCCCATGATTCTGTTCATGCGCAAACAACAAATTCTGGCCCAGTGCTGTTATGAATGTTTCCAGTGGTGCAGATGCCTACTGATGATTGAAAACTTATCAGTGGCAGTAAGGGTGATTGCCTTGAAAGAAAAATCAGTACTGCAGGCAGGGTAAGTGTGATTTTCAAGGAGCCCACATCTCCAATCCTCATATCATAACTCTGAAGCATCATTTCCCACACATTCTTAGGGCCAGATTAATGTGTTTAACTCACTTCTTTCCAGGATTCAGTAACGACTCCTTTGGGTAGTGAAGGGTGGGGTATAAATCCAATCTCCTCTTCCTCCTCTTCTTCTTCACATTCCCAATACATGTGCCCTGACATGGCTCCTCCACATGTGTCATTGTACTAGTAGCCTCTGATGCAATCAGAGATCCTTTTCAATATACAGCAATCATTTTTTATAACAGGTACACACATATGCCACTCGTAATTTGATCTGCTACTCCCACTCAAATTGTCTCATGCTCAGTTTAGATAATCCAGTCACTATGCAGCATTGGTATTTGGGATAAATGTCCTATTTGTTTCCAGGACATTCTCAGTTATATTTAAAAGAATGTCTAGGAAACAAAAAGGTTGCTGTTGTGTATTGAAAGGTGAATCAAGCCTATCTTTTCCTATGTTAAGCTTGATTCTGGAATGTGGATTCTAAGCTGTAGCATTCGTATTGGTCGGTTTCTGCGAAACCAGTGTAATAGCCAATCACTGTGTGATAATGTTGCAAAGCGGGAACAGTTGTGATTGGACCTTAACTCTGCACTGCCATTGGTCCGTTAACTATTTATGGGTGTGGCTTTGACAGCCGGGAGAGTTTAAAAAGGAGCTGTGCTCCACTGTCTTTGTTGTGTGTTCCTGAGTTGGAGTTTGCTGTTGAATAAAGCTGAATCACTTGTTGAGCTTACTTCGTTGTTGAGTCTCATACTTAACAATTGGCGACGAGGATGGGATGCTAGAGCGGGTAGGCAGCCCCGCTGAACCGAGATCGCAACGGCAGACGAGGACACACACCCGGCCGAGCCGGCTGAGGCTCCACGAGTAGAAGTGGCAGCACCGACAGCCCCGATGGCCGTCAACCCGGCGTTCGAAGCGTTCGACCCGGCGACGGAGGACTGGGACTCTTACCTGGCACGGTTCGAGTTCCACCTCCAGGCGAATCAGATAACAGATGAGGCGAGAAAGAAGGCGACGCTCCTGAGCTCGTGCGGCAAGGCCGCCTTCGACATCGCCCGATCCCTGGTCGCTCCGACTGAGCTGAGTGCAGCGACGTGGGCTGAGATCACGGCCAAGCTCAAAGGCCATTTCTCGCCACAACCGTCTCGGATAGCGTGCCGGCACGCCTTTTACAAGCGGTGCCAAGGGCCTTCCGAGTCTATCGCTGAGTACGTCACTGCCTTGCGGAAAGCGGCAAGGCCATGTGAGTTCACAGATCTGGAAGACGCCCTACTCGACCGTTTGGTGTGCGGCCTTCGAGACGAGCGCCTGCAACAGCGTCTTTTTGCCCGCACCCAACTGACGTATGCGGTTGCCTACGCCGAGGCTATCGCAGCGGAGGCCGCGGACAAGTTGACGCGAGAGGTCCGACAGCGGCAGACCCAGGTCAGCAAGGAGCCTGCAGTTCACCGGCAGTCCGCCTGCGAGTCTGACAGCGACGCCGACGGCGTGTGCCGAACTCGGGAGACACGCCCACCGCGGACCAGACCGAGAACTTCGACGACCCGTCCCTGCGCAGGCTGCGGCGGCAACCACGACAGAGACCTCTGTCGGGCTAGAGAGCTCATCTGCCACTCCTGCGGGAAGCGAGGTCATCTGGCTCGAGTTTGCCGGGCTGCGAGGAAATCGCCACCGTCTTCGCGACGAACAGACCCCAAGGTTCGGCCATCAGATGACAGCAGAACGTCCGATTGCCACCAGACTGACACCTGCCCTTCAACCGTCCTGGCGACCGGTGACAAGGCCACTCGGAAAATTCACGTCACGCTTCGGTTGGATGGCGTTCCGTGTACGATGGAGGTGGACTCAGGCTCATCCGTCACCGTCATCTCCACCGAAACATGGCAGCGCTTATTTCCGAGGAGGAGCCGACGTCGCCTGTCTCCAGTAACAACGCGTCTCACCGATTTCCAGGGACGACGCATTCCGTTGGCGGGACGAGCTACCTTCCAGGTGGAGTTCAAGGAGCGGAAGGCTGAGCTGTCCCTCCTGGTTGCAGAGGGTGAGAGGGTCAGTTTGTTGGGCCTTGATTGGTTCGAGGCTCTAGGTATTGCCATCTCTGGCATTAACAGCATTTGCAACAATAAAAGGGAGTCTTTGTATCAAGAGTTCCCTGAAGTTTTTGGGGAAGGGCTTGGGTTATATACGGGGCCCCCCGTTTCTTTTGATTTAGACCCTTCAGTGCGTCCCATACGGCTGAAGTACAGGAAGGTACCCCTCGCTCTTAAGGCGAAGATCGAGGCAGAGCTGGACAAGCTAGTGGATCAGGGTATCCTCGAGCCGGTGCCCTATGGTCGGTGGGAGACTCCCATAGTAACGCCCGTAAAGGCAGACGGGTCGATACGCATATGCGCTGATTATAAGTGTACAGTGAACAAAGCGCTCCAGCAGCACTCCTACCCAGTGCCGGTCATCAGCCATGTGTTGGCTTCGCTGGGAGGAGGAAAAGTTTTCGCCAAACTTGACTTAGCCCAAGCCTATCAGCAGTTGCCCGTAGACGATGCAACTGCTGACGCCCAGACCATAGTGACCCACAAGGGGGCGTTTCGGGTCAAGAGACTACAATTTGGGGTTAACGTAGCCCCGGGCATTTTCCAGGGCTTGATGGAGGGGCTCCTGCGTGGGCTACCTGGAGTCGTGCCCTATTTTGACGACGTTCTGGTGGCAGGCTCTGACGAGTGCGAACTCATGGCTCGGCTCAGAGCAGTACTAGGCCGGTTTAAAGAAGCCGGGCTGAGGGTCAAACGCTCTAAATGTGTGGTTGGAGCAGACAGAGTGGAGTTCTTGGGATTCCTGATTGACGCGGATGGAGTCCATCCTACACCGGACAAGGTATCCGCCATCAAGAACGCGCCCCCGCCACGGTCAAAGAAGGATCTCCAGTCGTTCCTGGGGATCCTAAACTTTTATCATGCCTTCCTGCCCCACAAGGCATCGGTTGCAGAACCCCTGCATGCTCTGCTCCACAAGAACGCAAAGTGGGAGTGGGGAGAGCGGCAGGAACGAGCGTTCACGGGCGTTAAAGAACTCCTCTCGTCTAGTGCGGTGCTGACCCACTTTGACGAGAACAAACTCTTGGTGCTTGCGGCTGACGCGTCACCCTACGGGGTGGGCGCCGTTCTTAGCCACCTCATGCCGGATGGATCGGAAGCACCGATCGCTTTCTACTCGCGATCACTTACAGCGGCGGAGAAGAACTATGCCCAGATCGACAAGGAGGGCCTCGCCTTAATCGCCGGAATTAAAAAATTCCATGACTTTGTTTATGGGCGGAGGTTCCTCCTTGTAACAGATCACAAGCCGCTTCTGGGCATCTTCTCCCCGGACCGACAGACGCCGAATATACTGTCCCCCAGGATGTTGAGGTGGGCAGTATTCATGTCGGCGTATGACTTTGAGCTTGAGCACCGCCCGGGGAAGGCTATCGGGCATGCCGACGCCCTGAGCCGTTGCCCCGCACCACTGGGCAACCACGAACTTGAGCCTGAGTTGGACATTTTGGCGCTCGAAGAGCTCCCGGAGGCACCAGTAACCTCCTCAGACATTGCCGCTGCGTCGGCTAAGGACCCTGTGCTTGCCCGTGTCCTTAATTGGGCATGGAGGGGGTGGCCGGTAGGAAAAATGGCGCCTGAATTCAAACCGTTCGTTTCGCGCCAGAACGAACTATCGGTAACGAAGGGCTGTTTGCTTTGGGGGAGTCGGGTGGTGATTCCCGCCAAGCTGAGGGAGGATGTTTTGGAGGCGTTACATGTGGGCCACCCTGGCATGGTTCACATGAAAGCCCTCGCCAGAGGGTATGTGTGGTGGCCGAAGCTGGACGAGGACATTGAGGCCTGGGTAAGGCAGTGTATGGAGTGTCAACAGTCCCGTCCAGAACCACCACAGGCTCCCATTCAGCCCTGGGAGAAAACGAGGAGGCCCTGGTCACGCCTCCATATTGATTTTGCGGGACCATACCATGGGCAAATGTTTTTTATTTGTGTAGATAGTTACTCTAAATGGTTAGAGGTGATACCCATGAGGTCAACAGGGTCCGGGGCAGTCATCAATGCCCTCCGGAGGTTGTTTTCGACCCACGGGCTGCCGGACTGTTTGGTCTCGGACAACGGGCCACAGTTCGTGTCAGCGGAATTTGAAAAATTCCTTAAAGACAACCTCATCCGCCATGTGACTTCTGCGCCGTTCCATCCGGCCTCCAACGGTCAGGCCGAACGGATGGTACGGACGGCGAAGGAGTCACTTGGGCGCCTGACGTGTGGGGACTGGAGCCAGAAGATTGCCTCTTTCCTCCTGAGGCAACACATCACCCCCTGTTCAACAACGGGGAGGAGCCCAGCTGAACTTTTAATGGGCCGTAAGTTGGCTACCCTACTGGACCGACTGCACCCTGACCTTGACAGGTCCAAGCAGCGGTCAGAGACCCCAGAGCAGGGGAGAGTGTTCTTGGTTGGGGACAAGGTGTTTGCCCGCAATTATGCGGAAGGTCACAGATGGCTACCAGCCGTGGTCACAAAGGTGGCAGGGTCCAGGTTGTATGTGGTCCGGCTTCCCAGCGGACGGGAGATACGCCGCCACATTGACCAGCTCAGAGAGCGCTGGGCAGACTCAAGCGCCGAGTCAGTGCCCGAGCCTGAGCTGGTCCCCGTCCAGGAAGGGCCTCCCGGCGAGGAGGTGAGTACTGCGGATCGAGATTCGGAGTCTGGGGAGCCCCCAACTCCAGTGCCTGAGACCCCTGTGTTAGTGTCCCCTGACTCTCCTGCGAGAGAGACCATCGGAGTCCCCGAAGAGTGTGCCGCTCCACCGCCATCGGAGCAGAGACCGCTGCGCCGGTCAAACCGAAGCCGAGGTGCCCCTCCCTACCTGAAAGATTATGTTTGGAAGGGGAATGCTCCATCTTAGGGGGGAGGAATTTGTTGTGTATTGAAAGGTGAATCAAGCCTATCTTTTCCTATGTTAAGCTTGATTCTGGAATGTGGATTCTAAGCTGTAGCATTCGTATTGGTCGGTTTCTGCGAAACCAGTGTAATAGCCAATCACTGTGTGATAATGTTGCAAAGCGGGAACAGTTGTGATTGGACCTTAACTCTGCACTGCCATTGGTCCGTTAACTATTTATGGGTGTGGCTTTGACAGCCGGGAGAGTTTAAAAAGGAGCTGTGCTCCACTGTCTTTGTTGTGTGTTCCTGAGTTGGAGTTTGCTGTTGAATAAAGCTGAATCACTTGTTGAGCTTACTTCGTTGTTGAGTCTCATACTTAACAGTTGCTTCTAAGTTATCATGCCAGGTAAGCATTATAGTGAGAGTAACAGATACGTAGTGAGCTGTAAGGTTTGGTTCTTGTTTTTTTTTTCCTTTTTCTTTTTTGCCATCAAGTCACAGCTGGTTTATAGCAACACTGAAGGGTTTTAAGGCAAGAGACCTTCAGAGGTGGTTTGCTATTGCCTGCCTCTGCGCAGTGACCCAGTCTTCCTTGGTGGTCTCCCATCCAGTTACTAACCAGGGCCAACCAGGGCCTTCTGAGATCTGATGAGATCAGGCTAGCCTGGCCTATCCAGGTCAGGGCAAGGAATGATACACCATAGACTTTAGTACAGAGCCAGTTTGGTGTAGTGGTTAAGTGCATGGACTCTAATCTGGGAGAACCGGGTTTGATTCCCCGCTCCTCCACTTGCACCTGCTGATGTGACCTTGGATTAGTGACAAGCTCTGGCACAGCTGTCCTTGAAAAAGAGCAGTTTCTGTCAGAAGTTCTCTCAGCCCCACCTACTTCACAGGGTGTCTGTTGTGGGGAGGGGAAGGGAAAGGAGTTTGTAGGCTGCTCTGAGATGCCTTTGGGCAGTGAAGGGTGCGGTATAAATCCAATCTCTTCTCTCTTCTTCTTCTTTCTTTTTAATCACTTGCTCTGCTTTGCAGATTTCTGGAGGCTAGAACCCTGATTCTTTCAACGTCAAATATTTGCCCTTACTATACCACAAAATGTAAAATCCTGCAACCATTACTGCTCTGGCTTCTGTAACCTCTCCTCTCAGTTCTGCAAGCTCAGGACAACTAGCTGTTAGAGCAGAATTCTTTCTGGGATATGTATGGGAGGTATGCTACACTGGAGTCAAAATCAGAAATGCAATGAGAAATGCAGAAGCTGGTGTAGGAACCAGCAAAAAACAAAGTGAAGACAACCATTTTACTTGGGCCAAAAACCTAAGAAAGCAGGTGCACAGGAATAGTCATATTGGACAGTGAATTTCAGAACTGAGGCACCATATAAACACAAAGAAACCCAGCCTGTCTCTAGTAGCTGCCCACTATCTGAGCATTCAGAGCATATACAATAGTGATCTGTTGATAATTTTAACCAGTGGTCCTCAGCCTTTTTGAGCCTGCAGGCACCTTTGGAATTCTGATGTAGAGTGCTCACAAAATGGCTGCTGCAAAATGGGTGCTACAGGAGACAGAACCAGCCACAAAATGGCTGTTGTAACTTACCTTCAGCCACATAATGAAGCTCCTTGTGCTGTGGTGGCAACTTCTGCCAAAGCAACATTTTTAAAAAATCTGCACAGCCAATCAAATTTTCAGTGGCCAATCAGAACCCTTACTGGGCAAAAGCCCCACCTAGCCACATTCACTTTCTAAAAACACTTGGTGGTGTTACTACCAATGGCTTGTCTCAGCATTGGGGAAATTAGCAGGGGAGGCCAGAGGGGTTTCAAGGACTGCACACCAGTTTATAACAAGGTCCGATACAGTAGGAAGACTCCATATTTGAAGAGTAAATCAAATACATTTCATTGAAGAATTTCCCTAATTACAAGCACACTGAACATTCGAGCAAGAGCAAGCAATTCAAAATTAAGAAAACAGGGGTGATGATAGCAAACAGAGCCGAGTTATGGGGTTATACTATCTGTCCAGACTTGCAGAGGTCCTTGAAGAGAATAACACCAATGTCCAGTGTTATGCGCTAAGTAGGGGGCTCAAAGAAGAGGCTTTTGGGGGTGTAGTTAAAGTATAGGTGCTATCAGAGTGCACACCTTGATGGCCATGCACTTGGATGGATATAGACATTGGATCACAATGTGAACCAGTGGGAGACCTTGGGGGCTTGTCTCTGGTGAAGACAAAAGATTACCTAGACCAATAAAGGGTCCCAGGGGGTGCAGCACCACGAGGAGCAAAACTTAGGTGTGACCAATGAGGTCCCAGAGGGGCAGAGTCTGGATTCACCACAGTGTTGATGAGATTAGCTAGGTGCTGGATGGCTCTACTGGAGTTGGATGAATGAGTCTGATGACCACTGATGGTTCTGCCAAGGCAGGTTGAATAGGTCCCCAGGTTTACACAAAAGGTGGGAAATGGGTCCCTGATTAGCATCAGGAAGGATCGTTAAATATTTGAATATTTGGTTGGTTTATCTCAGCAACCTGAGGGATGGAGCAGAAAGAACAGTTGTAGAGACAAAAGATTTTCACATAGACATAGGTATCACACAAAAAGGGCTAGGTGAAGTTCTGGAGGCAGCAGAAGGATTACTTGTCAGGTGATGCAGATACTTTACCTGGTAGAGCATGGCATTGTTTCATATGCATACCTTGCTGAGTGGGGGAGGGAGACTGGAGATTGCTTTGAGGTCTTCCTTGTACAACCTGAAAATGGAGACCCTTTTTCTAGAGGTGTGGCTAGCTCTGTGTTTCAGACCAAGAATGCCTTCCTTGGCCTGACTTTGTCGGTCTCTAGTTCAGGTCAAAAGTGTGGTGCCTAGCTATTTAAGACTACTATGAGTAAGGCAGTGTATCTGGGCTCCAGTGGGCTCTAGAAAAGGCATGGGGGTGAGCATCATGGTGCCCATGGGGATCACATTGGAGACCCCAGATCTTAACTAAATGGTAAGCTGGTACAGATGCAGCAGTGCATTCAGTTTCCTTGGCTTATTTCTGGCCTCTGCTGCATGAACTTGCTTATACTCTTGTGATGCTTTTGCCCCTCACACAATGTCCTCAACCTGAGTTTTATAGCTTTTGAAACAAATGGGAGTGAAAGGAACGACTCTGTTGCAGGGTTGACTAGCTTCTGGTCTCATCATGGCAGGAATCATATATTTTAGCTAATTAAGATAAGGTTGTTGCTTCTTTGCAGATTTCACTAATAGAGAATTTATTGATGCAGTCTTACTCGGTGCTCTGGAGTGATAAAATACAGCTGACATAGAAGCCAAAGGCACCCTCTGTTGGAAATTGGAAAATTGGATAATAGAGATGGATCTGCTGGCTTGAACTCAACATGGGTGCTGCACAGCAAACCACAAGCAAATCATGTATGATGGCATTCATATACATTGTATATTGAACAATAGGTTCCTAAAATTCTGTCACCCCAAAAAGAGGGGGAAATCTAAACCAACAAAGCACAAACCTCCAAAGGAAGTTTAGAAAACTAATTGAGGGCCAAAAGTGAAAAACATAAGTAAACATACAAAACAGTATTTATTACAAAGATATATAAAAACTTAGTAGGAGCCCAAATAAAGCCTCATAAAATGTACAAAGTTACAAATACACACAAAAGAGAACAGTGTATGGACCTGACGTGTTTTGGCTCACAAGAACCTTCTTTAGAGGTCAAATGGTGCACAATATAACAAGCAACAGAGTCCCTGTAACACATGAAAGGCAATTAACAATAAATAAATAAGGACCAAAATTGGAATGTTCCAATATGGAACTGAATGACACACCAAAAAGTTTCTGTTTGGGGTCACAAATATATCTGGCCTTGTGTCAGAAGTTGTTGTATGAACTGAAAATATTACATATCTTCCAGTTTAGGTCCTAAGAGTACAAATAGAATTGCCTTGTCAGGGACAATATGCCACCAATATGTAAAATTCTGTCCCACTCCAGAATAACTGTACTGACTAACAGAACAACTAACTTGCAATCAACCCTCAAAAACAGAACTTCTGCATGCCACACCTGTGGGTTTTTTTATGGAGGGTGAGTCAATTCTCCATACCCTTAATATTTGTATATGCTTGCTATTTTTTACACAGTGGGTTAGATCTAACCAACTTTTCTGCTGGTGAAAAAGAGAGGCAAGAGAGCCCTCTCTGACCACCAAAAAGTTACGCTGGGAGTCATGGGACTACATAGACAAAAACCAGATAGAGCAAGGACTGGAAAAGATAGGAGAAATGAAGGAAGTAGAGTAAAAAAGCCAGCAGGATCCAACCCACTCAGCATTTTGACTGCATTCACTGCTTTTGCACTTGAATGATTAGTGTCATATTCATCATCGCACTCGGCAGCTGACTGGTAGCTGCTGATAGAGCATGCTCAGGATCACAGGGCAAGGTATCGTGATAAACAGGGGTCTTTTTGTAGAAAAACAGCTGCAGGAGCTCATTAGCATATGGTATGCTAATGAGCTATTAGGCTATTGGCATATGCTACGCCCCTGACATTACCGGAAGTGATGTCAGAAGGGGAAGCAAAAGGGAGGGAGGCATCTTCAAAAGCCTCCCTTCCCTTCCCCAGCTAGTCTGGGTGGGGGAGCTAAGACAGTTGGGCCACAGAAGGAGGAAAGAAGGAAGGAAAGAGAGAGAGTAGAGAGAAGGAAAGAAGGAAGGAAAGAGGGAAAGAAAGAGAAGGAAGAAGGAGGGAAACAGGGAAAGGAGGAAAAAAGAGAAGAGAAGAAGGTGGGAAAGAAAGAAAGAGAGAAGAGAAGAAGGAGGGAAAGAGGAAAAAGAGAGAAGGAAAGGAGGGAATGAAAGAAATTCGGCAGCAATTCGGCCCCATTATATCCTATGGGCCATTGAAGTCAATGGTGAAAACATAGGGTATATTCTGGGGGCTGGAGGGAAGGGGGTTTGAGGGAGAGGCTCCAAACTCACAGGATAGCTGATGGAGCCTCTCCCCAAGATACCCACCAAGTTAATTTTTCCCATCATAGAGAACAATGGAGGGAATAGGGCAACCTGTTTAGGGGCCCATAGAATTGGACTCCCTGGTCCAATGTTCTTGAAACTTGGTGGGAAATTACCTGGGCAGGTTCAGCACATCTCTAGTTAGGTGGTTTTGTGGAGAGTTTGGTGGCCAATGGCACATGTACTGTATCATTGTAAAGCGGAATGGCATAGCTCTTGTAAGAGGGATTGTGAGTTGGGACCTGGCAAATAGTCACATGTGCTCTGTAACACAAAATGAGGTGTGCACAGAATGTTTCTACCTACATTCTCACCATGACAATTTGTTCGTGTTTATGGCATGATCAGATGCAAGCACACACAGGTGGTATACTAGAAGAAAAATGAGCAGTTGCTTGCCACAATGGCAAATGTGTCCTCTTCCTTGTAATGCATGACATGGCATCAAATGTCTGTGCCGTGTCACCTTGCATTACAGCTGATTAGAAGCTGATGGGATATGACATTAAAGATGTGGTTTAACAGCCCACTGTTCATTTTTAATCCAATCTGCATTTTCCATGGGTGCTGATAATGGAAATTTAGAAAAGCAGCTGCAGCATATTAGTTGACAAACAAGATTAGAGCCAACAAAGGTTTCTGTTCTTTCAACTTTGCTCTGAGGTACAAAATGGCATATCACATAAGCTAAGGTTCCTCATCAGTTCTTTCCATCATGAAGAGCTGACTGAATCACTAAAAAAATACTACTTTAAAATATGAATGTGACTTTGGCCTCTTTATGCCATACTGCAGGCAACCATTGAACTCACCTTCAATTAAAAGAACTTCAAAACTTCTCAAAGGCAACTCCTACCTTGAATTCAAAATTTAGTGCCAATCTGAAAGGACTGCCATTCAGTTGAGCTACTATGCCAATGGAGCAATTCATTTTGCTAGATCTCAGTCCCGCTTCTGGTGTTTCATTCTGTATGTGGCAGCCCAGGTAGTAAGTCATAAGGTTCATAGGCTGGTAGCCAACAATGAGCTGGGCAGGAACTGACAATGCCGCTGCTTAAGCCAGAGCT
This sequence comes from Gekko gecko, assembly GCA_029375565.1. Lineage (NCBI taxonomy): Eukaryota > Metazoa > Chordata > Lepidosauria > Squamata > Gekkonidae > Gekko > Gekko gecko. Next base: position 45,510,251 of record JAPDNY010000013.1, read on the forward strand.
GGAAACTAAGGATCTCCACAAGAGGAGAGAAATGAAAAGAAAATGACTAAAGAGATATCTAATTGGAATAGAAAGGGAAAGCCAGTGTGATGTAGTTAGGGTTCCCAACCTCTAGGTGGAACTTAGAGATCTCCTGGAATTACAATTGATCTCCAGACTACATAAATCAGTTATCCTGGAGGAAATAAGAACTTTGGAGGATAGACTATAGGGCATCATCATAATCTGCTGAACCCTCCCCCAAACCTGCCCTCCCTAGGCTCCACCCTTGAATCTTCAGGAATTTCCAAACCTGGAGTTGGCAACCTTAGATAGTAGTTACTCTGCTGCAATAAGGCCCATGAGACCTGGGTCCAAATCTCTTCTTTGTGTCACACCCTCAGCCCCTGACACCCCACAGAACCCGTTATCAATGGAGGGCTCTAATGAAATGGGTGATGAGCAAGATTTGCTGCATGAACCCTCTTAAGATGCTGACACTGAAGGATAAGTAGGGTTGCCAGCCTGCAGGTGGGAGCGGGGGATCCCCCAATTTTGTGGGTTCCTGCCTGCCACTGGCCAGCAGGGAAAAGTCCCCACCCAAACAGCCAGGCTTTGGCTAAACATCCTGAAAGTGATGATGTCATGCAGAAGTGATATCATCATGCTGGAGACATCACTTGGTGACACTCTGGTGTTTTTGGCAAAACACTATGGTAATCAAACACCAGAGCGTTACCACACAACATCCCCAGTGTGATGACGTCACTTCCATGTGACATCAGCATGCTGGAGATGTTGTGCACAGTGATGTCACCCTGCCCCCACTCTTGGAAAGCTCCCTCCTACCCCCCACTGGTGAGAGCCAAGGACCAGGCAACCCCAAAAACAGGAGGCTGTCAGAAATGTGATGATCCCCCTCTGTCAGGTTTAAAATCAAGTAGATCCAGTCATTCTTGCACAAAGAAAGGTTTATTGGATTATCTTGCTAAAACCCACAGTAGGAGGTCATTGTCAGGAATGGGGGCAAAGCAGAGCAAGCTAACTTATAGTGTGATGCAATGAAGCGCCTAGCGAATAAAACTTGAGCACTCGCGCGGGAACTCCCGGCGGGAGAAATACTTCATGAGCGGGAGACTACTCCCCCTCCCCTTGCCTTCCCAGGACTGGAAAATTCTCAGCTAAACAAGAACAGTCCAAAGCCTACATTCAAGGCCACCGTGATAAGGAAAAGCGGCAGGGAAGAAGCTCCCACGTTTCTGCCTGCATAGCTACGCAAGCGCAAAGCAGGGTAGGGAACATAAAACAATGGATTCAGTGAGAAACATCAAAGGCATCTTTTCTGACATTCTGCCCTTCCCAAAATACCACCCACCCACCACTCAGGAAGGAGAGAACAAGGGCCCCCAGGTTTGTTAGGGTATCGTGTGTGAAAGTCTTTCAGGTGTTCAGGTGCATTGATATCAGAGACTTTCACCCATTCCCTGTATTGGGGCCCAAAGTGTACCCATTGAACAAGGTACAGGAGTTGTCCACGAAGAATCTTAGAGTCCAAAATATCAGCAATTTCGTAGTGTTCCTCATCGCCGACCATCAAAGGGGGGGGAGGAGCCGACATCTCAGGTTGCCATTTAGTCGGGGGTAACGCAGGTTTGAGGAGGCTGTAATGGAAAATTGGATGGATTGCTTTAAGAGATTTAGGCAAGTCTAGTTGTACAGTTACTTGATTTACACATTTCAAAACTTTGAAAGGACCAATATATTTCCAAGCAAGTTTCCTGGATTGCTGCGCTAGCCTTAGATTCTTAGTTGACAGATAAACAGCGTCTCCTGGTTGCAGTTTCCATCCACCGGTCCTTTTTTTTATCTGCTTGTTTTTTGTACTGTGCCTTGGCCTCATTCAAAGTTTCCACAATCAGGGGCCAAGAATTGCGGAAAGTTTTACACCATGCTGAGGCTGTCCCCCCATTTCCAACAGTCTTTAAGAAGGGAAGAGGGGGGCTATCATAGCCCATGGCCGCTTTGAATGGTGACATTTTTGTTGACGCGTGCCATGAGTTGTTGTACGCAAACTCCGCCAATGGCAGTAGATCTACCCAATTGTCTTGTTGATAGTTAGAAAAACATCTCAGGTATTGTTCCAACGTCTGGTTTACTCTCTCCGTTTGCCCATCAGTTTCAGGGTGATAGGCAGTACTGAGAGCACGTTCAATACCCATTAGAGTCATTAACTCAGACCATAACTTGGAAACAAATGGAACCCCCTGTCGGAGACTATCTTGAGCGGTAACATATGTAACTTGACAATGTGTTGAAGGAATGCTTTGGCCAAGACTTTGGCTGTTGGCAAACTGGGGAATGGTATGAAGTGAGCTTGCTTGGAGAATAAATCCACTACCACCCAAATGACCGTCATTTGTTTAGAGGGGGAAGATCAGTAATAAAGTCCATAGAGATTACTTCCCAGGGTCTGCTTGGGGTGGGTAGAGGCTGCAGGAGACCTGGAGGTTTACCTGGTCTGGTTTTGCAACGATTACATGTTGGACAGGATTGTATATAGAGGGATAACTCCTGTTTCATTCAGGGCCACCAGAAGCTACGTTGCAGAAGTCTTAAGGACTTTACATATCCAAAGTGCCCCACAGCTTTTGAGTCATGTACTGTCTGCAAGATTTGGGATCGGGTAGCTTCTGGGACAAACATTTTATTTCCCCTGTACCAACAGCCATTCGGACCACAATTTACATCGTCTCTGGCTTGTAAATCATTTGTTTCTTGCGGGGTGATGTCAGATAGAAATTGTTTTTCCCAGGTCAATGTCTGGATGGGGTTCGTTTGTGCTTGCTTGGCTTTCCGGGTTACAACTGCCCCAACTAACTGTTCCGGGGTGAACATAGACTCCTGTACTTCGACCCTCTTAGAAAAATGTTGGGGAAGGCGGGAGAGAGCGTCCGCTAGATGATTGGCTTTCCCTGGGAAATGGTGAAGGGTAAATTGAAATTTGGAAAAAAATTCAGCCCACCTGAATTGTTTAGCATTCAGATTCCGCGGTTTTCGCAATACCTCAAGATTTTTGTGATCAGTCCAGATTTCAAAAGGTATTTGGGACCCTTCTAACCAGTGTCTCCATGTGATCAATGCTAAACGTACAGACGCAGCTTCCTTATCCCAAATGGGCCAAAATCTTTCTGTATCGTTAAATTTTCTTGACACATAAGCAAGGGGTTGTAGCTGTTTCTGAGCATTCTCTTGCAAAATCACCCCACCCATAGCAGTGTCCGATGCGTCTACTTGGACTACAAATTTCTTTGTCTCATCAGGGTGTGCAAGTATGGGTTCAGACGTGAACAACCGTTTTAGTTGTTCAAACGCTTGCTGACACTGCGAGGTCCAATTCAAAGGGGCCCCTGGCGCCGAAGCCTTAGATCCCTTCCCCTTAGTCTTTAGCAGTTCCGTGAGGGGAAGGGCTACTTGGGCAAAGTGTGGCAAGAATTGACGGTAAAAGTTGGCGAAGCCGAGAAAACTTTGGAGCTGTCGCCTGGTTTTGGGGGCTCCCACATTAATACATCCTGGACCTTTTTTGGGTCCATCTCTAACCCCGCAGAGGATATGCGGTATCCCAAAAAGTCAATGCACTCTTGGTGAAATTCACATTTTGACAGTTTAACAAACAGTTTGTGCTCTAAGAGCTTTTCCAGTACTTTACGCATAAGGTTAGTGTGGGATTCCTGATCCGGGGTATAGACCAAGATATCATCTAAATAAACAACCACCCCTTGAATAGATAGGGGTGTAACACTTCATTGATTAAGTTCATGAAGACCCCTGGTGCCCCCTGTAACCCGAAGGGCATCACCCTGTATTCAAATTGCCCCAGCGGGGTATTAAATGCAGTCTTGTATTCATCCCCCTCTCTGATGCGAACCCGAAAGTAGGCATCTCTTAAATCCAGTTTCGAAAACACTTTCCCTTTAGCCACCTCTGCCAGTAAGTCTTTGATGAGGGGCATTGGGTAGGCATTAGTTGCAGACACTGCGTTAAGTCCCCGGTAATCCGTGCAGAGTCTGAGCCCCCCATCCTTCTTTTTGCAAAACAATACAGGTGCTGCAAAAGGAGATGATGCTGGTCTAATGAATCCACGGGCCAGATTTTTATCAATGAAACGGCGCAGTTCTTCCTTTTCACTTGGGCTCATGGCATAAATTTTCCCTTTTGGTAACTTCTGGCCCGGAAGAATCTCAATGGCACAGTCGGAGTTACGATGGGGGTAATTCATCAGCTTCCTCCTCCTCAAAAACCCTTGTTATATACTGGTAATCCTCAGGGATGCGGTTAAGATCCTCCGTTGCTAAACAAGCTCGAGGAGGTTCATTGCATGGGGATTTCCCCACCCTGGGTCCCATTTGTGTCCCGTACATTTTGGGGAGATAAATTGTACATCCCCTTCTTCCCATAGAATGTAAGGGTTATGTCCATGTAACCAGGGACTACCCAACACTAAGGGAAATTGGGCTTGCGGGGCTATCACGAACGAGCGTAGCTCCCAGTGGTCACCAATGCCTATTCTTAAAGGAACAGTCTCAAATCGGCATGGTTCTTTCATTGGAGACCCATCCATCTGCGTGAAAGTTATTGGGTCTTTCAAGTGGACCACGGCTGCCTCCAACCCCATAACCATAGACGGGTTTATGAGATCCCTCCCGCACCCTGAGTCAATGAGGGCCCGAACCCGAATGTGGGTCATCATTGCGGGATTCATCACCAGAACAGTCACAAAGAAGAGAGAGGGGTAATTGCTCACCAGTTTAGGCGCCTCAGGTGCTGGGTCCTGCTGTGTAGCGCCATTCACAAACAGGACCATTTCATTTCCCTGCATCTCGCTCTCCTCCTCTAGCATCAAAGCATCCGCTTGGTCGGGTCTAGCAAAAAGAGCCCGCGTGTTGCGTGGTTTTGCTGTACCTTTCCTCGGGGTAGGGGTTGTCCACCTTCTGGGCTCTTCTTGTGGTGGGGCTCTATTGGGATCCCCTCTCGGGCAGGCTGCAGCGAAATGCCCTTTCTCCCCACACCGCAGGCAGAGCCCCTGTCGCATACGCTGATCCCTCATTCCACTTGGGGTGGACATTTGTTTGGGTCTGGCCTGGCCTGCCGCAGTACTTGGACGGTTGTTACCCAAAGATAGATCCAGTTTCATCATGCGTAAGCGACTCTCGGCCTTCTCGGCTTCCTCCATCCAACCCTGGAGGGTGCGGGGTTGCTGAGAGCTGAGGACATTATTGCGGACATCTACGGCTAGTCCCATTCGATATTGTTGGGCCAAGACCGCATCTGTCCAGTCTCGAATCTTCACGGCATGCCTTTGAAACTCCCGTGAGTATTCCCGCACTGAGAGTTTGCCTTGTCTGAATGTGCGGAGGAAGGCTTCAGCTTTTTCGGCCGCCCCCGGATCCTCAAAACGATTTCTCAAGGCCCACATGAAGTCATCTACATTCCCCAACTCCGCTGCCTCCAGATCATGAAGGGCTACATACCAGCTAGTCGCACTCCCCGGAACCTGGATGCGATAAACTCCACCTGTTGTTCTTCGTCTGGGAATACATAGCCCCATCTTTGCACAAATTTTCCAACTTGCAAAATGAAAAAGGATACAGTCTCTGGATCTCCATCAAATGTGATTTCAAGCATGTCCTTGGGGCGGATTACCGGGGGGCCGGCGCCATGATCGGTACTGGGACCGGCTGCATGAGGGGTGCTGGAGCAGGGGGTTGAGGCGGAGGTAAAACTGGCGGCTGGATAGGTCCTGGTTGCCCCGGCCCAGGTCCTGGCGCTGGGACAACCAATGGAGGTGGGGCTGGCGCTGGCTGGCCCGGCCCTGGGGGAGCTGGCTGGCCCGGCCCTGGACCCGGTGGTACTGGTTGGCCCGGTCCCGGGCCTGGAGGAGCAGGAGGTGGCCGCCCCGGTATCAACGGTGGTGCCACGGCTGGTGCCGGTCTAGGTTGTGTCAGCGGATGGGCCCGAATGGCTTGGTCCATCATCTGGGGTAGGGACTGCATTAGTTTGCTCATATCCCTTACCAGCCGTCGGGTATCCTCTTGAATAGAGTCCATGCGGGCATCAGTATCTTGGCTGGACCCCGTTCTGGGGATCCCCGAGACACCCGCCCTTGGGGAAGACCAAAACTACCTCTGGGATCCAAAAGACTGTCCCGGCTCTGGCTTCCCGGCATAGTCCAGGTGGTCTGGGTAGTGTCCAACAAGTTCTTAGTCCAATCGCGTGATCTGCGATAAGTCACCCCTTTATCCCAGGGTGTTGGGACTCCTGGCACATAGGTTCGTGGAACCGCACCTCCCTGACTTTGTATAGGCCCGGCCGGGCTGTAGATCGGGAGTGTGTACGCGGCTCCAATTGTGCCAATCGATGGTGGGGTAGCCAACCCGGCTGCTGAGTAGACTGCCGGTGCTGCCAAAACTGTAGTTGTAGTCACCGGAACAACGGTGGTGGTCGGGATAGTGACCACTGGAGCTGCCACCGTAGTGACGGGAACCGTGGCTCCTGACGCAGTAGTCACTGGAACGGCGCCCGTGGCTCCCGCAGTAGTGATCGCTGGAGCTGCGCCGGAGGCTCCCGAAGTAGTAATCAACGGGGCTGTGCCCGTGGCTCCCTTCCCCGCTCCGCTCATCGTGGTAGATGGCGGAAACTGACGGTGAGGGAATGATGGTAGATTCCTGACAATTTCTGTCAGGTTTAAAATCAAGTAGATCCAGTCATTCTTGCACAAAGAAAGGTTTATTGGATTATCTTGCTAAAACCCACAGTAGGAGGTCATTGTCAGGAATGGGGGGCAAAGCAGAGCAAGCTAACTTATAGTGTGATGCAATGAAGCGCCTAGCGAATAAAACTTGAGCACTCGCGCGGGAACTCCCGGCGGGAGAAATACTTCATGAGCGGGAGACTACTCCCCCCCTCCCCTTGCCTTCCCAGGACTGGAAAATTCTCAGCTAAACAAGAACAGTCCAAAGCCTACATTCAAGGCCACCGTGATAAGGAAAAGCGGCAGGGAAGAAGCTCCCACGTTTCTGCCTGCATAGCTACGCAAGCGCAAAGCAGGGTAGGGAACATAAAACAATGGATTCAGTGAGAAACATCAAAGGCATCTTTTCTGACACCCTCCCCTCCATAAGGAAGTAGTCCTGCCTCAATTGCATCAGACTCTGAGGATTCAACTTGAGATGTGATAATGTTATGATTCCATCAAGATTCTTTGTGTGCAATGTTTTACTGATGCACACATGTACTCTGACACTTTGCTAGACCACCACATAAATATATTCTTTCTGTAGTGATAATTATAATGTGTGCATGAACTCCTGCACCTTGCTAAACCACCACACAAAAAACAATCCTGATACAATCCCATGACAATCACACAAAGGGTTTTTCTGTTTGTTTTGCATTATTTTAGCAATATACACATGAACAGTGGTGAGGGGAAAGGATTAAAAGGAATGGAAAGGTTGGATCTGAACAAAATTGTCAATTTCCATGGTTTCCTCTTACAGCTAGAGTACCAGGAGCAGCGTTTTGTGTAGATTGCAGTGTTTTGTGGACTGCAATGGGGGGGCATGTTGCATCCTTCGATGAGAAATTTATTCCATATCCAGCTAAAAGCTGCAACAAACTAGTCAAATGCACAGCTTTGTGCAACATCTGGAATGCAAACAACAGCAGCAATGAAACAATGGCAAAATACTAGCACATCAATTCCAACTCAGTTAATTCAGAATTCCAAAATCCAAAGAGAAATTCAGCTGCAGAGAATTTTGAAGACATCGCTAAGCATACATAGCAGTTACTCTGTTTAATGGAAGCAAAATGTGGACTGAAATACAAGAAAAGAAAACCTAAGCAATTCTATGCCAGTCAGAACCATCAATTAAAAGTGAGAGAGGGTTTGGGGAGAAGAACAGGGGAAATTTGGATTCCTCTGTTTGCCTGATTTAGGGCTGCATTTCAGCTCAAAGCAGTCCATAAGATCAGCATATTAGAACAGATTCCCACCCCAGCACTTAGCCCAAAGTGGATTAATCAAAAGCAAAATATATGGCGTATTGTTAGGAATATAACTCAACATCTGTCAAAATGTAAATTACTGGGCAAAATCGATCCACAATCAAAGGAAGCACGCACACTGAATAATTAACAACAGTTCCTAAAACAGTGCCAGAGATGGATTACACATAAGAATTTCAGAGAACATTATCCTTATAATTCCTACTCTATAATCCAAATGCCCACCTCTGGAATACAATCTATAAACCACCGCTTCACGCTCCGGGTCCAAATCATTCTTCTCATCCCCACCAAACCAACATGAGCTGAGAACCAAAACTCTCCCACAATGGTTTTGAGTGAAATCCTGCTAGACATAAAGTGCATTGAAAGAAAAGAAAACCATTTCTATCATATAAAAATAACAGAACAAAGGGAAGGGGAAAGGGAAGGGGGGCATCCTGCCAGCAGCACAATATCTTTCATTTGTGCTTCTGACTCCTTCCTGTTTGTGAGACTGTGCGTATAAAGACAGATTGTGGCCAAAGGCATGAGTCTTTCAGCATGAGCCTGGCCCAATGATACTGGTTTGGATTACTGGCAATGTCCAAGGCCTCACACATTCAAGCCATGAGCCTCTGATGCTGCACATCAACTCACAGTGGGAGGAGGTGGTCTCTGTGGGGGACTGGGCAACAAGGCCGAAAGAAGGGGAGGTCCCATGGGACCAGAGGGTCAGGGCTGGGACTTGCTGGAGATGGCTGGAGGCATTTAAAGTCCCCCAGTTTAGGGCTGAGCAGGATATGCTTGGGGGGGGCAACAGTGGGAGGGCTTTTGGAGTTCTGGCCCCACTGGTGGACCTCCTGATGGCACCTGGGTTTTGCCACTGTGTGACAAAGAGTGTTGGATTGGATGGGCCACTGGTCTGATCCAACATGGCTTAAGAAGAGCCCTGCTGGATCAGACCAATGGTCCATCGAGTCCAGCATCCTGTCTCACACAGTGGCCAACCACTTCCTCTGGAGGGCTGACAACAGGGCATAGACACTGAGACATTTCCCTGATATTGCCTCCTACCTCTGGGATTAAGTAGTTTAGTGCCTATGAATGTGGAGGTTCTCCTCAGACATCACCCTGCTAGTTGCCACTGATAGACCTAGCTGCACCCAGACAGGGGAGCAGAGGAAAGGACAAAGAAGCTAGGCGTAGTGAACTGTCTTGTCTTCCAGCACTGAGACCTGGGAAACTTCAGCTTGCAGCATTGTGGGCAATGGAAACTCCCCCTCCCACACAAAACAAAAACATGAAGCTGGTTAATGCCAAGTCAGGTGGCTGGGTTGACCTATCTAGCACAGTCTTCATTAATGGACAATTGCATTAAAAATGTCTTTCTTGATATTGGGTACAAGAAATTCTTTATCTGAAGAAGCCTGGGACTGAAAATGGGATTTTTTTTCGGCCTGCAAAGTGAATTCTTCACCATTGCCCCCTTCCATAAAAAAGCAAGTACCTTGAAGGCACAGACAGTAGGTTCTGACCTCATAGACAGGGATATGATGGGCATGGTTAAAGCAGGATTAAGGGGGACAAAGGTAAAATTGAGGTTAAAACAAACTGCACCCTTTAATACAGGACTATTCAACCTGGAAGTCTTTGCAACCTTGTGTCTGCAAAAATGGGATATTCAAGACATAAATATGAACATTCTTCCATTCTCTATTCCATTCTATCCTGCTGATAGAAAACTATCTAGTCAGAGAGGTGAGTTTGTGTTAGGTTTCTCATAGGTATGCTTACTCTTGGTGTGCAGGGAATTCTCCAGTTATATAACCCTACATTGAACCTGCCTGGTGTGCATCTGCTGTCCAATGCAGCAAAAACAAACAGGAGTTTTATGTCAACACACAGGCTAATGCATTGTTTATTTTAGCATAAACCTTTGTGGATCAGAGCCCACATTACAGTGCTTTTAGAGTCCTCTCAGGCTTTTGTGAGCTTGTATTGACATTTACTTTTTTGGTATATGAATATGCACGGTCTCTTCTAACAATCCTACTCATGTAAAAATACCACACAGTTCATCCATCCAAATAAAGAACATTAACTTCAGAGGACTCTGCTTATCCCACCCCACAAATAAATGAAGAGGTGGGAACCCATGGAGATAAACTTAGACAGCAGGCCTCTCACCCACTGTTTCTGCCCATCTGCTAATACACTTGCTTGTACAAAAGAGCTTCTTTCAATTTCCTTTAAACCCATTGTCAGTTCCAAAATGTGGACTGTTCTTGCCCACAAATGGGAGAAAAAGGTAATGATAGGTAGTCCCCTGTCCAAGATTGTCAGAGGACTGTGCTGTGATGCATAATGCTGGACCAAAAGTCACAGAATGGACATCATAGCCAGTTAATTCACATCCCCACAAAGAGAAGTAATCAAATACTTTTCAAAGGAAAGAAGGGGATGCAAACACATTTTAGGTCTATCGACAGCAGATTGGACTGGTTGAAAAAAGTGAGTCAATAGGACAGCAAGAATGGTGAAACTCACAAGAGCTAGAGCCTTAATGACATTGAATTCAATCTTGGGGGAAGTAATGACCACTGAATCATTCACAATTGCTAGTTTATTTACAGAAAAGAAGCCATAAGCAAACAAACCCCTCCTTTTCTGGCATAATTAAGCATGTTATGGGGAAATAAATTTATTTTTCCAAAATTCACTTTTTTTAAGATATAGCCATTGATTCCTTTTATTCTTTTTCTCTCTTTTATGCTACAGACCACCAGGTGGTGCTCTAGCAGAAGGATCAGAGGGTTTGAGAAGACATTGCCTGCCTCTGAGCCTCTACAGAGCGAGTTTCTGGAATTTTGCTGAACCTCTCTTCTTGCCTTTCCTGTCTTTGAATTTATCTATGATCAAAGCAGAGTTGATTTGAAACTGACTCCAAGTTCCTTAAAAGAAGAAAATAGATGGATTGTTGGATTAGAGGGAGTGAAGATGAATTTAAAGAATTTATTTTAATACCAATGTAAAAGAAACATCTGCAGCGGCAGACTGAAGGCTCTTATTCTTTTTTCCAGTCCTGCCTTCAGAGCCACCTTCACATCAGGATTTGGAATCATCAGGCAGTTGCTGGGCCCACTGGAGACCACTGGAGGATTCACTATTGGCCTCTGCCATGCTATGGCAGAGCAGCAAATCACTAATCCCTGTCCTGTTTCTTTAGGTACCAATGGTAGGATTTGGTCCCCTTGGGTCCTCTGTCCAGGTCTGCCTTCTTCATGCTCTGGTGCTGTGCAGCCACCGCCACTTGATCTCTAACACACATTACTGATGTGGCTGCCCATCTATTCTGGAGTGAAACCAACAGCTGCTCCATAGGGCACTTTAAGGAGGAGAAAACAGTATGGGAAGGAAGACAGCTGCTGCCTTTGCCCCCATGCCCCACTTGCAAGGCGAAAAATGTTCCCATTGAACTTCTGCTTAAAAATCCATGTCATTGCTCAACAAATGCATGGACTCTGTAATGTGTAAAGTGGCCCTGAGTTCTAGTGTTACAAGAAAGGGTGATACCATTCTAGTTTCTTAACTACAAATGAGAGGAGAGCAGCGGGCTCAGGTTATAGGGATTTTCAGATTTACAGGAAAAAGTTGTAGAAATAGAGGCCGTGGCCACACTGGCGGCTTGGCGCGATATAGTGCCACCTCTAATTGAACCGGTTGAAAGTGTTGCAAGGCATATCAGCCACACAGCTCAACCTGCTGCAGATTACCCACAGAAACATCCTGTGATAAAGCATCCACATTATTGCAGTGCTTCATCCATGAAGCGTGTTATCAAAAACCATCAAAATTCATACATGTGCATAAGTGTGGATGTGCATGCACATGCACACATGCACATATAAGCATTTAAAAAATCAAAAAACCCTCTCTAGTGTCAGAATGGATCTACAGGTTCATAAGAACATAAGAGAAGCCAATGTTGGATCAGGCCCATCCAGTCCAACACTCTGTCACACAGTGGCCAAAAATAAACAGGTGCCATCAGGAGGTCCAGCAATGGGGCCAGGACACTAGAAGCCCTCCCACTGTTGACCCCCCCCAAGCACCAAGAATACAGAGCATCACTTGCCCCAGAGTCCCTATCTATCCCTTGTGGCTAATAGCCACTGATGGACCTCTGCTTCATATGTTTATCTAATTCCCTCTTGAAGCCGTCCATGCTAGTAGCTGCCACCACCTCCTGTGGCAGTGAATTCCATGTGTTAATCACTTGTTGTGTGAAGTAGTACTTCCTTTTATCCGTTCTAACCTGACGGCTCAGCAATTTCATGGATTGCCCAAGAGTTCTTATATTGTCAGAAAGGGAGAAAAGTACCTCTTTCTTTGCCTGCTCTATCCCATGCATAATCTTATAAACCTCAATCATGTTACCCCTCAGCTGTCATTTCTCCAAGCTAAAGAGCCCCAAGTGCCTCAACCTTTCCTCATAGGGAAAGTTCTCCAACCCTTTTATCATTCTAGTCGCTCTTTTCTGCACTTTTTCCAAAGCTATAATATCCTTTTTTAAGGTGTGGTGACCAGAACTGTACACAGTATTCCAAATGAGGTTGTACCATTGATTTATATCGGGGCATTATGATATTGGCTGATCTGTTTTCAATACCTTTCCTAATAATCCCCAGCACAGCATTGGCCTTTTTTATTGCAGTTGCACACTGTCTCAACATTTTCAGTGAGTTATCTACTACGACTCCAAGATTTCTCTCTTGGTCAGTCTCTGCCAGTTTGGACCCCATCAACGTGTATTTATAGTTAGGATTTTTGGCTCCAATGTGCATCACCTTGCACTTAGCCCATTTGCCACATTGACACCCACTCGCCCATCCTTGACAGATCTCTTTGGAGTGCCTCACAATCCTCCCTGGTTCAGACTGCCAAAGCCATTCTGCACATGTTCCCCTGCATTCAGACATCCAGCCATGTGCAATGACTGTGCAGGGAACTGAAAACACCTGGCTCCAAGTCATCCTATGATGGGATAAGTATGGCTGGGGAATGCCTGACAGATGTGGCTGTCTGACTGCACCCATTTGATCCGGAGGGGAGGAGTGGCTGTATCGGGCCAAACTGCCCATGTTAACATCAACATTAACATCAACATTAACATCATTATTAACAGCCTACATAACCCAGGCTAGGATGGTAGCTAATTGTTTGTTTTTTTTGGATGCTGCTTATTTCCCCATTCGTATATGAACCATCTAGCACTAGCACTTTGTAATGTTTTTATATTTATACTTTTTATGATTTTATCTGTATTTGTTTTAGCTGTTTATTATTCCATGTAAGCCGCCCTGAGCCTACCATGGCAGGGAGGACAGGGTAGAAATTAATTAATTAAATAAATAAATAAATATGGATTACTGGGGACATAAGCAATCTGGCCCCTATAAAGACCTCAGACCTATCCTAGGAAGGGGGACTAAGGATATATGTCTGTTTGTGTATGTAGATACAGAGAGAGAGACAGCCAGACAGACAGATCCCAGAGTGAGGTAATGTTTTCAGGGAGCCTCGGTACATCAGAGGTTCTAATCAGAAAAATTCCTCAAGCACAAAATAAAAGTCAATCATGGACTGTGCTGCTTAATCGTTTTCATATTGTCTGTGAAGAGGCTCAGCATGCCCAGCTTACTATTGCACGTATTACTGATTAGGATATGGTTCAAAACAAGTAAACAACCAAACCCAAAAGAGAAGCTTCATTGGTTAAATTACAGTATTTACTGTAATTCAAGACTAGGGCTTTTTTTTTTCTTTTCTCTTCTTTCTGGTATGCAATTAAAGAAAGCAAAGAAAAAAAAGTGGTCATCTTAAATCTGCATATGAGTTAGAGCTACATCTAATACTAAAAGAAACCCTCATTTTGTGTGTATATCATTTTGGGGGAACTCATCTTACATATCCAGGTCATCTTCGTTCTATGTAAATACTGTAGTGGCTTTAATTTTTTTTTAAAAAAAAAATGAATGATGCCACACAAACAGGTATTATGATTTTTTTTCCACCTTTCTTTGCCCAAGGAAAGTCAGCCTGAAGAAACCCTCCTCAGATTAAGAAAGAAGCTGGCTAATTACCATCCTGTGTCTAATTTACCTTACTTGGTGAAAGTAATTGAGTGAGGGGTGGCCAAGCAATTTCAGGTCTTTCTGAATGAGGTGACTGCCCTTAACCATTTTCAGTCAGGCTTCCAGCCTGGCTGTGGGGCTGAGACAGCTCCGGTTGCCTTAGTTGACCTCTGTTGATCTCTCTTTACATCTACATAAAGGTGCCCTGTGCTGTTGATCCTTTTGAATATATCAGCTCCATTAGATACCGTGAAGAAATTATTTAATTATTTATTTATTATTGTCAATTTGTACCCCGCCTTGCCGGCGAACTGGCTCAAGGTGGCAAACAAGCATTAAATACAATAAAACAGTAAATACAATAAAATACAAATAAGCAACCTACAAAACATCATAAAAAATATAACTGTGCAAATGATGGCGGCATTCAGTATAAGCGGCAGGCAGTGTTCACCGATGTTTCATGTGGGCTGTAGTATGTTCTGGTGACTCTTTCATCAGTGGCAGCTCCTAATCGAAAGCCTGGTGGAAGAGCTCCATTTTACAGGCCCTGCAGAACTGTAAAAGGTACTGCAGGGCTGTGCTGTTATCTGGGAGCTCGTTCCACCAGTGTGCAGCCGCCACTGAAAAGGCCCTATTTCTAGTAATGGCCAATCTGGCGTCCCTCGGGCCAGGGAAAGTTAGGCGATTCTGTGTCCCTGACCTCAGTGCTCTCTGGGGCACATATGGGGAAAGGCGATCCCTCAAGTAGGCAGGCCCCTGAACATATAGGCCTTTAAAGGTCAAAACTAGCACCTTGAAACAAATCCGGTAAGCTATTGGCAGCCAGTGCAATGCCTTCAGCACAGGCTGGATGTGATCTTGTATAGAGATACCCATCAACAGCCTGGCTGCCGCATTTTGCACTAGCTGCAGCCTCCGGATTTGAGACAAAGGCAGCCCCGTGTAGAGAGTGTTGCAGTAGTCCAATCTTGAGGTGACCATGGCATGAATCACTGTTGTCAGGTCATTGCATTCAAGGACGGGAACCAGCTGCCTAATCAGCCGCAGATGGTAAAAGGCTGCCTTGGCAGTGGCTGCTACCTGGGCCTCCATTGTTAAGAAGGCGTCCAGGAGCACTCCCAAACTCCTAACCTTTGCTGCTGGCACCAATGGTGCCTCATTGAAGGTCAGGAATGGGATCCCTACCCCCAACAGACTCCGACTCAGGCACAGGACTTCTGTCTTCACTGGATTCAATTTAAATTGGCTCAGTCTAAGCCAGCCGGCCATGTCCTGAAGCATCCTCTCCAGGTCATCTGGGTTGGAGTCGGACTGACCACCCAACAGCAGATACAGCTGGGTGTCATCTGCATATTGACGACACAATGACACCCTAGCCTATGTCTCCAGGCAATCTGGGTGAGGGGGCACATGTAGATGTTAAATAACATCAGGGACAGTACTGCCCCTTGAGGAACCCCGCAGACCAGCGGGTACCTCAGGGATATCTGTTCCCCTAATGCCACCCTCTGTCCCCATCCTTGGAAGAAGGAGATGAGCCATTGCTAGGCAAGCCTCTGAATTCCAGTGTCAGTGAGGCGGTGGATCAGTAACTGATGGTCAACCATGTCGAACGCTGCCGACAGGTCCAACAACATCAGTACCACCATACTGCCTTGATCCAGATGTCTCCAGAGGTCATCTGTGAGGGCGACCAATGCCGTCTCTGTCCTATGGCCTGGCTGGAAGCCGGACTGGAACAGGTCTAGCATGGAAGTGTCGTCCATGAAGCTCTGTAACTGAATCGCCACTACTCTCTCAAGTAATTTGTCCAAATAGGGCAAATTGGAGACTGGATGATAGTTGGCCAATTCAGCCGGGTCCAAAGATGGATTTTTCAAGAGAGGGTGACCCATGGCTTCCTTGAGTGCCCACAAGAACAGTCCCTCCATGAAGGACTTTTTGATAATATTCCTGAGGGCACTTTGTAACCCCTCACTACCAGCTTTTATGAGCCATGAAGGGCATGGGTCGAGGCTGCACATGGTTGGGCATACAGTTAAGAGCAATCTGTTAATTTCCTCAAGGCTGAGTGGACTGAAATAATCCAGAATAGAACTAGAATATATGCATGGAGCCTCAAGTTCGCTCATTGTCTCAACTGTGGCTGGGAGGTCACGGTGGAGCAGCAGGACTTTATCTGCAAAATAGCTTGCAAAGGCCTTGCAGCCAGAGCAGTGATCCTTGCAGCCAGAGTGGTGATCCCCACAGCCAGAGCAGTGATCCGGTCCACTGTTACCCCCGCCATGAAGATGAAGTCGAGCATGTGCCCGGCCTGAAGAGTGAGGGCCGTTACAAATTGGGTGAGTCCTAGTGCCGCCATGGACACCACCAGGTCCATCGCCAGTACAGAGGCCGCATCATTGGCGTAGACATTGAAGTTGCCCAAGACTATTAGCCTAGGGTACTCCAGTGCCCAGCCTGACACAGCCTCAACCAAAGATGGCAGGCTGTCGGTTGGTGCATCAGGCAGATGGTATACCAACCAAAGAGCCAAACTCTCCCTGGCTTCCCACACTAGGCCTGAGCACTCAATACCCAAAAGTTTCAATGGTGGGAGCACCCTGAAAGAGTAAGCCTCCCATATGAGTAGCACCACTCCTCCCCCCACCCCTCAGTCTGCGATTGGTGAATGACTGAGAACTCAGGTGGAGCAAGCTGGGAGAGCGCTACTGTCTCCACATCTCACACCCAAGTCTCGGTCATGCACACCAGGTCCACTCCCTGCTCTAACAGGAAATTCCAGAGGGTTGAGGTCTTATTATTTACAGACCTGGTATTGCACAGCACCAATGTCAGAGTGGGGGGTCCTTAATCCCAGCCTCTCTGCTTGTCACTCTCAGGATTAGATACAGGCTGGAAGGGTGCTGAGCTTCTCTGTTTCTTTGCCTCCTTCCCTTGACTTCCTGCCTGTTCCCAATGCTAAACTTTCCCCTCCCCAGGAGCACTGTTATCCTTAGTCCCATTGCCACCATTGAAGGTGGCCTTCGCAGTGTTCTTGCAGTGCTTCTGGCCAACCATGAGGCTGTCTTATAGGCAGAAACCACCGTGTGCCACTAATAAAGTCAATGGTTCTCCTGAGCACTACAATAACTAACTAGTCATCCAACTAAGCCAAAATTTCCAATTACAATAGTTAAATCTCTAATAACAAATAACATAAATAGACCTTGCCCACCCTGACCTCCCTTCCTGCTGCCCTCTGAGGCACCAGGATTAAACTACTCCACTTAACATAACTGAACTATGAAGGGTGGGAAACAGATCTCCATCCTACTATTGTAACTATTTTTAAAGTACAATCCCCAGCATGAGTATGGGTGTATGTGCTCCAGGCCTCTGTTACATAGACTGGTCCCCTCTTGCCTTATCCCTGCAGCCGCAGGATGGCAAGTTAGAAAAAGGAGTGTCCCGAGGCCTTCCTGTTCTCCAGTGATGGAAATCTCAGCCCTGTGCCATGCACTCAGCCACCCGTTGGCCCTCATCTCTTGATACTGCCAGCTCTGGCCAGTCTCTTGGAACTGCCAGCATTGGTCCGTCGAGGTTGGTGTCTCCCGGCAATGCATGGGGTCTGGTCCTCAAGCCGGGATCCTCGCTCCCCACCCCAGCTGACTCCAGGGACCTGGCCACTTGGTGTTTCTACCCCTGTCTCCCTTGGCTGTGAGAAGACCACCTTTTCAGCCAAGCTCTGCACCACTGTGACCGTATCAGTGGGCCAATGCTCAGGCTGCTCACGAGAGCTGATAGAATAATGGTGTTCAACACTAGCTGTTGGTTATGCACTAGCGGCCACACAACACACCAGGCAAAAAGTGTTGGCTCAAAGTGACAAGCGCCCGCAAAGACAGGCAGCGATGGTAGCAGCGGTGACAGCAGTAGCAACAGGAGACAGGCAGTGGTGGAACTTCAGTGGCAACAGCAGTGGCAGCTCGCCTCCCCTGCCCAGTCACACAATGGGGCAGCAGCAGGCCATGGTGAGCAATGAACACAGCTTGGCACCATGGCCCACTCTCCCAGACCACCAACAATGGTGCTGAATGATAGACAGCGGCTGACAGCAGCCCAGGACAGCGGTGGCTAGCAGTGGTCTAGATCTTCAGCCCCAACCACAGGTGGCCCCAACAGCAGCTGTAGAAACAGCCACCAGTGAGCACACCTCCAAAGCAGAAGAGGCCATAACCAGCTCACACTGCACAGGTGCTGGGAACCAGGTGCCTTTGGGCATCCTCGGGTGTCTCTGGGCGTCCTCAGGCATCTCTGGCCCCACAGCAGCAGCAGCAGTAAATTCAATCCACTCCCACTTCCACCTGCTCTCTGCTTGATTTTAGGAAGTTGTGAACACTTATTTGGGTATATTACTGTAGCTCAGCAGAGCTCAGTTCAAGAGCTCCTTGCCAGCCGCTATCTTTGCCAAATGTATTTTGTCCTGGGAGGTTTGAAAGGAGCCAAACCTCCACTTGGCATTTTAACAGTCCCCTCCCCCCTTTCTGGGCAGGGATCAGTCAGGTGGGGGAGTCAGTTCAATTAGTTCCCAGATGTACCTCAGCTCACCTTCATACAAATGCAAATAGATCTAGTAGGAGAGATAATGGGTGAGTCAAACTCTTCCTTTCTCCAAACAGGGAACAGAGATTGGAGGACTTTAGGCTAGAATGGATCCAGGAATAATCTCCAGGAAGACACCTTAGGAAATGTTTATCTGACCTGGTGTGACCTGACCAGTGAGTGGAGAAACAGATATGATTAAAAAAAAGCCTCCTTGTGACAGAGAGGAGCTCTCTTTTCCTTGGGTGCTGCATCCATGAACACACACCAACCTCTCCTCTGGGAGGGCAGCTATTTTGACTACTTGCTTGCCTGAAAAACTGGAGACAGCTTCAAGGCATGGTAACTCTATAGAGATATGTAACATCCTAAACAAAAAGAGCCCTGTCCTATTTTAGCATGTGACAGGGCATTTATAGAGAGAGGGACAGAAGATTTACATTTTTGCCCATTTCTTTTGTAACCCTTCCTTAATCTGGTGCTGTGCCAGAAGTATGTTTATAAACATTTCCTTTATAATATATACTTTATAACTTTTGATGCTGGCAGTGGTTCTCTGTACCACACAGACCTCCACCATCTCAGACATGCTATTTTACAATTAGCACCAGGGGGAAGGTGGCCAGTTGGCAAGTGGCTCTTCCTTCAAGGGCAGCAGGTGACCAAGAGACTGGGCAGCCTCAGAACTTGGATAAGAAGCTGGGAGTCCAATCCTCCCAGTGGGAAATTCCTTACAAAGGGCAGGAGGTGATGGTGGGCTACTGAAGAGAAAGAAAAGCCCTTCTAGGTGTTGAGAAAAACCCAGGAGGGTAGGGCAGAATAGGGCCTGCAGGCCAGAGCAGGTCAATTCCATCACTGATACAGTTGACCATTTGGTCCTGATCAACTGCTTTACCTCCTTGGGAGTGAGGGGCACCATCATCTGATAGTTCTCCTTGTTCCTACAGGGATGCTCTCAGAGGGTTGCTATTGGGGAGGAGACATCTTCCCAATGAGACCTGACTTGTGGGGTCCCACAGGGCTTGATCCTCTCTACAATTTTAATATATATATGTGCTCCCTCTTGCTGAAATCATCAGAAGGTTTGGAGTTGGGTGCCATCAGTATGCTGATTCCACACAGCTTTCTGCTTGATAACCGGCCAGCAGCAGGGACCTCAGCACTATCAAAGCGCCTAGATATGGCTGACAAGTGATTAAGAGGAAGCTGGTTAATGTTGAATCCATTTAAGATGGAGGTCATGTGGCTGAGAAAGACTGAAATGCTAGAGCCTCATTTCTGAGACTTGATGCTGCCCAGGTGACAGCTGTGGACTGTATAAAAAGTCTTGAGGTGTGATTGGACTCTGCACTATCACTGGATAAACAAGCGTCCATGGTAGTGTGGTCAGTGTTTTTTCACCTATGCCAGGCTTACCAACTGGCTCCCTATTTGTCAGGGTCAGACCTTGCCATGTTGATCCATGGAACAGTCACCTCTAGGTTGGACTACTGCAATATGCTTTATGTAAAACTACCATTGGAGACACTTTGCAAAATGCAAGCTGTTCACAAATCAGCTACCAGGCTGCTGATGGGAACACCGTGGTCTGCTCATACTACCCCAATTTAGCAGAAGCCGAACTGGCTACCAATCAGTTTCTGGATCCAGTTCAAAGTGTTAGTGTTAACTTCTAAATCCTTGTATGGTCTAGGACCCTCATACCCCCAGGACTGCCTCTTCCATTATAACCCCCAAGCCCCTTCAATTGTCTTCTTGGGGGCTCCCACAGGTGCCTGCCCCCATATGGTTCAGTTAGCTGTTGCCAGGGAAAGGGCTTTCTCAGTTGTGGCCCCTATCCTGTGGAATGCACTCTCTGATGACACCCATGCCCTGCAGGACTTGCTTAGTTTCCACTGGTCTTACAAGGCCGAATTGTTCAGGTTAACCAGATGTTCAGGTTAGGGGTGTGCATTCAGGTCTACTGAACCAAAAATATACCCAAAAAACACCTTATTGGTATCTTTGGGGATATTTCAGCATCCCATATCTCAGGAAAACTGACCCCCCCCCAAATCCCAGATTGCTCCTGCCTCTCAGCTGTTTGTTGGCTTCTACTGCAGTCCCTTTAAAGTTTAAAGGGTCTGTAGAAGACAGCCCAAGGATCAGGATCGGCTGTGCTGGGGGAGTAGACTGTTCCCACCAACTTGACTTGTGCCTGGCTTCTCTTGCAGCCCAGGAGAAGCTGTCCCAGCCAGCATTTTATGCTTCAGGCAGTGATCTTTCCATGGCATGCAGATCAAGGAACTGGCTCCTCCTGCAGCCCAGTTTAAACCAGGCTGCCGGAGAAGCCAACCCCCACTATGATCTACATGCCTTGGGGAGTGATCTCCCCGAGGCATGAAGATCTGGGTTCTGGCACCTTTTGCAGCGTGGTTTAAGCTAGGCTGCATAAGATCTTCCTGAGGCATGCAGATCCTGGGTCTGGCTTATTCTGCAGCATGGTTTAAACCAGGCTGCAGGAGACGCCATCCCAGCCAAGATCCGCATTCCTCAGGGAGTGATCTCCCCAAGGCATGCAGATGCTGGGTCTGGCTCCTTCTGCAGCCTGGTTTAAATTGCACTGCAAGAGAAGCCATCCCAGCCAGGATCTGTGTGTCTTGTGGCGAGATCTCCCCATGGTATGCAGATCCTGGAGCTGGCTTTTCCTGTGGCACGGTTTAAACAGGCTGCAGAAAAAGCCAAGCCAGCCCCAGGACTGGGCTGACCTTATAAAAAAAAATCTGGTATTTTTCTTCTAGGGTCTATTGGACTCCCCAAAATTTAGGGATTTCTGAAAAATCCCAGATCCAAATACCTTACTGGTATTGGGATCCAGGATTTTTTTGGAAATACTGATTTACTTTTTTTTTTAGTCCAATAGACTTGAACTGAAAAATACCATTTCTTGTTAAATGTATACCCTTAGTTCTGGGCTGGTTTGATAGTGTTAAGGTGCTGAGTTATGTATTTTAATATCTTGTGCATGCTATTTGATTATTGTTGATAGTTAACTTATTTATTATATTTAAGTGTTGTAAGTCACTGTGATAATAAAATATTGCGCAGTTGATGCTGTTTTAGTTTATTTATGTCTTTAATCCTGTTTACGTTGTGATGTTATATCTGAATGTTTTTAGCTAAACTGTATTATCTATTTTTACATTTGATATATTGCTTTGAAAGGGTGTCTGAAAGGTGGTATAAAAAGGTGATAATTAAACTGAATGAACTGAACTGAATGAACTGGCACACCTGAAACAAGGAAAAACCTCACTTCAGATGTGGCTCATTAAAAAGACAGAGAATCATGATGGTGTGAATGGAAAGCGTGGTCTTGCTGGTTGTGACAGTCTGAAGCAATTACACTGAAGTTGCTCTTCCTACCATATTCTTAAAACTCCTCACTCTTTGTTCTCCTTCTGTTCTAGGTATTCAAAATGGCTTGAATAAAATGTCAAATTTCCCATAGATCATCCATCATACCAAATCTGGAAAGTTTTTTGAAACACCTAACTATATTCCCTACCATGACTGCATCTTGGACTACCTATACGGATCAAAAAAGAGAATCATGGGAGTATGCCTAGGAACAGCTGTTCCAATCTATTGGCTCTAGTCTTAGTGGCAGAGTTTGGTCAGTGATAGCTCTTCCAACCTAACTTCTTTTCCATGTCATGTCCTGAGGCTTTTCTTTCCCTGACAGAAAGTTTTCTTTTTCTGTTTACTCTGATTGCTCTGGGCTAATGAGAGTCGCTTGGTTGATTGGGCTGAGAAGGATTTGTTTTCCTTGATGGGACTGATTGGTATTTTCACATTCTTCTGAGCAATCCTGTTAAGGTCATACTGTCTGTACAGTCAAAATTATGATGCCACAAAATAATATTCATTGACTACACAGGTCACTACTTGGATTTCAGGGGAGATTTTTTTTTTCCAAATGGAAATAAATGTAGGCATCTTCAATGACCTTTTTTATTCTAGAAGTCCACTCTGAAAAACAAAACTAAAATAATATAAAATTATTGTTTTTTTAAAAAAAATATATTACGTTCAATTCTACGTGTCTGCATTTACTTTCATACAAGAAACCTCAGTGAAAGATAAAGTAAAAGTTATTGGCCTCTGTGTGTCTGCATTAGTCTGCAGTAGAAGAGCAAAAGCTGAGCATCTTAAAAGACCAAAAAGACCAGGAGCATCTTAACGACCAAAAAGATTTCCAGGGTAGAAGCATTAGCAAGGCAAAGATTCCTGACAAAGGGATTGTTCACTCTCGAAAGCCTACACCCTAGAAGTCTTGTTGGTCTTTAAGGTGCTACTGGAGTCAAATCTCATGTATCTGTAGAATCTTCTAATATCAAAAAAATGGTATTGTAAACTGTTGTTGTTGTTGTTATTATTATGTATTAATATTAATTAATAATAATACCCCACCTTCCCTGCCAAGGCAGGCTCAGGGCTGTTTACATAAAATGCATATATAAATACAATTAAAATCCATCATAAAAACAACCAAAAATCATAAACAAATCAGTTATCCTAAAGTGCAGGAACAATATTCAGACAAAGTGCGAGAGCAGAGAATTTCAAATTTAAACAAGACTCCATAGGTGTCAATAATGATGGTGTTCCTGCACCAGCTCTGTTGATCTACTTATATATATGCAGCATGGGCAGGCTGAAGATGGTGAGGCCAGGGCACAAGGACACTCCTCAGTGTACGATGTGGCTCCGTAGTCGAATGCCTGGTGGAAGAGCTCCGTCTTGCAGGCCCTGAGGAACTGTAAGAGGTCCTGCAGGGCCCTGATCTCTTCCGGGAGCTCGTTCCACCAGTACAGAGCCGCCATTCATATGTGATTATCCAGGCAGCTGTCAAAGTGTAATGACTTGCACTACAGAACAATCATGTGATAAACTCACCATCTGAGATTTTTTGCTCCAGTTTTTTTTTTTTTTAAGTATGTACCAAAGGTATCAAAATTCTGAGCTTACCGTGGCTGGAAAAGCTGAGCAGCACTGCTCTCAGGCCATTATAGCAGTGTTGTGGTTAGCTGAGTTGTATAAGTTCTGCACCAGATGAAAAAACAGAGCAATGCTTGTATCATTGTTCGAAAACAAGCTGAAAGGCACTTGCCTGCCTGGTCAAATTAAAGTTGGTATTACAATAGTAGCCTTTGTTGTACCCATACATACTTTTAAAAAAAGTAATCTTTGCCTTTGACATCATGGGCTCCAACAGTTGTCATGAACTGTGCACAGAGACAATCTGGCAAGTGTCTATTTTTCTGGCACACTACAGGGAAAAAGCCCTTTAGAGTAAAAAACGGATGTCTAAAGCACTCTTGCTGTCTCAGCAGTGTCAGCCTAGATTTCTTCCTTGTTGCTAGCATTTCTTTTGCTGTCTTCTGCTGGGCAGGGTATACAGAAGAAGCTTGAACATGTCAGGTCCAAACTGATGCCAAAGAGCCTGTTTGCCATTCCTGGACTGAGGATTCTCTTATCCCTGACAAGGGAAATACTGTTGTACAAATCACAGGAATAATATGCCTGACAACATAGTTGACCAGCATCCCTATTTTACGTTGAACCTGTGCTGAAAATTCTTCAGTTTTCATTTTTGGGTGGAAACCAGCTTTTAGTAAGAAAATGTCCTCTAGAAAAGGATGCTGCATTTGGGATGATATCCATCTTTTTCACTGCATGCTACTCCATCCCCCTTTCCAGATCAGTCACATGGTGAACGGGAGGAGTCATTATGATTCCGCTGTTAAAAGACATGATGAGGTCACTGAGGGCAGCTGAGGGCAATGGAAAGTGAGTTCACTGTACAATGGCAAGTGGAAGTTTTCACAAGGAATGACTGAAAAGCAGAGGCATCTTCTGGCACTGTTGAAAATGTTTATGAACAATGTGGTATAGTGGTGGACATCTTGGAATAGAAGAGGTGAGACCCAAGCATTACTCAGTCATCAGGATCATTGACACACCCGGAGTCAGCCACAAGCCCATTACACACAACAGATCAATGCACAGGGCCAACATGTGCAAAGGGCAAGTGGGAGTGAATGAACAAACCCCCATGTGACCAAGCACATTGTCTCCACACCTCTTATGTCTGTTCATGGCTCTGTTGAATCTATTTATAAATATTTTCCTTTCCTATGATTGGGCACATTTGAGTTCATGTGCACATGAGGGACCAATGGCAGAGGGCTCAGTTGTGAGCAAAGGCTGGGACAAGCACACACTGTAAATTAATGGACCCACAAATAGGTCACATTTGCAAGGATATAACTCTCTCAGTCCGACCTACCACACAGGGAAGTTGCAAGGATAAACTGGAGGAATAGAGAACCACATATGATTCCCTGAGCACCTTGGAGGCAGGGGAGTATTAAAGTGTGAGGACTGGGCTCCCTTTATTACTTAGTACGTCCATAGTGTTTATTTGCTCACATTAGGTGCCAGTTGGTGGCATTTATCACTTCTTCACTTACTATTACATCATATCATCCCTGTTTACTGGTGTTTGGCTTTGAGTATATCTGATCATTGAATGTAATAACTCACCATTGGCTACTTATGCATATGCATACTAGAGGCAGGGCAAGCAGGAGAGAAGATATGGTTTGATAATGAAAAGCAAGACTTGGTACCAAAACTGGTATTGGTAAGTGAAAACAGCTGTGATATTCTGATCATCTAGAAAAGGCTGAGCAAAAGCAATAGATTTTGTGAAGGGATCTGAAGGATGAGAGGGAAGTGGGTTAATTGGCATAGCAGTAGAAACTGACCCAGATACAGGGAATAGCAGAACAAAAGAGCATGAAGAGCAGAATGGAAAAAAGGGATCGCAGCAGGGAACCATGATGGCTTGCCAACTTCCAGAGTCTGAATCAATGCTGTGACCACACATCCAGGAATAAACCCTGGATTTTCAGTCACGGAAGAGGACTCTACCAATAGGAGTCAATGCAAGCAAATGAAAACTCTGGGATGCCTGAAGATACTCTAGCCTTGGAATCTCTTGAATCCATAGATGAAGCTACACAGCTACTGCCCCATAATCTGGCATGCTCTCCTATTCAGGACCTCCATCCCAAAATCACTCCTCAACAAACATGCTTAACATGCCTGATTGGAAAATGACATCAGGAGACAATATTCTTGCCTTGCATCCAAAGGCCTAGGAAGGGGCCTGGACCTAGGTGCTCTATAACCACCAATAAGTATCTCAGTGTTGCTAGTGCAACACTTGTTTTGCCTAGCTCTTTGTGTCTTGCTCTAAATGTTTGCTTCCTGTTGGACAGCTCCCCTGGTTAGCAGTGTGGCAATCATCCCCCAAAGTCCCACCTTCTCTCCTGAGCTCTGAAGCAACAATTGTGATTTAAGCCTCATGCAAATCCAAGTGTTTGTAAGCCACAGCCCGTGGAACTCCATTAGATGGGAGAGGGTAAGCAAGTCTCATTTTAGAAATGGGGGGGGGGAGTCTCTCCTCAGACAGGGAATTTGTGGCTCTGGATAAGAGTGTCAGTTTACCCAGGTTTTATTTGCCTTTTTGGTAGAATTTGGGTCAGTTTGGGGGGGAGTATTGTTTTTACTAATAAGCATCTCATTAAGGACCAAAAATAACAAACTAATTTTGTGCAGGCCCTGGGGACAGTGTATTGAAATGGCTACCTTATTGGTTGTGGTAACAGGTTTCAGTGAAACCTGGTACACTGGGGTAAACTTTCTGGAGAAGGGGGAAACAAATTTCCCCTTGGTGGTCTATTTACATTAACTGAGACTCAGTTACAAAGTATTCACTCTCTTTGGGAAAGTTTATAACCTCTGGGGGTGAAGTAGAGAGCCAGTTTCATTTATAAACTGAAGCATTCCACCAAGACATTAAACTTGTTATTTACCCCCATCTGTGTCATGTTTGTCCAGTGCAATACCTGCAGAAAATGGATTCCTACTTACCTCACGAATAATTACAACAGCAGTCTAGCAGGTTCTCAAATAAAAGACCTGCGGGGGCATGCAGCTTCCATGGTACCAACACTTTAATCCAAGCCTGTCTCACTCATTTACTTGATGGTGGGTGGTTGGGATTTAAGGAGATACAAGGAGAGGCTAGTGTGTGGGACTGGACATTTTAAAAGCCCACACACCTGCAGATGCACCTGAGGCATATCACTACAGTATAAAAATAAATATAATAAATCCATAAACCCAGCATGCAGCTGCCTCAGAATTACATTCCCTCTCTTCTCCCCCCCCCACACTTTTCCATAATAGCAGTCTTTCCCAAAACTTTACCTAAAGTTATTCACTGGTACAGGACTGTTCCCCTGTGTCCAGTACTGGCAACAATGGCTCAAAAATATTATTTTTCTCTGTCCTGCCAGCCTTGGGAATAAGAGGCTTCATGCACAGGAAAATAGACTGTGTCATCCTAACAGGGTGTCTGTTGTGGGGAGTGTAAGGGAAAGGGATGGTAAGCTGCTCTGAGACTCCTTCAGGTAGTGAAAGCCAGGGTATAAATCTAATCTCCTCCTCCTCTTCTTCCTCTTCTTCTAAGCAGAGTTACACCCTACTAAGTCTATTGAATTCAACAGACTTAGAAAGGCGTAACTCTGTGTAGAATGGCACCCTACATCTGTTAATTCATTCCCAACTTCGTGTTTTACACAGAATAACATAAGCGCTGGTCCTTCAGTTATGAATTCAGAGGTGAAGAAAAGTCTATCTATATTAAAGATGCTTGAACACCTACCACTTTGGTTCATGTCCTGTTCACCAGCCACAAACAAGGATTTGCTTTTTCAGCCGTCTGTTCATCTGTTCATTGACCTGTTTCTGGCTGTTCCGCAAGTTGATTCATCATATTCCTTCCCAACAGCGTAGTGCTATGAAATTGGCTTTTCATGCATGCATGATTTCCCATAGCCAGACTGAGATCTCCTTTCCCCCTTGCTCTCCTTGCTGCTCTACTTGGCAAGCAATTGTCTAAACAGACAGTCAGATCAGTCAAAAATAATATACATCAATCACAAACAAATACTGTTTTTGAAAATCCCACCATTTGGTATTTGTCTGAACTGCGGGCCTTACTGATGTCAATGGCTCTTGATCTATTTGGATCAGCAGTATTTTAACTCATACACCATTTTTGTGGGGGGAGGCGGGACTTGACTCAAACCTGTTCAGCAAGTGTTCAAGTCATTTGGTGCTGAACCAAACAGACTTAATGATTAGCTCACGTCTAATCATCACAGTTGAACAAGTTTAATAGTTGAACAGGATTGGTGAGAAGTGGTGGCCTCCAATGGGCCTTTCCTTCCTCTAGTAAGTAAGGCAAAGTGGACAAAGTGTGAGGAAAAGAGTCACATCTAGGCCAGAAAAGTTATGTCTCACAATGGCACAGTATATACATGGCATCCGAAGACCATGGGAAATAAAAGTTCTCTGACCCCTGCATGTACAAGAAGCACTCAAGGCCTTCTTATGATTTGATGCCTTCCTAGATTGCATGGATTGAGAATCTCCCTACCACTATATCACCTCTGATAACACAAAAGGAGAGGGGTTGTTGGGGCAGGTCCTACATAGATTGAAAGAGTCACAGGCCCCATCATGGACTGAAAGACATCAAGGTCCCATCATGCTACCAGAGATACCAACAGTGGTACTGATTTGAAATAGCCTTGGTTTTGAATTGATTTAATGGAAGGCAATCACTATTCTAAATCCACTCCCTGATGCTCTGAGGATATAACTGAGAGCATAACAGGACCAAGTCATAACAGACTTAATTTAAAAATAATTTAGGGTTCCCAGGGTGCTCCTTCAAATTTAGTGGCCTCATCCTGAATTGCAGAAAGATGAGTCTGACTATCACTACTGAATGGCGAACATACAATATGTGCAGCCTTTGATTGTCCCATACTTTTATTGTTCCATGGGCTTGCTCTCTTCTATGTTTCACTCTGTCTAAATTCAAATTACATGAGGCAGCTTTTCTAAACCAATTCCCTGACCTGGAACATCTGCAGTTTGCAATAGCTTTCAGTTTCTCCTTCCATTCCTCCTTCTCTCTTCCCCCCACCTCCTCTGCATACTGTGAACATTTACAGGGCACAACATTAAAAACAATCTCAATGAAATCATACTTGTGACCACACTAAGATTCTTTTTGTGTGGTGTTTTACTGAAACACACATGCATATGGGTAAAGCACCACACAAAAAGGAATCACAATAGAACTGAACACACAAACACATTCAGGATTGCTTTTTGTGGTTTCCATCAATGCTCACAAGTACACATACACATTCATAAAATTCTGTAAAAAAGCGTCTTGACAGAAACATCGCATACCATCGTATAAAGACTGCTTTTAGCACCTTTTTATCCATGTACACAGTGCCCTCATGCTATAGAGGACAGCAGAAAGCACACATGGACTAACAAAGCTGAAGGCTGCAGCAAACTGCACATACACCATGTTCTTTGCAACCTTTGGAAACAATTATTGGGGAAAAACAGAAGCATTGAGTATTTCTAATCTCTCAGTTCCACTTTGGAAATAAGGCCATGGCTTCATTCAGACAGCATGCCGAACTATAGTTAAAAAAATAATAATATGCGGGTATCATACACAAATACAGTTTGTTCACTATACTCATGTACTCCCATTGCTCCTGCCATCTTCCGCCTCGGATCAGCTTATAATCAATGCTCCCTCTAAGCTGTGGAGTCCCGTGAGCAAAAATTCTACTTTGTGAGATACTGTGAGCTAGCTCACAGTAACTCAGCTTAGAGGGAACACTGCTTATAATCCCTCCATGAAGGGCCAGTTTGGTGTAGTGGTTAAGAGTCCAGACTCTAATCTGGGAGAACTGTGTTTGATTCCCCACTCGTTCACATGCAGCTGCTGGTGTGACTTTGGGTCAGTCATAAATTCATTCAGAGCTGTTCTCTCAAGGGCAGTTCTCAAGAGAACTCTCTCAGCCCAATCTACCTCACAGGGTGTCTGTTGTGGAGAGGGGAAGGGAAAGGGATTGTAAACTGCTCTGAGACGCCTTTGGGCAGTGAAAGGCAGTCTCCTCCTCCTTCTCATGGACCTTGATTCAGCTCTTTCTATTAGATCAATGGTTGTATC
Organism: Gekko gecko; assembly: GCA_029375565.1. Taxonomy (NCBI): domain Eukaryota; kingdom Metazoa; phylum Chordata; class Lepidosauria; order Squamata; family Gekkonidae; genus Gekko; species Gekko gecko. The sequence continues at coordinate 45,540,167 of JAPDNY010000013.1, forward strand.
ATCTGCACCTCTGTAAACAGGCATTTCTTCCCCCACACACACACAATCTGGGATTCCAGCCCTCAGAAGAATCTTAGTTTAAGATCCTGACTTTTGGCAGAAAGCCAGCTTGTCTTTCAGACACCATGTTTGGACATCACAACAAATCAGAACTTGATCAGACTGGGAAGTGTTTTATCGAGGTCCAGATGGTAAAGGAAGAAGGGAGTGTGAGCAGAGTGTTTGGGCATGATACTGATGTAATTCTGTTTAATTAGAGTTTCTTTTGTGATGTCTGAATACAGCTCAGCTAAAACCAGGGAGAAATGTAGATGAGAAGAATTCCAGACACATCGATACTACAGAGATTCTTCTGTAGCCCCAGGTTATGATGAGGAACAAACAAAAGGCATATTCAAGGCAATGATAATACTGTTAGGCAGATGAGTTCCTTTCTCATGATGGAATGAGGCGGGCTAATGCATATTCATTCTATGATAAGGAAATGATAGTCTTTTGCAAAAAAAAAAAAAAATGCAGAATGCCAAATCCAGGTGCTGAAAGTCAAATGCCAATCACAGATTATAGAACAGACCAAAAAAGAATCTCCAAAGCAGAAGTGTTGTTAAATGTCTCCTGCCAATATATAGAAGATTTTGCCTGGTTACCTTGTGTCTAGAGGACAGAGGGTGAGCAGTGGAAGACTGATATTCCTTCAGTCTGTGTATTTGTTCTTCCAAGCTGCTGGCTCATAAAAGGAATATATCATCATAAACTTTCACAGGTCTCTTAAGAGAATTCAAATTCAACCAACATGCTGTTCATATCAACACACAGTATCAGACCCTCAATAGTTTTGCAAGTACAAAACATAATATTTTATACATGTCCTGATGCCTGTTTGTAGAAGCAAATTCCCTCAGTCAACAACTGACCCTCTCCCCTTTAGCACAGGCAATTACAATTATTTGTTTAGATCCCTGTACTTCATAATGTGTAAATATTATAAAGCCAGTTTCTTTTGCCTTTGTACCCAGGAGTAAAAATACAGCCTGTTGTCAGCTGTGTATTTTAAATACCTGTTTGGAGGATTCATATTTTATTTGCCTCCCTTTGAGAAATTTTTATAAAATCATGTCAGGAAGGGGAAAATAACCTGGAATGATCCACACTGGCAGTAGCTCTAAAAATATTTTAAAGACTGTTTGTTTGTCTGTTTTTAAAGGCAGGTCTAATAAATAGAGTTTGGTTGATGTACCCAGTGTGGAAAATCAACTCATGAGAGCCCTTGTATAGCTCACATTACTGCTATTTGCCATAAGATCTGTGTCCCATCATAGCAAAAAGGAAATGTTCTCTGGAAAAAATCCATTATAATATTATCATCTTGAGGAAAGATAGCTCCAGTGTTGATTCAAACAAGCTTTGAATCCTGGAAGTTGTTTCTTCCAAGACAATTTTGCACAGTGAACTAGGCTAGCATTTTATTTCGCTCTAGAAATACCACACACACACCCCAAAAAAATATTATTTCAGTGTCCCACTTATCTGGTGTTCAAGACTCATTCCAAGAATGTGAGAATGGGGGATGATGCAATCGTTGCAGTCTTGAAAACCCACAAAGTACAGAAGACCAATGATTGTTGAGGAAAGGATAGACACACTTCCACTACTTCTCATTTAGAAATGAAAGAAGACTGAGAATCTTCCAAAATGTTTGTCTTGTCTTTGGTTTATGATTCCTGGAGGCCCCATCCGTAATAACTCTGGTTATTAGTAGCAAGGAAGAAAACACACTGTATGTAGATGTTGAGAGACACTTTATTGACAGACAAGTTCCAGACCAGGGTTTATGAGAGGGAAAGAGATGACTGCTATTATTTACTGGGTTCCTGTGAGGGTTTATTTGTTACTTAGGCAACAGGTGGTCAGTACAGTGCCACTACAGTGCAGTAGTTAATGAACTGTACTAAAGACCTGGATTCAAATCCCACCTAGCCACAAAGCCCACTGCATGGCTTTGGGCCAGTCACTCTCTCTCTCCGCTTAAAATATTTCACAGGGTAGTTGGGAGGATAAACTATAAGGGAGGAGAACCATGTATGCTACTCTGATGTCTTAGAAGGAAGATTAATATGGAATCATAGAATCACAGAGTTGGAAGGGGCCATACAGGCCATCTAGTCCAACCGTCTGCTCATTGCAGGATCAGCCTAGAGTATCCCTGGCAAGTGTTTGTCCAGCTGCTGCTTAAAGACTGCCAGCGAGGGGGAGCTCACCACCTCCCCAGGCAGCTGATTCTACTGTTGAACAACTCTTCCTGTAAAAAAGTTTTTCCTAATATCCAGCCAGTACCTTTCTGCCCTTAATTTAAACCCATTATTATGAGTCCTATCCTCCGCTGCCAATAGGAACAGCTCTCTGCCCTCCTCTAAGTGACAGTTCTTCATATACTTAAAGAGAGCCATCAAATCGCCCCTCAGCCTCCTCTTCTCCAGACTAAACATTCCCAAGTCCCTCAGCCTTTCCTCATCAGGCTTGGTCTCCAGGCCCCCGATCATCCTTGTCGCTCTCCTCTGTACCCACTCCATTCTGTCCACATCCTTTTTGAAGTGAGGCCTCCAGAACCGTGCACAATATTCCAGATGTGGCCTGACCAATGCAGTGTACAGTGGGACTATGACATCTCGCAATTTGGATGTTATGCCTCTGTTGAGACACCCCAAGATCGCATTAGCCTTTTTTGTCACTGCATCACACTGGCTACTCGTATTTAACTTTCAGTCCACCTGTACCCAAAGATCTTCTTCACACACACTACTTCTCAGAAGTGTATACTCCACATAGTATGCATGTTCCTCATTTTTGGTACCCAGATATAGAACTCAGCACTTAACCTTGTTAAATTGCATCTTGTTCACATCTGCCCACTTTTCCAGTGTGTTCAGATCTCATTCAATTCTGTCTCTATCTTCTAATGTGTTTGCTGCTCCTCCCAATTCGTGTCATCTGCAGATTTAATGAGTAGCCCCTCCACACCCTCACCCAGATCATTTCTAAAAATATTGAAAAGTACCAGAACCCATCCCTGTGGCACCCCACTGGATGCCTCCCTCCGTTCAGATGAAATGCCTTTGACAACTACTCTCTGAGTGTGGTTCTCCAATCAATTCCCTATCCACCTAACTATTCTAGAATCCAGTCCACAGTCCTTTAGTTTACCCATCAGGACATCATGGGGAACCCTGTCAAAAGCTTTACTGAAATCAAGGTAAACAACATCAACAACATTCCCTTGATCTAGTAAGCTTGTCACTCAATCAAAGAAAGAAATGAGGTTGGTCTGGCAGGACCTGTTGGGGACATATCCATGTTGACTTCCCTGGATCACCAAGTTGTCCTTTAGATGTTCACAGATTGATAGTAAATGCAGTGTATATGTCTGCTAACTGAGGATGTGGTTACATACATTGTGTGTGTGTGTGTGTGTGTGTGTGTGTGTGTGTGTGTGTGTGTGTGTGTGAAGTGCCATCAAGACACTTTCAACTCATGAAGTCGCCTATGAATCAATGATCTCTCAAATGTCCTACTGTTGTTGTTCGGGTTTTTTCTTCTTCATTTTAGATTGTCTCATCATACATTGTTATGGAGGAGAAAATGTAAACAGTGGGGTCAGAAGTCTAGGGAGAACAAAAATCATGGTTTGTGGTACTAAATGAGTACCATTCAAGCACACTAATCATTCATAACAATGGTAGTACATGATAACACAACCTTTAAGAAAATGGGAGGTAAAACAATTATCACAGCTGAGTACTAACTGGAACAGTTTCAGCTTTCCTGAGAAATTTCAAATGCTCCTCCTTTTGAAGCAGCTGTGAAAATAAGTGACATTAAGTATATCCCAAAAAAACCCAAGTTTCTAAAGTTGCTCCAGAATGTGTCTGTCCAGCTCAAGAGAATAACTACCTACATTTTTGCAAATACAAGGCTAACAGATGGAGCATGTTGGCCCCACCCAAGTTGTCAGTGGGCCTGCTCAAAAGAACCTCTTGTCTCGCAGAGCTCAAAGATAAATTATGACAGTTAAGCTCTGCTTGCCAAAAGACATGATTAAAGTCTATTTAACAATGCAGTGGCTTTGATTTGAGATTTTCATCATGTTTATTCATTTACTGGCTAATTTGGAACATTCAGTAGACTGTAAATGGGTCTTCAAGTATCATTGCTAAGGACATTTATCTGCATTAGAAGACAATGTTTAGCGTATGCTGCTTCTTTGTGCAGCCCCTCCCACCAATCCTTCTAAGGAAAGTTACCTGTCAGGATCTGAACATGGAATTTCAATCAGATCAGATGCAACATGTATCAGAAATGTGCCTAAAACATTAATGATGTTTGCAGATGCTAGAAAAACACAGATTCTTTTGGAGAGTCATTAACTACATATAGATTGCATGTGCTCTTGGACTCAGAACATTTCTCCTTCCATGAAAGTGCATGAATATGTTATTAGTCCCTAGGGTTGAGTCCATCTGGCTATTTTCTTTTTTTTTTCTTTTTAATTCTATGTATTATAATTGCCACTGGTTGTGGTTCTCCTCATTTCTCTTGTTGTCACTGATAATCCTTTTGTTCCTTTCATATGACATTCAATAGTTTTTTTTTTTTTTACTGTTTGTACAAACATACCATTTAAATGCCATTGGTACATAATTTGCAGGCAGTTAGTGTAGTAATTGCACATGCTTTTTTGCATTTAAGGAGTCCAACAGTGGTGTGATAATAAAGATTTGCTGTATTGTTTCACATAATGAAGAAGCAGAATGGAAATGGCACTTGCAACATTTGGACTCCTTTCTAACAGTCACTTGAAATACAGGTTGGTTCAGTATATGGTGGACTCCATGAAATACCCTGTTACCAGGGCTGGTGCCTGCACTGCCAACATGCTGCTGGCCCCAAATCCCCTCCTGGCTAGAACTTTGTTCTCTTTGACTGTGGGCTTGCTATGCTTCATCTCCAGTGCCCAATGATCTCCAGCCTCGCTTTGGGTTTTCATGAGGCCTTTGAGCAGGCAGAGCTGAGAGGGGATATCCCACCTATGAGTGAGCTGGGAAGTTGGCGGGGCTCCTCCAGCCTGGCATGCTTCTTCCCTCCTCGAGGAGCTGTGGCATGGAGGGCAGCTTCAAATTTTAAAGCAAGGGTTGTTTTTTTTTTTTAATCCACCTGTTGTGTATTAAGCCTAACCTCGTCAGACCAAGCTTAGAGTCACAGAACAATAGACTGCTAGGATCCTGGAACAAATCTATCTCCCAGGAGTGCCTCTGTAAATAACCTATCATGAGTAGTGCGGGTGTGGGGGGTGTGGTGTTGAGTGTGAATTTAAGCAGGGCTCTGGTCCTGTCAGTTGTTTTGTAGTTGAGCTGGTTCACAATAAACTAAGAGCTGATCACTATTCACGTGTCAAACCCAGTATATTTCATCACTCATCTCCTTCTCCCTAGTTAAATTTAAAAGTTTCTTCTTCAATCGCTTCAGGCCACCTTGGCACAGCTTGAGCTCTGCCTCCCCTCCAAGCTTCATTCCAAGCAATGCAGGCACAGTGGTGGGGAGGAAGCCAGATGGGGTAAAGAGCAACTATTCCTCTTCCTCCCTCCACTCCCTCTCTCCCCCCTGCCATATTAAATTTAATTTTACTTTAATTAGCATCCCCCAGCACCCCCCGTGGAAAATTCCTGGCTATGAGGCTGCCTATTACCCAGTTGGTTTAAAGAGAAACTCACTGATTACTGTCTTTGGGGAGTGAGCAATCTACCTGCCCATTTACCTTTTGTAATTAATATGGAGACCAGACTGCAAAAGGGGCTGCACTAGGTTTAGTGCCTAGAATAGCTTAATGGGGGCTGGAAAGGGAAGATTATATAAACTGGCCCAGCCTTCAGCTTGTGTTGATGTTAGATTCTGGGGTTTCTGGGAGTGTGATGGACTGCACTCTTAAAAGTGTAGAAGTGTTATGTAAACAGATAAAGGACTGTGAAGGGTTAATTCTTCACAGAGCCAAAGAGCCTTGAATGACAAGCTGTTCCAAGAGATCTGATTGGTTAGCATCAGCTGAGCAGAGAAAGACTTCTGAACTGGATGCTGATTTCAGCCCTAGCTGAGAAGAGTTGGGTACTGACAGTTTCAGAATTCAGCCCTGACTGAGAGTAATTTAACAGAGGCAGGAGAATTGGGGGAAAGTTGGCAAGGAAGTTTGGGAGATAGACAAAGATTCATATTCAGGCCAAGAAAGGGGATCGATCTTCTAGTGAGAGTGGAATTTCCCTACCCAGTCAGGCAGTGGTGAGCTCAAGCAGCCCAGCAAGCAATGGAGGGAGGATCGACCTGCGGGTGGCAGCTGCAGGGGAACAACAGCCAAACCCAGATTAGTTGAGGAATGCCACAGGGCCTACAGCTGCTGCAAGTAAACAAGCACAGCTGCCATCCCCAGGTCGATCCTCCCTCCACTACTTGCTGGGCTGCTTGAGCTCACCATTGCCTGAAGCCCCATCATCACTGCTGTCATCCCCATCAGTGATAAATTGAAGTTGGGGGGGGTTGGGCAATTGAACTATTCAATATGGGATTTGCTAGTGAACTTTGGTGGCCAAGCAGGAATTTGGTGGGAATCCATTAGTTTGGTGTTATAAGGAGACCTCTCTCTCTCTCACCTACTACAAATTGTTTCGGTATGTTTTGGGGGTTATTAATAACTAGTCCCAGACTTTGGCCTGCTTCAGCCTTAACTAGGGGATGCAGGAATAGTTACTTATATATAGATTGGGCTAATTGTCATGTACCTTGAATCATCTAAAGGTGACAAGCCTTTCCCAAGTCAATCCTTCACCAGGTTGATCAGTCAGAGGGAGTTAATATGTTCTTTAGTACAGATGCATTCATGTGTTGTGTTCTTACCTGAAGTGGCAAAAGATAGTTCTAGGAATCGCTGGGAATGTTTGTCATAGTTTGTCACTTCTGGGGTATCTCTAGAAATTGTTAGAAATTCTGTTGTTTTACTGTAGAGTTTCCAGTGATTCCTAGAGCTACCATTTATTACTTTTTTAAAACTTTAACCAATCAATCAATAGAATTTATTGTTCATGGCCATTGGCCTTCACAATTAAAATACATCTAAAACATAATTAGAGGCAAACAAAATAAAAATCAGCATACAACCAACACTATGACGCTAAAACAATTAAGTTAGATGTATTTTTAGAAACTAAGTTTGCTTTGATCTTCCTAGCAGCACTGTAGGAAACAGAAGGCTCCATATTGGAGCTCAACTCATATAAATATTTTTTTTCAGGTATCTGGAAAGGACTGTAGATTAGCTAAGATCATGGCCAGGAATTTATTCCTGGGACCCAGATACAAAGGACACATTATAACATAATATGGTAGATTTTCCACAGAGCTTTTACGCAGGCAAGTAACATTGATCAGTTGGAATTTTTAATTGGAAGTGACATAGTGCTGCACGTAATACTGCAACCCCCCCATGGCCCCACCCACAGCCCTCCCACTGGTTTCCAGGCACCATTTGGCAACAAAATTAGGGGTAATACAAGCTGAGCTTGGAGCCAGGTAGTTGCCTGAAAGATGGCTGGCAGCCCCAGCAAGCTGCTTAATTTCAGCTGACTTTTTATAATGCAGATCAGTCATAAGTAAAGTTAGCTTTATTCAAGTACTTGTGTCTCATGTCTTCATTGTGGAATGTGGGGGGTTAATAATGCTTTATTATTGTTTTGCTTGTTCATGACCAGAAAGGGGGGGCACACACTGGGCATAATGTCCTCCAGTGTTCCCCTTCTCATGCAATCCTAAGCAAAGTAACCCCCTTCGAAGCCAATTGATGTCTCTAGAATGGCACTCAGAGAGAGCAATCGTAAACAAGTCTATTCAGAATTCTACTTAGATCTATTCAATGGGGCTTAATGTCAGCAAAGTGGGTGCAGGAGGGCAAGACAGATGGACAGCTGCCCAGATGCCACCCCAGAGGCTCTGGCTAGGGCATTGGAGGATGTGGCTAATTGGTTGAAGCAAAGTCAACTGAGATTAAATCCATCTAAGACAGAGGTCCTGTGCCTGAGCCGCAGGGTAGTGGAACCTGGGATCCAGCTCCCCACCCTCGATGGAGCACTGTTAGTACCAGCTTTGATGGTGAGGAGTCTGGGTGTGGCTCTAGATGCCTCAGGTTCATGAGAGGCCCAGGTCACAACCATTGCCAGATCTGCCTTTTACAATCTTCAGCAGGTCAGGCAATTGGCCTCCTATCTCTCCCCCTATGACTTAGCTACAGTGATCCATGCATTGGTCATCTCTAGGTTGGATTACTGTAACTCACTCTATGCAGGGCTACCCTTGAGACTGATCTGGAAACTGCTGCTGGTTCAAAATGCAGCTGCACATGTCCTTACTGGGACTTCAGGACAAGCACATATACAGCTTGTGCTCCACTTGTGGAGTACTGGATCAAGTTCAAGGTTTTGGTACTGACCTTTAAAGCCTGTTGTGTTCTGGGGCCATCATATCTGCAGGACCATCTCTCCCACAATATCCCAGAAGAGCCTAGCACTCCTCAGATCAACATCTACTAGTGATCCCTAGCCCAAAGGATGTCCACTTAGCCTCGACCAAAGCCAGAGCCTTTGGCTGAGGTGGCGGACAACATATGCAACTGCCCTCTGCCCTACCCACCCATTCTATTTACTGTGCTATGCACAGGCACTTTTATATATGAATTTGTGGTAATTTGTCCATTTGTAAAAACCAGTGCATCTGAGTGCTCATACATTGGTTAAAGTATCTGAAAGTAATTAAATTGGATTATCACCATCTGCTGACATATGCATAAAGTTGGATTTTAATTTTTATTGTATTATGTTTTAATCTTTTAATTTGTTATGTTTATATGTTGTGAGCTTCCCTGAGTCCTCTTGCAGGGTAAGGCAGGATATAAATCAAATAAATGAATAAGTGCTCTCAGAACTGTAAGTCCTGCCTCACATATACATGCATACACACAGCCTCCTTGACGTGAGTGAAGCATAGACCTGTTGGTGCTGGTGATGTTCAAAAGGAGTTGATTCCCCTTAAAGAAGTGTTCTACTGTCCAGATACCAGTCCCAGCAGCAATGGGGAGATTGACTCTGAGGATCCTGTGACATCGCAGGTAAGCAGATAGGCCAAGTTGCTCTGGCTGGTGGGTGAGTCCTGGCTAGACAAGGACCCTCAGCAGATGTACAGCCATTCTGACCCTTGATGCCTATCCTGAATATGGCAAATGGCAAGAGTCCTATCAGACAAGTCCAAATCACATGCAAATGCCCGTTGAAAGTTAACATTCCAGTGTGGAATGAATCCAAAGATTAGCTCATAATTTTGAACTTCAATGTCATTAAAGAAAATAAATGTTTTCCTTAGAGAAAGTAATAGATGGTTTATAACGTTCTGGTACATTAGTCTCTCCTATGCCCTTGCATATGATACCATCATCTTTAATGCACATATTATCACGTTAAGGAGAGAGAAGTGAGAGTTAATAAAGTGAATCGTTTCAATATCTGTACACTTACTGGAAAGTGTCAATTATTTCTACTCTGTAGGGCTGTTAAAAGGGTCTTCAGGGGACCTTCTTTCCATTAGATAGCAACTATGATCAAAGAATCTGTATAACTGTTGTTTGAACGGACATGTGTAGAGGGACTCATTCTCCAAGAGTACCCACACTCTGGTGTGATTTCACAGACTCATGTCACATGCAACGTGTAGCTATCCATAATGAATGAAAAGATGAACAAGGAAAATAAGCTAGCCCTACTAATTTTAAGACCTTCTGTAAAAAGATGCTATTCCTGTATCCAGAGTATTTCTTATGACATAGCTAAGTGGTAATGATGGCTAAGGAACTGTGCTGTGAGTCTAAAAGGCCCTTGTTCAAATGTCAGGCTCCATCTACACATCATCTAGGGGGTGGGACCATTGATCCACAGCAGAGCATCTGCTGTGCATGTAGACAGTCCCAGTCCCAGACCCAGTCCCTGCCTTCTCCACTTAAAGGCTCCAGTAGTAGTTAATGTGAAAGGCCTCTCCTGAAATACTGATGAGCTGCTGCAGCCTCATATCTCCCTTAGTAGGGATGGGGGCTTATTGGGGGAAAGGTCTGCATTGTATGCAAAACATCAGAGTTTCAGTCCCTAACATCTCCATTTAAAGGGATCAGATAGGAGATAATGTGCAAGACCTCTGCCAGAGAAGCTGGAGAGCCGCTGCCAGTCAGAAGAGACAGTAGTGACCTGGGAGACTAATGGTCTGGCTCAGCAGAGGGTACCTTCATGCATCTGTTTAGATATTTTACTATATCATTGCACAATAGCACCCACTCACCTCCAAGACTGTCTTGTCTATGCAGGGAAATCCAGTTTGACAATTGCTATAGCACGATGAAAGCACATGTGTGGATGCATTGCTTATTCAGGAGTGTGCCCCGGCTCCTCAGCCAAGCACTCACACAAAATATCTACATTTATTTATGTATTTATTTTTCACATTTAGATCCCGCCCATCTGCGCTTCCTGCCTCGCTGAGCAAGATGACAACTGCAAAATGTAGTGGGGGGATGGAGAAGTATGTAGGAGTATTTTGACTTAGAAATGTTCATTCCCCACAATCCCACAGATAACAGCTGCACCCTGTTGGCTCCTCTTGCCAGTCCCTAATAGTATTAAACTACAATTCCTCTTGTACCCAGCCTCTGAGTCAGATTCCTTCTACAATAATAGTGGCCAGTGCTCAGCCAAGTTTAAAGCCTTCCTCTAGCCTAAGGAGCCTTTCTTCAACTTACGGGGCTCCTTTTGCAGCAGAAGAACGACTTCTATTGGAAGAAGGCTCCAGAGGCTAGAAGAAGGCTCCTGACTAGGGCTGCTAGATCCCTGGGGGGGGGTTGCCTGCTTTAGGGGCCCTCAATCTGCCAGCCCAGATCTGGCCTGCAGGGGGAACCCCGCCCCCAAATTGCCTGGATCAGGCAAACATGCCTGGCACAATGACATCACCTGGAGGTGACATCATCACGCCAGACACATCACCAGGTGGACGCTCTAGCATACAGCCTGAAAACTCTATGGTATCATAGAGTTTCTACCCAAATGCAAGACCACCCTGCTGGCGATGTGCCTAGTGCAATGACATCATTTCCGGGTGCTATGTGCACACACCAGAAGATCCCAGGAGAAGAGCTTCTCCCGTCACTGGAAAAACATAGGGATCTGGCAACCCAACTTCTGACTCAACACTTTTGTATAACAAAACATATCACAGGTGCTTTTTTTCCCCTTCAAGTCACAGCTGACTTATGGTGATCCCATAGGGCTGGAGTGTCAAACCTGCAGCCTGGGGGTCCAGGGCTCTTATCTAGCCCGCGAGCAACCGGTGGAAAGGAGGGGAGGAGGGAAGGTAGGAGGCTGCTGGGGGGAACACGCAGTGAGGTGTATGTAGCCAAAGCCATTGAGAAATAGAAAGGAAGTTGCTAGGGGGCAAGACTATGAGGCTGAGGTAAAAGAGCATGTGTGGGGAGGTGGCTGTGAAGGTGGAGAAAGGGATGAAGGGATGGGGCTGGCAGGGGAGAGAGGAGGAGGGGGGCAGTGCATGAATTGGAAAGCAACTGGGCCTTCTTGTGCATGCTCCTCTGAGGGAAAAGACATCCTGGCCTCAGAAGCGAGTGGAGGAGTGAAGGGGAAAAAGCTGCTGTCGCTGCCGCACCTCTGAACAGCCGTGGAGCCAGAGTGTCAGGAAGACTGTGAACGGTGACCTCCTTTCTTCCCCACACCTGTTCTCAGCTCATGAAGGAAAAGGGGTCATGGGAGGACAAAAGGCACCCCTTAGAGGTTTTTGGAAACAGCCTCTCTGTCAGGACTTCCCATCAGCCACCCCCCCCCATCTTTGTGAAATGAAGGAAGGGATCTGGGAGAGCCAGGTTCAGAACCACCTCCTCCTGAGCCAGCTCCCTGTCTTCTGGGTCAACCAGGGCTGGTCTCATCTAGTGGAGTCCTCCTGAAATGGAACAAAACAATAAATATCTAAGTGTCATCCCAGGTTTGTAGGTTCCCCAGTCAATCAATTGTTTTCATTCCTAGGAATCAATTGCTTTTGTTTGTATTTTGAGTAAAAAAAAAAATCATTAATTGAGTTTGCCTGTCATTCATAAAATGTATATCTCTGATACATGGCATTACATTTTATGGCACACATGGCCCAGCCCAACAAAGTGAGATCTGGCCCTTGTAACAAATGAATCTGATACTTCTGCTACAGATTTCAAGGCAAGAGACGTTCAAAGGTGGTTTGCCATTGCCATTGTCTGTGTCATAACCACGGTATTCCTTGAAGGTCTCCAATCCAAATACTATCCAGGGCTGACCCCGCTTAACTTCCAAGATCTGAAGAGATCAGGCTACCCTGGGCTAACCAGGTCAGGGCATCACAGGCATTATCTTGTAAAACTTACAGTATTTGGATGGGTGACCTCCGAGGAATACCAGTGGCATGATGCATAGACAGACAATGGCAAACCACCTCTGAAGCATCTCTTGCCTTAAAAAACCCCCACAAGTCTAGGTCACCACCTAGTGGTGCACAACACGAAAAAAGCTAGAATGTCTGGCTGCCATACAATCTTAGGACCTCCTGGCTACAGTACACATGCTGCCATATGATGATTATTAATTATTACTTACGGAAACCCTCTGCTCAGGTGGAGGAGGAGGAGATTGGATTTATACCCTGCCCTTCACTATCCAAAGGAGTCTCAGAGTGGCTTACAATCTCCTTTCCCTCCCCCCTCACCACAATAGACACCCTGTGAGGTAGGTGGGGCTGAGAGAGCTCTTTTGAGAACTGCTTGTGAAAGAACAGCTCTGAAAGGGCTGCCTGTGGAGGAGTGGGGAATCAAACCCAGTTCTGCCAGATTAGAGTCCACGCTCTTAACCACTACACCAAACTGGCTCTCTAAGGCTGTCTGATGAATTCTGGCAGAAGTAAGATTTGAACCAGAGTCTCTCTGATGTGTTGCTATGCTCTGTCTGTTGGCAGTGTTGCAGCTACTCGGCACAACAGGGATCACAAGTTCCCTGGACCAGGAATTCATCATATTTTACTCAGGGACTGATTCCCCACAAGCAGCTGTTCCGCCCTCACTCTTCCATTTGTCCCGATTGCATTGGTCAATTTCAAACAATTCACTGCACGGCCACATTTTGACCCGCATCTCCCCCTGATTTCCCCTGCATCTTCTTGATTTCAAAAACACAGACCGAAAAGATGCGGGGGGAAATCGGGGGGGGGGGGTGATGCGGGTCAAAATGCGGCCATGCTGCGGATAGTGTGAAATTGACCAATGCAACCAGGGCAAACGGGAGAGTGAGGGTGGCACAGCTGCTTGTGGGGAATCCATCAGGGTCTACAAGTGACGAGGTAAGCTCTATTATTTATTCGGCAAACAAACTGAGTTCCAAACTCCCGAAATACCTGGATGTATGATGGAATGCCCAACACCTGGCGAGTTCTGTCCATACAAACTGAGAAATAGTACATTAAGAGCGCCAATGTCAGCTCCAGATTGAAAGTCCACTTCTCAGAGCAAGGCAGGAGCATTGCAAAAATAGTACTATGTTGCAAAGCACAGTGTGTAGACTTTGCCCACCTGCATTAATGCCATATTCCTTTCCTCCACCATGTGGATAACACTGATCTCAGAGGTGGTAAGTTGGGTGCACAAGTGCAGTGTAATATTTCAGAGTTCATGAAATCCACCTAAAAAACCTTTGTACAATTATGCCCTGATTCTACAGGACTAATCTGCACATATATCTAGCATGGGTAACAGAATGTCCCTTCTCCATTCTCATTCAATTAACTGACCATATATGACTGTAATGTGCTGGATGTGTCTTTGATGTGCATGCCCATCTGAGTTTCCCCACAATTGTTACGAGGAGCTCATTTTTTGCTCACAGTGAACTAGGCTTTGACACACACACCCTGACTGTATAACGTGAAGTATGATCAATCCTCTAAGAGCCTGCCAAATCTCAACCATTGCCTATCACTGAAGGAAAAGTCTTAAATTAAGTCTATACTCCATTGCCTGACAGATAGAAAACTCACCAACTGATATCCCTCTTGTATGGTTTATTCCATTAGGGGAGTCCTAACAGGAAATAAATGAGAATTGAAACAAATTCTCCAGCTTGTTCTGAAAGAGATTCTGAGCCCTTGACTCACTTACTTACATATCAATTTAGTCCTCTTAGCTGGATTTAAATTGAGTTGAGACCAACCTGCTTAAGACAAAATTGCATCTTTCCCCCTACAGAATGTTCTGTGGGAGATTAAAACATGAGCAAAGGGATATTGGAGGGACGGGGGAGGAATGTTATTGCCACCCGAAAAGCCTTCATAAAATTATATTCTAATGGCTAACTAACCTGTCTGTATGGCCAACTCTCAAGACAACCCCTCTCTCTTTGATTGTTTAAAACCCAAAGAGCTTTCCTGGTCATATTTGTAAAGATACAAAACAAAACAAAAACACTCAGTAAATTTGTTCTTGAAGCCCAGAAGAGAGGAGTGAAGAAGAATTATGGGACTCTTCAAACCATTCCTTCATTTAATGCATGCAAGGATGATTTCAAATTTCTCACCTCTTAACCCCCAAATCCCCATTTTGATTCTCCCTTGCACATTGAACCTGATACTCTATTTTTGTACCATTTTCTCTTTCCTGGAGCCAAATGTTTCCTATACAAAGTGTGTATTGGTAGGCAATAGGTTCAGGACAGACAAAATGAAATACTTATTCACTCAATGAGTTAGCTATGGGAACTAAACAGAAGCTTCAGAGTCAGAGGCAGGAAAACCCTGAATACTAGTAATAGGATGCAATGTCAGGGCCTCTGTGACCTGATGCCTGGCCTTCCAGAGCAACTGCTTTGGCCTCTGTGTGAAACAAGATATTGAACTAGATGGACCACCAGTCTGATCCAGCAAAGGTCTTATTGTGTTCTTATGTTATTTTAATTGCATTTACTGTTGTGAACTAACTCCAGGATTTGTATTGGAGAGCTGGCACACAAATATTTCAAATAAATAAAGAACATTGCAATCATATGCAAAGATATTCCAGTCTAAATCTATTGATTTCCAATAAGCTTAGACTGGAGTAAATATACCATATGAATTATATATTAAAGCCATACAAAATGTGCAGCCAATGCAAACATCTACAAAGCCAAGAAAGAAAAGCAGAGAATTGGAACCATTAAAAACAACAACAACAAATGCAAATCTTTCTTGTTTCTTTTTTTGTTTTCAATGAACAATTGTTCATCCCCAAGTTAAATTCTGGAGTACATATTATTTCCAACAGTATTACTGTGCAACCCAGTGCTGACTTCCTCCATAGAAATCAGTGATCTTAGACAGGAGTATATCTGCATAAGATTGCACTGCTAGACATGTTCTTTTGCTTCTTAAGGGAATGGGGAATTTAATTGATGTGCCTTTAGAATCTACATGGCTCCAGCATCAGAAACTAGCATCGTGTATGAGTTTCGAGCTTTGGGGAAGGGTAGACTGCATTTGTTATAGAGATTTCAGCTTACGGGTATAGACTGGGGAAGCTTATATAATGCAAACTGTCTTGAGAAAAAAGGATTCCCAGGATATTTTACAGGCTCTTGCAACTTGTTACGGGGTTTTATGCTGGGCCAAGACAGACTCCAAAGCTAGATTATTACACTAACTCAAGAAGCTACAGAAACAACCATCCGAATTTCCAAGTGGGACTATAGGGAAGAAAGAAAAAAGCAGTTATTCTGGAATTCTACTATAACACAGACCCTTCCCACCACACACACAGGTTTATGTTCATGTTCATGTCAATATTACGCAATGACCTCCAATTCACTTTGATATAAATCCCCCAGGCACTGATGCCATGGCACATCCTCCTGGAAAGTATAAGTGTACTTCAGGGTACCGGTGCATTACCCATGGGTCCCATGGCATCCACCAACACGTTTTCTGGAGCTTGCCAAGTGTTTCTAGAAAGAGAACAGAGTCATGCAGAGCTCTTGCCTGGCAGGGCTTTTGATTAGCCACTGGAGATTTGATTGGTTCTGCTTGGGCAGCACCTACAGCTATGCTACAGCAACAGCAACCATTTTGTGGCTGGCTTTGCCTCATGTGGCAGTCATCTGGTGGCTGTGTCCACCAACCGGTGTTAGAATTACAATGGTGCCCACAGGAGGAGGAGGAGGAGTCCCCACTTCTCCACATGCAGCTCTTGGTGTGACCTTGGGTCAGTCATGGTTCTCTCTGAGCTGTTCTCTCAAGACCAGTTCTCTCAGAGGTCTCTCAGCCCCATCTACCTCATAGGGTGTCTGTTGTGGGGATAGGAAGGGAAGGAGATTGTAAGCTGCTCTGAGACTCCTTCGGGTAGTGATGGGCAGGGTATAAATCCAACCTCTTCCCTCTTCTTCTTCGCTTCACCCATTCCCTCTCTGTGGCTTCTCTGGCTTGTTCCCCCCTCTGCTGCTTTTCCTACCTAGCCTTACCTCACCCCGCCCACTGTACTTTCTCACCCAATCATTTTGCTTAAGCTGAATCAGTGGTAGGTTAGATGTAGGTTGGTTGGCAGCTGGTGGGAGAGGTGGAGGGGTTGGTGGCAGAGGCTCCTCATTCTCCTGCTTGCCCATCACAGCATTATTTCTGAGGTAGTTGCAGGGGGTGGGACTTGGCTCATTCATCTGTCCCCTCCCTGTCACTGTGCCTGCCCCTTTCTGTTGCTCTCACCACCCAGCCATGTTCACCCCCTATGTACAGCATTGTTTGGTGACAGTTTTCTGCACAAGTGCAGACAGCTGATTTCTTTTGGGGGGTTTAACCCCCTCTTTTTATGGTTTGGGATTTTTCTGCAAACCTGGGGGTCCTTAAGTTTGGAGAAAAATCTCCCATCTCTCAACATGGTCTTGATCTGTTGGCTGAAGTATCCATAATCAAGGTCATGTTGACTGTTGGATATATTCTTGTTTATATGCTGTATTACTGTTTAAATTCCTGAGTACCTTGGGTCCCAGGTTGTTTTGGAAAAAAGTGGTTGTGCAGGATGGATGGATGGATGGATGGATGGATGGATGGATGGATGGATGGATGGAAGGAAGGAAGGAAGGAAGGAAGGAAGGAAGGAAGGAAGGAAGGAAGGAAGGAAGGAAGGAAGGAAGGGGAAGACCATGCTAGCTGGCTAGCAGCAGTAGAATAAGACTGGCTGAGTTTGTTCTCCTCTACTATGGACACTTAAAGCATAGGCTTGCCCAAAGGCACAAACCCTTAGGTTTAAGTCCTCTAGCTTATAGCCTGAGGGTCATTGCTTGGAGAAATCAAGAGTGCAAGGACAATGTGGCTGATTCTGCATCTAGCATTTGCTCCACATTTTCTCAATTGGGAGGGGAAAGTGCAGCTCAAAACCACATTCAAATACCTCAGGGCAAGCCATACTGACTGCAAAATCACCCTGAACGGCCATAAAATGGCCATCAGTCTATGCAGAAGGTTCCATAAAATCCGATGATCAAAGAGCTTGAAAGTGGCATGGAATGTGGAAGCTACCATAAATCTAAGGAAGTGAAACCAGCATGCAATGCAGAGGGAATTTCTGTTCCATCGTGAGTTTCATAAAACAACAGAGGGAAAAGCCAATGCAGAATCAGCCTTTGTTATTGGGGGAGGGGGGGGCTTGCTGTACATTTGGAAGCACCTCCCTCCCGGTTTGTTGTTGCTGTTGCTTCTATTGTATTTCTGGATTTTGTATTACATGCCACTTAGGGTCCTCATTGGACAGAAGAGTGGGATATAAATAATTTAAGAAGAAGAAAGCATCACAAAATTTTCCTCCCCACCGTCTGTCCTGGATTGTTTTATCTTAGCACACATTCAAGAAGATATTCCAAATGAGACAATCTTACCACATGGGCTAGGGAGGACTTTAACTGGAATACTCTGAGAATTAAGCTAACAGGTTTCTTAAAGTCAAATATCCTTCATAGAATAGTACACTGTTCCATTAAAACTATTACTTCTAAAATAAGCTTTTAGCATTAATGCAGAGTAAAAGCTAACAGTGAAGTGCTCAGCAACAGACATGTTCTCTTCCTCACACACATACACGTGAACAGGAGAAGGGCAAAATCCACACCATATATCCTAATAGCAAAGCTGGGCAAATTTGAGGACACTTAAATCCACTGAACCCATGAAGGGCAAAGATGGATCTTTTGACAAGCCTGACAAGTGCCCTAGGTTTGCAAAAGAATCTGAAATCTAAAAACAAACAAAAACAAATACATGGGGGTGGGTTATAAAAACCCCAAATAACTGGAGTGCCTATCATTTTAAAAAGTGGGTGCCCTCAGTGGCCATTGCTAGGCAACCACAACAGGCTTGGTTTCTGTCAGTAAAAGGCAGGGGGAGGAGACAGGGCCCTTTTCAGGACTTTTTTGGCATTTGAGGGAGGACTCACTGGGGTCACTTGCTCCAACATGACTTACATGATGTACCTAGGTTTGGCTGCTTGCTAATGTTCAACAATAGCCACCCCACAGAAGCCAGTGTGGTGCAGTGCTGAGAGTTTCAGACCAGGTCCTTATATCCCCATTCTGCCCTGGAAACTCACTGGGTAACCTTGGGCCAGGTACACATTCTCAGCCTAACTTACCTCATAGGTAGGGCCAAGACTGAACATTAAGAGCACCTGGACACTTTCTGGTGGGCTGATGTTCTCTCCCCCTGAGCCCGACTTACCCAGGCTCCACACAAGATGGTGTCCAGCCAGCTGAGGAGACACAGCCCAGCAAGTCAGAGCCCCATGTGAGAGGCAAGACAGGGGAGGTGGTGGCACCTGGCTCAGTCAGCATGAGGCAAGACAGATGGTGGCGCCCAGCCCAAACAAGCCCCATACAAGTCAGATGGCATACCCTGCCAAGCACCATGCAGTGTGGGACAGACAACAACATCTGGCCCAGCCAAGCCTTGCATGAGGTAGATGGCAGTGCTTGTCCTGTGCAAACCCCATGCAAGCCAAGGCAACCATCAGTTGCCAGCCCAGCCCAGCCCTATACAAAGCAAAGCAGAGGGTGTTTCCTGGCTTGACCCAGCTGAGCCCTGCACAAGATGAGGAAGGCAGCCAGCTGGCCCAACCAAGGTGAGGGAGGCAGTGCCCAGTCTGCACAAGATAAAAGTGGCTCGCCTGAGGTGAGGAAAGCAGCAGCTGGCCAACTGGGTAGGCTGACTGCCCCTTCCTCCTTCTTTCCATCCCCCATTTGGAGTGAGGGGCAGGGTCAGACAGACTGCCTCTTCCTCTCATCTCTCTCCTTTGGGGGCAGGACCCTTTCTATAGGTTTTTTGCTCCTAGTCCATCTCTGTTCAGAGGGTTCTGAGGATAAATGAAGTAAGGTGTTTTGAGCCCTATTGTGGAGAATGATGAGCTAAAAAATTAAGTACAAAAATAATAAATATGGCTGAGAGGGTTGCTAGCTCTGGGTTGGAAAATACCTGGAGACTTTGGGTGCAGATTCAGGAGAGGGCAGGGTTTGGGGAAGGAAGGGGCCTCAGCATGGTATAAAGCCATAGACCCCAACTCTTCAAATCAGTCATTTTCTCCAGGGGAGCTGACCTCTGTCAGCTGGGGATCAGTTGTAAAAACAGGAGATCTTCAGGCCTCACCTGGAGGCTGGCAAGCCTAATAGCTGGAAATGGAGGGGCAGATAAAATATTGGTGGGTGATGGGAAGGAGAGAAGGAAACAGAGAATGTTGAGGATGTAAGAGCTGTCAGGTGAGGGAAAAGAGGAAATAGTGTGGGGAAGCTGAAACCAGGAAACTGGGTATCCTTTGCAAGCCCTTGCAGGTTCCCTGCTGCACCTGAACTGGCAACCTGAACCATAAAACTGGGCTATAGTTTTCCGGGGTAGATGGTGCCAGTGGTAGGGGAGGGCAGAAACCTGAAGATGGGAGGAAGATAAAAGTCAGTTGGCTGGTGGATGAGAAAGAAAGGAGGCAGGAAAGGGGGAGAGGCTATGGGGAATTTTGAGGAAGAGAAAAAAAGAAACAGTGGGGAGAAGGGAAATTCATCCATGCCCTTTCAGGTTCCTGCTTATTTTTATTAAAAGAAGAGGATCATCTCAAAAGCAAGTAGTTTGAGGCCTGCAGCATCAGGCACTTTGAAGCATCCCTCCATCTCTTAACACACATCATGTCCCTAATTAGGTATATCAAGAGCTGCATCTGTACCATTTCACTCAGTTCCGGAACGCATAAGAAGTTACACTGGTAAGTCATTAGGTTGAACTAAAGCCTTTGCTGGGTTTAATTAATTTCAATATTCATGGAAGAAGGATATGTAGGGAAGTGTTGTTCTTAATCAGAACAGACACTGCTGTTCTGTAATGCAAATTGCTCCTTCTGACGTGGACAATAACAGCAGCCTGTTATGAAACTGAAATGAATGTTAAGACAAGGGCAGGAGGAAATGTCAGCTGATCGCAGTACCTGCCTAATAGATGCATCATAACCTGATGAGTGCCAAATGAGGGCAGCCAACCTCTTCTTGCTGATAATCTACTACAGACTGATCTGCATTTCTGGTCCCTTCGCGATGCCAGTGAAGAAATGGGGGGATGCTCCGGGATCTGGAAGCATCACCCCTGGTGTGCTGATGTCACCAGAAGTGATGTCAAATGCCAAGTCTATGTCACCCAGAAGTGATGTAGGAATGTTGGGGGTGACACTCTGGTTTTGGGGCAAAACTCTATGGTAAAATTGCTCTCAAACCATAGAGTTTTGCTCCCCAACATCATCAATGTGCCTTTATTACTTCCAGGTGATGTAGGCATGTTGCTCCATGTTGCTGTTGGGGGCGAGGATTTCCTCCCACTGGCCAGTGGCAGGCAGGAATGCACTAAGCCAGGAGATCCCCTGCCCCAAACTGCAACTGGCAACCCAAATTTCTGGGTTGCCATAGGGCAACCTGAGATACTACAGCTTCTAGGCTAGCAGAAAGCAGCTCCAGCTTGCAGGCTAGTTGGGACTTCTCTTGACCCTCTAAATCAGCCATAACCAAGGAGGAACCAGTGGGTGGCAACTGGTACTCTGGAACCCAAAGGCAAGGAGGATAAAGAAAGGATGCAGAACAGGCAAATAAATACATTGAATGAAGGGTAGTGGAGGATGAGTCTTAAATGAAAGGGCACATGTATCAAGGAACTGAGAACAGTGAGGGCTCTACAGAAAAGATCTCATGATGCCTAAGATGCAGGTAGGGTTGCATACCCTGGAAGGATTGAGAGAGTAGTATTGTGGAGGCTGATGAAGAAACAGGATGGCAAAAACAAGTGGAACCACAAAGTGTCCTGAAAAGCCAAGAAACAAGGGATGGTGAAGCCCAAACAAGGAGAAGCCAAGAAGAAAGTAGGAATGGGGCAAGACTGCACATAGGTCACAATCAGATGGCATGGGAAAGCTCTGCTCATGAAGGGAGCATAAGCAGCCTGTTATTGTGCATACATGCTCCCCTCCTTCCTCTCCCCTCCTGCATGGAGCTCACATGAAGGCTTTACTCGCTCTAGTTTCTCATGATATTTGAATGCCTGCACTTCTGAAACTAGAAACTTGTTTTCCTCAGTCACAAAATATATTCTAAATTGAGGTTGTTATGGAGAGGGGAGTTTCTTTTTCCAAATTTCATTTTTTTAGATATAGCCATTAATTCCTCTATTCTCTTTTTTTCTCTTTCGAAAGAGGATTTCTTTTTAATTTTTATTTTATTTCTGTTTGAAAAGAAATTAATGCACCCTTTTTGTAACTTCAGCCCTTGCAGTTGTTTTATGTTACAAACTACCAGGTGGTGCTCTAGCAGGAGGTTAGTGTGTGGGAAGATATTGCCTGCCTCTGAGCATCTACAGAGTGAAATTCTGGAATACTGCAGAACTTCCCTCTCTGACCCTCCTCTCTTCAAATTTCTAATTGAAAACAGACTCCAAAAGAAACTGATTGTTGGATTTCAGTGAGAAAAAGCAGGTAAAGAGGAATTAACGGAATTTTTCTACAATGCTAGCAGCTGCACTATTCTAAGTCCATTGACTTCAACAGGTTTGGAATGGTGTAACTCAGCTTAGAGGAAACAAACTCCAATTTACCCAGCTGCCTTAATTCAGATGTGATGTGACAGTACATTAATAGATTGGGATCAAGATTTCTCAAAACAGAAAGCCTTTGAATGTATTCTACACACAAAAGGAAGAGGAGATAGGAGAGTACATAAACACAATGAGATGTGTTCAAACCCATCACTAACAGAAGTTTTGTTGGGATGTTTGAACGATGCCATCAGACAGAAACATTTGGGCACTATTAGTGGAAAGGAACTGGCTAGACAAAGAAGGGACTCAAGGTCACTAGGCCTAGAGTTGACTGAGACTAAAGAATTCTGGAAATTATGGTACCTTCTGCAATTGCAGTACTGCCAATGGGAAACCCAAAGGGTGTGATAAGAGCTCAGGAGGAGTGGCTAATGTTCTTAGGACTGGACTTTACATACTGATTTGAACTCAACAGCCAATTGGGGGTGGGGACAGGCTTTTACTACAAAGCTAGTACTGATCTTCAGAACCCTTAAAATGGTGTCTTTTTTAAAAAAAATGCAATTAGTGTCAGCTGGAATAAAATACCCTCGCTGAAGTATTTCCATGTTTATTGGTAATGAAATGTTTATGGAGCAATTTGGTATGCTAGTAAAGGAGTGAATGAATTTAGTTCAGGATGAAGGCACAGGAAGTGTGAAGGACTCCTAAATCACTTTGAAGCAGATATGCATGGCAAAGCAGTGCACACACATTCATACAAATAAAATTGTCAAAAAACCGCCCACTCACTTTATCCACTGTTCTGGATAAAGTGAACATTGCCATCACTAAATGCTTTAAAGGGGATGTTGGAAAAAACTTAAAATATTGCACCGCCGAGTATTGGTCGTGCTCTTCAGGTCTATTTGATCATTCACCCCTGATTAATATATACAGTGGCAGGAGAGCTGGTGAAAGGCAAGGAGAGAGAGAGAGCCAGTATGGGGAAGAATGGTTAGCTTAGCTTGGCATGGCCTTCTGACAGTGCCATATAATGGTCAGAGTGTCAAATTAGGTCCAAAGAGACCAGAGCTCAAATCCTGGTTTAGTCTCAGAGTTTCTGTGTTTCCTTAGGCTACTCACACTCTCCCTGTAGCCTACCTCAAATGATTGTTGTGAGGATAAAGTAGAGAAGGGAGAAATATATCTGCAGTCCTGAGTTCCTTGAAGGAAGAGGAAGATTAAAAAAAAAAAAAACATAGATAGGATCAGAGATGAGGCAGACAGCTTACTCCAGAAGCTAATAGAGCTGAACTGAGCCCTTAAATACTTGCTTACTGGCTTTTAACTTTTAATCTGAGGAAAGCAAAGATCACAGGTGCATCTATCCCTCAGGTTTTCTAAAGTCATTCATATCTCGAAAGCATAAGCTTTACTTAAATTCCATATGCAGGACGGGCGGTGAAGGAGCAGACATGACATGGAGATTAGACTGGCATTCTGATTCTCAAGATATTAGTATCTGCACTGGAATAGCAAACAGCTTTCATTAATCAAGTCAGGGAGCTTATCAGATATGATCCATGAATCTCCAAGGATGGAGATGTTTTGACTATGATGTAAACACAGAGCAACAGGCTTGTGCTGAGGGGGATGAGATATGCTTTCCCTTTCTGAACTACACAGCATTATAACCTACTGGAATCTCATACAACTCAGCCAAATGGCTGGGGGAGCCAGTATCATGTAGTGGATCAGCATGTTGGACCAAACCTTGGAAATCCAGGTTCAGTCCCCCACTATACCATGATGCTTGCTGAGAGATGTTAGGCCAGTCTCTAGCATGGATACTAGCATTCCAGTGAGCAAAATCTGAAGCCCTCCAAAGACTTCCTCCAAATTAGGTTGTTCTTGCTCCAATGGAAAGCCGCTTGGGCTGTGGTCACACTACAGGCTTGGCACAATCTGGCTGCACCTCTAATTACACTGTTTTATCTTGTAACAGGAAGTTTTGATCAGACATCCTACCCTGAACCGGCTTCACTGTTTGCTCGCCCCATGGTTGATCGTTCAGATTGTTGCAGCATCCTTTTGTGTGTGTGTGTCTTTCATCCATGTACTTAAGCATGTATTCAAAGCTCAGGCTCAATTTTAACAGCTCCACAATCACTCTGCCAAGTACTCCATCCTCTCTCATCCTCTTTCCCTTCACCTCTCTTCCTTGGAATACATGGGATGGTAAAGTGCAAATTTACATGAGAGTAGTCCTATTGATTTCAGTACATTTACCCCTTTTTTAATCATGGGATGCTTTCAAACAGCAACTCTGATGCAGAAACAGGAGAGGGGAGTTAGGGAAGGATTTGTCATTCGAAAACAACTCTCCTGGGGACTGCCTTTCCAGAATGACTACTTGGCCATGGTGATTGACAACACCAGGGGCGATTATGTGCTTATGTGAAGGCGGCAGAAACAGAAGGGAAGGTTCAGACTTCCCAAACACCTTGACTTTGCAACAAGAGAGTTCAGACAGCCGGAAATGCAGGGTGAAAGCACTAGCATCTGTAAAGACCAGAATTACTTTGGAGTCTGTTAACTCCACTTTGAACACAGAGCAGAACAGGGTGGCAATGACTGGGACACAGAAGGAAGATGTCACAATCTGATCGTGCTCTTTAAGTGTGTAAGGGTACCACAACAATATTGGATCAAACTGCTCATGTGGCCGCAGCCTTGGGCTGGAGGAAAGCTCCTTAGTCTGGAGGAATATTCTTCAGCCAAAAGTAGAATACATGCCATGGAGTCTAACCTGACTTGAGGCTTGTTGTCATGCTAAATTGGAGGGGAATTTTCTCTTTGCTTCCCTGAGCTCTACAGAGGAAGGGTCAGATAAATATGTTCTAGAAAGATACAAACCTAATGTGAACTAGCTTGAGGGCCTGTAGAACCATCACGTGGCTAAGCTTAGGGTGCATTTAGGAAACCAGACTGGATAAACATTTGTTCCATCTTGAGATAAAATAAGTTCCAAATCTGGCTGCTGGAATTAAGCAACAAGTCAGGGCAAATGAGACATACTAGTCTGGGGTCCCTTTTAGTGTTCAGCTTGGGCTCCTATTTTGAGGATCTTCACTAAAAGTGAAACTTGGAAGGAAAGGATATCTCCTGGACATAATTGCATTTGATGTATAAGCCACATTTGCATGCTGCTAAAGCTGTATGGCTGTGGTTGGTCCTTTGCCAATCTAAGTAACTTGACCTTTTGACATTGTGACATCATGGTTGAGGAGGATTACATGGTCAGCAGAAGGCACGTGTCTCCTGAAAACATGAAATGAAGGTATAGTGGTTAGAAGCTATAATCTGGAAGACCCAGGTTTGAATTCCAATTCTGTTATGGAACCTTGCTGGGTGACCTTGGGCCTGTCACTATCACTCAACCAAACCTACCCCACAAGGTTGTTGTTTTTGTGAGGACAGCATAAAGAACAGGAGTAATTTTAACAGCAGCAGCAGCAACAACAACAACAACAACAGTGCCAAGATCTGTGAAGGAAAGAAAATTACACTAAACCCCAGAATTTAAATTCTAACTGATGATGCTAGTGTATTTATCTAATTAATCAACTGATTGGTTATCATCTTCATCAACTAATTGGACCTTATCATTGTCATCAACTGATTGGACTATATCACCTTCTACACGGGCAGGTATGACACACTGAATATCTCTGGATCCATAGCAACACAAGAACAGGAATCTGGACCCCTCTAACTCCACTCAAATGTGTATAGATGGTTCTCTCAGCTGCCCAGAGCATCTGTTTCCCTGAGGCAGAGACCAGAGTTTGTTCATGACACCTATTGTTTGGGCTGCAGCAGATCAACACAGCAACCCCTCTAGAATTCAGTGCAGATAATAAAATGTTGACTGACCAGCAGAGCAGTAAAATCTTCTACCCTTTGAAGGTTAGCCTTAACAAAAAAGGTTTGCATCTCTTACAGAAAAATAACTAATAGTCCCGGTCATACGAGTGGGATACTGCACCACTGAAGGGAGGCAAATTAGAGCCAGAGCAAAAAGATACATGGTAGCACGATCAGATGGGTCCCCGAGATGCTGTGCAGACACCGATAGCCAGCGATCACACGGCGATGTTGAAGCGCATCAAAGGGTCTTTCGCATGCACACTCTTACATTTCTTCACATACTGTGGAGGCTTGGAAAAAACACATCCGGTGCGATGGGACACATGCGTGTGCCGGATGCACCGGATTAACTCCGCTTCTGCGATCTGACGCTTGCCTGCGACCCGTGCTTTCCGGTTGCTACTACCCTTTTGCTGGTACTTTTTAAATCCACTTCTTCAGGCTGATGGTATGGGTTGGTGATGGGTGTGCTACACTTCCCAGATGTTGCCGTATGATCGCACCCGTTTAATGCACCCTCAACCTGTCCATTTCGCGGGGCAAATCCTCCCGTGTGACCAGGGTCAATGAGGAGCTTAAGTGGACCTTCTTGGAAAGGGAGGTTTTAAAACACAGAGGCTGTTATAGGGATGAGTTTAACTAACTTCTCATCAGTCTGAACTCTTAAGAAGAGGCAAAACAAGGACACACTTGACAGTCTTTGGATATACCAAGGTTCATATGTATGCAAGCCATCCTGAAGATAACACAACTCCTTCCCTCTCTAAAGCTTGTGGGCACCCAATGAATTTGATAGGCAATAGATTCAGGATAGATAAAGGAAAACATTTCTACACTCAGTGAGTAATTACATAGTAGAATTCACTGCCAGTGGATGTAGCAATAGCCACTAGCACAGATGGCTTTGGAAAGGGAAAAGGCAGATTAATGTATGTAAAACAAGTCCATTAACAGCCACTAGAGATGGTAACTAAAGGAAACCTCCATGTTTAGAGGCAGGAAATATCAGTACCAGTGCTATGAGGTAACATCAGGGAGAGCTCTTAACATCTATACTCTATTGGTTGGCCCCCCAAAGAAACTGATTGGCCAGTGCATGAAACTTTGCGCTGCATCTAGATGGACCACTGGTCTGATCCAACAGGGCTCTTTTAATGTTCATTTATTGTATTAAAGTCATTTAATCACATACAAAAACCATTCAAAAACCATCACATGGACTTTACAGTTTACAAACTAAAGTGTGCCCCACGGTTAAAACAACAAAAACCTTAAGAGCACTAACAAAGTTATTGTGGCATAAGTATTCGTGACCAGAGCCCAGTTTGTCAGATGCACCTGTAGACTTCAAAGATGTACAAGTAATTATTAAAACATAATTTTTTATATTTTAAATTGTTAAATTCGTCTAGGTGCATAAAAGAATGATTCCATTTATGTAAAACTTAAGTAGATACAATGAGTACGTGCTTCTTGTTTGTTTTGTGTTAGTTTCTTTGTATCTGTAGTTTTTGTCTTTCTTTTTCTTTGTAGAAAATCAATCAAATCTATTTTTAAAAAGATGCACCTGTAGACACAAGTTTTTTTTTTAATTGGGAACACGAGGATAGGCATTTTTCAACAGGTAAAGGCATGCAGGGGTACCAAAAATACCCCCTCCTTGCTGCGTGGTTCCTATCCAGACTGGGGGCCCATACACATTTAATTGGCCTTTAGAAGGTACTGGGAGATCCATGGTTTCCATATCATCCAATCAGACCAAAAAATTTCAAATGAAGGCTATTGCGAGCTTTTAGTTTTGGACAAAAGCAGCCAATGTGGTGTGCCCACCTATGGTTATCAATCTTCAGGTGAGGCCTGGAAGTCTCCTGTAAAATACAACTACTCCACAGTTCCTGCCTTCTTTCTGGAATCACAGTACAGTAACTAGAGTTACCAGATTGCCCAGTGTGGGCAGTGTTCTCCTGCTTTCGGGCACACTTCTCCCCCCTCCCTCCCGAATCACCCCCTCTTACTGGTAGGAACCTGAAAATTATTGCAATATGTCTACGAAAACTGGAAGTGACGTAGGCACGTTGGGGACGTCAAGGGGCAATGCTCTGGTTTTGGGGCAAAACTCTATGATTTGAAGCAAATTCTACCACAGAGTTTTGCCCCAAAACCAGAGTGCCCCCCCGACATCCTTGATGTGCCTACATCACTTTCTGTTTATGTATGCATGTTGCAACAGTCCTCTCCAGTTCCAGAAAATCCTTCTGCCACCGGCGTGACAATTGGACCTGGCAACTCTGGCAGTAACTGTGCAAATCAGAGGGGGAGGGGAGGCTGGGCATAGGGTTGCCAATTCCTGCTTGAGAAATCCCTGGAGATTTGGGGTGGAGCCTGGGGAGGTCAAAGTTTGGGAAGGGGATGGAATTTAGTAGGGTTGTGATGCCATAGAGTCTACCATCCAAAGCTGCCATTTTCTCCAGGGGAACTGATCTCTGTGATACGGAAACCAATTGTAATTCCAGGAGAACTAGTCCACACACTTGGAAGTTGACAACCCTAGCCTCACTCTGCATTAGACCCATACAAGGGCCCCTGAGAGGGCATTCATTTCTTCAAGTTACAGGCACTGCTTCTATTACTTAGAGTAAGGTTTAGCCCCCATATGCTTGCTTTAAAAAAAAAAAAAAGATTTCAAGTTTTTCTGCAAAGCTAGTGCTTTTTCTAGTTTGTAGAAAGATCTGTCTTGTCAGTGTGTGGCCCCAGTCTCCAGATTCTAATATCCACAGGTGGGCTTATGCTGAAAATTAGATATATTGATACCTAACTGTACTAAAAGTTAGTTTCTGCTGCATGATATTTTCCTCAGTGCACGAAATGGATCCAGCTGCATGTTAGAATAAACTGTGTGTCAGGGCAACCCTCTCCAGAACACATTTGTTTGCCCTCAGAAAGAGTGTGCAGCAATTTAATTTTAGCCTCACCAGATGATACTGAGAAGCTGCAAACACAAAGATACAGCAGGTGAACCCAGCGCAATCACCTCATCCTCTCAGGCCTCTTCTGTGTTTCGCTCCTCTCTATTACCATCATTATGAAATGGGAAAAGGCTAAAAGGGCCTATAACTTTGTTAAGTAATGATGACAAGTCAGAGGCTCCCTTTCTCGAAGCTGCATGAGAGAATGAAAGGCAGGGGATTTGGGACACGAGAGCAACAGCAGAGGCAGTCTTGAAACTATCAAAGCCAGAATAAATTAAGTTTCCTTCTTGGCTTTTATTGTTTATAGAAAAAAGCTCTCTCCAATTCAACAGGAATAAGATCTGTCTGTTCACAGACACAAGGTTAAAAGCTATTAAAACAACAACAACAGTAGGTAGCTATAATTCCAGATGTACTCCTTTTGTGTATGGCACACGGTATGGAATTTCCCCCTGTTCCTGTTATGAGTGGGGCAAAGGCAGAATGAGAAGGGAGCTGCGAAGTTAAAGTAAAAACTGTACTACAGGCCAAAAATTCTCTCTTATGAAGGGCAACAAAAGGTAAAATCCGACCCTCTGCCAATTTAGCAATATGACCATCTTCTTGAGAAGCACTACATGGATATATAATAAAGGCCATAACATGAAATCTCAGTGCCTCTGGTATAAGTAGGGTTGCCAGCCTCCAAGTAGGGCCTGGAGATCTCCCACTTTTACAACTGATCCCCAGCTGACAGAGATTATCTCCCTTGGAGAAAATGGCTGCTTTGAATGGTGGACTGTATGGCATTGTACCATGCTGAGGCCCCTCCCATCCCCAAACCCTGCCCTCTCCTGGATCCACCCCAAAAGTCTCCAGGTATTTTCCAACCCAGACCTGGCAACCCTAGGTATAAGGAAGGTCTGCTCTAAATCAGCCATGCAAATATTTGTTTGTTTGTTTTTTGTTAGATATGGAGAGGCCTAGAATCCAAGTCACTTAGGCTTATGGCAAAGTTACTCCTCAAATGGCCTGGAAGATTTTATGAATTTGATTTGCAGCCATTTTTTTAAGCTTAGTGTCAAGACTAGTCTATGGGCAAGACTAGTCTATGGGCAATTTTAAACCTTCCTTCCTTCCTTCCTTCCTTCCTTCCTTCCTTCCTTCCTTCCTTCCTTCCTTCCTTCCTTCCTTCCTTCCTTCCTTCCTTAAGAGCAGGGTGGCATAGAACATTTTCCCTTTCTTCATTTTAGCCTCACAATAGCCTTTGAGGAAAGTTAGGTTCAGTAAGAGCAACTGGCTCAAGGTCACTCACACCCAGTGAGGGCCTATCCATATGTTCCCAGGTCCATCCCTGCTTCTGGTCAACAGAGATGATCCACAAGTTCCGTTCCCAAGCATGCAGGGGAGAAGGGGCTTTGACCTTCCACTGAGAAAATTTTCCTAACCTGAAATGGCCCTTGGCCACTATTTGCCCCACTAGGGAAACTTGCATGCAATATACATGAAGCCTATCAGTATATGTTAAATTTCTCCAATGGGCACATAGCAGCCCCCAGGGCCATTTCAGGTGGAGAACATGGTGCAGGTGAAGGCTGAAGATCCATCTCTCTCTGTGCACCGTGGTCCTAATCCAGATCTGCTCTATATACACCCAACACAAAAGTTCCAGGTCATTTTGCATATGTATGCAAAAAGAAGTCAACCTCAAAGTATTAATTCTGATATTACTTCCTCCCCCACCCCCCGCCCCAATATAGCAGATGGTGGTAGTACCTTACAGGTCTTCATACCCAGGGAAATATTATATATGAATAGGTGACATAGACTTCTCCAGTGGTCAAAGTTTTGGCTTATCTGTGTGGATTCCTTTTAGAACTCAAATAACTCTGTATCTACACAAACCAAGCATCATTAGCCACAGCCCTAAAAAACACTTTCCTGGGAGTAAGCCCCAGTGAAAAAACTGATACTTCCTTCTGAGTAGACCTGTTTAGGATTACTTGCAATTTATAGACAAATGAGGTTTAGGTGTGATGTTTTGCCCCAAAACACCCAGCAAATCTATTTTCTGTTCCCTTGGTCTAAATTGCCATCAAATTCTATTTCAAGCCCAAGCTGTTCGTCTGCTATGTTATAGCTGTAATATGACAATCTCCAATAAAACTCACAGAAAATGTCATCTAAAGGTCAGGATCAAACATGCTTGAAAAGAATCAAATACACAAAAACAAGTCTTCAGAGCAGGCTGCTATTGCCTGTCAAGCAACAGAGCAGATTGCCAATGAATGCACGGCAATTAGAAAGAGGATGGATTTGTATGTGGCCCTCTAAACTGCAATGCTGTGATGTGGCTAGATATAACCTTACCCACTATTATTGCAAGATGGAACTCCCTATGAAGAGCTGAGGTTGTATGTCACTCTGCGAGGGACTTCAAGCAGGAGTCTTTGCAGCTTTATACCCAAGTATTGCTATGAGTCAGTTGAGATTCAATGGCACACTTTACCTTTATTCTCCCCAGAATTGTACCCCATGGGTCAGTGGACCCCCAGAATCACCAGAGGTCCAACTGGAGGAAATCAGTAAAAGTGGACATTTGTTGAAATTGCCTTCCCCCTCTGTTGTGAGTATAATTTTTTTCATTTCGGCACAAGAGACAAATCTATGATTGTTACCTCAAATGTAACAACTCCTCCTCATTTCCCCCTCCTTATCCATGTCACCTTAAGTACATGATTGCATCAGTGGAATCAGTTGTTGCCTGTCCAGCACTACTTCAGTATCTGGTAAATACAATTTATTATTGGATATATCACATGCTCATACAATTTAATCATAACAATACATATCCTTTTTTCTTTTTTCCCTTCTCCCCCTCCAGCCCAGGCTTCCAGCACTGCTCCAACCCCATTAATATCTCTCTTATTCTGTTACTATTACTTCTAAACTTAATTTCTTTTACTAACGGTAACAATTCAAAAGTCTAATTCTCTTTCCGTTTCTTCTTAATAACTATCAAAACAAATCAAACCATGTTTGATGTCCCATTTTTTCAACAAATATTTTTGAAAGTCTTTCCAATCTTTAAAAAAAGTTTCATCTTCTTCGTTGCTTAGCTTTCTTGTTAACTTGTCCATTTCAGCCAAAAACAACGTCTTTTTAATCCATTCCCATGTTTCAGGTACTCTATCTTGTTTCCAACATTGAGCAAAAGTCAATCTAGCTGCTGTAGTCAAGTACCATAGTAGTGTTCTCTTGGCTACATTTATTTCTTCCATTTTAAGACCTAACAGTAACATCTGTGGGTCTTTCTTAAAAGTACATTTCAAAATCTTTTGTATCTCATTGTGGATCTCAGTCCAATATTTTACTGCTTTGTCACATGTCCACCACATATGGTAAAAAGACCCCTCATGTTTCTTACATTTCCAACATTTGTTAGACATACTTTCATTTATAATAGCAATTTTTTTAGGCGTCATATACCATCTGTACATCATTTTATAACAATTCTCTTTAACATTTACACAAGTTGAAATTTTCATTGACTTTTTCCACAAGTATTCCCAAGATGTCATTAATATCTCATTATTAACATTTACAGCCCACTTTATCATTTGCTCTTTTACAATTTCATCCTCAGTATACCATTTCAATAACACCTTGTACAGTTTAGAAATCATTTTTTTGTCTTTCTCAAACCATACAATTTCAATTTCGATGTTCTTTTCTCTGAAACCATGTTCTCTTTTATCGGTCTTAAACAAATCATAAATCTGTCTATACTTCAACCAATCATATTCAAATTCAACATCAAATCTATCTTTTAACACAAAATTTTTCCCTTCAGATTTTAAGAGATTTTTATAAGGTAGCCAGTCTAACCCTTGATTTCTTGAATAAGGGTTAATCACTTCAGCTGGTACAATCCAAAGTGGTCTTTCTTCTGAGAAGAATTTTCTATATCTCATCCATGTCTCGAACAGTGATTGTCTTACAAAGTGGTGTTTAAAAAATTTATCCATTTTTACTTTTCCATACCATAAATATGCATGCCATCCAAATTTATTATCATGTCCTTCCAGAGCCAATAACTTCTTATTCTCCAAATTAATCCACTGTTCCAACCATGTTAGACAGACAGCATCATAATACAGTCTTAAATTTGGTAACTGCAGACCTCCTCTTTCCTTTGCATCGCATAAAATTTTCATTTCAATCCTTGGCTTTCTTCCTGCCCATACGAATTTCGATAATTCTTTCTGCCACGTATCCAGTATTTTCCTTTGTTTTAATATTGGAATAGTCTGAAATAAAAACATCAAACGCGGCAAAACATTCATTTTTACAGTTGCGATCCTTCCCAATAGCGATAAATTCAAAGTATCCCATTTCTTCATATCTTGTTGTATCCTGTACCATACCTTTTCATAATTATTTTTAAACAAGTCAATATTTTTCATGGTCAATTCAATTCCTAAGTATTTAGTCTTTGTAACTACTTCACATTGAATTTTCTCTTGAAGTTCTGTTTGCCTTTGTTTCGTCATATTTTCCTATATTCCATCATGGTCTCCAGCCTTGTATTTTCTGACAGGGTTTTTTTAACCTTTTGTTCCATATCTTCCGATTTTGTCACCAGACTTTTGACTTCCTTTTTGAGTTCTTCTGTATCTTTTTTTATACCTGACACTTCTGTAAGTACCAGTTCTTTCAGTTCTTCCATATTTTTTTTCTGTACTTGAACTTGCACTTGTTCTATTTGCTCCAATTGAATTTGCAGCTGTTGTTGCAGTTGTTGTTGCAGCTGTGATTCTATTTGTTTTCCAAAATTCTGCACCACTTCAGTCATCCGTTTTTCCATCGCTTCCATAGCTGCTTGCCACTCTTTTTTTTCCTTTGCAGTCATTCTTGGGCTAGGTGATGAAGCAGCTCTGGGTCTTGACCTCAAATCCGTCTTGGAGACAATTTCAATACTAGTCAGTCTTTATATAAACAGTCTTCAAGCCAAATCGCCACCTTTAAAACTTATTTTAACGCTTTTTCGGCTTGGAAATAACTTTTTAAATTTTAGTCCTCCCAAAAATGTCGGGCGCAATTTCTCTATGATTTTCCGGCTAGAGTAGGCTCCTTCCAAACTTCCTGCTCATCTGTCCATCTCTGTAATCCGACTTCCGGTAAGGATGGTGTCACACAATAAAACGTCCGTCCGTTTCCAGCACAACAAGCTCTAAAACCTCCACTCTAGCCCACTTCCTGTATCATAGAGTCACAGTTGGTTTCGTTTCTGCTACGTGGAGTTTAGACTTAACTGACCACAGGAATGCAAAACAAAGTCACTTTTCAGCCGTTTTCTCTAAAGGAAAGCTTTCGTTTTACTTTGAATTCAAGCGGAATAGTTCCTTAAAGGTTTCTACGCTTATCCGTACGTTTCAATCTCGCATTCTTCTTTAAACCGGTAAGCGCTTATTCATTTGTTACCTTGCTTGTAATCTCGGGGTTTCGCGGTGCTTCTTCTGTAAACGATGTTAATCTTGATGGTAAAGAGATCGGTAGATGGCGAATTTATGCTGAATTCTCAGCCCGGCTGGCATCTGTAGAGTTGATTTGCAACTGCCCTCTTCGCGGAAGGAGATCAAAGTGTAAACAAGCTTCCTCCGAAGCTTATCCACACCGATCTCAACTCCCCCTCAGGCTTCGCTGCTTGCTTGCCACTCCCCCGCCTGGAGAGTGCTGCGCTGGGCCAGATAAAGCCCAGACTGTCGTCAGATGCCGCAGTACACTCTGCACAACTCGCAAAGTGTGTCAATTCGCCATTTTCTCCGACCGGAAGCCCAGCACTACTTCAGTATCATGAGTGGTGGACTGCTTGCTCTGACGCACAGCACATGTGGTTGCTTGGAATATTTGGCTCTTTTCAGTGGGCTTGCAAGAATTCAGTATGATGTTGAATGCTTGATATGATTTTGATTGCTTAACAGTGCAATGCTCAGCAGAGCAACACCATTGCTAAGTCTCCACATTCTTCCCCCAACAAACTTTGTTTCTGTGTTCACTCTGTCTGAATTCTCAGCATTTCTTCCAAGTTCATAGAAGAGCTTTAGAACTCTGTCAGCAGATCCTGGGGTTTCCCAGGACCGTCACACCTCATCGAGCTCCAAGGGGTGCATGCCATACCGGGCTGGTAAGAAGGGAGACCGGACTCATGCGGTCACCCCTAGAACCCCTGTAGGGGGATTCTAGCCCAGGGCATGAAGGGAGCCACTCCTAAAGCTGCGGCTGAAGGATTGAGGCTCCCTTTTGCCCCTAAAGGTTCTGCTGTACCAAAGCCAGCAATGGCATTCAGAGGCACGCACCGACCCCAGAGCGAGCAAAGGATCAATTGAAGTGAAAGACTGTAACTTACTTCACAGCGTCTAATCATTCAACCGAAGTGAAATGTGAGTGCCAAAATTCCTATAAGCATTTGAGGGGGCAGAGTTAAATTTCACGCTGTAAATCTGAAGAAGGGGGGGAACCCTTCTGGAGGGAGAGTAACCCAAGCCTAGCCTAAACAAACAAATGCAAGATTAAGGTGGAAAGCTAACTCAAGCGAAAAAACATTTACCTGAACCCACTTTGCTTAAAACGTTTATTCAGCTTGCCAGAGAAAGTTCTCAGGCACTTAAAGAACTTTTACCTTAAACATAAACAACGGCACAGCAAGGGGGCAGAATGGTGCCTAAAACGAAACTTACAGCAGGAACTTCTAACACAGCATCACCAACTCAGAGACCAGAAATGACCATAGATACTGCAAGCATGATTTCTGAAACATTACATCCTCTGCTGGATCAAATGGTCAGGTTAGAACAGATAAAAGGAAATACTTCTTCACCCAAAGAGTGATTAACATATGGAATTCACTGCCACAGGAGGTGGTGGCAGCTACAAGCATGGACAGTTTCAAGAGGGAATTAGATAAACATATGGAGCAGAAGTCCATCAGTGGCTATTAGCCACAGGGTATAGATGGGAACTCTCAGTCTGGGGCAGGTGATGCACTGTATTCTTGGTGCTGGAGGGGGCAGTAGTGGGAGGGCTTCTAGTGTCCTGGCCCCACTGCTGGACCTCCTGATGGCACCTGGTATATTTTGGCCGCTGTGTGACAGAGTGTTGGACTGGATGGGCCATTGGCCTGATTCAACATTGGCTTCTCTTATGTTCTTATGTTCTTATATAAATGATGAATCTCAACAAAAAATTTGAAACTCTCCAAAAAGAACTTAAGGAAGTCAAGTCCACAACAGAGAAGACAGCCAAAAAGCTGCAAAAAGTTGAGCATAACACCAAAACTTTGAACCAAAGAGCGGAATTAGCAGAAAAAGAAAGAAACTCAGGAAAGCAACAACTCGCTTCCGGTCTACAGCGTGGCGATGGCAGTCGCTCTCCCCGATGCTCGGCGGAGCAGCTAGCACACCAGCAGTTTGGAGGGAGGCTACAGAAGTGCCCCCCCCCATGGAACCCTGGGGTAAGGGTTCCTAGCCAGAGGGCTTTTAAGGAGTTACCTCTTCAGTGGCGGAATGCCGCGGAATTGAGGTGCTCCTTCACCCTAATGGTCCTTCCGCTGTGTGGCCGAATGGCTCTAGCTAGGCTGACCAGGGCAAGCGAAGGAGATTGAGTGAGTGGCAATAACTGTGGCAAGGCTGGAAGCAGCCAACGATGAACATGAGTTGAAGTAAATGAATTATTGAAGAAACGGCGAATTCCCTGCCCCTCTTTCATCGGCTTGGAGGGATCTCCCCCCCCCATAAGTGGCAAAGTAGAAGAAAAAGGGTGGGAGCAGGGAAAAACTGAAAGGCTGTCTTGTTTTGAGAGACTTACCAGAGTGGATTATATGCATAAGTGATTTTCAGAGGTTGTGAAAGAGCAGTTGGTTTCTGTAAACAATCATCCAAGATGTCGAGCGTCAGGAAGAAGGGAACAAAACTGAAATCTCCGGGCAGCCAAAGCCCTAGGCTGGAAGAGGAGGGGCCAGATGTCATGAGACTGCTAGTGGATACGCTCAAGCCTGTGATGGATCAACTCACTGGTATTAACCAGTAGTTAACCGTTCTCAATCAGACTTTGGTAGCACAGCAGCTCCAGGTGGCAGAGACTGCTAAGCAGACAGAGCAGATGATAGCAGTAGTGAAGGAGATGCACTCCAAACATAAGACGCTGAAGAAAAGAGTGGATCAAGTCACAAATAAACAAAACCATCAGGAACATAGGCTGCTGTCCTTGCAAATGGAGAAAGCTAATATGATCCTCAGATTCTAAGGAGTGTCTAAATCCCTGAAGGAAGATTTAAAGAAGCTCCTTAGTGATCTTCTCACACCAGTTGTAGGCTTTAAAGCGGAAGAAATTATGCACGATATTGAAGCAGTGTATAGGGTGTATTCAAATTGCACCAAAAAGAATAGCCTACCTGGAGAAATATCAGCCAGATTTTCAAGAAGACAAACTAGGGATGCAATTCTTCAAGCAACTTTGGCAACTACATTGAAAATGGGGAACAATATTATCA
The DNA here is from genome assembly GCA_029375565.1 of Gekko gecko. Lineage (NCBI taxonomy): Eukaryota > Metazoa > Chordata > Lepidosauria > Squamata > Gekkonidae > Gekko > Gekko gecko. The sequence continues at coordinate 45,577,787 of JAPDNY010000013.1, forward strand.
AGGTGTTAAAGGACATTCCATTCGAAATTTGTCAAAAACGGAAAAATTACAAAGACTTGATACTCTTTCTCCAAACTAACCAAATTGGATACAAATGAGTAGTCCCAGAAGGAGTGGTCTTTAAGATGAACAATAAGAGAGAGAAGATTGACTCCATGTTTAAAGCCAAAGAATTTCTCAAGCGTCACCTGGGGACCAAAGAAGATGGTGAAACTGGTTTGAGTGGCTCTGCACCCTCGGAGACGGACGAGGACTTGGCTGCGGAAGAAGGCGCTGGTGCTCGAAAACCAACTTTTGCACTTAGGGACAGAAAGCCTAAGTAAAGGCAGAAGGACTCTGAAAATGGCCTTTATGAAGCGAGTTTGGGAGATGCTCTGGAATTCTCTCATAACAACTAATTAGCTAATTTTTAAGTAGGGAAAGATAGACAGGAACTCATTGTATTCATGGTATACTAACTATAAAGTACTAACATAGATATTAATGGGGTTAAAGATCTCCTACTCTTGGGTTTTTAGTGTAGTGTGGTTTGCTTTTCTTTCTCCTTAGTGTTAGTTTCCCCTTCCTTTTTCTGAGTTGTAGTTTGTAGTCCTATATAAAAAGCAATAAAAAATCCCCTTCGGGGGGCCAAAAAAAGAAAAGAAAAGCAACAACTCTTACAACTTCAAATGGAAAGAAATCTTATGTCCTTAGATTTCAAGGACTTCCTGAAAATAAAGATGAAAATCTCAGACTGATTATGAGTGAAGCATTGGCTCCCCTGATAAATTATGAGCAAAGAACTTTAGAGATGGACATAGATATAATTTATCAGGTTTACCCAGAATTTGTAAAGAAAAATAATCTTCTAGGGGAAATATATGTGAAATTTCTAAGGTCAACAAGGGACGGGATTCTGAAAGTAACTAATGGATCACCCTTGAAAATCTAAGGATTAGAAATAAAGACTTTGAAAGCCATCCCACTTGAAATAAGGAAGAAAAGAAAACAATATAAAAACATTACAACATTTCTACAAGAAATTTCAAGTCAATACTGATGGCTCATCCTTGAAGGACTGACTTTTAACTACCAAGGGGAAAAAAGAAAAGATTGACTCTTTGGCTAAAGCCAAAACCTTTTTGGAATTACAGCAGACTCCAGGAAAACCAACAGAAGAAATAAAGAAGGAGCAACCAGCAGTACCTCTGACTCTACATCGGCTTTTTGGGGTGACTTTATGGACTCAGAATCTGAATTGGAGCTAGGAGTGGCTGCTCCTAGATTATATAAGGTCAAACTTCCCTTCAACAAGAAGAAGTATAAGCAGAAGAAGAAGCCTAAATGAAGATCTGAGAACTTTCTTGGCATACTAAAATGTGATAATGCAATTTTATGTTATTGAATTTCAAACTAGTGATATTTTAATAGATAAAATTTTTCTAACATTATTTAATAGGGAACTTTTAAATGTAATGTAGACCTTTGAAGATCCTTGCCTACTCTGTGTGATTTTAGATTAGAATTGTAGTTATAGAGGTAGGAGGTAGAGGAAAGCAATAAAAAAAACTTTTTTAAAAAAAGAGAACTTTGTCAGCAAGTCCTCTATGGCTGTTTATGTGGGTCCTGCTAGATCAGGGTATGGGTGTTTAAAAAATGTGGGTTTGGGGTCTGGGTATATTGGACCCCAAAATATCAGTGTTCCCAATATTTGCAAATTCCAAATTTCAGTATGATATTTGAATTCAGAGCTGGGGGGGGGGTTCTGAACTTTTTTGGTCCATTGTTCCCTATGGGGAAATTTTCTGGATGACTGGGGTTCTTTTTAAATATACAGGTGCAAAAATAGCAGCAGAGCTGCTGGTGCCTCTCCTTTAAATAACTACCAATTTTCAAGTCAATTGGAGCAGGGGTCCAATCTTATGGGATCCTGATCAGGGTGCCCCCAGCCATTTTCCATTATTTCCTATGGAGGGGGAAAGTGGGAAAATTGAAGAGGGGTCATTTTCTGCAAGCCCAGCAGAACCAGTGCCACTATGGCAATGCAAGTTCAACAGGACCGACGTAAAACCACAGAATCACAACAAATCCAAGCAAGGGGGGGGGTTGCAAGCCCAGCAGAAATAATTGCAATGCACAAAATGCCAAACAGAACCCAGTGCCGCTGTAGCACTGCAAGATCAACAGGACTGATGTCAAACCACAGAATCACAACAAACTCAAATATGGCAGGAAATTTACAAGCTCTGCCCCCCAAAACCAAGAAAGGAACACAAAGCAAGGCAGGCAAAGAAGAAGAGGGGGGGACCTCTTGAAACCGACAAGACACATTTGATCCATTTGAAACTGATAAAAACATAGAACCCTCCACATAGAGAGAGAGAGAGAAATAAAGGGAGGAGGACGAAAGCAAAGCAAAAACAATCCCCGGGAGCCTGCAAACGCTGGCTCCCAAATCTTTCCAATAAATCCAAGTATTTTGGGGATTTTGGAGGACTATTTTTTTTTTGGTTTTCTGAAAAATCTCTGGATATATTTGGGATGCCGAATATACCCCAAGATACTAATAGGGTATTTTGAGGTATATTTCCAGCTCGGGTGTATCCAAATGCACATCCCTAGAGCAGGGGGATTGCTTTCCACCAAGCATAGAACCTGAGCCAGCAACTCCTTTTCAGTGTAACCCTAAACAGATTTTTTTCAATGATTTTATTTATTTTCAATGGTTTCAATGATTTTATTTATTTACCGTACAAAATTGCTGTCACTGCAACCAATTTATGGCAACCCCAGCAAAGGGTTTTCCAGAAAATTGAGAATCAGAGATGATTTGCCATTGTCTTCCTCCGCAGAGTCTTCCTTGGTGGTCTCCCATCCAAATACTGACTCTGCTTTGCTTCTGAGATCTGATGAGATCAGGGTAGACCATGCCACCTCCCGCCCCCCCTTGAATGGAGTTAAGAAAGTATAATTCTTTGTAGGATTATACTCTTAGCATAGCCATGAGAGGCAGCAGAAAGAAGTATTTTGTGTATACTCAGGCTATTTTCGTAGGGATTTGGGGCAAACTGGAAAGTGGGCTATATTCACATTCACATGTGTCTAGTGTACACATCTCTCCTTGATCACATGTGGTAACAACAGGGTCTTGCAGGAATTTGAAGTTACGGCTGTGGGGATGGACTGCAGGGCCTTTTCAGTAACTGACGCTGGATTAGGGAACTCCCTGCTCTAGGTTTCTCTGTTCTGGAGTGCGCTAAAGGTATTTTTGAAAATTCCAGAAGGCCTTTGAATGATATTTTATGACAGTATTTTATGTTTGTTGTTTCTCTGTTCTATATTGATAGCTATTTTGCTGCTGTTACTTTTTTGCTGTCTTCTGTGTTAGAGTTTGCATGTATTTTTATGCATTTTATTAACTCTTTTTTCCCCCGGCCGTAAACACCCTGGATCCCCTTAATGGGCATAAAGGTGGTTATAGAAATAAACTAAGATGAACTACAAGGCATCTTTGCCTGTGCCTGCTAAAGAGCTGTGAAATCCCAGTTCAGCGGCAGGATCATCCTCCAATGCCTAATTTGCTTCTTGTAGCTCATTATTAGAATCCCAAGTGTTCCAGTCCCTGCAGCCCTAGGATTTACTGTGATCATCTCTCAGCAAAGCAGAAAAGTCCTTGACTATCTTGAGTACTACTCAATGACAAGCTTCATGCTCCCATAATGTAACAAGCCCCCAGGGGATTGGGTTTTCCTCCCTGGGCATATCATTCTACAATAATGGAGATCGCTCTAATCTATACCGTACTTTTCTGTCCATGGAGTCTCAAATGGTCCATTCCTCAAATTTGCATGCAGTGAAAGAGAATTACAAACATGAAATGCCATGTCCATGTTAGGTTGGGGCAATCATATAAGGAATATAGGTAATCATGACTTAGGTTGTCCCAAGACATGTTGTTTGTTGACCAAGGGGGTTCCCAGTTTACAGCTGTCAGCAGCTGATACTATCTGTTCTCTAGTTCCATTCCTGCACTGTTTTAGAAATTTGCTCTGTATTGCATTCCAGTGCATATTAATTCTGGGTTTGAGGAATATCTTGCCAACAACATCTAGCTGAGCTTCTGTTCCCCACCACCACCACCACCTCTGCTGCAGATATAAAAGTCTGGGCATGGCCAGAGGGCAAGAGCTGAAGAGCCTAAGGCTCGCTGCCTGAGATCTGTGCTGGCCAGTCTGGCAGAAGTCCTGCTCAGGATGTGTTTGTTGTCTCGCTTGTTTGCATTGTGTTGTTAATTTGGTTTGTTTCAGAAATTTCTGTAAGACACTTTGGGGAGAAAAATGATACAGAAGTTAATAACTCACCTGCAGCTTGCCTCACTGACATTCTTTTCCCCAAACATTTTTTTTCTCTCGGTGACACTCCACTTTGAACACACCATTTCATATAACTTCCTATTTCTTGCATTCATTCATGTCTCCTCCCTTCTGTTTTACCAATGGATAATGCATTGTAAAAAAGCAGTCCAGTATTAAGAGTCAGTTGTGAGGGGTTCTTTACAGAAAGAATCTTGATTAGTCATCTATGTGATCACACCATGACTGCTTCTCACAATGTTTTATCATTGTGCAGGTGTACCATAGTAAGGGGAGGGGTATGAGGAACTTAGGGAATTTGCAGCAAACGGGACATACTCCAGTTCAGAAATTAATTTTAAAACTCCTCCTAGAAAGAACTAAAACACAACATAAAGTAAAGTTCTGGAAGAATAAAGGAGCAGGAGGAGGAGGAAATCTACTCCTCTCTAAAATAGATGTGAATTGCAAGGGGGGCAGCTTTTCAGCAGAAATTTTAGAACGTGGCCACCGGACACCCTTAAAATGAAAGCGTCCCTTTGTTGATGGGAAAGTTTCACCTCACTTAGATCACAGGGGTGAAGGACCTCAAAACTACAGAGATGACAAGGAAGCTCATCTGTACAAGAAAGCCACATCTCCCCCTCTTGCTATTCCTTGTGTGGCTGGAGCTTATTTCTAGCAAAGGGGCTCTACTTGACAAGCACAGGAGTGGTAAAGTGGGGGGAAAGCAACTCTCACATCTCTGGCATTGCTAGGAAATGATACCATCTGCATGGTGAGCTTTGCCATTGCTTTATTTTTAACTTCACCTTGCACTGCAAGAGCTCAGTGTGAAGGTCATCTGTAGAGGCAGGTTGCAGTCTGATGGAATAACTACCTTCTGTTGTACCTCGTAAATGTGATAATTTGGCACATCTGCTACAACTTAAACATATATGGTGCATGGTCCACCAACTTCCACAGCATGCATGACATTGCTCTAATACAGATCAGAAGCAAAACTTTGCAATTGAGAATGCCCAGTTTAAGTTCAAAGTGAGCTTGAATACAGAGTACAGTTTTTTGGGGGATAGGAAGAGCTCTAAAAAGGAAAATTAATTTTGGAAGAACAAATGTTTTGACTATGCTGATTTTGTCAATCCATGACAAAGATTTTTTTTTCCCCATTGGATAGTAGTGTTAATTATCATTTTATCCAATTCTGAGAAATTTTGTGTGTATATATATCTTGAAATTTCAAAGGTATCTTTAGGCCTAGATATTTCCAATAATTTTTGAAAATTTGACTTCCCAAAACAGTCCTACTAATTATCTACCCCTTGCTGAAGTGTTTGGATTGTTCTGGCTGGATGCCGTAATAAAATTTCTTCTTCTAATTATCTATATTACAAGGTCATGATGCCCCTGTAACTCTACATCTACAGATATGAGTCTCTTTAAGTTAGTACATCTCTTGTTAAAGGTTATTCCCTCCTAATATTGACCATTCAATGTTAATCCTGTGAAAATGTAGACATAGAAATTGTTACTTATTACTTGCTTTCACTACTGAATTGTATTTTATTGGCTTTTTAATGTGTAATGCTTATCAGTTTAAAACAATAAAATGTTAATTAAAAATGCAGAAACTACTCAATTAGTTAACCAAACCAAGAGCACAAATATAGCACTCATTGGACAGTTCTGATTTTTCTTTTGCTCTGTAGCCCTGAGAAACTTAGTGGACTTCAAAGGGACGAAGGCAGGTGAAGTATTGAATTAATTAATAAATTAATGTAAATGGATTTTGTACATGATATGAATGCTTCTGCTGTAGATAGAGTTCATTTGTATATATCCATTAGGTGTTGAATCAGCTACTTTCTGTTGAAACTGAAGAAATATGTTATGAATTAACTGCTGGTCCTTGTCATCTTGGCTTGTCACAGACTAATATTCACATAGTCATTCATCTTGAGAAAGGAATCAGTCTAAATGAGGCCAACAATAGAATTCTGTAGAGATTTATGACCCTGAGATCTGTGCAGATGTAAGACTGGGAACACTGCTTGAGAGTCTAGCTATGTCTGAAACTCCTAGAAACAAACCAACATGTTAAGTAAAACAACCTGTTTATTGAATGTCACTAGCTATGAGCAACATGATACTGTATATGTTCTCTTCTCTGTTCTTCTAAGTTTAATATGACTGTATTCAGATGTCACAACAAACCTCCATTTTTTTTTTGGTGTGATGGGTGTGATTATCTGCTATAGTCAAGACCTCCCTCCCCCCTTTGTTTATAAGCACAATTGAAAGCATTTGGGTAGTGTTCAGACTTCTGTTTGTCATGGATATGCTTGCTTTGGGGCCAATTTGTGTTTGTTTCCTCCCTGCGAACCAAAATTCTCAGTTTCAGAGAAAGGAAGCAAACTCCAGTTTGCTCAGGTGCCTATATTTTGTTGAGGACTTCCTAAACCAAGAAAATTTCCATCATACTTTTCATTGGTCAGAGGGGAAAATGACCAGGACCCATCCTTTGAGACCCAGTGTAGGTATGAAAACCTCTACATCATAGTGCATACGGAGGGCATCATTAGTATGTGTCTGGGGAACCCCATAGCCAGACGGTTTTCAGTGGGGGGCACTGGGGAGCACGATGTCACTTCTGATGTCACAAAAATAATAAAATAAAATAAAAATAGAAGAGCCAGAGAAGAGCTCGGTCCCTGGCATGGATCAAGCACTCTCCTAGCCCCCCCTCCCTGCACTCTGCACAACCCCCCCCTTAAGCTACACAACTCAGCTGTGAATCAATCTAAAGGGCTTCCCCTCCTCCCTTGCCTACCCAGCTTCATGTGCCCTTCCACCCTCAGCCTGCACCGTGGGAGGTGCTGGATTCTAGCCCTCCTCAAACACCCCAGGAAAGAAGCTGCCATGGCAGGGCCCAGCTGTCACTTCACTGGGGGAAACTCAACAGCGGCCAACCCCCACAAACTCTCTCTTCTCAGCTGCCTGCTTGAGGAGTCATAAACTGCCCACATGAGTAAAGTGTCACTATCCAGTATGGGCTGTAGCCTGGGAGAGGGATAAGAAGCGAAATGAGTAACACAATAATACAGCATTTTCTGAATTAGAAACTGTCTAGACTGTATCAATGGATCTTATGTCTTGAGGCTCAGGAACAGAAGCATCTGAGAATGGCAAATATGTCCAACTTCACAGAAGTGAAGATATCGTTCAAAACTGGGGTGTATTGTTTGAGGGCCAAGAGATATTCATACATATTAGAAACTTGTAATCGCTAATATTAAATAGATTTTGTTATTAAAAAGTAGCAAGAATCAACAGTTTTTAAATATACTTTAAGAAGATATTCAAGAATAGATAACTTGTATGGTGCTTGAAGTTACAAGATAATTAGTTAGCCAAGAACGTGTACCCTTATCAAGTAGAACTGCTAGCAATTGTAAGGAGATGACTTCAAAATCTATGACTGTGGGAGGCTGGAATGACTGTGAGCTTTCTTTTTCTTTTTCTTTTTTTTTAGAATGGACTCCCTGCCTGTGACCTGCTTATCTTTGGGGAAGATATTTTTTATGGACTTGTATAATTGCTCTCCTTTAATTATCTGTGTAGCAATCATGGACAGTATAATTTTCTTTTGAGTTAATCACTGATAAAGACAGAAATAACTATGCTGTAATAAGATGATAAAATGGAGGCAGGGATTCTCTAATAGTATTACTTGTGTACCGTACCTTTAACAAACTAAAACCATTGTTGAGGAGTACCTCTTGCCAGAAATTGAATGATCTGAAATAGGAAAGCTAACTTGATGCCTAAGGTAGATTCAGGCAGGTAGCTGCTGGTCTGAAGCAGCAGAATGAAGTATGAGTCCAGTGGCACATTTAAGATTAACAAAGTTTAATTTTGGGTATAAGCTTTCATGTGCATGCAAACTTCTTCAGATACATTGAATCAAGACTTTATCAACCATTACATATAGGTAGGGGGGTTAGTTGCCAGGAAGGGCTAATTAGAGTCAAGATGTGTAAATAACTGAGCATTAATTACAGCTAAGATTGGATTAAAGCAGTTGATAAGACATGTGAATAGCAGCAAATTAGCATACAGATAATAAAAGAGTTAACAAACAGTTGTAAGAACTAAGTTTGATTCCAGTGGCACCATTAAGACCAACAAAGTTTAATTCTGGGTATAAGCAAGAACTGAATGACTTAGGCCAAGTTCAGACTGGCAGTTTGGCCCAAGATAGGCACGTTTCACAAACGTTTCACAAATGGGTTAAAGGGCCGGTTCACACAGGCACATCTATTAGGCATTCCCCGGCCGTACTCAACCCGCCTTGTAATGCTTTCCTCCCGAGTTTAAAAGATACCAGTTGAAAGTGGTAGCAAACCCTGGAAAGTGCGTTCATCCCGCTTCATCCCTCATAAGCGCATATCATCAGATTCCATTACAAAACCCCGCTTACAGCCATGCCTCTGCCAGGGGTGGGCCAACAGTGTGAATGCTCCCTTGCGCCTCCTCCCCGGAATGCTCCCACATCAGTCAGTGCAGTATGACCAGGAAAACCCAGAACATGTTGTTCCGGGTCTTTTTTGCCACAACTCTCTTGCACTTCAAACTGCCAGTCTGAACTCAGCCTTAGTATGTGTAGTGAGATAAGAACCCAATATCTCTGTTAAGCCCTGAAGGCTCTACTGTCCTGTGTTGTAATAACTTGTAATTCAGCAGTCTCCCATTCCAGTCTGTTTCTAAAATTCCTTTGCAATAAAACAGCTACTTTGAGGTCCCCATTGAGTGCCCTGTGAGGTTGAAATGTTCTCCTACAGGTTTCTCAATTTTGTGATTCTTGATGTCAAATTTGTGTCCATTTATCCTTTAGCATAGGGTTTGACCTGTTTGCCCTATGTAGAGAACTGAAGGGCATTGCTGGCATTTAATGGCATATACAATGTCAGAAGATGAACAAATGAATGTGCCTGAGATAGTGTAGTTAATGTTGTTAGAGTCAGTGATTGTATTGTCTGGGTGTATGTGGCAGTAAAGTTGGCATTGGGTATGAGTAAAGAAGCTAATGTTATTTAAAGCAGCATTTAAAAAAAAAAAAAATCAGCACTCTGCTAGGGCAGCAATTAGATTTGTAGGCATATTTTCACCAGCAGGAGCTCCATAGACATCTCAGTTTAAAAAAAAGGTTTGGAAATATTATTTTTTTTTTTTGCAATGTTACTACAGCCTCTCAAGGAAAGGTCAGTGGTCTGTCTGTTTCTCCCATTCCTCTCTTTCTCTTGTACAACCTTTTTGTTACCGGGATGTGAAGAGGGTACAGCAAATGTGGAGCGGTGGGGAAGCAGGTTTGTCAGCTGGTAGGAGTGAAAGTGAACAGGGCTCGCTGCTTGTATGACAGGTGCACAAAAGCAGGGGGAAAATCACATCGTACAGAAGAGCTGCGGGTTGGAAATGAGTGGTGGGGGGAGGGAGAAGTGAGCCTGTGATCCAAAAATGTATATGAAAGAGCAGAAGGCACAAGGTGAGTCATATTCTAGGCCAGCTTCCAGTTGTCACTGTGAAGGAACTGTGCCTTGGCCTCATCCTTTCAGTGTACAGATGCTCTCGTTTGTTGGAGTACAAGATGTTTTCAGACTCTCCTACCTCTGAAGTAAGTTGGCAGGAGGGTGTAGGAGCTACAGGAATGTCAGATCAATGTGTTTCTATTCTTTTTTTTTTAAAAAAAAATAACAGACACAGGAAGGAATGTATGTTTTGCTCTATGATGTCCCATGGGAGTGATGTTCTCGAATATCAGCTATAAACCCATCATATCCTGCAGTTGGGGAAGGGAAATGGCGGAACATCCCAGTCCTTCAATCCCAATGCTCAGCACTGACTCCTTCTCAAACCCCCTCCCAAGATCAATTCTTGGATTTTACCAGAGGAGAAGTTTCAGTACCTTTCTTGTTGCCTTCCACATAACTCTGGAGCTGCTTTATAAAGGAGCAGAAAAGATCCTGCTCTACCGACTCCCCCTGCCCGGTGTCTGCATGTAAGCACTGTCAAGTTGCAACTGATTTATGGAGACCCCAGCAAGAGGCTTTCAAGGCAAGTGAGAAGCAAAGGTGGGTTGCCATTGTCTTCTGCAAAGTCTTCCTTGGTAGCACCAAACCTGCTGAGCTTCCAAGATCTGACGAGATTGGGCCTTCTCTTCTGTGTCTGGGCTACCCAGAATCGGACCTTGTGAGCGGGTATTCCTTCCACATCATCCCTAAGCAGAATGTTAATTTTAAACAAAGCAATGAATGGGAGACTTAGAGCAGGGTAAAACTGAGGGCTGTTCATGGGAATTTAATTGAAGTGAATGCTAAATACATTTCCTGCTTCTGATAAACCTCCACAGTTAAATGTCAAGATAGTAAACAGTTCTTTCCTGAATGTTTCTTGATGACAAAAGTGTGACAGAATCAAAAACAAAATGGAGGGTAAAAAAGAGCTCTGAAGCTCATATTGCATCATCACCAGCCCACTTTCTGTCCAACTTCATTACCCTTGAAGGCTGTAGTGGCCAAGGTGAGAAGGTCCTGAGGCAATGGCTGCTGAGGTAAAGGACAGTGATTGCCCTTGCTCCCTCCCTGTGGCTACTGCTTCTCCTTCTCTAAAGAGAAGCATAACAGGTACTACCAACTATTTGTTTGCCAGCTGCTACCCCCATCTTCTTGCAAAGATGGCAAAGATGAGCCTGCAGCTGAATTCAGGCTTCTTTGTGAGGAAAATGTCGTCGTCCTCCTTGTTGCGAAGATGCAAACCAGGCTAGCAATGTGGCCACACCTTGCCCACTGCCATGTGCTCTTCTACCTCCTCCTGTGCTTCTGCTAGCTGAGGCAAACCTACTAAGCATGAACCATCCTTCCAGAATGGCAACCCACCATTAAGAGAAATGGCCATCCCATTGCTGTACAGAATGACGGAGGAGTAGACCACAATGGGATGGTCTACTCCTCCGTCATGGGAAACAAATCATTCAGCTTTGCTCATCTGCTAACTCAATATGCATCAGCCCCATATCAAGGCCTTGGGGTAGTTACAAATGGCCACAATGCTGTCAGTGAAGTACTTACAAGTCCTATTGATTTCAGTGTGATAATTAAGCACATAATTACATCCCCCCCCCAAATCACTGAGATAAAAAGTGCATTGCTTCCAATGGATTGTGCCCATTGCTATTAAAAGCAATTGTGCTTTAAACTGGAAAATAGATGCCAGTTGACATACAAAACATACCTCAAAATTGTTCTTCTTTGTCCTGCTTAGTCCAGCCCACTTTATGATATTCACAGAGGAGCTTATCTGACAGCCATTTGGACCAATACAGCCCTTGTCTTATTGAATCTAGCACATGGATGGTACAGTCAATGGTAGGGATTTCTGTCTGTGACAATCTGTGGCTTTCATTGCACCATGTGAAAACAGCATCTTTGCAATGACAGATCTGCTTCCAGTTTTCTGAGCAGTTATCTCAGATCGCCTAAACAAAGGAGAGCAGTGGCAACTTGTAACACACAATGCCTAACAATTAAGCTGCTTGCACAGGAAGGGAAAGGAACACTAATTAGCCTTGATGGATGCACAATAGCTCACTAGCCTTTTGCTTTGAATAGGAATTGATGATGGGTACTAGATAGAGAGGACGAATAGTTATAGGTGCTGTGCATTTCACAGCAAACATGTTCAATAGTCCAATATGCTTTGCTGAACTGCTGTGATCACCTGTGAGCCGAATGACCTATCCATTGAGCACCTTGAAGGATATCGGACAGCTTTGCAGCTGCCTAGTAACTATGATGGTGGAGTTTTGTTTCCTTGTGGTAGCAGAGTTTCATGTCCTTGCCTTGTAGGGACTTTTGGATCTGCACAAGATCAATTCTACCCAGGTTCGTGGATGGTCATGTCAGGTCATCAAAGGATGTGAGTGGGGAATTACACCTCTTATAAGACTATGTGAAAAGGCATGTTTGTGAATAATGCCAATAATGTGGATTTAAAACACCAAATGGAATTTTTTTAAAAAAAAAAACCTGGAGTATTTATAATCGCCAGGTGACTGATTGATTTCCTGATTGTTTTCTTTTGGATGTCAAGTGTTAAGCAGCAACAGCAGGGAAAGGGGGAGACAGGACTGTTATTGGCATCTGTGAGAAAGTGCCTGCATGAAACGCCACCAACTACACTGCATTGTACTGTCTGAATACCTGAAAAGTAACTAACTTGATGAACGGGCTCAAACTGTTCACCGTCAGTAAATGGTCACCACACAATGGGCTCCCTGTTCATGATAAGAGAACTGCTTATGTGCTGAGCCAGTGGATATTTGAGAATCCCTAAGAATAGTTAACAAACCTTTATTTTGCATAAGCAGTGATACATTCATGAGGCTGAGTGGATGTGCAACAGTCAGCTGTTCAGTTTGGTTACAAATGTGCTAATTTTAGAAGGACGTGGGGGCATGTTTCATTAAAGACCCCCTTCCATGATTGATTCTGGGTGTGGTACATTTTCCCAGTTCAGGCCTAACTCATTAGTTGGGAACTAAGCAGGATTGGCCATGGATAGTACTTGGAAGGGAGGCCACCAAACCAGACTGGGGGTGCTAAGCATAGAAATGCAACTACCCCTGCTTACCTCTTGCCTTGGACCTCCCATGGTTGTGGTTGCCATGAGCAGGTTGTGATGGCGCATTCTTCTTCATGGGGCCATGTTTTCATTGGTGACAGAAAGTGCTGTCTAGTCACAGCTGACTTATGGTGACTTCTTAGGGTTTTTAAGATAAGAGACATTCAGAGGTGGTTTGCCATTGCCTGCCTCTCATTGCACCCCTGGACTTCCTTGGTAGACTCCCATCCAGGGCTTTTTTCCTGGGGGAACACGCTGAAGGCCAAAACCTCTTTGGCAAAATTATTTCATAAACATAAGCACAATTTCAACAGGAAAGAAAAGAGTTTAAAAATAAATAGGGCATGGTTTTCTGTCCTGAAAAACACAAAATGCTCTACATTTTACAACAGCACTACAGATAAGATTAGAATTTCAAAAGCCAATCCATATGCAAAAGAACCTCTCAGGAAAGCTCCTCCATTAGCATGTTCATAGCCTGGGGAACTCCTGCAGGATCTACTCAGCCCTACCCCACCATCCTGAGTAGATATAAATTACTTGCCTACCATTTTTCTTCTCACCTTAACAGAGAGTGTACTCCATCTTTCTGTGTTATACTTCTGAGGATGCCAGTCACAGATGCTGGTGAAACATCAGGTACTACAGTGCCAAGACCGCAGCCATACAGCCCAGAAAATCTACAATAACTATTTTTAAAATGTTTAAAAATTCATAGGTTTTCAGTATACAGATCGAAAACCTCATTTTCCTCTTGAGAGTTCCAGCACCTCTTAAAAAAAATTAAAAAGCCCTGCTCCCATCCAAATACTGACCAGGGCCAACCCTGCTTAGCTTCTGAGATCTGACATGAATAGTCTAACCTGGCTATTCAGGACAGAGCATGCTTCATTAAAGGCCCCTTATTTTTCCTGTCATGATTTAAGTGCTGGTGTGGGACATTTAAAAAAAAATGTAGCTTTTGTAGCTTTCACAAGAATGTTTTTTGGGCTGCTACATCTTTTATGTTTGTTTGCTTTTAATGTTGTGGCTGTTCTTTTAATGGCTGCGGGATTATGGATTGTTAATTTTAACTATGTATAATTTTTTTATGATTTTACCAAGTTTTACTTCATGAGCAGGCATGAACAGGTCTCTGTAGAGACAGCACATACATTTTGGAAAGAAGGAAATAATGCTGTACAGACCGTGGAAAGCCAGATCTAAGGCGAGAAGGTAATAATAACATTATGAAGTTGAAAGAAGCAAGAAGTTCAACACAGGATATTTTACTTAGGCAGGGACTCTGTCTATAGAAAGAGGTTTAAAAATGAAAACTTGTTGGTTCAATATACACAAATAAGAAATAAAATGGTGAGCCAATCAAAATAGCCAGGGTAAGAAATTCTGAATTATCCTTTTTTAAGAGTGATATAAATTCCTTAGATGTTTTGTTTGTTGAAGAACCTTCCCACTGGATTACTATTTCACATTAGGTACAATGTCCATGATAACGTTGATGTGTAGCAATGGAAATGGATGGATTTTTTTTTTTCCAGAAACAAACTGCTCAGCTAAGTGGAGAGATAGCAGCTGGCCCAAGGTCACTCTAAGAACTTCATGGCAGGGTAGGGGTTTTAGCCCTTGACTTCCCACTCTTAGGCTGCAATCACACAAGTGAGATAATGTGTGTGTGGGGGGAAGCGAGGCTATTTGCTCCATGGCAATTTCTCCCGCATTTTTGCAATCACACAGTCCCAGTTCCCTAGCGAGTTTTCCGACACCAGGAAAATCAAGTACTTTCCAGGTATTTGTGCTCTGAATCCACAATTTTGCCTATCTGGACAGCCATCTCTCACAATGATCCCGATCAGGTCATCTGGACGTCCTTCTTCTGGTAGGTTTGTTTTCGCGACTTTCACCATTGTGCGCATGCATGTGCATGCACATATGCAGATATGCACATGTGCACATGTGCAATGATTTTTTTTTAATTGTGCCGTACTGCCACTTAGGCAGCGCGGCTGTCTGCGGTCACACAGGGGACAGTCCGTCTTGTGGCCTGTAGAAACCCATTTGATAGTGGACTTTCCCCAGTGTCTTTTAATTCTGCTCTGCAGCAGAGTGAAATAGGTTGCCGACAGGTGCGGGACGCTGGCCAGATGTTCACGTCTGATCGCATCCTTTAAATCCACCCAGCATTCATCCCTCATGTATGGCTAATTGCTCGTGTGATTGGAGCCTTAATCTTACATTTAAACAACACTACATTGTTCATTTTTAAACTGAGATGTCTCTCTGTGATATGTTGGGTTCCTGTGCCAGAATCATTTGAAACTACATGTGTAGAGCAGGTCATAATTAATTCCCAAGTTAATATTAACCATCGGCCAGAAGGGCAATAGTGCTGCAAAGTAAAATAACCAGACTATGTCCAATACATGGGCTTCGGTCCACCAGAGGATGTTTAAAGAAAGAAAGGATGTCTATCAACAGACTGTGACCAGATACACTCACAGTGCTGCTCCTGGGGGACAGAAGGCCCACGTGCTTTGCCGTGGGAGGGAGGAAACACCAGTGATCATCCCTGATTTCCAAATCTAGAAGTTATTGTTATGGCACAGGACAATCCCAACCATTCTGGCAACCACACCACAGAAATACATATGAGCCAGATCTTAGTGAAAGCAAAATGTAGGTGAAATTCTACTTTGGAGCCAGAAGCAGAACACCCTATCCTCTATATAAATCCACCTATAAGGATTGCAAAAACACAGGCAGATGCTTACTGAGTTATGTAGCAAAAGGAAAAAAGAAAGAAAGAAAAGAGGTTGGCCATGGAGTTATATTTAGAAGAGATAATGTCTACCTATTTTCCTTGCTATGCATTAATGGTATGTTTCTGTGTTCTCAGTGAAGCATGTCTGTGGGTGGAGACAGCTCGCTGACGGACGTGAACCTGGCAAAGTAACTGATCTTGCTCCAGTGAGCGCCACATAATCCGTGGGCTCACATTAGCTCTCCAAAGGGCACAGCTGGAAGCAGGCATAAGGGCCTCAGTTGTGAGATAAAGATAGACTCCCAGACAATGTGCGATAATATGAAAAGAAAAATCTTATGTAAGGAAATCTGAAAGGGAGGTGGGTGGGGAATGCATATTGCGATCTGAGCCGATGTGAGATTTAGTGTTGCAGAACAATTTTGCTCCTTTTTTGGCATGAAATAAAGATCTCCAATTGCTGAGCACTGAAGGGCCATTGAAGGAAACTTCCAGGACAACCACCTATCAGAAACGTAATGAGAGCTGTGCTTTTCCAAATAAAGGCCTGTCATATGCACAGGCCAGCTGGGCCAGTTCCAGCATTTGGGGGACTGTTGGCAAGATATTATCCAGTGGATCCCTCTCTGCCTGGAGCCTCCTTCTGCCTGTGCGCCCAGGCAGTGTGCAGGTGTGACACACCCATGCCCTGAGCAAGTGGGCTCAATGGTAACTTAGGGAACAGCTGTGAGGGTGCTTCAACCTGTTGCTTCTCTGTGTCTCACAGCCTGAATGAACAACTGAGTGGCAATGGCAGGGAGGAGGACCCATTATTGCCCCGTCCCTGCTCACCATGCTCAGGGTGGTGGCAGTGGCGGATGGTCCCATAATCTGGCTCTAATTGGCAGCAAGCAAATGTTGTTTCCTCTCTCTGCTCCCCAGAGCAGGAAGAGGAGGAGCTGAGTGTTTTGGCTGCCACAGTCACCAATGCACAAGCATGAGTGCATGCAAGAATTCAATTTTGGCCACTCTAGGCAGCTTTTGGCCTAGTCCCATATTCTGAGGAATGTGCATGGCAGTGGTAGCTTACTAGGGGGTGGCCCACCAGCAGAGAGAAAAGGAACATGTTCTATATAGTCAGTGGTAGACCCACTTGTGACACCTAGGCCATGCCAGCAACCCAATGGTGCCCATCTCTGACACCAGGCATTTAGATAAGAACCATTCTAGCCATGGCCAAGCCTTAACTTGCCCATCTCCTTTGTGAACTATGAAGATTTGGTAAGGTTCTCCTATTGTGGCAGGGGACAAGGGAATGGATTGTGTCCCTGTATTCTACAGGCAGCATGGGGACACTTTCTTCTTGTTCTGCAAGGCTGTCTCTCAGCATAATGTGGATATGCATGGTGAGTCATCCAAGCACGTAAGTCATTGGGCTACTCTGCCTCTCATCCTGTCCTTTACTGTGCCCTGAGACATGGGGAAGATTAGAAGATTAGCCTGTTACCCAAATAGTTGGTCTCCTAACTAGATGGGGCAAATAGCTTTAAGGACATAGAGCAAGAGGAGGTAACTGGGATTCTCCAACTACGTATACAGGGATTTTTCCCTTTAAGAGAATTCTCAAATAAACCAGGCAGATATTCAACTGGAAATGTTTTTATTAAAAGGAAAGAATAAAACAAAAATACACACAACAAACACACACACACGAGCTGAGAAAGGCAGGGTGGAAATCGGAAAGCTTTTTAGAGAGGAGTATTATTTACCAATCTTGAAGAGATCTATGAAAGCAGCAAGTTGAAGAGCAAAACAACCAGCATTTTGTTCTGTGCAAGAGAGAAAAGAAACCCACACAGTTTGCCAGAAAAACAATAACTTAATGGGCTTTTTCTGAGGTGGACAAATGTGTGGGAGAGGTTTGATGACCTTGTAAGTACCAGGCAGGAAGAGCTACTGGTTTAGGTGAATAAAATTAAGTGTTGCTTGATTAAAGTAAATGGGTGCAGGAAAGTAAGGTTGGGTGTTGATGGGATTAGTTCAAGGGTGAGTCAATAGGTTTTGGGAGACCTATTGTCTTAAATTCTGCATCTCACTGGAGCACAGTGGGAGCAGTAGACAGCTGCTTTTACACTTCTAAATTCTTGTCCAGGCTTGTTCCTGACTGGCATCCGTTTTGTATCTTTTTGGGCCAGGCAGTGTCCTGCATTAATTTTGTTTGTTTCACTTTATATTCTGCCCAACCCCAAAAGGGGACTCAGGGTGGATCACAGAGCAAAAGACTACACAAAAGGGGAACGGGGACAAAAAAACAAGCTCAACCCAAGACAATGCTAGAAACCAAGAGGGTTGAGCTAATGTATTATTAAACAGTTCAAAATTTAATAAGGTGTACACAAGTTAAAATACATTTAAAATCCACATGTAAACAGAACTGTCACACATTTATACACATGATGGGACAATACATATGATACTGAAGACCAGACGCGTTTCGGCCACGAAAGGCCTTCTTCAGTGGTCACAAATACAATCTTATCTAGACACACATTCATATAATAATATACAAATTCTTAAAAACCCTTTGTATAAAAACCAAATGTGATGCCTTTTATAGATGTAATTTAGTTACAGGTATGTAAAATGGGTCATACTTATGCCAATATATATTCTGGTAGTCAGGGTATCTAAGGTATGAATGTGTGTCTCTCCATCCATGGCATATCTAATAGGCTATTAGCATAATAGCGTATTAGCATATTAGCATATGCCACACATCCTGACATCATTGGAAGTGATGTCAGAAGGGAAAGCAAAAAAGGGGGGGAGGCATCTTCGAAAGCCTTCCCTTCCCTTCTGAAGCCAGCCTGCCAAGGTGGGCTGGGAGTGGGGAAGCGGTGCAATCCCCCTTCTCTCTAGAGTTTAAACCCCTTCTCTCTAGAGTCATCATTCCATTATATTCTATGGGACCATAGAATACAATGGAAAGATTGCACCGCCATTGTGGTGCAACTACAGAAATAAGGGGTTTAAACTTTAAACCCCTTCACCCTTCACTCCCCCCCCCAGCCTGCCTTGGCAGATGGGCTGGGAAAGGGAGGGGGTGGCTTTTGAAGATGCCTCCCCCCTTTTCTGCTCCCCCAGCTGGCCTGCTTCTAGAGCCCCCCCTCTCCTGGCTCACCTGCCTTGGTGCGTGAGCCAGGAAGGGCGGGGGAGAGAGCGGGCCTTCCTCAGAGTGTGGGGCGGGGCTGCTGGAGTGGTGCTCTGGCGCATTCCAGCCCCAAATGACCCCTGGTTATTACTGTTCTGCAGAATAATGCTTTGTGATGAACACCTGATTGGCTCAGTAACTGTGAGTATTCTCTGTGTTCATTTGGAAAAATCTGTTCTATTTTCCAGGAGTTCTTTCCCTGCTTGTTGGTTCATGTGCCTTGCTATACACATAAGCCTTATTGAAAGGAAGGAAGGAATGGGGAGGAAATCTTTTGGCAGCTGTTTAACATGTTTGCTGAGGACTGGCTTTTCCTTTCCTCTTTAAGGTATTCTGTAAACTTGAGCAAGGCCAGAAGCACAATCCAAAGGGCAAGAGCCCAAGTGTTCTTAGCACTTTGGCCCTTAGCTCATGGCTTGCAGTCTGTGTCCTCAGATGAGCCAGCCAATGCAATATGGGCCAGCCTCAGAGGCAGTTGTTATTTGCTTATTGTTCATTGTTTATTTATATAGCATTTTCCCCTTGTTGTAAGTTACTTTGGATCTATAAGACAGGTATACATCCATAAACAAAAAAGCAAACAAACAGATATTGCATTGCTTCCTGAATATTTTTCCCCCAGCACCATTCATGTCAGAGTGCCACTTAGAAGTCCAAGCATTAAAACAACACATATCTATGCACATGAGGGGATTTGAGGGACCTAGCATAAAAGCTGTTTGGTTGGGCAATCTGGTCATCAAGTCCACAGCTTTGTCAAGAGTTTCAGCAAAAGACTGACAGTTAAAGGACTTCAATGTCTGAGCATGCAAAGTGTTTCTATTGATGGCTGATCTCATTTGATATTCTGAGCCAGAATTGTTTTGTTTTTAATTCAGAATACAACCAAGCATTATGAGCTGGAGTAATTCATATTCTGAGCCACATGATTATGAACTTCTGCAATATTATCATTAATGGTGTGGGTGTAAGACCAGAATATCAAGCAGGGGGGCATCATTATGCTAAAGGGCTGGACAGCTATCAATAAGTTCACACCAGAGAGTAGAATATGGACCTTCAGGTCATAGATAAGGCAGTTATTATTTTTTATTTGTTTACTTCATTTATACCACACCTTTCCCCCCAAGAGAGACCCATGGTGGCTTACATAATTTTCCCCTACTCCATTTTATCCTCACATAAACCAAGTGAAGTAGGTTAGGCTGAGTGTGTGTGTCTGGTCCAAGGTCACCCAGCAAGCTTCCAAGGCAGAGTGGAGATTCAAACCTGGGTCTCCCAGATCTTAGTCTGACACCAGCAATGCAGGGCAAAATCAGAGCTAGAAACAGCAGCCTGTGGTCCAGGGATGCTGAGAATAAAGAATGGGTGGGGGCACACGGAATAAAGAACAGAATGGGAGCACACAGGTCCATTGGTGGCTTTTCTAGTAAGCCAAAGACTTGGCCAGAATGTAACTGAAGGTCCCAGTTTACCAGGTCAGTGCCTATACTGGGCCAGACTAAAGTTACTGAGGATATTCTACCAGATTCTATTATTATTTACCTGAAAAGATGAAAAGTCCTTCATCTAAAATATAATATAAAATATCCATTAAAGCACATTGGTTTCCAAGGCAATTAATATTTTCTCCTGGATCAGGACCAATGTTTTTTCTTTAGCAAACATCCCCTCACCCCAATAGCTCCTGATAAGCAATCCTCATAGAACTGACAAAGTCGGGTTTGCTGGTCCATGTCTGTGGCTGCCATCCATCCTCAGCATCTCCAGCATCTCCAGCTCAAGTCTGGACTGAATAGTAGTGGAACTGTTGATGAGGATGGTGGGAGGACTTGATGAGGCACTGTTGATGTACAGTAGAACAAAGTTGCAGCAGGCCAGTAGGAAATATTTGGCCATGCTGGACCAAGGGTAATAAGTAATGAATTTTAAGGAAAGAGTTTAGGAGTGGGAGTTGGATTGACAGACAGGATAGAGACAAGAAGGCTGCCTCAGGCACAGGGAGCACTATGACAGAAGGCACCAAGGAGGAAGTCAGAAAAGAGGGAGGAAAAGGGGCCAATTACAGGTGAACTTGCATAGGGTAATGAAAACGAAGAGGAAAATTGGGAGAGATGTGTGAAGAGACATAATGAGACCAATATGCTTTGGATTCAGATAATTTTAGAAATAGTATCAACAACAATATAACAGTGGATGTGGCTCATCGCCTTGTGATTGTAAAGAACTTTTAATTTTTAAGTATACTTTCTAGCAACAAATGAGCAAGCTCACTTGTATAATCAGACTATTTTAGAGGTAAGACAAAAGCATTTTTTATGAATGTATTTAGTGGCACTGAAAGTGTCTTCCCAGTCAAGGAGTCCTGATAAAACAAAGAGCCAGTGTAGCGTAGTGGGTATGAGGGTTAGACTTAAGTAGAGCTGCCACCAGATCCTACCTGGCAGCCAGCAGGGGATCAATGGGCCTTCTCTGGGAGTCTTCTGTGCGATGACATCACCCGGAAGTAACATCATCATACTGCTGACGTTGCACAGTAATGTTCTAGTTTTGGGGCAAAACTCTATGGTTTGAACCCAATTTAACCATAGAGTTTTGCCCCAAAACTAGAGCATTTCTGCACAAGGTTGGCGATGTGATGACATCATTTCTGGGTGGCACCATCATGTAGCATTCAGGGGCATTTATGGGTGGGTTTTCCCCCTGCCAGTCAGCTGACTGGCAGTGGAAAGGGGCCTGTAAAAGTGGGGGAAACCCCACCCACACCAAGGGGCGGGCAACCCTAGACTTAAGGCTAGATTACCTGTGATGTTGGAGTTCTCAGACTGGAGCAACCAACATGTAATTTAACCTTAAAAAGCAACCATGGGGATGATATAGATCAGGGTCATCGTGCTGGAAGAGGGTGGCTGACTCTTCCCACTTTGGTTAATTTCCTGATTTAAAAAAATGCCCCTATCCTGATTGCTTAAAGCCTGGTAGGAAAAAGAAAAGAAAGAAAGGTACCCATATTATTTTATTGTGCTTATCTTTTTCTTAACCACAGCTTAAAGAAGTGAGGAGGGGAGATGGGCTTTTTAAAAAATCAGGGAAATTGTGCAGGGGGACAGTACTAATTGAGGGCACCCATGAAGTCGATGGACCATAGATTCAGGAAAGACAAAAGGAAATATTCATTACTCAATAGATAATAAACTCATCAAGTTCACTGCCAGTGGATATTGTAATGGCCCTGAGCACAGATTGTTTTTAAAGTCTCATGGAGGATACATCGATCAGTGGCTACTAGCCATTGTGACACAAGGGAATCTCCATAGTCAGGGACAGTATTTCTGCATGCTATTACAGGTACCATTGGGGGAAGGCCTTGGCCTCTATGTCCTATTTGTTGGTCCTCCAGGGCAAGTGTTTGGGCACTGTATGAAACAGGATGCTGCATTAGATGGACCACTGGCCTGATCCACCAGGGTTTATGTCCTTAAGAGAAGATATAATTCCCCTTCCCCAATTCTTCAGCCCCATTTAGGGACTCCTGTTGTAGCAGGAGATAACCCCCACACACACTCCTGCTGCCTGCTGCTGCTTAGCTGGGTGACAGGAGGAAATTCCCTAGCAAAATGGAGGGACAATTAGTGTCTCCAGTATGATGATGTAACTTCCAGCATGACATGGAAGTGATGTCACCATGCCAGATGAAGCTGTAGTATTTGCAAAAAACAAACAAAGCTTTGGTTAAACAATAGATTTGGAGCAAATGCTAGAGTGTCACCCCCAGTACGATTACTTCTGGGTTACAACAGAAGTGATGTCATTGTTCCAAAGATGCCAGTCTCCCCTGCCCAGAATGTGAGTCCCTGACTCCTCCATTTCCTGCTGGCTGGCAGGCAGGCCTGGCAACCCTAGCAACAAACCAGATGGCTTCTTTATCAGGCCAACTGACTTACTGAATGCCAAGATCACATTTATGTCAGTCCTGAGACTGCAGAGTACTTTATTCCTGTTCAACTATAATGTTTGCTAGGTTTACTAATAGTACAATCCTAATCCCTTCTAAATTCCTTGAAGTTAACTGGGTCAGAATCAGGCCTGTAGCCACTGGGGGGGGGGCGGCAAAGGCTAAGCCCCACCCCAATCATGCCCTGCCCCACCAAACAGCCTTGAAAGAGGTTCCCTCATCAGTCATACCAAGGGCAGATCTGCCCCAGGTACAAATAGTTAGAAGAGTTGATGTGCAGGAGCACCCGGTGCTGGTGAAGGCAATGGTGGCAGCAAAACAACAGACAGGTGCCTGGCTGGCCAGCTGTAGAGAAACACAAAGAGAACCCAGGCCCCGGTCATACGGGCCAGAAAACGCAGGGGGGAGGTGTGGCAGTTCGCCCCGGAGCAAAATAAGGCATGGTAGCCTGATCACATGGGCCACCGAATTGCCACGCTCTGGCACCGAGTGTCGATCACACTGCGCTGCTACAGCACGGGAAAAAAGCAGCGCAGCAGAGCAGCAAGCCGCGCTGTAGCAAAGGACTCATGTGCTGTTGGGGGGGGCAGGCCACTGTCAGTGTCTTGAGTATGTGTATGCCTCATTCAGTGTTGGTGCGTATCCCATGGAAACTTACAACATCCGGCCCTGGGACATGGGCTGGTGTCAGAAGCCGCGGGATACTGGCGCTCCCGCGATCAGACACCAGCCTTTGCCCCAGTGTTTCCAGAAACTAGTACTTGGACCCTAGTAGCTTTTTTCCATGGGAAGCCATGGGTTGGCCACAGGAATGCTACGCCTCCCAGATGTGCTGGTATGATCGTGCACGGAAAGTCCGCAGGTCTACCGTGCCTTCAGCAGGGCAAATGCTCCATGTGAACGGGGCCATAGTTAACCCAAGGCACTTGTGTGAGCAAACAAACCCACCATTTGCATGTGCTGTTCAAGGCATTTTTGTGCCTCAAGACCAGCCAGCCCTGGGTGCTGCCTGCCAGACACCAAGCTCTTGCAGCTATATTGCCCACCTCCAGCAGCTACTACATGAAGACAGCTCAGAGAATGGGAACTTACTACACTCCTTCAGCTTGGTAAGGGGGGAGGAAGGAATGAACACAGTGACTTACCAAGGGCTGGGTGGTAGGGTGAGGAGATACACAGCTGATAAGCGGGTTCAAGGATGGTAGAATCTTTTGCCCTAAATGACTTCACAAGGCTGTGGCGAAAATGAAAAAAAGTTGGAGTGCTGCATGTCGCCCTTTGGGGGAAGTGTACAGCAGTCAGTACTAAGAGGCCAGCCATAGCCAAAGCCTCATTATCTAAATGTACCATGTAGACCAGGCCAACCAGGAGGGGAGACACTCTTCAGTGAGTATATTCTCTAAAACAATTAACTGGACTTGTGAATACATTATCATTTATAATTGTATTATATTGAAAAGGCAACATAATTTATAGGCATGATTCAAACATAGTTCCTTTTCCTCCAGGTCTTCCTCTCACCAAAGTCACAAGTTCTCCTCAAGTTTTTCTGTTTCTGTTAAGAATCCAGCACTCTCTCTCAACCACCATGGCAACCATGATTCCTCAATTAGCAGCATAAAGAAACTAGCCATAATATTTCAGCTTTAAGCAATCTTAGGTTCAGAATTTTCTAACTTTTTCAAAAGAGCACATGGCTGTCAGGTGCTATGTAACCTGGACTCTGGGCCTATTCAGCACAGGAAGACAGGAATGCCAACCTGAGCTCCTTGGCTAAAAGATGGCATTTAAAAAGATGACTTATAACATTTGTCATGAGGACTATACACATATTTACCCACAGAACTGAATTTGTATTAAGGTATTTCTTTTACTAATTGGCTTAAATCTACTTTCTGACAATCTAAAACTATTTCTTTTCCTCTTTTCCTATCTTTCTCTCCTTCCTCACAAGGAGAGGAGACACAAAAAGATTTTCAAACAGTTCCTTAGTTTGAGATAGCTTTTTTTAAAAAAAAGTCTTGCAACTAATATCGTGAACATGTTCTGGGAAACCAATGACCCTTTTCTTTAGTTCCACTTGGAAAGAAAAAAAAATGGCTTGTAACTGGAGCTGCCTCTGAGAGCCAGCTCTTGGTAAGCCCTGTCTTTTCCTATTAGTAAAGGTAGAGACTGTGATAAGTTCAAGATTGACAGGTAGAGAACGGGAGAATGAGAATGAGACGGAGACAGACATTTCAGCAAGCAGATAACCTAAAGCAATCTGCTCCTCCTCCACCACTCCATGCTTCAATTGTACCTGAAAAGGTTTGCTTCTGGCTCAGACTTCTGGGCCTGTCCATGGTAGATACTTCCAAAATAAGATGTGCAAAGGTGATCCTATCCAACCCTCGGTTTTCATTACACACAAAGAACTGAAGCCTGATCCTGGAATGTCTATGTGGTGCCACTGCTCTCACTTCCACTACATCAAAACCAATCTTTTTCACGAAAGCCTTGCCACAGTCTGAAAGTCACCATCCCCTAACAAAAACTAACCATTAGTACAGGTAACTGCAATGATTTCAAATTCTACCCTTATTTATCCTTGCCTCCTTCACCTTCATTTATTATCTCATTTCTTCATTTCTAGATTGTCAGATCATCAGAGCAGGGCAACATCTTCTTGTACTTCATAGTACTCACACTATCTAGATATCATCATTGTTCTCGTCTCCCCAGTTTGAAAATCTCTGTTTTTATCCCACTCCTTCCCTTGTGTTAGCCAATTGGAGCCAAACTGAAAGCCATTGCAGTTTTTTTTTTTTAAGTTGTAATGAGTTGATGTGGATTATTGAGCTAGAACAGGGATTTGAATTCAGGTGGGCTGAATTCAAATCCTGGGAGCTCATTGTGTGATTTTGAGCTAGTTACTTGCTCCCAATTTAGCCTAGGGTTTACAGGATTGTCACAAGTACAAAATAATTTATTTAAAAAAACAGTTTGGTTTAGAGACAATAAAAATCACAGATTAGTTGTAATCTGCCATGAGTCTCTGTGATAAATTAATAATTAAATCCAATAAAACTAAAAACAACCAAACAGAATACACAACAAATAACTGAAGGTTAACGTCACAACAAACTTGAGAATTAGCATATAGAAGATGGGTATTGATGGGAACTTGGCTGTGGACACATGAGCAGTTTGCACTGATACAGTTGTGTTACCTTTGCAGATTTAAAGAGCACAATCAGACAGCAACATCTGCCTTCCGTGCTCCAGTAGTTGGCACCTTGCTTTGTCTCACTTTGGAAAAAGGGTAATCAGGCACTGGGGAAAGTCCAGTATTTATGGATGCCAGTGCTTCCACTCCACATTCCAGTTGCCTGAACTCCCCTCTTGCAAAGCCAAGCCATTTGGGAAGTCTGAACCTTCCCTTCCCTTCCATTTCCTCCTCCTCCTCCTCCTCCTCCTTTTTTTTTTTTTAACCAGGTAGCAATGTTTGCATAAGCACATAATCACCCCTGGCATTGTCAGTCACTGTGGCCAAGTAGTCATTCTGGAACTGTAGTACCCAGGGGAGCTGTTTTCAAGAGACAAATCCCTCCCCAAACCCCTCTTCTGTTTCTGCATCAGAGTCTGAGAGCATCCCATGATTGACATGAGGACAAATGTACTGAAGTCAATGGGACTAATCTCATGTAAATCTACACACACACCCATGTATTCCACAAAAGAGAGGTGAAGGGAAGGAGGCTGAGAGAGGCTGGGGTACCTGGCAGAGATCATGTATCTGTCAAAATGGAGCCAGAGCTTTGGATACATTCTTATGAACATGGGGGAAAGACCAAAAAAAAAAAAAGGAATGCTGCAGCAATCTGAACAATCGACCATGAGGTGAGCATGCAGTGAAGCTGGTCAAAACTTCCCACAACTATTTAAACTGCTGCAAATAGAGGCACAGCCAGATCATGCCAAGCCTCCAGTGTGACCACGGCCCTTGTGTACTTTGCATATTCCTACAACAACCTAATGATGTAGGTCAGTATTGTTATCTTTGTAGTGCAGATGGAGTTGGGGACAGCTGGGACTGAGGGACAATGGCTTGCTTAACATTACCTAGAGAATTAACTCATATGGGAGCAAAAATCTGAACCAGGCATTTTCTGGATTACAGTTTGATCTCATCCACTATACTATGCAGCTTTTCATTTAAGTGAATTTAAGTAATAACTAAATTAAACTCAGGTTACATTTTAAACTCCCCTCCCCCCCGAAAAAAAGGGTTTTTCACCCTGCCACATTTATGGGAGGATACCTGATTTAAAAATTTTTAGCTGAGTTTCTACTATCTATAGGGTTGAATCCTACTAACAATTTTCCCTTGATGACCCTCTTCAGTGCTGCTCCCCTACACCATGGTTTTGAAAAGTGGGTCCCATGATCCCCAGCAGAGCCTTTCCAGTGGTCAAAAAGAGTTCCTTCTCCCATCTTTATCAGTGGGAAAAAACCCTGGTAGGATTCCACCCATAGGTTAATGACCTGCAGTTGACCTCTTTTCTGCTTTTGCTTCAAATCTGCTTTTTTGGAAGAAAGCTTGCTTGTTTTGGGCTTGCTTTATGCATCTCCCTTTTCGCTGCAGTGGAAGCTGTAAAAGAATTATCCCCAGTAGGAAACCTCAGTCCTTTCTTGTGTACAAATTACCCCACTCCAGAGATTCTAACGCTCTCCAATGCAATCCATAGACAGGAATACTCTTCATTTTACCTACCTAGGAAAGAAAAGATAATCAGCAGATTGAATGCTGTGGGGCTTCATTTATTTTGCAAAGCACTTTGAGACTTCAAGGCAAAACTCAGTGCTGCATGAGTGCAAATTCTTATTGATTTTTAAAAATGGTTAAGGATAAAACATGAGAGGCATGTGGGAAAGTGAATCATTCACATTTGAAGAACAATCATTAGGATGCTTCAGGAATCAATTCCAAGTGTGATTTTGTTCACTTTGCATATTTCATTAATCACCCTGGAGGTGGCTGTGAATGTGATCAATGGTTCTGTTATGAGTACATTTGCTAATGACTCAAAAAGGGGTCAGAGATACACTATATATATCTGTGGGACAGTGAAGAAAGTGCAAGTGGAATTATTTGGATAAATGAGAATGACTGCAGGTAAAGCATTATCTGTGTGATTATTATAATTGAACAGGATATGGCACTAAGTTTTCCAAATAAGGATGAGCTTAACTGAGGCATTCTCTTATGGGATATTAAAAATAATATCACACTAGAGAATCTTTAAATTCCATAGTATAATATTACATTTAGTATCACACTAGAGAATCACTCAAATCCTAGTAGAGAGTTTTACACATGCTTATGTGCACTTTTCCAGAGAATCTTGAACTGGGAAAATGTGCAGGGGTGTGCGTTTCAAAAATTATTTTCCCCTTTCATCTATTCTGGGCACTCACTAGAAAATTTCCAAAGTCCTTGCAGCACTTCCCCAACAATTCTTGAATCTCAGTATCACAGGATTGCATGACTATGGTACTTAAAAAAAAAAATCTTCAGTGGCCCTTGTAATCCTGGACACTAGGAGGTGGGGGAAGAGACAATAGGGGGAATTAATGGGACAATGGGAGGATTATCCTCTCCTTACTCCTGGCTTGTCCTCGAATTCGTTCCAAAAACTCGATGGAAGATCCAGAGTGTAGAGAGAGATCAAATTCTAAATGGGATGGGTCCAGGACATTCTATCATCCCTAGTACCAAAGTAAGCTATTTTGCATTACACTAGCCATGACCCAAAAGATAAAGTGAGGCAGTCTTGCCTAGTTGCAACCAGAAGGATCATACAAAGAATCTATCATCCAAACCCCATAGCAGAGTAGGTTGCTCAACTCCATACTTTGGTTGTTTCACAGATTCACTGTATACTAATTTCCGCTTCTCCTGAATTCTGGTTTAATTAAACTCATTCCCAAAATTAATTCTGGAACAGGAGCATATGCATTTTGTGGCTGTTTTGTTTTTGTTCCTTCTGTTTGTTTGAAGATGCCCTCCATGTTACTGATGTGATCATGCACATTAATAAAATACTACAAAACAATCCTGATGCAGCTATGTACAAGATTCAGTTGTGCACATCTCTCTTACATACTGTCTTGTTCTACTGGCAATAAGCATGTCCTTTATATTGGTAAAAATAATCAGATTATGCATTCTTGATACAACTGTACATTCAAATACATCAAGATTGCTTTTTTCTAGTGTTTCAGTATATACGTTGGCACACTGTTACTTCTGAGTAAGGAAAAGACAGAAATCAGTTGAAGGAACTGAAAATTAGAGCTAACTATGTATGTTTCATGATTTGTACAAAATTCAGGTATTTTAAAGGAATAATAAAGAATTCCAAAGGCTTTGGTTCAACTTCAAAAACATGGTAAGAGAATTTAGAATTCCAAAATACAAGGAGAACTTCAGATTATGAGAATGTTACCAGTTTCAAAGGCTACCATCAAGTTCACATACAATGATATTATAACTTCTATTGGATGTTCCCTTTTGAGGGAATAATGCTTAGTATTGTGAGAGAACCTAGTTGCAGTAACATTGATAATATTTATCAGGAAATTTCCATCCAGGCCTGAAAGTGAATTCCCAAAACATGCAAATGCAAAGGCAAGATATATTAGACAGAGAAAGGAGAAAATAAAAACAGGAGCACAAAAGGGCTGGCATGGTTAGAAAGTGGCTGGGCGTTATTCCAAGGAAGACCAGGACTAGCATCAACTCAGAAACCACAGAGATTCTGATTATAAATGTATAAGGAAACAAAATATTTTTAAAGGTATATAATGGATTTCCCCTAAATTTTGCTAGATCAAAAGTTATAGATAGTAAGTAGAAATGATGAAATATGCAGTATAGAATATGTAGTAATCATGAAGTCAGCAATGTAGTTGTGAAACAGATCAATTACAAAATCTGAAATTTAAAATGTATGAAGTAAGGGTCATTGTACTTTATGGAAAATTTCCAAAAAACCGTGATGAAGAGTATGTTGGAGAGAAATACTTTTTTATTTTTTTGATATATTTAGCAATGTGCAATAATCTTTGAGATATGTGACCTATATAATCCCTTTTTCTCTTTTGCATACCTTCACTTACGATCTTGTTTGCTAAAATAAAAAAGAAAAAGAAAAAAAGAAACCACAGAGAAATAGTAGAGTCAAGCTGCAGGGAACTATGATTGATTCAAGCAAAGATTCTGGGTGCACTCTTGCCTTCCAGATTCACAGAATCTGTCTGTCTGTCTGTCTAGCCTTGGGGGTTTTTTTAAGTAACTGCAAAAAAAAAATATGATAAAATAAACAATTTTTGGAATTTTCTGGGTCATCTGCATAGCTGCCTTCCCTTGTGAGGACGACCAGGGTGGGGGAAGGTACAGCTGCAAAAATGTAACATTCATGAGAACCATTTTTTTCCAGCCCATTAAGCTTCCTAATTGTGGCAAGCATGCCATCTCATTGGCTTGCCAGGAACAGAAGCTTCCACAAGCCTAACAGAGGAAAGAATTTTTAGTAGAATTTTTGGAACAGATTTGGTTGAATCTGGATGTATCTGGGCAAATCAGAGTAGTTGAGTATCCAAATACAGATGTCCATTGAACCCATTTCCTGTTTGTTTTTTGTTTGTTTTGCTATTTCCAAAACAGCAAAAGTTAATCCATAACACACTTTCATAGCACCAAAGGATTATTTGTGTTTGATCTATGTTTGCTGCTAAAGATATATAAAGTATGAAGAGAATATGCTCATCTCCAACTTCCTAGTGGGTCACAACTTGTCATTAGGTGAGTTGTTGTGAGCATAAAATGGAGGGGATAATATTGTTATAAACCAAACCAGGTTCCCATTGGGGACATAAGCAGGGTATATTTAAATAAGTACCCTGAGATCCAGGTCACAATAAGGCCTCTGTGAATAAATGTATTTTTCCTGGGAGGTTTGAGCTGAGCAAAACTTCCCCCATGTGTTTTAAAAGGTTTTTTTTTCCCCTCTGGGCAGAGAATGGGCTGGGGGAGGGGGAGTCAGTGCAATTGCTTTCCAGCTTACCCTCATACAAATTCTAAACAGATCTAGCAGGAGAGATAGTGGGTGGGTCAAGCAGAGAAACAGACATGATAAAACTCCTTGCTGCAGGAGTTTTTTTCCCCTTGGGTGTCAAGTCTATGAGTGGACAGAGACCTCTCTGCTGGGAAGGTAGCCATTGAGCATGTGCTCGCCTAAACAGCTGGAGCAAGCTTTAAGGTAACAAAAATGCCATAGATATTTAGAACTCCTAAGCATATAGAGCCTGTCCTATATTTTAACATCTGATAGGGCATGCATAGAGAGAGGGACAGAGGATTTGTGTTTTACCTATTCCTTTTGTTTCCCTTCCTCAAACTGGTGCTGTGCTAAAAGTATGCTTGTAAACATTTCCTCTATTATAAATATTTTATAACTTTTGATACTGGCAGTGATTCTCTGTACCACATAGACATCCACTATCTTGGACATACTATTTTAAATGGAACACCAGGGGAAAGTGGGCAGTTGGCAAGTGACTACTCCTCTAAGGACATGCAAGGCAATAAATGGTCCCCATGGTGACCAGGCACTGGGCAATGGGAGACACAGAGGCAAGGCCTCAGAAAGAAAGAAAAGCCCCTCCAGGTGCTAAGAAACCCCTAAAAGGGCAGGGTGGAGTAGGGCTTCCATAAACTGTTCTCTAATATCCATATATTAGATTGCAGTTCTGCTCACCCAGTGAGCTTCATAGCTGGAGGAGGACTTGAACACAGACCTCTGCAGTCTTAGTCAAATACTTGCATCAAGCTGCATCCCTGAATCTGCATCTGAGAAGGTCTTGGTCCACATTCTTCAGTTCTCCATTAAACATAACTCTGGAGATGGCTGGACATATTGCATGGTGCCTTCTTGCAATGTATGAACTAGTCTGAAGAAGAAGACACAAGAAGACACAGGAACTAATTCAATTTATTTTGATTAGGCCAAAATGCTTGATTTTATCACAATTTCAAACATTACCTAAATGCAGCCATGTGTCCCCCCACCCTTGGGAGCAGGGGTCTTTTTTTTGGGGGGGAGCACACCGGAGCACAGCTCCGGGAGCTCAGGAGCCAAGCCCTGTCCCCAGCCAGAGTCCCGGAGAGTCTTTCAGGCAGCCGAATGTCAATTTCAGCTCCATTACATCCTATGGGCCATTGAAGTCAATGGTGAAAACATAGGGTATATTCTGGGGGCTGGAGGAGGGGGTTTGAGGCAGAGGCTCCAAACTCACAGGGTAGCTGTTGGAGCCTCTCCCCAAGATACCACCAAGTTTCAAGAATATTGGACCAGGGGTCCAATTCTGTGGGCCCCCAAACAGGTTGCCCCATTCCCTCCATTGTTCTCTATGGTGGGAAAAAGTAACTTTTTTCCCACCATAGAGAACAATGGAGGGAATGGGGCAACCTGTTTGGGGGCCCATAGAATTGGACCCCCGGTCCAATGCTCTTGAAACTTGGTGGGTATCTTGGGGAGAGGCTCCATTAGCTACCCTGTGAGTTTGGAGCCTCTTCCTCAAACCCCTTCCCCTCCAGCCCCCAGAATATACCCTATGTTTTCACCATTGACTTCAATGGCCCATAGGATATAATAGGGCCAAATTGCCGCAGAATTTCTTTCATTCCCACCTTTTCCTCTTTCCTTCTTTCTTCTCTTCCTTCTTTCTTCTCTTCCTTCTTTCTTCTCTTCCTTCTTTCTTTCCCACCTTCTTCTCTTCTCTTTTTTCCTCCTCTTTCTTTCCCTCTTTCCTTCTCTCTACTCTCTTTTCTTCCCTCTTTCCTCCTTCTGTGGCCCAACTCTAGTGAGAAGGAGTTTAAACTTTAAACCCCTTCTCACTTAGCTTCCCCACCCAGGCCAGCTGGGGAAGGGAAGGGGAGGCTTTTGAAGATGCCTCCCCCCCTTTTGCTTCTCCTTCTGATATCACTTCCGGTGATGTCAGGGGGCGTGGCATATACTAATAGCCTAATAGCTCATTAGCATACCATATGCTAATGAGCTCCTGCAGCTCTTTTTCTACGAAAAGCCCCCTGCTTGGGAGTATCCTGCTTAATTGATTTTTGGGGACTGGTCTGTAACAAATGTACCACACCCTGAGCTACCCCTGAGTCAGCATGGAAATTTCAGGGCAAAAAATAAAATAAAAAATCTTCTGAGTCCCCAGAACACTCACAGCTGAAAATAAATGGCTTTGCTTTAGAAAAATAAGTCTCTCACTTGGCATGCTCTGTATTTAGTTCTTGGAAATACCAGCTGAGTGGCTGAAATCCCAGCATGCTAAGGTTAGCTTGCAACAGTACGAATGCCTGGCAGTGCAAACATATGCACTGAATTTCTGGCAAGACAAATCTACAGAGTTCCTGGCAAAACCCAACTTATGCTTTATCCTCCCCCCACCCTTTTTCCCCCTACAAGAACACCCCTATCATTTTGGACAGCTCTGACATATGGCCATAATTTCTGGCCAGTAGATATATAATTGTTCTTTTCAAGAGAGATACTACATGATCATGCTGGCAACCCAAACATATAGAAGGTTTAACTTCCTGGCAGGATCAACTTGATGTGTCTTGTGAAGGTACAAATTTTGTTGGATTTCCTGCCAAGAGAAATCACTGTTGGTCACACCAAAGCAAACACATCAGGAAGAATCCTGTAGGGGAAATAAACCAAACTGATTTCTGTGCATTCACCAGACCTCAGTGGTGTGCTCAGTTACTTTGTCACCACACTGGTGGGAAGTCCAGAGGAATTTCATACAGTGTAAACATTGTACAAATGCACACAGTCAAGGGCATAGCCTTTGTTGCTCTCTTGTCTATCATCCACCTCCTCATTGGTAGTTACCAGGGGTTTTTTTGTTGAAAAAGCCCAGCAGGAACTCATTAGCATAACAGGCCACACCCAACAGCAGAAACTCATTAGCATATTAGGCCACACACCCCATGTTACCAGAAGTGTGGTCATCCAGCCACACTCACCTTTTGCTTCTTATTCTGTTTACCTTGTTTGTTGTCAAAACACAGGGCTTTTTTTGTAGCAGGAACTCCTTTGCATGTTAGGCCACACACCCCTGATGTAGCCAATCCTAATGAGTTTCCGATGTTTGCTGTGGCCTATTATGCTAATAAGTTCCTGCTGGGTGTGGCCAACTCGGGAGCCAGCCAGAACTCTGTTCCTGTGTGTTCCCGCCCAAAAATAGCCCTGGTAGTTACAACTTTTTTTTTAAAGGCACAGGTTCATTCCAGCAGCTACAATGGAAGAGGTACATGCTACCAGAATCATATAGCTGCCACAGGGGGAGGGACAATTCTTTGAATTTTTGGCTGTCCACTCCACAATATACAGTACAACCTTCCCCTCATCCATAGGCATATGTGGGAAAACACACAATTCAATGATAAAGTTGTGTTTCATTGTGAGCCGGACTGCTTATCTACGCAGTGGCTGACTAACTTATTGAGGTCTTTTTGCCAATGTATACAGAGAGAGCAAGTTCCGTTGGCTGAGAAGCCTATTTCTTCAAAAGAATGATGCTTGACAAAGGTTTCTTAATTTTGGATCAAGATTCTCTTTACTGAGTGTTCTTATCATTACAGTCATACAAAAACAGGTTCACACACACATACATTCAAGTTCCTTTTAGTTACAGTAGAAATGGAAAACAATATTGGGATTTAAGCTAAAGGTATGTTTGGGGGGGGGAAGCAAATATACTTATCTGCTCCAGTAGATTTCGACCTTCCAGTGTTCAGGAACAAGGATTGTTTCTAACTAAGGATTTCTTACTTTTGCTACACACAGTTAGAACCAGCTAACATGTGTGAGGGTTACTTGGTCACGACTCCAAGTTAACACAATAAGTTACCTTAAGTTATCTTGTTGGTAAGGGGAGCAAGCTTGTCCTGTTCTGCTTCTTCCTCTCTGGAACAAAAGGTTGCACCCCGTTTTATCAGCTAGTCTGGGGGCTGGCTTGGGGTGTTTCTAGGTCCATCCCATCCCTATATCATTGGCTAAAGGATGTGGGGGTTCCCTCCTACTAAGGTGGGGCAATGCTGAAAATCTACACCTTTCTACAAGGGAGGATTTTGGTCAAGGTGCTAATATGGGTTGGCATGGAAACCTTTAGGTATGTAGATGGATCTAGCCGGATCTTCACACATGCAAATGCCAAGCATCCAGGGTTACATGTGAGGTAGAGATTCCTCAATGGTGGAAAGGCTGTTGTTTTTACATTCTGCTGAAGGAGCTGTAATGGAGATGCTAATATGGAGCCTTCTTGTTCCCAAGGGCTCCTGGGTAAGTGTGCAAGATGTGTCTGTGACCTCATTTGCATGGAAATACAGGCTGTGTGGTACCTCCTCTTACACAGAGAGTCACATTAACTCAAGCATACATTCTTCCAAAGCAAAGACACTTGCTGTCACCATTCCTGGTGTGCATGTAGGTCAGAAAATAACAAATAAAAGCATTTTCAAAGTTCACCTCCTAACATCATGTTATGGAGAGGAGAATAAAACACTGAGCTGGCATTTTCCATAGGAGTCCTGTGTTTCTTCTAGCATTAAGTTCTGCCTTGCAGAGACATGGCAATGAAAGATGGGAAAGCTTCCTTTCTTTGAAGAACTACAATTTCACAATGCATCTCAAAAACTGCTGACTGGCAAAACCCAACATGAATATTCCTGGCAATTGGCAGCATCTCCTTTGATTGGGCGCAGAAAGATTCCCACTGCCACCGTGAATTGAGTTGCTGCTTGAGGAGGTATGGGATGTGATACTCTTCCCCGATAATAATGCAATGTGATGAAGATGTTGGGGCTGCATTTGTCACTTTGATTATTTTATGAGGCTTTATTTGTGCCCCTACAAGGTTTTAATATTCTTTTTAAAAATAAACACCTGCACTTTTGTCTATACCTATTGATGTTCTTAACTTCTGGCCTTTTACTAGTTTTCTAAACTTCCTTCAGAGGTTTCTACCTGTGTACAACCCCCAACTCTTTGTGTGTCCCCTTTTTGTGTTAAGAATACGTACACACACTTGTATCCAGGTAAAAATAAATTAGGGATCACTGCATCTCATTATGGAAATGGGGAGTTTTCCAGAAATAAGACAAGTGGAAAGTAGCATTAGAGTCTAAATCTTTATTTGCCCCCTCAGAGGGAAGAAAGAGTCAGACAACTAAGGCTGGATGAAACTAAGGCCACTTTATTTAACATATTGAAAGTAACAGCAAGGGCAAACATAAACAGTGGCCCCATCCTCACCGTATAACAGGCAAGACACCAAGGTCCCGGTTTGGAGGCAACTGTAAGTCGCTTGCAAACCCAGCTGAGCCCATGATTGGGATGCGCCTTGAGGAGCCCTCCAACACCACCGCATGGCCAGCGCAGAGGCTCCATTGTGGCCATCCCCAGAGGCAGTCTACAAGCCTCATCCATGGCTGCACAGCTGCAGGGTTGATCCCACAGACTCCTATATACCCCCTTGGGGTTATTGATTGGTCCTTACGTAGCTGCATGAACTTTATCTAAACCTAATTCTGCCACTGCAAGGGCCAAGACTCTGCTTAGGCCCCTGTGCCCACACAAATACCTAGAACTAGTCTAAGCCCTTGCTGCAAATCCTGAAGGAAAACGTTGTTTCCCTTCTCGGAAAGGTGAACACCAACATCCCTGTACATGTCCGGACAATCAAGCTGAATCTGGGGATGAGGGAAGTAGTGTCCCAGAGCTCTCCATTGGCCTTACGCTGAGCTCTCTCAATCCCCTTGGAATCCCAAGCGCTATGCCATACTAGGCATGGAATCATGGCCGACCACATAATTACTGTGTCTGGCCAATGGCGCTGAATGAATCTGAGGTCATCCTAGACTTGCAACACTAGGGCCTTCCCCTTCAGGAATCCCAAGTCGTTACCTCCGAGATGAATGACCACAAATGAGATGTACCTCACTGTGCACAGATAATCAGGAATGGCCTCATTAACTGATTCGCCTCACAGATACGAAAGGTGATGAATCAAGCGAAATTCACCAGCTGCCTTTTTAGGCACAATCTCCAAAGGTGAAACTCTCAAATTAGGAAGCAGTGGTGAAAATGGGCCCAAAACATGGCCCTCCTCCAATTCTCCTCCAGGTAGAGAATGAGTGGGATCCCCCACATACCGGGCACTTGTGCCTGTATGGGCATGACTTCCTATTGCAGACCCCCCGGGACCAAAACTCCCAACAGAGCAAGTGAGGTTGAAACACCTGCCCTGTGGCACCAAGTGAAGCAGTAGCTCCTTGCAAACACTGTACTGTGTGCCCACTATGCGAACGTTTAACCAAAGATTGACCAGGCATTGACATAATTTGGAGCCAAAGATGAGGATGCATTCTATCCCATGGAAACATGGGACTCATAGCCGCCCTGAACCTGCCATGCAGGGAGGGCAGGGTATAAGTCTAATAAATAAATAAATAAATAAATGGCTGCCCAAATCCTCATCATATTGCATCCATGCCGGGCCAAGAAAACCAGTATAGGCTTTATAAATTATGTCCAAATACTGGAACAATGCCGGGGACCTCAATGGCTGAGACCAGGATAACAGGCCAGCATAAATTAAATAACCAGCCAGCCAATTGGCCCAAGTCCAGTCCTCTTTAGGATATCCTTATCCTTGTTGTCCAACTCCTCTTTGTCTTTCTTCTCCACATCCCAGTAAAGAAGGCTAAAGAGGCCAATGTAGTCACCTTTACAAATCTTCTCCTGCATTGCGGGTAAAAGGTGATTGCCCAAAGATAAGGCAGTATCCCCAAAGTGCATCACCGATGCTGATGCAGCATCATAAGGGTTTGCTCAAGGGGGGGTACAGCCCAAACTTCCCCAAACTAGCATCTCACTGTGGGAATGGGGAGTTTTCCAGAAATAAGACAAGTGGAAAGTAGCATTAGAGTCTAAATCTTTATTTAGAAGTATAAATCAAGAAAAGCAGGAGGCACTTGAAGAGTTGCAGGCTCTCTCTCTCCCTCTCCCTCTCTCTCTCTCTCTCTCTCTCTCTGTGTCTCTCTCTCTCTCACACACACACACACAGAGCAATCCTTAACCTTAGACAACCTAACACCTAAGCAAAGCACAAGATAAAAGAGGCCAAATAAAAACATACAAGCCTGTCCTGATGCAGTGAGGGAGTCCTGGGGGTTCTAGGTGGAAGGAGAAGAGAGAAGGAAGAACCTGAAGCCAGCTCCAAATATTGGAGAGTATTGTGCTCACGTTATGCAGAGGTAGTGGTAAGGAAGCTCAGGGGAATGGCTGCTGTAAAGTTCCAGGGGTTTGTGGGGGTTATATTTATATACTGTTCAAATGTTCAAAAGTGAGCAGCAAGTGGGCTCCAAAGCTGGATTCATTTGGAGCCAAAAAGTTGGATCTTACTGGCCAAGGAGGAAAGTTATAGATGCAAAAGTGACTCACCAACGTGGTGAGTGACTGGAATAAACTAGTCACTGGTAGACAAAGAACCAGGTCTGAACTGATGATCATATCCTGGAGAAATGATAGACTTACATAAGAACATAAGAACATAAGAGAAGCCA
The DNA here is from genome assembly GCA_029375565.1 of Gekko gecko. NCBI lineage: Eukaryota > Metazoa > Chordata > Lepidosauria > Squamata > Gekkonidae > Gekko > Gekko gecko. The sequence continues at coordinate 45,616,382 of JAPDNY010000013.1, forward strand.
ATGTTGAATCAGGCCAATGGCCCATCTAGTCCAACACTCTGTCACACAGCAGACTTGAGGTCAGGGTAATTGCCAACTTGATCCTTCCATGCATTAATGGTGTGTTATCATAGCTAACAGCTGAGACATTGTTTGCATTTTGGGTGGAGAAGGGACTAATTAATGTAACTCCCAAGTAGTGCTATTCAGGCTGCTTCTCTTTTGTTGTGTTAGACAGAGTAGAATTTGGTCTTCTTCAGGCTGCTTCCCTATTGTCATGCGGTGAAATGCCCTGCTGGAGCCCCATCCAAATTTTACTAAATTATGGTGGCTCCCATATAGATGTCTATATGGTTTCGTTTCACAATGTGAATATTTTCATCTTTGGCACATGTGAATGCATACCCTCATAAATCTGGGGTTTGGATTGTATATAGTGAAACTGGGAAATTTACGCATTGTCTATTCACATAAAAATGATGAGCATGTGTATCTAGAAAATTATGTATGGTGCAATGTGCCCTTATGCACAGTTTGAGCACCAAAGTTATAATAACTGGACCAGACAAAGGAGAGATAGGTGTCCGCAGGTTATTGAGTAAGATGCTTCATTTGTGAAATTCTCTTTCTGATTCCCTGTTCCAGACAATAGGCAAAAACTATTTTTAATTTCAAATATTTTGTATAGGATTTCAAGGTAAGTTTGTTGCCTTATCCTTAGCTGATCTTGATTCTGTGTTTTGACTGTTAAATGTTGTTGTTTCAATTGTCTATTAATAAATTAACTGTATTTTAAAAGATTGTGGTAAGCTGCCTAGAGAATTTCCCAGAAAGGGAAGTGGGATTTTTATTTTTTTTAAAGGAAGAACATAAGAATATATATTGTAGTTTTACCCTTCTTTCTTGTTAACTTGCTACATATTCAGAGCACTCCTTTAGAGGGTAATTCGGCTGCTGCCATTTTCCTTAACACAATGAAATCTACTCACCTTGTGGAACAAGTTAATCGACAGCTTTAACAATGGCACATTACACAATTGGAAAACAGTCACACCATCAACCACAGATTCCGTGTCCCCCACAGGGCATACTTGGAGCCCAAGTAACTCAATTAGCCTAGTATTTCTGCAGGGTGTGCTATTTCATTTGCCATAAAGTACTCCACAAAGGGTTGTTGCAAGCATTAGAAGACTCCACTCAGATTAAATGGAAGATTGTTTTGGTCAAATGGGAACTGAAATGTATGTCTGCATGGGAAAGAAGGGCACAGTCCAGTTAAGCAAAAGGTCCACTGATTTCAATAGGAGAGATAAGCACACATACATTTGAACCTGACTCAGACATGGATGTTTACCTTTATTCTCAAGTATTGACTGGGGGTGTGCACCAAAAAAAAAAAAAAATAGCATTTTTTGGGTTCGGGTATAATGAACTCTAAAAATATTGGTATTTCCCAATATACTTGAATCCCAATATCAGTATTGAGGTAGAGCACTAAATTTGCAGCATATCTGCTGGTGCCTCTTCTTAAAAAAACATCCAAGTTTCAAAAAGATTGGGCCAGGGGGTCCAATGCTATGGGCCCCAGAAGAAGGTACCCCCCTTCCTCCATTGTTTCCAAGGGAGGGGGAGAAGGCATTTAAAGGGATATGGTCCCTTTAAATGCCTTCTCCAAGCTGTGGTGTGATTCCACACCATGGCAATTGAACTCTGAAGGCATTTAAACTTCGAATGCCTTGCTGAGAGTCCACTCCAAAGGCATTTAAAGGGACTGAGAGCTCTTTAGTTGCCCTGTAACTGTGGCTACCCAGTGCCCCCAAAAAATATTCTTGTATTGTGGTATTTATCAGGTATTTTTTCAGCTCAGTTTATACTGAGTGCATATCCCTAGTTCTGACTTGTTTGTGTGAATGGGTCATTCACAGATACAACAACAAGCAGGGTCCTTGATCGTTTAGGTGTAAAGTATGCACCATACAGGTTCTGTTTAGAAGTTAAGATGAACCAAGGTTTGTACAGGCAGTGGAGCCTGCTGGCTCAATCCTGTTTCCTTGGTAGATGGGATGAAGATGATAGATGGGGTGATGGCGGTGGGGACCTTAGGGGGATGTGACCATGTCTTGCTAGAATTCCTTTTGCTGTGGGGGACCAAGGAAGCTTGTAGTCACATGTATCTCTTTGATGTCAGTAGGGCAGACTTTAATAAAGTCAGAGGCATGATGAAAATCATTCCATGGGCGAAACTGCTGGAAGGGAAAGGAACAAATGAAGGGTGGGCTAAAACAACAGTTCTTGCAAGCTCAAGCTATTGCTATTCCAAAAAGAAGGAAACATAGTAGGGAATCCAAGAAGCCACCGTGGAAGAACAGAGAACTCTGTGATGTGCTGAGGGAGAAAAAGGAACTGTTCAAGAAATGGAGGCAAGGACATACCTCTAAAGAAGAGTATCTGTGGATTGCTAGGCACTATAGGTCATCCATCAGAGGGGCCAAATCTCACAGTAAGCTAAAGCTGGCCAGGGAGGCTTGCTACAACAAGAAAATCTTCTTCAGATATGTGAGGAGCAAACACAAGATAAAAGAGGCAATGAGGCCACTGTTAGGTGAAAATGGAGAAACTCTGAGAGAGGACAGACAGAAAGCAGAAAGCCTAAATGCCTATTTTGTGTCTGTTTTTCCCCTGAAGAAGAGAACAGGCTCATCTAGAGATGGTAGTAGGTAAGACGCAGCATCTGGGCTGCTGGTTGTCATGGACAGAGATATAGCTGAGAAGCACCTGGCTGCATTGAATGAGTACATATCCCCAGGACCAGATGGTATGCATGCAAGAGTGCTCAAAAAACTTTCTAGAGAGCTTGCAGGGCCTTTGTTTCTTATCTTCCAGACTTCTTGGAGGACAGAAGATGTGCCACAAGACTGAAGGAGGGCAGATGTTATCCCAATTTTCAAAACAGGGAGGAGGGATGACCCAGGAAACTACAGGCCAGCCAGTCCAACCTCTGTTCCAGGGAAGATACTGGAGCAGATTTTAAAGGGATCAACCTGCGAGCATCTAATGGACAACCTGGTGATCTGGGGAGGTCAGCACAGATTTCTCTTGAACAAGTTCTACCAGACCAACCTCATTTCCTTCTTTGAATGAGTGATGAGCTTACTGAATTGAGGGAATGCTGTTAATGTTGTTTACCTGGATTACAGTAAAGCTTTTGATAGGGTTTCCCATGGTGTTCTGATGGGTAAACTAAAAGACTGTGGACTGGACTGTAGAATAGTTAGGTGGATAGGGAACTGGTTGAAGAACTGCACTCAAAGAGTAGTTGTCAATGGCATTTCATCTGAATGGAAGGAGGTGTCCAGTGGGGTGCCACAGGGCTCGATTCTGGGCCCAGTACTTTTCAATATTTTTATAAATGATCTGGATGAGGGTGTGGAGGGGCTACTCATTAAATTTGCAAACGACACCAAATTGGGAGGAGCAGCGAACACACCAGAAGACAGAGAGATAATTCAACAAGATCTGAACACACTGGAAAAGTGGGTGGATGTGTACAAAATGCAATTTAACAAGGATAAGTGCCAAGTTCTACATCTGGGTAATAAAAATGAGGAACACGCATACTGAATGAGGGATACACTTCAGGTTAGCAGTGTGTATGAACAAGATCTTGGGGTATGGGTGGACCGTGAGTTAAATATGAGCAGCCAGTGTGAAGCAGAGACAAAAAAGGCTTATGCAGTCTTGGGGTGTATCAACAGAGGCATAACATCCAAACTGCAAGATGTCATAGTCCCATGGAACACTGCATTGGTCAGGCCGCACCTGGAGTATTGTGTGCAGTTCTGGACAGAATTGAGCAATGCAGAGGAGAGTGATGGATATGATCAGGATCCTGGAGACCAAGCCCTATGAGGAAAGGCTGAGGGACTTGGGAATGTTCAGTCTGGAGAAGAGAAGGCTGAAGGGGGATACGATTGCTCTCTTTTAAGTATCTGAAGGGCTGTCACTTAGAGGAGGGCAGGGAGCTGTTCCTGTTGGCAGCAGAGGATAGGACTTGAAATAATGGGTTTAAATTAAGAGTGGGAATGTACGGCTGGATCTTAGGAAAAAACTTTTTTTTTACAGTAAGAGTTGTTCAACAGTGGAATCAGCTGCCTAGGACCCTTCCAACTCTGTGATTCTATTATTCTCTCTGTAGTGCATGCATTTCAGCATAAACCTACGTTAACATCTCCATAGGTCAATGGAATGTCATGTATTTGGAGAGTTCTGACCAAAGTAAAAAGAAATGTATCAAACAGAAGAAGAGTTGGTTTTTCATATCCTGCTTTCTGTACCCTAAGGAGTCTCAAAGTGACTTACCATCACCTTCCCTTCCTCTTCCCACAACAGTCTCCTTGTGAGGGAGGTGAGGCTGAGAGAGTTTCACGGGGAGCAGTGGGGAATCAAACTTAGAGTCCACTGCTCTTAACCACTACACCATGCTGGCTCTCAGAATCAGTGTGGCATGTTGGTTAGTGTGTTAAACTAGAAACCGGGAGATTCACATTTGAATCTCTGCTCTGTCATGGAAGTTTGCAGGGTGACCTTGGGACAGTCACATACACTCAGCCTGACCTACCTCACAGGACTGCTGTGATGACAAAATGGAAGAAGGGAAAATATTAGAAGTTGTTTTGGGTTCCCATTGAAGAGAAATGCAGGGTATAAATATCTAAATACATTAATTGTATAAGCAGTGGTCATCCATGTTTTGTGCAGAGCGGTGTTTTAGCAATGTTCAGTCAAGTTTCTTCTTCAATTTAGAAAAGTCTGATTTGAGGGGGAAGGCTTTGGAAGGCAAAAGGGATTTAAAATGAGACAAAACTCCCAAATAAATGCAAATCATCTGGGGAAAATATGGCACCCACTGGTGGTGTTCTGTTTCTTAAACTCACTTGGGACACTGAAATTGCTGTACAGGAGAGGAAGAGATTAAAAAGACTACCAGGTATCAGTGCTCTGTTTTCCAGTTGGATATATATATATATAAAATGTTACTAGATTAGGTCTAATTCAAAGTGCAAGGGGCACACACAAATATTCTCCTCTTGCAAAATGTGCTGTTCCCATTTGGGGCAATGATTCAGAGGTTTGCTAAATGAATGATCACAGTGAGGGCAAACAGCATTGCCATCATTTTGCTTCAACTTTGTGGCTAACTCTGATTGATGATACGGTGCCATGATGTCAGGACTCTGGCTACATCACTCCTGAGGAAAGCCATCATACAGCTGGTGGCAAGTCTCCAGAGTCTCAGGTAGAGAACCACTCCCAGCCTCTCCCTGTAACTATTCATCCTAGGGTTTTTTTGGTTTTTTTTTAGTCTTTTAGGTGTCTTTAAAGACTTCTGTTTAATTTTTCTACAATGGACTAACAGACCTACCCTTCTGGAATTACAGACCCTTCCAGTGGGAAAAGTGCAGCATGTCAGATAGGGTGGTGGTGGTGATGGTTCTTCTTCTTCTTCTTCTTCTTCTGCTTCTTCTTCTTCTTCTTCGTCTTCTTCTTCGTCTTCTTCTTCTGTCTTCTTCTGTCTTCTTCTTCTTCTTCTTCTTCTATGAGGCACCATCTGAAAGCTGATGCCCCATGCCTGGCAGTCCCTGGGAACATTGGGAGTGGAGGGCAGAGACTCTGGGAATGTCACTTCCTGTTCTGCAACAGGAAGCAACTTCATGACATGATCAACACAGCCCCCCCCCCATTTCATATTCACTGCTTCACTGAGCTGGAGGAGGGAATGAGAAGCATTGTTGGGAAGTCTCCTGCCAGAACTGCCAGAACTGTCAATCCCTTGCCCGGCCAGCCCCTGTATTGCATGTCCTTCGGGAGCAGAAGTGAGTTTCCTAAGTTCACACAGCCCCCAGGATTGCGCAAGAGCTGGCTCCAATCTTAGCAACACAGGCTACCCATTTGTGCCCCTAATAATCTGTTTATAAGAAACAACTTTATAGCTGGTCACTATAAATTTTCCAAAGGAACCACAAAACACATTCATACAAAACAAACAAAACAAGAAGCCATGGCTTCTTGACTAATTCCAGCTGAAGTTTGAAACTCTGACCTTCACACACCTTTTCTGGAAATGGTAACCCCAACCCCATAATAAAATCCTTTATTAATCGATTTCACCATGAAACCTTTAAATAAAAGTGTGAACTAATTCCTTTCCTAATAGCCTATTCCTTGCAAAGTTGTAATTTGCTCTTCTTTGCTGCAGGATGATTGGGAGCTGGTTCCTCCAGGGAGCACATGCCATCTGGGTCCGTAGGTTCAATTAGCACATGGTGACAGCTAGCAAGACACTTTTGAGAAATTTCAACATTTTGGCAAGCAAGACACATTCTGGGCAGTATTGACTGTTTTTACATGGCAACTTGCTATTCCTAACTTTATGTAGCTGTTGCAATAAGCAAAAGGCAATGTCTGGAAGAGGAAGGGCCAGATAAAGTAGAACAGCTGAGTGTGTATGTCATGAGGGGGATTGTCACTTGGGATGAAATTTCCCAGAAGTGATGCACAACTCCCCTTTCCCCCACCAGTGCCAAATTTCCCTGCCAAACATGGACAGAGGCCACGTACGAGGTGTTTTATTGCTTACTTCTGACTACTGAAACTGATCTCATAGTAATTTGGCATGTCTCAAAGTGTCGTTATCAATGACTTCCTCTGCACATCAATAAGGTAATGACTGTTTCCCAAAATTAATGTAGAACACCTTCATCGTATTTAACAGTCAACCATTTCCACAGGCCAATTTCTTTAGTCTCCCTCCCTTGCTTTTAATGCACAAAACATCACAATTGTCACCAGTGTCTTCCACAGTAATAGAACTTTGTGAATTCCCATTGCTGCTCCGGCTGAAAATTAGGTGCAGCAGCAGCAGGGTTTCCACATGGCAAGTTTCCTCACAGTAGGGATGGGCACAAACTGAACCACAAAGCAAAATTCATCAAGAATTTTGCCCAGTTTTGGTTTGCAAATAGAAGTTTGTGACAGGTCTACCATTATGAAATTCCATGAACTTTTAGAGCAGTTCATGCAGTTTGTGGTGGTTCATAGATGGAGCACAAAGCAGGGGTTTAAAGGGACTCCAAGTCCCTTTAAACCCCTGCTTTCTGTTCCCTGTGAAAGTCTCAAAAACAACTGAGTGATAAGGAGGCACTCCCCACCACTCAGTTGTTTTGAGCTTTCTTGTGCAGTCACTTTAAACTGCAGAAGACAGCCTGAAACAGCTGCATGGCAGGGAGCACCTCCCACTGTGTAGCTGTTGTGGGGCTGTCTTGTGCAGTCCCTTTAAACTTTAAAGGGATTGCACAAGACAGCCCAAAACACCTGAGTGGTCAGGGAGCGCCTGCCAACCATGCAGGTTTTTTTGGGGGTGTCTTCTGCAGTCCCCTTGAACAGCCCAAAACAGCTGAGCAGTGGGGAGCTCAACTATTTTTTAGGCTTTCTGTAAATCCCCCTGAAAGGGACTGCAGTTCCTTTCAAGGGGGTTTGCAGGACCACAAACCTTGAACTGGTTCAGTTCATGAACAGACCTCCTGATTCTGTTTGGTTTGTGGTTCAGCCATAAACCTCAAACTGAATCAATACAAATTTTCCTGGTTCATGCTCATCCCTACCACACAGTTCCCCAGCCCCAATCCTCTAAGCCAAGGGATTTTGCAATTTTTTAAAAAAATCAGCACTAGAATATTGTTCTATCAATATACTGTTGTAACGTTAGGCATATTAAGTTCTCTGAACTTCTAGCTTTCATTTTAAAATAATAAAGTATCTAAACCCTTCCCGTGCAGAGATACAAGGAAAAAGGTATTTCTTTGCCAGGGCAGAGTCTAGAGAGTTACCTTTTAAAATGAAATCTGCTACACCTATCGGTACAATGGTCCTGGTGGTGGGGGAGGAAATAGCTGCCATGGGGAAAATGGCTGCCACATGAGCCAGAAAATCCAGATTTCCCCCTCATGCACAGCCACCATCCAGCTTTACTGCCATCTGCCCCAAAACTTTGGAGCAAAGCAGTTTGAGAAAGATCAGAGAAAAGCCAAGGAAAACCCCCAGAGGTGTACGAATGCAACACAATGTTGTGGGGAATTGGGGGAGGGGGAATACTTTCCAAAGGCACTGAACTTGAGGCAGATAACCCATATGAAAGACACCAGCTTGATTCACAGATGAATTTTCCCCTTCCAAACAGAAAAAAATTAAGATGCCAGGGCATCCATTCAGTAGTAGTAGCATCCATTCAGGACGTGCTATTGTGCTCTGTCCTTGTCTCAATAATGAACATATTCTGTGCATGTGATAGCATTATCTCTCAACGTTTTCATCTTTTCATGTGGACACCCTGATGGCAGTCTTAAGATTACAAAGCACATGATGCAATATAACGATGAATGAAGTTAATTATGCTGTTTATTACTACCTTTCTCTGATTTTGAAGATTAGCATCCATAAATATTGTATCACCCAAGGTCAAATAACAAGATTCTGCAATCTGTATTTATAGATAGGCTGTGAGATATGGCCTTTATCTTGCCTGTTTGAGCCCATATCACACTAGGTTCAGAGAGAGAGATAGGAAAGGTACCATCTTGTGTCCTGACCACTCCACCTACCTAGAACTCCCCCATTTCATCATATTGGCCACTAGCAGATAGCTCTACAAGACTGGATAGGTTGACGGTGAGTAAAGGAAACCTCCATGTACGTAGGCAACAAACTTATGAATACCAGGGCTAGGAGGCAGCATCAGGGGAAGGTGTAAGCCTGGCCGCCCTGTTCTTTGGCTCTTTAGAGCAGTTGGCTGGCTGTTGTGTGGAACAGGTTGCTGAACTAGATGGACCCCTGGTCTAGTCTAGCAGGTTTCTTTGGCAGGAAGGAGGACCAATGCCTTCTCTGAAAGATCAGATCCACATCTCCAATTATGACCACCACCTCAGACAGACAGGCACTGCCTGAACTTCTGAATAACAAACCAATATTTGATTTGATTGAGGAGAAAGTGATGGAGAGAGTTTTATTTAAACAAAAAGTTTTGTTGATTCATTTTATGAGAGAGTTCTTTCACTGTTTACTGTCCTGCACCCCATTACTGAGCCATAACAGAAGGCAGCTTGCCGAATGATCTGAAAATAGCTTACATAAGGTTAGAGATTATGAATTTATGGAGTGTGAATTTACAGTTCACCAAGCCATTGGAGATGAGTGGAGGGGAAGCTGGAAAAGAAAGAACACATGTACCAACTGATGTCAGTTGAAATCAGATTAAACCCACAATACACAGAACAATTTCTGAGTCTTTGTTCAGACTATCCAACAAGAAGAAATGATGCATTCATCTTCAGTGAACCTTACCGACCAAACAGCCATGTCAGACTCAGAGAATAATACCTACAGCTCCAGGTAGCACATAGACACTAAAAAATGTCTACCCTTGCATCAGAATTTGTGCAGCTAGCATGATGCTACCTGTACACAAGCCACTAGGTATAGAAAATATGACTGCTTCATAGAACTGACTCTCTGCAGCGTAGCTCAGTGGGAACAAGCTACTGGAAAGCAGTGATGGATGAAACCCCTTAGGCTAGATTCAGAATCAGCTCAGTAATTATGAGTTTTCTCAGAAATTTGTTGCTGCTGCTGTTTTTTTAAGGGGGAAGAATCTTACCCTATAACAAACACGTTCATGAGAACAAAATTAGATATGAATGAGGGGTGACACCCACATAAAATTGAGTAAATTGAGTAAAATAAATATTGAGTAAATTGACCCAAATGGAAATTATTTCATACAATGCTGCTCAGTTCCCTTCACTGTAAAGCATGGGGGCAGGGCATGGGGGCAGAGTTTGCTGCTGGCCCATTGAAAGAGTTGCCAACTCCCGCTTGGGAGATTCCTAGAAATTTAGGGGAAGAAGCCAGGGAGGACAGAGAGCTCAAAGAGACGTGGTGCCATAGGATCTTCCTTCCCAAAGTGCCACTTTCTTTGGATCTCTGTAATCTGGAGGTCAGTTTTAATTCCAGAAGAACTCCAGGCCCTATGAACTCCAGGCACTATCTGAATGTTGGCAACCTGACATGGAAGGGAGCCAGTGGGCATGGGCATGGGCATGGTTTAGTTCATGCATGTACAACATGGAGGCTGATATAGGAGGAAGCTATTTAAGGCACCCTTGTGCTGTCCCTCAGACCTTGCTCTGGACAAGGCAAAGGGAGTTTAGTTCAGTGGTCTCCTCACTTTTGTGCATAATCAGACCTCCTGGAGGAAATCGCAGCTTTGGGTGGTGGGCTTTGTGGCACCACACCCCCCACTGAATTCTCCCCCAGGACAAACTCTGCCCTCTCCTGGCACCGCCCCTAAATACCCAGGAATTTCCATAACTGGCAACTTGAGTTCATGTGAATGTCAGAACACGGTCTCATTCTGATTTTCAACCCAGGGAGGGACCAGTACCCTAAAAATCCAGGTTGCAGAATACACGTATGAATGAATGCGAGTACAGTTGTGAAAATGACTCAGTATGACTCAACAGAACTTGAGCCTTGAATCGGAAGAAATAAGGCAGGATAGAAATGCTTTAAATAAACAAAGAAATCTACCTAGAGCATTTTTGCCTTGCCCTTCTTGAAGGCGGTCAAAGTGGTGAAAGTTGTCCTCCCTTCCCTCAACTCTGCCTCACAGGGTTGTTGTGAAGATAAAACAGAGAAGAGGAGGACAATGTAAACTGCTTTGGGTTCCCATCGGGGAGAAAGGTCGGATACAAATGAATTAAATAAATATGTGCTATCCTCATAACAAATTTGCTAATGGGTTAGGCTGAAAGAGAGTGATTGGTTCAAGCTCACACCCTGAACATCATGGCTGGGTGAGGATTTAAGCACTCTAACCAGTAGAACATTCTATAGAGTAAAAGATAAATGTGTTTATTTACTTCATTTATACCTCACCTTTCTCCACAGTAGGGCCCCAAAGCAGTTTGTAGCCTTCTTTCCCCTCCATTTTATCCTCACAATGGCCCTGTACGGTAGCTTAGGCTGAGAGTGTGCGACTGGTCCAAAATAATACAGAAAGCTTCCCTCACAGAGCAGAGATTTGAACCTCAGTCTCCTAGCTCTCAGTTCAACTCTGACATCTATACCACACCAGCTCTCGCACTGAATTTCTGTACAATGAATGTATGAAAGGGCTTGTCTCACGTGCCTTTGGACCATAATGTGCATGTGTGGAAGAGATTGCTAATGAATTGGGTCCTTTCCCAGTGGAGCTTCTTCTTCCTTGACAAGCCCATTAGGAGTGTTTGTTAGGTGCTTCCCATTTCTCTGAGCAGTGAGCTGTTACTCAGGGTTCATTCCGTACGGAGAGCTCTTGAGTCTTCTGGGATTGTTGACATATTGGCTTCATTTACAGGTGGAGCACAGGTGGAAGCAAATAAGCGCTGAAAGGATGTGCTACCCAACATAAGGTCCCAAGAGAGAGAAAGAGGCTTTGTCCCCCAAGTGCTGAAGCTGACTCACACAGCAGACTCTCCCTGCTTCTCTGCTGCCCTTCTGATCTCATAACCCTGAGCTGTTTCTTCACACAAACATACACACCTTCCCCAAGCTGTCAGGAGAACACCTCCTCACATGCAACAACCGTTGAGGAATTATTAACTTCCTTTTTTGGCCATTAGGCATTGCTTCTGCAGGGTGTGTAATTTTAGACAAAGTCTATAAAGCAATAGACCTCTTTACAGTGATCAGACAGCAAAATCACTACAGTAGCAAGAAAACAGTGATAAAATGCAGATAAAATAAACTCTAGGAGTCTTCCAAAAGGAACTCTTAGGTCCATAATGACTAACGCTACATAGTTCCAGATCCTCTTTGCCTTTAGAAAAGTAAAAAAAAAAACCCCACCTTGCCATTTTGCTGATGTTTGCCATGTTCCTTTGTTGACTGGGGAGGGGGGGTCAAAATTTTCAAGAGTGGGATCATGAAGAGTCAGACTCGACTGTGCAACTGAACAAAAACAACAACAACAAAAGGTATGGAATTCTTCTGGTGCTTTTAGTTGCTTGATTATGTGGTGAATGTTTAGTTCTTTTTGCAATGTGTTTCAGACAGTGGCTGTTGTTTTGTTTTTAAGATCTGTGGTTTGCCACCTCCAGCCTGTTGGAAGGACAGTGTAGAAATGCTTTAAATGACAAGCTACACCATGTACAACTTGCTGACAAATTACTTTGATTGAACTGTCGCTATCAATCACTCCACCATGAGCTCTTCCCCTAAGCTTCTGATTGCAGCCGCCACTTGAAAGTGCTCAACTCTGACCTGTTTACTCTAGAGTAGTTACCATCAACAATGTGATGTTCACGTACAATAGCCTGATGAGCCTGAGGTAGCAAATTTAAGGTTATCAGTCAGCTAATCTGATAGTGTGACTAGGATTTAAAATGTACATGGACATATCCCCACCTGCATTTAAGAGAAGTGGAGTGTTTGACCAGTAGCACTGCAGAATTCAAAAGCAGTCAGGTGCTACTGAAGAAAGAAAAACAATCAATAAACCAAGTCCTCAAAGTAGAGGAACAGAATCACTATAAAGACACCACTAATACCCTCTAACTAAACAAAGAAAACCCTCTGGTCTCTCCCGCCCTCTTCTCCTATGGTAACTTCCTTTATAGGGTTGCTGCTTCCCCCCCCACACACTTCTTCTGGGGAGGAAGCAGAGCCCTGTTCTCTTTCTGGATCACATAAAGTTGTAAGTAAGCAGAACCCAGCCTTCAAGAGGCCTGAGCAGACTCAGGGTTACCCATGTTATGCTAGAGAAGGAGTGTAAACAATAAGAGCGATGCCAGAATAAAAATAATGGGAGAAAGGACCCTGTCTGCTGTCATAGTGGGCACTGGCAATCAGTAGGAACAATTTGGGGAGGGGGCTAGACAGAAGTGACCTCATGACACTCTAGGAATTCCTTGATTTTTTATGTGGGGAATTCTTCGACAGGAACAAGTGATTTAGTGATATTGTGTGATGCTCCCCTCCCCATTTTTGCTCCTGCTGGAGTGAAGAGCCCTTATGGGGCTTGGAACCTGGGGGTGGGGAGACTGCCCACCATCCCTGTGCAAATATCATCCTCATTGGCCACTATGTGGAATAGGATGCTGGCCTAGATGAACCACAGTTCTGACCCAGCAGATACTTGTGTTCCACTGTTTAGATGAAAATGGTAATCAGGAAACTCATATCTATGTCAGTGAAAGAGGGTTTTCTTCCCTCAGTCTTTGTGCAGAGGCCCTCTTGAATGAATGTGATATTCAAGAAGTTTAGTCAATGAACAATTAATGACCTGAAGCAGAGTCCATGCTGTGCATTATATGAGGTGGACCTGAAATTACAGCCTGGTCCTGGGCCATCATCACTTGCAAATTAGTTTGACCCCCTGGAAGCAACTTTTTTGTGTGCATTTTTAATAGTTCTGAATATCTCCTGCACTAAAACAGTGAGGCAAGATAGAACCACAGCACCCAGATTCATATTGGCTTGGCCCTGTTTCAAGATAAAAGGAAGTACTTCTTCACTCAAAGAGTGATTAACATATGGAATTCACTGCCACAGGAAGTGGTGGCAGCTACAAGCATGGACAGTTTCAAAAGGGAATTAGATAAACATATGGAGCAGAAGTCCATCAGTGGCTATTAGCCACAGGGTATAGATGGGAACTCTCAGACTGGGGCAGGTGATGCCCTCTATTCTTGGTGCTGGGGGGGGGGCAGCAGTGGGAGGGCTTCTAGTGTCCTGGCCCCACTGCTGGACCTCCTGATGGCACCTGGTATATTTTTGCCACTGTGTGACAGAGTGTTGGACTAGACGGGCCATTGGCCTGATTCAACATTGGCTTCTCTTATGTTCTTATGTTAAGATAGTTTCCCACTTACTTCTATTAACTGTTCACCTATGGACACCAAATTGACACAGCAACATTTTTTTGCTCAGCAGTACAAATCAGAACTTGCAAGGGGAGGTGTGTTTAGCAGAAGACAGACTAATTTACCAATCTTCTGTAATAAGCTAATAACCAGCTGGATACAGTAAGAGGAGACAAAGATGGCTAATGATTATTTCCAGGATGAGCTTGTTGCACTTTTACTGTTATAGATTGGTATAACAAAGAAAGAAACCTTGATTTTGCCTTGTGATATTTTGCCTCAAAGTTTTACTGTGGTTCAGCACTTCTGACTAGGAAGTTATTCCTTTAGCAGTAAGGATATGCTAGGTTATATTGCTAGGTTTCAGGTTGTCTTAAATCCAAAGTATTCCATATGGCTTCAAAACAGCTTCCATATTAGCAGTAAACCCAGACAGAACCTTCCAGTTCCTCTGCTAAAAGGGTGAATAACACAGAAAACTGCATGCTTCTTAAACATCTGCTAAAGTCCCACAGTTGCAGACAACCACTTCAGGCCAACTGATGGGGTGGGCTGGAGGGGAAATCACCTCACCACAGGTCCCACTTTTAGCTGGTTCCCCAGAGAAAGAATCGTGGAGCCTGGGGAGGGGGAAGAAAGAAATGGGGGGATGGGAGAGAGGTGAGAGATGGAAGGCTGATGGGACGGAAGAGAAACTGGCTGATTGGATGGACTGGGACTGGGGAGAAAGATGGGTGTTTTGGAGGGGTCAGGAAGGAAAAGGAAATCAAGGGAACAGCAGAGCTTGAAAGCAGGAGCCCTCTCAGATTCCCCCCCCCCCATTTCAATATAATCATAATAAGAACATTTTTGGAACTATCAAGACATGATTTCTTCATAGAGAAAATCTCCAAGAGTTTACAAAGGAGCTTTCCAGGCAACTCACTGCATTGCTTTCAAAGGGGTAAGGAGGCTAAAAAATCCAGATGCACAAAGAAAGCATATCAAACCCTTTGCCTGATGACGACATTGTTTACTTACAATGCTTTGTTGTTGCTGTTGTTGCTGTTGTTCAGTCGCACAGTCGAGTCCAACACTTCATGACCTCATGGACCACATCACACCACGCCGGGGCCCCCTGTCTCCCGCTGTCCTCCGGAGTTTGCTCAGTTTTATATTCATTGCATCAATAACACTGTCTAACCATCTCATCCTTTGCCATCCCCTTCTTCTTTGACCTTCAGTCTTTTCCAGCATCAGGATCTTCTCCAGTGAGTGCTCCCTTCTCATTTGGTGGCCAAAGTATTTGAGCTTCAGCTTCAGTATCTGGCCTTCCAGGGAACAGTCAGGGTTGATTTCCTTTAGGATTGACTGATTTGGTCTCCTTGCAGTCCAAGGGACTTCTCCAGCACCATAATTCAAAAGCATCTATTTTTTGGTGCTCAGCCTTCCTTATGGTCCAAATCTCGCAGCCATACATTACTACTGGAAATACCATTGTTTTGACCATATAGACTTTTGTTGGCAGGGTGATGTCTCTACTTTTTATTATGCTGTCTAGGTTTGCCATAGCTTTCCTCTCAAGGAGCAGGCGTCTTTTAATGTCATGGCTGCAGTCACTCTCTGCAATGATCTTGGATCCCAGGAATGTGAATTCTGTCACTGCTTCTACGACTTCCCCTTCTACTTGCCAAGAAGTGATGGGGCCAGATGCCATGATCTTAGGGTTTTTTTGATGTTGAGTTTCAAGCCAACTTTTGCACTCTTCTCAGCAAGAGACTCTTTAAGTCCTCCTCAGTTTCTGCCATTAGAGTGGTATCCTCTGCATATCTGAGGTTGTTGATGTTTTTCCTAACAATCTTAATTCCGGTTTGTGATTCATTCAGGCCGGCATTTCGCATGATGTACTCTGCATATAAATTAAATAAGCAGGGTGACAATATACATCCTTGTCATACTCCTTTTCCAATTCTAAAATAATCAGTTGTTCCATATCTGGTTCTGTCGCTTCTTGACCCTTATACAAGTTTCTCAGGAGACATGTGAGGTGGTCCCATCTCTTTGAGGACTTGCCACAGTTTGTTGTGATCCACACAATCAAAGGCTTTAGTGGAGTCAATGAAGCAAAAGTAGATGTTTTTCTGGTACCCCTTTGCTTTCTCCATAATCCAGTGAATGTTGGCAATTTGATCTCTAGTTCCATTACCTCTTCGAAACCCAGCTTGTATTTCTGATTACAATGCTAGTTTGAGCATTATCTTTCATCAACGATTTTATGTGGAAGTTAACACCATTTCTTCAGCTTTATTGTTTCTTCACTCTTACCAAAATTAACTGAAGTATTGTACTTGTTATTTGGGTGTTTTGATAAGTTTCCCCCCACACACTCTTTCAAACCAACCACTTCCTTTTAACTACAGGAAATCAATAGCTTTCTTCCAAGTGCCTGACTTGCTGAGATGTCAGATAGTTGTAAGTTCTGCAAAGAACTTTTCCCCTCCTTTTGATCACTGATGTTGGCACTGCAGCATCTTGAACAAAAATAAAACATATTTGAAGAAGAGCATAGTGTTCATGACAGCTCTTAATTAGGAATGCATGAACACCTACCAGTTCAGCTCATGCTCCGCTTGCTGGTTGTGGGGAAGGAGCTGATTTTGTTGCTGTTGTTGTCGAGCAGTTTGACTGCTCATGAGTAGCTGAAGTCTGTTTGGTGGGTTATTTCCCATACATTTAAACAGTATAGCACATTGCAATTGGCAGCAATTTGTGCCTGCAAATCCTCACCCAGCACAACAGGAGTCCTAGTTTCTTTCTCCGCAGACCTGTACAGATTTCCACACTACTTTGCAGCCAATTGTTTGAATAAAGAGTGAACAAACCAGTCAGTTATTTATCAATACTATTGTTGTTCTTTTAAAGTCTTACCATTTTTAATTCACCTAAGCCCATGTTGTCAATGTTATTTTATGCATGTGTGCTTTCATAGTTCCCCCTCATCCCCATCTAAGATCCAGGGGAAAATCAATTTTGCCTGCTATCCAGATGCAAAAGCTGCCACATAGAAGAACGAAATCCCATCATTACAGCTCCTGCATGGCCACAGTTCATTGCAATAAAAATGCAGTTGAATGCATATGTGCATGCTTGCCAAGACTGTATGAAGTGTTTGTGTGCAATAAAGTGTCTCAATAGATCTGCTATGTCACCAAATCAAGAAATTATATTGATGCTGTAGGGAATATTCAACTATTATTTACTTTTATATTTATACTCTGCCTTTCTTTCTGTGTAGAAGAAAAGAAGACACACATGGAGCTCTTTGGACCTCTGCTTTCCAAGCACTGACCAGACCTGGGCCCCGGTCACACGGGCAGGATACTCCACAGGGGATGGGAGGCCTTTAGTGGCAGAGCAAAAAGAAGCATGGTAGTGGGATCTCACGTCGCCCCATGGCTCTGTCTGCAGACCTCCAACAGCTGATCAGACCAGCGAGGCAACGCAGCAGGACCGGCGAGGCAACACAGCTGCTAGAAGCGATGGGCTACCAGTGCGTCTCCGATCAGACGCCCACCAGTGCCATGCATTTAATGGAAGGTAGTAGTGGTTAGCCGGTAGTTTTTAACTCTGCTTTTTCTATGGGAAGCCGCGGGTTGGCCACGGGAGTGCTATGCCTCCCAGATGTGCCGTGTGATCGCACCCATAAACTCCGCAAGGCTACCGTGCCTTCGGCAGGGCAAATGTGCCATGTGACTGGGGCCCTGAATTGCTTACTTTCAGTAAGATTGATGCAGTACCATCAAACTGAACTCCTGGGCATCCAGAAGGTATTTTAGTCATCACAAGTCCAGCTATATTAAAAGAGGTGATGGAAGTAAAACTGACATAACTGTTAGTGCTGACTCCAAAATGCCCACCCCCAACACCACCATCCTAGTCACATATTATACCAGTGTGCAAAGATCAGCTTTATGGGTCTCCTTTGATTATGTCTGGTTTTGGCCCTCCTTCACAGCTAACTTTTTCAGGATCACAACCGTCAGGTCTGCAGTAGCTTGAAGGATATCTCCTGATCAGCATGATGATGTACTGCCCTTGCATCTGTATTGATTTAAGGCCTTCGGAATTAGCCTTAAGACAGCATAGGAATGCCGGTTTGAAGAGCCAGCCAAACACATTAGTCTTCTTTATGAGTTCAGTGCTGACAAATCCTGTATGCAACTCCATATTTAATTTAAAATCTAATGCAAAATAAAAGATTGAATAGCAATTGGTCCATTATGTCTGGGGAAAATATATATTTTTTCTTTGATGTTGTGAAGGTAAAATTGTCTTAGTATTCATCAAGAGACTGCAAAGACAACCTTCTGAATTGTCACAAATCTACACTCGATGGGGTGTGTGACATGCTCTTCTCGGGCTGATAAAGTCGATTTCCATTATCTTGTTTACTTTATTTATTCTTTATTTTATTTACATTTCTGTAGGTGCTCACTTTGACAGGAGATGCTGCACTGAAAATCATATTCAAAAATGCAAGACATGGAGAGCATAAGTACATTAAGCTCCCCCTTGCCTTCTGCATTCCACAAGCCACTGAATTACACCACAGTCATGAAAGCATTGCACCGAGATGCTATGAATTCAGGTTAAGCTAAGACTCAGCTGAAATTCTGTGGGCAAAAATTTTCTTCCATGAAGTCTATTATTTTCATTTCAGCTCATCCCTGATTCAAATTCTACAATAATGCTGCAGTTGAAAGGAATGCCTTTCAGCAAACAGAAGAAATTAGAGCAGTGGGTGGCGGTAATGACATCAGAATATCCTTTCTTAATTTCCATCATGGCAGAAGAAACTCCTTGGAAAGACACATGCTCTACTGCAAAGCCCAGTTGGAATAAATTGCTAGGGTTCAAGTGCATATAGAATGAAAATTCTATGGCTGTTTTTTAAGAGGAAAAGGGGAATCACAATTCATTTATTTCATTTTTATCCTGCCTTTCCTCCAAGGAGCTCAGGGTAATTGTCCTCTTCTCTATTTATCCGTACTGCAGGCTTCTGAGGTATGTTAGGCTGAGAGAGTGACTAATCCAAGCTAAGCCTTCTATGGAAGAGGGGTATTTGAACTTGGATTTCCCAGTCCTAACCTTACTACACCATCCATCATGATAGTTGCCTGAAAGGAGTGAGGTGAAGAAAGGTACATCAGGAGAATGAGTACCCTTTCTGAAATCTGTGAGTGTATTGCAGAGATATTGAGAACATTCCCAAGAACAGTGAACTGCAAAGATGCAGATCCTCTGTGCATAAACTGAGTAGCAAGCAGAAAATGCAGAACAATGAAGCTGGGGAGAGATAGAATTGGAAAGCCATTTTGACAAGGCATGCTATAATATATAGGGAGGACTGAGGTATCACATTTGTTGCCTAGTAAAACTTCTGTTATGTATATCTTTGACTTCATTTGTTACTGTTGTCTGTCTCTCCATTGTCTCCAAGACCAAAATAAATGGTGATAGTTACTGGAGTATCTTTCAGATCTTGATCCTACCAGCAACTGAAGGCAGTGGGTAGGGTTCACAGCTCTGGGCTGGGAAATTCCTGGAGGTTTTGTGGGCAGAGCCTGAGGATGGTGGGATTTGTGGAAGAAAGGGAGCTCAGCAGGATACAATGCCATTGTGTCCACCCTCCAAAGCAGCCATTTTCTCCAGGGGACTGATATCTGTAGTGTGGAGATCTTATTTGGAAGCTCTCTAGGACCCACCTGGAGGTTGGCAACCCCAGATGGATGAGGAAAAGCTCAGCGTGGGTCTCACTTCCCTCTTTAGGCTGCCAGCTCCAGCTGAGGAAATCCCTGGTGATTTGGGGGTAGTACCTATGGAAGGGGGAATTAAGGGAGGGATTTAACCTAGACTCTATGGTATACCATAAACTCTGCCTTCTGAAGGTACCATTTCTTCCAAAGAAACTGATCTTTGTATCCTGCAGATCATTTGTAATTCCAGGAAACCCCCGGGTCCTACTTGGAAGCTGGCAACCCTCCTGCATAGTACAAACTCACAAATCAACAGAAGTATAATGGCCAGATCACACAAAGTGATAGTATTGCTTTACTCTGCATTGGTTAGACCTCACCCAGAGTATTATGTTCAGTTTTGGGCACCACAATTTAAGAAGGATATAGACAAGCTGGAATGTGTCCAGAGAAGGGCAATGAAGATGGGGTGGGGTCTGGAGACCAAGTCCTATGAGGAAAGGTTGAAGGAGCTGGGTATGTTTAGCCTGGAGAGAAGACAACTGAGAGATGATATGATAACTTGAAGGGCTGTCATATAAAGAATAGCGCACAGTTGTTTTCTGTTGCTCCAGAACGTCGGCCCAGAACCAATGGCCTGAAATTAAATCAAAATAGTTTCCAGCTAAACATTAGGGAGAACTTCTTGAAAGTTAGAGTGGTTCCTCAGTGGAACCGGCTTCCTTAGTTTTCAGAGCCTGTAATGATTTCAAGTTATACTGTGTGTGTTTCTTTAAATGGTTGGTAAGTATCAGTAGAACAAGGGGGGTGAAAGAGGGAGATGAGTGAGTGAGGTGATTGGTTGGTGACTGGGAGTGTATGGGAAGAGCTAGGAAGTGTGTGTGTGGAGATAGAGAAGGTAGAGTGTTCAATTAGAAGTCTGAAGTCAGAAGTTAGCAGCTGTCAGTTGTGGTCCATCTACACAGAGTCAGAGAAGCAGTCTTCCAAACAGAATCAGATAGAAGTGCTGTGAAAGGCATTAAGATTCTAAAGGAGGAAGGAAATATACTTAAGGGGGCATATTAGGCAAAAATCTAATATAGTCAGGGTATTTTAAGAGTGTGAAGGAAAAGGCTAATAGAGACCTGAGTAAAAAGGGAAAGATTTTACTGAGCAACTTAACAAAACATCTTGTAACGAATACATCTATTTTACCAATAAAGTTTTATCTTGTTTATTGTTAACCCAGAGTCTTATCCTCAGAACCACATAGTCCAACAAAGGAGCCTTATAGCTTGGGCACAATACTGTGGGAAAGGGTAATTAAAGACTGGAATTAAATTCCTGGTGGTAGCGATAGATACTTTGAGTGAGAGAAAGAAACAAGAAGAAATTTAAAATTACATCACACCTAACCACACAAAATAAGAGAGAGGTACCGTCACACCATCTGGCAGCAATGCTGATTCTGTGAACTTAGGCAGATCATGAGAAGGGAGGGCAGGAAGGGTTGCATCAGTGCTAGTTTTTGTGGCCCTTTCTTACATGACCAGAGAAATGCTGATCACCACTTCGGGGTCAGGAAGCAATTTTTCTTCAATTTGGCTGGAGATCCTGGAAGTTTTTTTGTCATCTTCTGGGCATGAAACAGTGGTCACTGAGGGTGTGAGGGGGAGGTATTTGTGAATTTCTTGCACTGTGTAAGGGGGTCCAACTAGATGACCCCAGAGGTCCCTTCCAACTCAATGATGCAATGTTGGCATTAGTCCTTCACAACAGAGCTTGTCTCAAAAATTGGATTCAGAAATCCTGGGAGGGACAGCAGGGGAGGAAAGACTAGAATTCCTTGGTTCAGTTTGTGTTTTTCAACCCCACAAGGCCAAGGGCAAAGAGACAAAGCCTCATCTGGGTTACTCCAGGCAGGTTCCCTCAGTGACATATGATATGATATAGGAATGTGGATTTGTGTCTAACAGCAGTGTCCTTCCTCAATCCTTTCCACTAAGGCACTGGAACTTTACCATGGGAAAAAGACAGCTGCTTTTGTTTCAAAAGATGGCAATGACTGAGGTAAAGGCCTTACCTCCCTCTTTCAGTCAGAGTTCTTTCAGAGTCCGCTGTTCCTAAAAGCACAGGAGCAAATTCAATAAAAAACAAAAAAGATGACAACCTTAATGCACCCTAACTGAGCCTGAATGAGATTTTTTTTTTTTCATTTGGAATAAAAACACAAGATCTTCGACATTTCTTTTGGCCTCATGCTGAGGTAAAGTCACAGTTCCTATTGATTTGTTGACTTCTCCCCGCAAATCTATACATTTTTTTAAAGTGACTGAACATTCTGTGAACTATCATTTTGGAGGGTGTTTTTTTTTTTTTTTTGAAATATTGATGCATTTTTAGAAGGTCACTGCTTCACCTGTAAATCCAGTGCCATATGGGGGGGATCTCTTATTGCTTAAATCTATACAAGATAGCAAACAATATTTTTTTTCCAAAGACCATTTTGACCTTCATTGTGCTTTTCTGAGATGATTTTCTTCCATCCTCTGAAACTGTCACATACCTCTTTTGCTCAGACTCCAAAGAACCTCCACTACAGACTCTTGCTTTGTTCTATAGCTGTGGAATAATTCATGTCAACAGGGAGAATGGAATTGCCATACTGATCACTGGATGAAAGCAGACCTTGCTTTTACCAAGTCTAGTCTCCACTATCCAATATTTTGTAGAACTTGAAGTTTCTGAAAATACATTAAAAAATCAGGGCTGTAGTTTCATCAAAGTCATGGGAGTTCGCGGGTTCAGCCTCGGCCTACATCAGTTAAAACCAATCGGTTGTTTGCCACTTGCTTCACTATCAGTCAAGTGCCTTTGGAACTTGCTGTTTCAGAGAAAGGCTTGGATCCATCTCTGCGAAGGAACTGTTCCTCTATGTTGCATCATGAGATCTAAGCTCAATGGGAGCATCCTCTTCCCAGCACTGTTTGTATACCAAGTCTGAAATACCACACACAGAAAGATATTTTTAGTGCTTCTGCTGCTTTGTCTCTTCCTCGTGAGATTTTTCAAAGCCTAGGAATCATACTGCTAACCTTTGCATTTCATGGCCTTTTGACCTGCCAGTTTACAAACTGCTTTCCGCTATATCCATGTGTGTGTGTGTGCATACACACACACACACACACACACACATATATATATATATACCAGCTTATGATACAACTCCATGAGAGTAGCAATGGGGCCTCTGATCCAAAAAAGATGCTGCTGCAATAAATTTGTTAGTTTACATGATGTCCCACTTAGTGCCATGAGACCGTGGATGTTTCTTCATTCCTCTCTGTTAGCTCTGTCCAGAATATGCCATGCCAGTCCAAGTTGTCCATGTCAAAGAGCAGAACTGTATGTGTATTCTCTTTTTTCCCATTTTCCTTTGAAGCGTCCCAGACTTCTTTTTTAAAAAGAGAGGCTTGTGCATCTGCATGTGCTCCATTTTGGAAGTATGGTTGAAATATAGATTGCAACACAAAAAATATGTGTAATCAGGTATGAAATATATACTAAAATGCTCATTGGGGATTAATTCACAGAAATATGCAGGGAATCACGGGAAGAACGCAGAATAATGCAGTCAAATGACAGAGAAAGAACAGGATGAAACAAGTTCTAGTCATCCAACTCTATAGGCCAAACTAGACATTATAGCAGCTGCACATCCAATCCATGGCAACCAGCTCCAGTTCAGAGGAGAGTTTAGTCAATTAAAAATTGCCATAAGGGCCTGATACTGACTGGGTATGTGGCATAGCAGTACTAGGCAATCATGTTCCCCTCCTGTGTCTTTTAAGTTGCCAAAACAGCCATGGGGTGGGGGGCTGTTTCAGCACTTTACAAGGTATGAGGGGAAACAAAATTGCCCCATGTCATCATATTGCAGGCACTTGTGGCATTTTTTAAATGGCTAAATTCTCATCTAAAATGGCATCAGTCGCCATGGGATGGAGCTGTGGCTACTGTAATGTCCAGTTAGACTCTAGATCAAAGAATTAAAACATTGACTGTTAAGAAACTGTTGTGGTGTATATGTGTAGTCTTGCGGTAAGAAACTCATGTTATGGAAGAACTGAGAGTCAGCTAAAAGATAGGGATGCATGTAAATTGCTCATCCATGCTAGTTTGACTTGAATATCCTCACTCTGATTTTGCATCTCTCTTCTGGTAATCAGAATGTTTTTACATGGTTTGGCCATTGTATGTTTCCCATGCCCAATTTTTCCTGTTAGTTTTAAAAGACACGATTATGCTAATACTGACAAACCAAAATGTTTGGTATGGATTGGATGCCAATTCAAAGTCACCTGACCCAGTTTTGTCACCATGATTACTCAATTTGTCACTGAATTGTGACAATATGTCACCGAATCATTTACTTCCAGAAAGTACCTAGAATGTGCAAACCCTATTACCTTTGCTCTGGCCTTGGAAATTATTTTGCCAATTTCACTGGATACATAGTAACAATGAAGAAAGTGCATTTGGCAGATATGGGATGAAAGCAGAGGAGGAGGGAGGAGGAGGAGGAGTTGGTTTTTATACCCTGCTTTACACTCAAAGCAGCTTCCAATCACATTCCTTTCCTCTCCCTACAATAGGCACCTTGTGAGATAGGTGGAGCTGAGAGAGTTCTAAGAGAACCCTCATTCTGGGGATTTTTTTCCCAGTTCAGAATTTTTGTAGTGTTTTTGAAAGTTTTTCTTCCCATAAGTATCTAAGACCTAGGTGTTGGAGAAGTGGCAGCCTGCTAAGAGTTTAATTACTGTAAATACTGCAGAAAGAGTGGTTTTGTCCACTTGTACCCTCGGGGGAGCTGTGGAGCATTGTCCTCCAAGTTGAAATGAAGAAACAGATGTCAGTACTTGGATAAAACTATTGGCCACTTTATTTAACATTTTAATCAGTAAACGGCAAGGGCTAAACCAACTGTGGCTCATCCAAGGCCAGGGGTCTCAACAAACCCCTGCCTTGTGATGCTACAGGCAAGCCACCCTGCCCCTGGCAGGAGCCAACTTATCGTGGCTCAACCCAGGCCAGCACAGCAAAGGGGAACCACCCAGAAGGTCAGTTCACAAGCCGTACAGCTTAATGACCAAACCCTCCAGACAGCCCCCATAAAGGCAGTCTGCATTCCTCCACCCCAGGTCGCACAACCCAAAGGTAGCTCATGCCAGACCCCCAAACCCCCAAAACTGGGTGCTATCCACTGCCCCCCTAGCCACAGATCATCACACATAAAACATTCCTGCTAAACTAAAGTGACCAACCTGCTAACCACAGTGCTGCCCTGACCCAATTCCTCAATCCTCTGAGCTACTGTGTAGGGTAGGTGAAAAACACACCAACATGGTCGCCAATCAACTGGGGTCAAAAATTCCTACCCAGCCCCCTCTCCACACAAAACTTGGGGGTAGGGCAACTAGCGAGTGCCTACACAATGACCAGGGCAGGAGGGAGGGCTGATTACCAGCTGATGACTGGCAGGGATGGAGGAGAGCTAGCCATTAAACGGCCAGCTCTGCCCCCTTTTGGAGCATGTGCTGCCTCTCTTTTCCAAGGAGGCAAAGCCAGCCCTCCTGTTGCACTGCTGGTTGGCTGGGTGTAGGGTGGGGCCGAATTCTCTAGTGTTCAGGGTTTGTTGAATGTTTTTCTCTTGCAGTTCAGCCTACTTCTTGTTGTTTTCTCTCTCTGTTGTGTGTTAGTCTGTGTTAGTGCTTGTGCTCTGAAGAGCTCTCTGTTCTATTCATGGCCTGCAGTCAGTTATTGTCTTTCTGAAAAACCTTCTTGCAATAAATTCATTGAAAGGAAAACTCCAAAGTGTGGATTGGATTATTTTCTGAACTCTGCCAACTCTAGGTGTGCCCAGAGGCGTGAGAGCCAGCATGGTGTAGTGGTTAAGAGCAGCAGATTCTAATCTGGACAACCAGGTTTTGATTCCCCACTCCATCACATGAAACCTGCTGGGGTGACCTTGAACCAGTCACCGTTCTCACAAGGGGCCTATTGTGGGGAGAGAAAGGGAATGTGATTGTAAACTGCTTTGAGATTCTTTAAGATTGTGAAAAGTGGGTTATAAAAACCTTCTTCTTCTTTGTTGACCAGCTGTCGTCCTTCCACTCTTAGCCTGGAGTCATAGCCAAGAATGGGGAAGATGAAATAATAGCTTAGATAAAGAGAAAGACCTGCTTTGCTCTTTGAA
Organism: Gekko gecko; assembly: GCA_029375565.1. Lineage (NCBI taxonomy): Eukaryota > Metazoa > Chordata > Lepidosauria > Squamata > Gekkonidae > Gekko > Gekko gecko. Next base: position 45,642,286 of record JAPDNY010000013.1, read on the forward strand.
GCTCTTCCAATCCTTGTCCTGTTTGTTTCTTGTATTTAAATGTAAAATATTTTTTTTTCTTCTTTTTCCATTCTTTTCAATAGGAAACAGACTGGAAACAACATATACTCATGCTGGAACTTTAGGGATTTTTTTCTTTTTAAATTAAAAATTAGGGTGAAACTTTGAGAGATTGTACCACTCATTGAAGGAATACTTCCTGCCAAATATCAGGCAGAAAGGATAAAGCATACCAGTTTTATAGGCAATTAAAATCACAACACATTTAAAACAGTGACATCTTTGTTTTCCATCCAATGTGAAAGAAATTAATAAGAACTGTATCCTGTTAAATGGAACTGTGTATACCAAATTTCAGGCAGATAGGAAGAAGAGTTCCAGTTTTGCAGGAAATTAAGCACAAAACAAATTCCAAAATTAAAAGGTTTCCTTTGATGATTTATTAACTGAATGAATATGTCTTTTTAAGGTTGCCAGCCTCCAGGTGGTGACTGGAGATCTCCTGCTATTACAATTACTCTCCAGGAGAAGGAGAAGGAGAAGGAGAAGGAGAAGGAGAAGGAGAAGGAGGAGAAGAAGGAGAAGGAGGAGAAGGAGAAGGAGAAGGAGAAGGAGAAGGAGAAGGAGAAGGAGAAGGAGAAGGAGAAGGAGAAGGAGAAGGAGAAGAAGAAGAAGAAGAAGAAGAAGAAGAAGAAGAAGAAGAAGAAGAAGAAGAAGAAGAAGAAGAAGAAGAAGAAGAAGAAGAAGAAGAAGAAGAAGAAGAAGAAGAAGAAGAAGAAGAGAGAAGAGATTGGATTTATACCCCACCCTTCACTGCCCAAAGGCATCTCAGAGCGGCTTACAAACTCCTTTCCCTTCCCCTCCCCACAACAGACACCCTGTGAGGTAGGTGGGGCTGAGAGAACTTCTGACAGAAACTGCTCTTTTTCAAGAACAGCTGTGCCAGAGCTTGTGACTGACCCAAGGTCACATCAGCAGGTACAAGTGGAGGAGCAGGGACTCAAACCTGGTTCTCCCAGATTAGAGTCCATGCACTTAACCACTACACCAAACAGAGATCAGTACACCTGGAGAAAATGGCTGCTTTGGAAGGTGGACTCTGTAGCATTATGCCCCAATGAAGTCCCTCCCCTCCCCAAACCCTGCCTTCCTCAGGCTCTACCCAAAAATCTCCAGGTATATCCCAACCCAGAGTTGGCAACTCTGCATTTTATATATCTGTTTTCTTGTTTATTGGTCTCTCCTGTCTCTCTTTCACTCTCTTATATATACTACAAATAAAAGATCTGTTTTATTTTAATGACAGATTAAAATTTTCTTGTTTATTTTTGATGACTAGTTAATTGCTCCCTGTTTACAAGTGAAAGCCCTTTGGGACACATATTGGCTGAGTTCAGACTGGCAGTTTGAAGCGGGAGCGAGTCATGGCAAAAAAGCGGAGACTGCGGAGACTGATGCTGGAGCATACCGGGGAGGAGGTGTGAGCGAGCATTCACACTGTTGGCCCAAAGGTGCGGCTGTAAGGCATGGCTTTCTTTTTTGCTAATCTGGAGATATGCACTTATGCGCATAAGCACACAATCAAAACCATGGATTTTAGCATTCACACTGTGTTAGTGCAGGATATACGTGGGATAGGCATGCTTTCCAGGGTTTGATACCACTTTTACCAGGTATCTTTTAAACTTGGAAGCATGACAAAACGGGTTGAGTACGGCTGGGGAACGCCAGACAGATGTGCCTGTGTGAACGGCCCCTTTAATCTGGTTGTGAAACGTTGCTGAAACGTGCCTGTCTTGGGGCAAACTGCCAGTCTGAACTCAGCCATTTCTTCTCACATTTGCTTTTGTTTGGATAAGTAGATTTCTAGATATTACACCATCCATTTTTTTAATTCATAAGACTCTACTTTAAATTTCTATACACACTTTTCTTCCAGCTCTCTAAAATTTGGCACTTTGTCTCTCAAAGTTGGCAGGGACTGTTCTTTGGGCAATGCTACAACCCCTGAGAATATCATCCCAGTTGGATGGAACATAAATGTTATAGCCAGAAATCTGTTGGGAGTGTAATTGTCTATAAAATTGGGATCCTGGCTTCTCTTTGTCTGAAGCAGAGTATGCTTCATCCCTCACATGGAAATGAAAAAAAGGGGGGGACCCCTGAAAATTATGTTTGAATTGGGTGAAAAACAATGAAGTTACATTCAGGTAGAACTTTCTTATTGAAACTAATGCAAACAAAATGAATGGAATTAATTCATTTCTATTAATTTGCATTTCAATGTATGTGGCTTTTCTATGGTTAGGGTTTTTTTTATTCATTTTGTGCATCATTCCCTGATTGCAGGGCAACAAATGGAGTCAGAATTGTACACAATGTTAAAGGTGTTCTGGCCATGCTGGTGGTCTTGGAACTGGACAAATCATGTGTTTTGCTGCCACACAATGTCTCGGCTGGGTCTGAGTGGTGTAAATGGGGTCAGTGAGAGAGTCTTTGTGGGGGAAACTGTGGTGGGTCTTTTAGCTGACTTGTGAATGATGTTGAGAGTTAAACATTTTGAGAGCTGTTCAACTGTGGCCATAATACTCTGATGACCAGAAGGGAGAGAAGTGTCAATTTCTTTCTGGAGTCTGATGAACTTTTAAGGACGTGACATGACTGAGGAAGGAAGAGGGGAAACAATTGCCTTCCATATGTGACAAACCGCATAACAAGATTCCTATCACAAAGCCTGGCTACCCATTACACATAAGACGGTAGAAATATTCAGGTTGTTTTCCTAAAAGAACAGTTGGCAGCCAAAGGGGATTGAAAAAATCTGCTCCGTGAGCCACTTCCATGAAAAGAGATCACATAAATTATGCCTGCATTACAGCTCCTTCATTTAGAACAGGTTGAGGGTTTCCAAACCTTGCCCTGTGCAGTCATATCTCTGTAATCCAGTTTATTTTCCCTATTGTGATTTCATTCGTTTTATGATTTTTAGGAGTTTTTCTTAGTGGTTTTATTAGGTTAAGTTTAATGTGTCCTTGTATATTTTTATGTTTACATCACCTTGAGATTTCTGGCAGATGGGTAGGATATAAATGATGGAAACAGACAATGTGCAGCTCAGCCAAGTATCTCTGTAAGAAGGGGAAAGATTGCATTTAAAAACTGAATGATCTCAGTGCCATCATTCAGCAATGTTAGTGTTAATTGCATTCATGTACACAAACGATTCTGTTGAGCCTGCTGTTTCAAGGCACAAACACCAGCTCAGCTCCCTGGCAAAGCGTCCCAAACTTTTGGTCTCCATTTGTATCTATCAGTTTGTGCGAATTCACTCAATCTGGAAATCCTAGATTGCTCATATCTAAGGCCAGACCATAGATAGGTGCTTTCTACCCCTTCAGATATGACCATTCAGTATTTTAGTTTTAAGCTACTGGCTTCCCAGCTTGTGTAAAGTGCTTTCTTTGTATCGGCTACTTTACCACCTCAAGAGGCACTAGGATTTCATTACTGAGGATATTAATAATTGAGGATTGTTTTACATGGTTTATTTAAGCCATATTGGAAGCTCTAAACTGAGAATTTGCAGGAGACAGATACATATGTGCTCATTCACGACCCCTAGAAGTAGTGGGTGTCTTTTGGCTCTACCTGCATAAAGGAATGGAGCATAAGTGCCCCATGTGAAGGCCAACTAAGAGGCTTGAATGGAGAAGCTGTGCCTCGAGTAGGCTGGCTTCACCCCAACAGGTCACCCACCCACCAGCCCTATCTAAATAATATGGGATTAGCTGGTCACCTTTGGGACTGTGAAGAGATGGGGGGGGGTCCTTCAGGTTATTTTATTTATTTATTTATTTGTTTGTTTGGATTTATATCCCGCCCTCCCCGAAGGCTCAGGGCAGCTAACAACGAAGCACGAGTGCCAGAGTTAAAACAGATAGTAAAGATAAAGGTTCCCTTGCTCGAAAGCCAGTCAAATCCAACTCTAGGGTTGCGGTGCTCATCTCCGTTTCAAAGCCGAAGAGCCAGCGCTGTCCGAAGACGTTTCTGTGGTCATGTGGCCGGCATGACTAAACACCAAGGTGCACGGAATGCTGTTTCCTTCCCAGCGAAGTGGTACCTGTTTATTTACTTGCAATTTCTTGCTTTCAAATAGATAAAAGCAGCATAAAGCAGAATAAAACCATATAATACAAACAACAAGGTGTCAGGAGAAAAAAGGAGACATTTTTTTGCCTGTTCTGCCTGTTGTCAGGTTGATAATAAGGCCTAGTCCACAGGGACTGGTTCATTTAACAATAAAGGAAGGTGGTTCTAGTCAGTCACTTATTAAAAGTGCAATTGGGGGTAGGTTGTGGAGCAGGGTTCCCTGGGTGTTGAGCAGCATCAGCCAAACCTTTAGTTGCTTAAGTGGCATGTGGGGTAGGGGGATGAAGCTTAACACCTCTTGGAACAATTTCCTGTTCGGGCTAGGCTAAATAGTGCCATTATGGCTTAGTCTGAAATCAGGGCAGTGGCCTAAAGCCAGTAGCCTTCATATCTTATCTGTTTGTAGTGACCCACACTAAAATGCAAATAATGCTTTATTGAAGCAGATCAGCCATAAATAGATCTAGTTTAACTCATTTTCAGTTGTTTGATGGCTTCTATTTGGGATTGCAAATGTAAACAAACAAGCAGAATAAATGAACAGAAAACATAGTAGAATATGTTTTCATTGATCATTGAACACTAACACTTCTCAGTTTTTTTTTTCCATTATAGGGTAGGTCAAAGTATGGGAGCTTCACAATAAAGGGAAGCATCTACATATCTTGTTCAGTGTTCATAGTATAGGAGATATGCAATCAAATGGAAAGACTCACAGTGTGGCCCTAATGTTGTGGATACATGCCTCCAAGACAAGTTTGATTTGTTATTCTGTCCAGGTATACCCAATACACATTGCTGATGATGTCATTCAACCATGGGATCTCTTTGATTAGGTTCTATAGAGGTTGCAAATCTCCCCTTTGAAATCACTCTTTAATCTTAACAGGATGGCTAATTATTTTTAATGCACAAGTTTTGTTGGATTGTACTATTATATTGATTGTTGTATTGTCTATCATGTTATTGTGTGGTCTTAACTATGGTTAAGTGGATTTTGTATTATACTTTTGTGAATCTCCCTAAAGTGCAGAAAGAATGGGTTATACATTGGGTCAGTAATCAATAAATAAGTTGCATTGTATTCCCCTTCTGATTACACTAATGTAATAAATATGGGGAGATCACAACAAAAAGATCATGTGATTACCATTACAGGTATATCTTACTATAAGATTACCATCGCAGGTACATCTTATTATAAGATCAAGCAAGATCCACAGTTCAAAATCTAGCAGAACAAGTTATGAACAAGGGGTATCACCTCTTGAATATGAGGGCCAGTTTGGAAACTCCATTGAAGCTCAAATATAGGATGGTGTTCCATCAGTATTTGCAACAGTAAATATAACATACAAGAAGATTAGTATCTTCAAACATGCAACAAACACATGCCAGATAGCTACAGTTTATCATACCTCCAACACATTCGCACAGATACTTTATGATGTATACCTTCTCATTACAAATAATATGTTTACTGGAGTAAGCAACAGTGGAACACTGGTGCACTTGGAAGAATAGTTAAAGGGTGAAGAGCCTTCAGGTCAGTTTATAAACATAGCTTAGGAAGAGGTTTCCGTGCCAATTAATAATATATCCCACCAAAAAATAGAAATGGGAGATCTCAGTTGTGAAACAAAGGATGAGTTCAGACTGGCAGTTTGCCCCGAGATAGGCACATTTCAGCAACGTTTCACAACTGGATTAAAGGGGGCATTCACACAGGTACATCTGCCTGGTGTTCCCCACCCGTAGTCAACCCATGCTGTTCTGCTTCGCTCCCACGTTTAAAAGTTACCTGATGAAAGTGGTAGCAAATCCCGGAGAGCACGTTTATCCCATTTCATTCTGCTTCCAGGAAGTGTGAATGCTAACCTGAAAAGCCGGGAACAACCCATGGTAATAATGTTTGCTGAGTGTTTCTGCGCAAGGTGCACTTGATTGCCCTGGAGAGGCAGGAGCGATATGATTGGATGTGCTCCGCTCTACCACCCAATGCGGTGCCGGCGCAACGGGATCCTCCCCAAATTGCCCTGATGTACTTATGCTCATGAGTTCATATGAGCACATGTGCACATAGCCAAATTACCAGGAAAAAGCCATTTACAGCTGCACCTCTGGGCCAGCAGTCTGAACGCTTCCTTGCGCCTCCTCCCAGTATGCTCCCGCATCAGTTGGCACAGTGTGACCAGGAAAACCCGGGACAGTGTGTTCTGGGGTTTTTTGCCACGACTCGCTCCCATTTCAAACTGCCAATCTGAACTCAACCAAAGTTGTCTTTAAGGGTAGGAGCTGAGGCATGGGAGGAGGTAATGGTGACAGTCTTTATTTGGTCAGTACTATTGATCTACAAAAGGAGATATTCAGAATAACATAATGCTTTAGGATTTTGCTGTGTTCTCAACTTGCTTCTACCCAACTGGAGACTAATATTTATTAGACATGTGATGGAATAGCACAGTTTCAGAGTAACACCTTTGCTTGGCAATCAGCAATCCCAGGCTTACCCTTTGGCCTGTTCAGAAATATTTGACATCATAAAACTTCACAGCTAGAATGACAGATCCATCTAAGTGTTAGCACAAGGGTCATCACTCTTGTGCCTGACCACTTTATGAGATATTAAGGATGTGTCCTGTGTAAGGAAAGTGCCCAGAGGCAATACCTTAGGCCAGTTTTGAAGTTTTTGATGTTCTGAGCTTTTGGGATCTTTTTTTCCTCCTGGTTGTTACATCTGACACATCTTGCAAATAGTGTGCTGGACTTTCAGTTACCATATTAGTTGGCAGCTGTTGCCAGCAGGAACCATAAGGCTGAACACTGATCACACTGTGCACCTCACTCATTGCTCTCTCCACTTGACATGGTTGCTTCTTGAAACATACCAGTCAATATATGAAGAATTAACTAAGGGGGGGAGGGGGGAAAGGCAGATTTCTTCTTCAGTCAGCCTTGCACTCAGCTCCTGAACCTCAGTTCAAATAAGAGAATTTGTGAAATTAATTCTGCAGCTGGAATATATGTATTTTTGTGCCAGAGCTTTCAGTTACTTTAATTCCTTTCTTTTTTACCCCCCTGCTAGGAATTACTGATGCTCACAGATTCAGGTGGGTGTTGGTCTGAAGCAACAGAGCAAAGTTTGAATCAAGTGGCACCTTTAAGACCAACAATGTTTAGTTCTGGGTATAAACTTTTGTGTGCATGCACACTTCTTCAGATACCTTTGATGGACCAAGGGTGTCTGATTCAGTACAAGGCAGTTTCATGTGATTTACGCTCTAGTCCTGAATGTGCATTGAAAAAACATTGCAAAAAAAGGAGTTTTGGTGAAAATATACATAAAATTGTATCTAGATTTGTTGTATACATATTTTACCAGTGTACAGGAGCTAAGGGTTTATGAATATGCCTCTTTTCATTTATTTTTGTGTTTATATGTTACCATTGTGAATCCTTTTGTTTTCAACATTTTTACTAGTGTTCCTGATCTTTTTATTCCTTTACTTCACTTTTACACCATGTAAGCATCATGTATACATTATGGGTTAGATCCAACTACCTTTTCCATTGGTGGAAAAGGAAGGAGATGTCCACTTTGACCACTCAAAAAGGCTTTGCAGAGAATCATGGGACCTATCAATACAAAAGCCATGTGGGATGGGAGTTGTAGTGTGGAAGGGAATTTGATGAGATTGAATGGAAAATGTGGCTACGTCCAACCCTACATTTTTACACCATTTCCATACCATTCATATACCCAAACACATGAAGCTACTTTATACTGAATCAGACCACTGGTCCATCACAGTCAGTATAGTGTACTCAGACTGACAAAGGCTCCCCATCATCTACTACTCGATCCTGTTAGCTGGTGATGCCAGGGACTGAACCTGGGACCTTGCCAAGTGGATGCTATAACACTGAGCCACAGTTCCTATTTACATGCAACTCATAGTTTAAAAACATGCATTTTAACTGCAATACTCCCATTATTATTTTTTTCCAGTATGGTCGGGAGGGGGAGAAGAGTGGTGTTCCATCCCAAGTAGGGAGGACCCAAGTCTGACAATAGCATTTGTTTAATTGAAACAAATTGTTCATGGAATACCATTAAGGAGCATGTCTGAGTAACAGCAAAATATTGCACAGAAAGAATCTTGATGCAATCATATGAGTGTTCATATCATGAATTTGTTTTGTAATTTTTATCAGTGCATTCATGGTCCTTTGTATCATAGAGGAGAGAGAAGAGGGAAACAGATTGGAAGAACTGAATAGCTGCCACAAATGGCATGTGTCCCAGTTCAGGAACTCTTTTCTTTTCTTTTTTTAATTCCCCATTAAATTAAAATTAAAGAGGACAAATGCAGCAAGGAATGAGCTTTTAGAACAATGAAGGAATGGAACTATGGAAATCCGCTCATTGCTAGTGGCAAGTATAGCTGCAAAGAGTCAGTTGATTGACAAAGCGTATTTGAAAGCTTTCTCTGTACATGGAGGCAGTGTAGTCAGCTGTGGACAGAATTGAGGGATGATGATGATTCAGCACTACCCTCTGACAATGACTTATTCTTCACAGCACTGGTACCTAATTAGATGCATGTAGTTTTGGTCCTGGCACCAGCAGGGGACCATGGAAATGCTGCTATTTCCCTAAGGCCACATATGCAGGTTCAGAGTTTGGGTCCTTTCCAGGATGCCTTATAGGCCTTATAGCCAGTTTGGTGTAGTGGTTAAGAGTGGCGGACTCTAATCTGGAGAACCAGGTTTGATTCCCCACTCTTCCACATGCAGCTGCTGGGTGACCTTGGGTCAATCACAGCTCTCTCAGAGCTGTTCTGGAAAGAACAGTTCTTAAAAGAGCTCTCTCAGCTCCACCTACCTCACTGGATGTCTGTTGTGGGGAAAGGAAGGGAAAGGAGATTGTAAGCTGCTCTGAGACTTCAAGTGAAGGGTGGGGTACAAAATCCAATCTCCTCCTCCTCCTTCTTCCAAGCCAGCAATAATAGTCCGACATGTTAATGGCCAGCACGTACAATCTGTGTCATATTTCAAACCCTTAGGATGGGGACCTGTAAATCATCCAGCAAGAGCTTGTAGATAAACTGTAAAGTAATTAATTAATATCAGCAATATTGATGCCGAGCAAATATTTACCAAGGGATTTATACATATAACCCTGTCATCACTTTCACACTGTGTGGGACCCAGTTTATAAATCATTTAACATCTATTTGCATGTCTCATAAATACTTTATACATTTTTTTGCCTGCAATTTATCTCACACAGAATGCTATAAACATACCACAAATATCTGTAAGGGTTTTTTTGCCACTTGATGCAATAATTAGCACAGTTAATAAATCTCCAGATTGTCCAGCATAGCTAACAGCTGCATTAGGAATCTTCTTTCACATTTGAACTTGTCCACAGAACAGTCCCAGATGAGCTACCCATTAGAATCATCCATCATTGCCATGCCAGCATGTCATGGGACAGAGCAGTGAAACAGATCTGTCATAAGGAAAGAACCAAGGGTCCCTCTTCAGGGTGACAATGGCTACAGACAAGCAGATTTCTCTCCTTCTGTGCATTTAGAACTCCATGGGTTCACTAAGCTCCATTTTTATCCCATCCAGTTTAACTTGAAGAATTTATGAACTTAATTCCAGCACTGGCTTATGTACAGGTTGTTACCACTTTTTGATTTTTCTTCCTGAGGTTTCAGAGTGCACCATGCCCCCCCCCCCCATGGGGCCAAGCTGACCCTCACTCAGCAAAACATTCTGAAGGTGCCCCATCACAAAGGTGCAAGAACAATAGCTTCACATCTCCACTCCTCCACATTATTGTTGTGCATGTGTTCATTGATAATACATTGCAAAAAAGCTATTACAGTATGGTTGTATGAGTTATTACATCAAGACTATTTTTGTGTAGTCTTTTACTGTTGTGATCAGGCGCTCCTGTTTGGTGAAATAATCTTATACAGGGGTCTGTCTGTCCATCTGTCCATCCATCTGTCCATCCATCTGTCCATCCATCCATCTGTCCGTCCGTCTGTCCGTCCATCTACCCATCTACCCATCTACCCATCTACCCATCTACCCATCCATCCATCCGTCCGTCCGTCCGTCCGTCCATCCGTCCATCCGTCCGTCTATCCGTCTATCCGTCTGTCCGTCTGTCCGTCTATCTATCTATCTATCTATCTATCTATCTATCTATCTATCTATCTATCTATCTATCTATCTATCATCTATCTATCTATCTATCTATCTATCTATCTACCTACCTACCTACCTACCTACCTACCTACCTACCTATTTATATGGATTGTTCTGGCACCCAAAAAGAGCCCTTGGGACTGCTATGCCCCATTCTGGATCAGGACCTCTCAGCAATTAAAACAACAACAACCTACAACTGCTTCTAAAATGGCATTGACGACTATGGGATGGACCTGTGGCCAGTGTCACATTTAGGCCCAGGACAGACTGGCAATTTGCCCCGGTATCGAGTCGCGGCAAAAAAAACCCGGAGTAAACGATACCGGGTTTTCCCGTCCACACAGCGGGGGCCTCTGCCGGAAGAAACGGGACGGAGGCGCGCGGGACCGTTCAGACTGCCACGCCGGAGGCGTGCTATATTCGCTGTTCCCCCATTATTTCGGCTATGGGCGTATGTGCGCATGAGCGCATGAGCGCTCATGCGGTCATGCGCATAAGCGCATTTCGGCGATTTTTTTTTTTTGCCCTGCAACGCCGGCACCGCATTGGGCAGTGGAGCGGAGCTCAGCCAATCACGCCGCTGCTGCCTCATGCCCAACGCGGGTTGCTCCCGGCTTTTCGGCTGCGCGTTCAGACTCCCCGGAAGCGGGGAAACGCGCGACGAACGCAGGCTTTCATGATTTGCGACGCTTCGGCTTTTATCAGGTGTTTTTTTAAACCGGCTCTGAAGCGTGAGGGCTCCGGTAAGCTCCGGGTGGGGGACGCCAGGCAGATGTGCCTGTGTGAACGTTCCATTTACTCCGATATTGAGTCGCTGTCAGCCCGGGTCCCATCCCGCGGCAAATTGCCAGTCTGTCCTCGGCCTTAGTTTGGCTCTTGCAAACTCTCCTACGTATATTTACTTGTTATTATTAACTGAACTAGAATGAAGATGGTATCACACTCTGTGCAAAGCAAAATCCTGAGACAAGAAAATAATGGAACAGTTTGCAAACCAGGTTCTGCCACATGCACTGCAATGCTAAACAGAGTTACACCCTCCTAAATCCATTGACATAAATAGGGTTAGAAGGGTGTAACTCTGCTCTTAAGGATAGGCATGAACTTGGAAAATATGATTTGGTTCATGGTTCATGATGTGTGTGGTTTTCAAACTACCGGCTGTCACGAACTTTTTTGTGCTAGACTAACTGGTTCAGTTTGTGAAGTTCATGGTGCAGTAGAATGCACCCTCCATGGCATGCTAGGTATACCAAACACATAGGGAAACTCCAGATGACTCTCCTCTACCAGCCCTCCAAATTTGGTGAGGGAGGGGAGGAGGGAGGGAAGGGAGGGGAAAGAAAAATGTAAGACAATATGTGGTGTAAAGAAACTGATAAAACCAATAAAAATATAATTAAAAAAAACCCCAAAAACGAACAAGCCAGTGACACCAAACTCACAGGGGAATTTGACCTGGGCAGCCTCCCCCCACCGCCAAACACTGGAAGCAATGCAAGCATCCTGAACATCCTGCCTACTGTCACAGCCCCCCCCCCCCAAGTTTCCAAAGGCAGGTTATGAAGGACAGAAAGGTAGACATCCCCAGAGTTTCTACAGGAGCTCCCCAAAGTTACCCCACGACAGCTTGGCGGGCGGGCACGCCAGCCCTACCCGACCAGCTGAAATCAGACTTTTCAGCTTAAAGTGATTAGTGATGCCAGCCATGACAAAAGGGCAGACATCTGACAGGGGCTCCCTAAAGTAATTCCATGACAGCTTGGCAGGCAGGGCACCCAGCCCAACCAGAGTTTTCCATTTAAAGTTATCATGAGGTAGGTGTTGTGTTATGAGGTAGATGTTGTTTCATGAGGTAGGTGTTGGGTGAGGGAGCCCACCCCCACCCAGCATAGGCAGCCATCCTCCCACCTGAGTGCCAACAATGCAGCCCGGCAGGCTGGATCACCCAGAGAGGAGGAGAAATGGGGGGGGGAGACATGCAAGGGGACAACAGGAGGCTTGGATCTCACCCTGTGAGATTGTGAGAGGAGTAGCCCAGCAAGGGGAGGTTAACCTTGAGGAAGGCATCTTGTCCACCCTGGCTGGGTCCTAGTGGGATCAGTGGGGGCTGAGAATGTCTCCCAGGTGGAAGAACAGCTGTTCACTCTGGACACAGGTGGGAAGGCAGGAAACTCATGACCATGCTAGAGAAGTTGGACCAGATGGCAGCCTTGCATAACCAGTACTTCAGGGGATTGGTGGAGGCAGGCTCAGGGGACTTCTCCTCTGCCTAATCCTCTGGCATTGTACATCTGGCTGCCCTGCCACCGGTGACCTCCCAGTTCACCACCGACAGCCAGTAATGAGGCTCTTTAAGGCAGAGGTGCTGGGCTGCAGCTCCTCCTCCTCCCCTCCAGCTTCTTCCACACGCTGTTCCTTCTGGCCACATCTGCTGGCCTGTAGCCTCCACGCTTCTTTGCAGAGCTCATGCTTCCATTGCACAAGCTCTGCATTCTGGAGCAATGTTGCCTTTTATCCAGGGGTCACAGGCCAGCCTGTACTCCCCTTCCTTAAAGAGAGGATGCAACCTGGTGGTGATGCACGCCCACAACCTCTCCACAAAGGCCCATGTTAGAATAGGAATCCCCTTAGTGCCTGGCTGCAGTGTGGAGGCCAGTGCCCAGACCAGAGCCTGGTCCAACCCTCAAATCAGGGGGATAACTTGCCCCAGGCTAATCATATAGGAACAGAGCACATTGGTGGTGTCCTGGAAGGGCTTGAGGACATGCACTATTTGGGAGAAGATCAGCCAGTCATTGGAAATGATGCTGAGTTCTTCTTCCCCATGCAGGATGGTCATGGAGGAGAGGACACACTGCACCTCACTCTTCTGCTCCACCGAATGCACAATCATGGCTTAGGTGAAATTCCAGTGGGTGTGCAAGTCTAGGATGAGCCAGTGTTCAGGCTCCTCCCCCACCCCTGTGTTTCGTGCAGCAGACAGGTAGACTTGATGCTGCTTGAGAAGTGGGCAGCCAGCTGCCAGCAGGTCTCCAGCAAGGCCCAAATCTTAAGGGTGGCAGTGTCCCAGGTGGCCCTTACAGTGCTCCCCAGCTCCAAAACATCCTTCACCACTAGGTGAAGAATGCGAGTCAAGCAGGAAATGCCCTTAAGGTACATAGCCTTCACTGCTGCTAGCATGTTGGCACTGGCATCCATGACCATGCAATCATGGACAATGTTGTCACTGCCCACTGACTCCCTCAGGCTACTCTGTATCACAGCAGCAATGTGTTGTGCCATGTGGTCTGCATCCATTCCCTGCACATACAGCAGAACCACTATGTAGCCAGGTGGCAGGACTGTCACTCCTGGAGCCTGGGCCATGCCCCGACAGTCTGGAAAATAGAGGTCTTCTGGTTGCCACCAGTGGGAGGTGAGGGAGAGGTAGCCATGCTGCTAGTAGCCCCAGAGATCTGCCCTGAATTTCATGGTTTTGTCTTGTGCTCTGGAGAGCTCACCTTTGACCAATACCACTGCAGATCAGTGCATGGCAGGCAGGATTCATTGGCTCACAGTCCTCTGTGAGGGGACAGAGTACCAGGGAGCTAAGTGTTACAGTAACCAGCAAAAGGCTCCACACCCCATGAGGGAGAACCGTTGGCCATCCACAGCAGTCATCTCAGCCATGAGGCAAGTGACTGCTTCCTGGGCCCTCCATGTAGCCATTATGGATGGCACTGTCAGGATCCCTGTGGGAATGACCTCTTGCAGGGCAGCCTTGCCTTGATGTCACACCCACGGCACCCTGAGTGCAAGGAGCATTTCTTGGAGGGGTCTCTTGTTCACCCTCCACTTTTCTCTTCTGAGAGGGAGTGTGCCTCTTCTTCTTCCCACTGGCCACCATTCATTCCTCCAACAGCAACATACTGGGATGCACCCTTTGCAGGTGCCTGCAAAGGATGGAGGAAGATAAATATTGGGGTTTTGTGCCCCTCCATATGTGGGTGTGGCACACCTGGCATTCTGCCACACAGGGGTTACTGGGGAAGGGGTGGGAAAGTTTCCAAAGTGGGGGCTGCAAATGATGCCTCAGGACTGGTGGGAGGAGAGACAGCTGTTTTCTGGCATTGGACTGGGAGAGGACATGGAATGATGTACTGGAGGCAGGAGCAGCAATAGGGAGTTGTATGGAAGGGGAGGAATCTCTGCTGTCAGAGACTTCTCCAAAGAGACTTCTCCAAAGAGTGTTGTCAGCTACTGGCCTCTGAGCAGTGCTAACAACTCTTCGTCCTCTATGGGGATCCCCAGGAACAGTTCAAGGGAAAGAGGCTCTTAGACCTCTGGTGATGCCTTGCTAGGGGTGGGTTCCAGTGGACTGGAAGGATGGGTTTGGTGTCTGGGGACAGGGGCATGTGGTACACAGGGGTGGAGGATGTCTTCCCCCTATGTAGGGGATCCTTTACACCTACTGTCACCCACATGGCACAGAGGGGTTGGTTCACAATCAGGAAGGGTGAGGCGGTATAAAATGTTCATTCTCAACTGAGGAATTCAGTAGCTAGACTCCTTTGCTCAATGTGAGCAGAGAGACAGGGTGGGCTCAGAGCCCTGAGTCCACCTAAGACCCCCAAACCTTAGCAGAGGAGTTCTCAAACACAATGTCGGTCCTCACCTGAGGAACCCCCTCACTAACCCACTCTGCTCAGTGTGAGCAGAGATGGAGTGGCTCTGATCCCTGAGTCCACCTAAGACCCATGAACCTCAGCAGAGGAGTCCTCAATCACAATGTGGGTCCACAACCTGAGGAATCTACTCGCTAACCCACTCTGCTCAGTGTGAGCAGAGATGGGGTGGCTCAGATCCCTGAGTTCACCTAAAACCCCCAAATCCCAGCAGGGGAGAGGAATCACAGTCAAAATGTGGGTCTTCAGCTAAGGAACCCATTAGCTAAGCTCCTCTGCTCGGTGTGAGCAGAGTGATGGGGTGGCTCAGATCCCTGAGTCCATCTAACACCAAAACCCCAGCAGGGGAGAGGAGTTCCCATTCATAAGGGGGGAAATTCTCTCCCTTTCTGTGTAACTGTGAACAGCCAAGAGAAGAGAGGCTGCAGAGCTGAGCTGAGTATATATATAGCATTCTCATCCCATAGAGTAGAATGGGAACTCTGTTACTGGCAGCCAACAGTTCCTGTCATGCTTTGGGGGGCTCTTATAGGTGTTTCCAAGGCTGGAGAATCCCCCCCCCCATTACCTTGGAGTTTTGTAAACCATTTAATTGAGCAGTCTTTCTGGAAATGTATCCATTCATGAACTGCCACAAACAGCACCAAAGTTCATGCAATGTTCTTGCCGGGCGCCCTTCCACAAACATTGCTTTGCAAACTGTGAACCAAAGGAAATTCATGACACACTTTAGTTCATGAGCTGGTTCGTGCCCATCCCTACTTAATCAGCCAATCCTGGCTCTGAGATAAGCTTTCCTGCATGGCACATCATTTTGATCTTGTTTTTTGCTCTTTTCATTTTTAGATATGCATTTAATGTACCTTGGGTGTACACCTCAAAAAAACAGACACTTTATAGGTAGAATTTCTGCTGCTTTAAAGACAGAGATTAATTGCCCAGCCGAGGTTCCTGCTCTTCTTTCTTGACTATTAGTTTCCTTTACAAGCTGTAATGCTTGCCTACATCAATCTTTCTATCTGCCATCCCTTCCCCAGCCTGTTTTTTGCTTCCTCAATCCTTATGAAATGGCTTCCTCCCCTCTAAATATGATTCTTGAAAGCAAAATAATTAATGCAAAGTAAACACATATATAGCTAGGCATATAATTTTGATAATTTGTCAAGGCATATAATTTAGACTCCTTGCTGCCGAATAAGGGCACCATTTCAAACTTCAGCCAGGGAGGGGGTAAATTTCTCAACAGGGTTTAAAAGCTCCCTTTTGGATATATTCAAGATTAAATTCCAAAAGAGAAGTGCATTTTAATAGCATTTCTTGTGGTAACTTTTTATAGCTCGTAAGAAGGAGAGCTGAATTACCAACACAAATCAATCATTCCCACTTCTTTCTCAGACAAAGTGATTTGTTCCTTGACTTTCACTCATACTTTGTACACAGGCATATTTAGTTGCTTATAACAGTAATCAGCTCAGCGTGTAGAACCAACAAGTAGGCCGGAAGTATCCTCGGAAACAAAATTCAACCTGCCAGCTATGTGGGTGATCTGATATCCTGGCATTTCCATTAAAAAACAGTCAAGGAAATTCAAATTTTTATTCGGGCAACTTAAATTGGGCAGCAGAGGTTGTTAATCCTCCCTCACATGCCAGTTTCCTGGTAAAAACTCAGAGGCTGAGCTCTTATGAACTAAAGCCAGTTCATAGCCTTTTGTCACCCTTAGCAAGATACATTAATTGTCTCCTCCATGATTCTCATAGTCAAGTTACAGCCAGCAGGGATTCAAGTTCTGGTGGCCTAGATCCAGGGAGTAGTGTTCCTCACCTATCATGTCACAAATGTCTGGGAACAAAAACTAAGTCCCACTTTCCTCATTGTGCCTCCCCGAGTAGTTGTTTGAACCATTTTGCTGGAGAATAAGGAAAAAAGTATAGGCCTCCACCCTTCCCCCCAATATTAGTCTGCTCTGACTCCACTCCCTTCTTAGAAGTGGTTGAAGACCTCCTGACTGAGATAAGGAAAGCTGAGGCTGCCCAGACCACCTATAAAAACAGTGAGGGGAGAGAGAGAGAGAGAGAGAGAGAGAGAGAGAGAGAGAGAGAGAGAACTTTTGTTCTTCTCCCTCCTGCATCTCTATTTGTCTGCTGTTGTTGGGCTACTTGTTGGCTGGGGGAGGATAAGCACCTGGATATGACATGGTACCTTCTGTCTTCACTCACATGAAGCTGCCTTATACTGAACTAGAGTGTTGGTCCATCGAAGTCAGTATTGTCTACTCAGACTAGTAGCGGCTCTCCAGAGACTCGTGTGAAGTCTTTCACATCACCTACTACTTGTTCCTTTGAACTGGGGATGTTTGGTATTGAACTTGAGACTGTCAGCAAAACAGATGCTCTACCACTGAGCCAGCTTTACCACTGAGCCAACATGGACTCAAATCTGGAGCAGTGGGTTTGATTCTCCACTCTTCCACATGAAGCCTACTGGGTGACCTTGATTCAGTCACAGTTCTCTCAGAATTTTCTCAGCCCTACGTACTTCACAAGGTGACTGTTGTGGAGAGAGGAAGGCAAGATGATTGTAAACTGCTTTGAGACACCTCAGGGTAGAGAAAAGTGGGGTATAAGAACCAACTCTTCTTCTCCCCTCTCACTCATTGGGTGAGGAACAGCACAGGGACAGTCCTGTTCTGCTGTGATTGTCACCATAGTTCCCTCTAAGCTGTGCTAGGGGGCTTTGGTGTAGTGGTTAAGTGTGTTAAGTGTGTGGACCCTAATCTGGGAGGACCAGGTTTGATTCCCCACTCCTCCACTTGCAGCTGCTGAATGACCTTGGGAAAGCCATAGTTCTGTCAGAGCTGTTCTTGAAAGAGCAGTTTCTCTCAGAGCTCTCTCAGCCCCACCTACCTCACAGGGTGTCTCTTGTGGGGAGGGGGAGGGAAAGGAGTTTGTAAACTGCTCTGAGACTCCAAGTGAAGGGGTGAGGTATAAATCCAATCTCCTCTTCTCTCTTCTCTTTCTTAAGGAGAGGCACCAGCAGCTATTGTACAAATGTTGCAAACAGCCACCCCAAGCTCCAGATACCCCCAGATTGATTCTCCATTATAGCCTATGGGGCCCATTGACTATAATGGACCCCATAGGCTATAATGGAGCTGGGGGGGAAATCAAAATTTTTGCTTACTCCTATTATGATTTTTAGTATGATTTGTAAGCCACCTTGAGTCACAGGAAAAAGTGGGATATAAATATTTGAATAAATAAGAAGTCTGGGCTGGTTGATAACATTTAAGCAACTTCCTGTTTGTTAGGTTAGACAGGGTTCTGACAGTTATATTTGACCCGTAATGCTGGTTGTTATATTTCATAAACACACACACACACACACAAATCCAAAGTAGCCTGCAAGAGGTCCTCTCCCTCCCAAGTGCTGTTATGTTTTCTAAGGCTCAGTGTGGGGCGATGGTCTGAGGCCAGGTCTACCAATATAGCAGACTGGGGTGGGCAGACCTGTTCTCTGGAGGCCAGATCTACCAATATAGTGGACTGGAGTGGATATACCTGTTCTCCAGAGGCCTGGTCTACCAATATAGTGGCAAGGGTTGGGTAGACTTGTTCTCTGGAGGCCAGGTCTACCAGTATAATGGAAAGGGGAGGGCAGACCTGTTCTCCAGAAGCCAGTTCTACCCGCGTAAATGACAGCATTTTCTGTAATGAAATTTGACTCTTATTTTTTTCTGATTTATTCTTAAAATATAGTTTAAAAGAATTATGGCTATAGAAATAATCTTCTAAGAAACTAATTTACACAATAGCCAAATGTAGACTCAGTCACAACTTCAATACTACTAGCTTTTTTGACTCACAAGGTAGAATTTCTGCTCACTATTTTCAGTAGAAGAATTCAGACCATTTCCAGTTGAAACCAATGGGATCTCAGTCCTTAATTTTGACTGGGCCATCTCCAACATCAGACTTCTTCAGTCAAGTGGGCCTTCTTTGACTAGGTTTGCATTGTGGTTCAGAGAGGGATCTTTCTGAGTTTGTCAGTTATATTGCCTGTCAGCATAGTGTAACATAGAATCCCACCCCCATGCATCCAGTTCTGTGCAAACAATTAACTGATTAATACCAAGACGTGATCGTTGCCAGAGCTGGCTGGCTCCAGTGCTCAGGCATAAACAGCCATCAGCAAAAATAGTCCGTTCATTGACTGCTTGTGTGGGTGGCAGCAGCTTCCAAGTCTGCAGGCTTGATGCAGACTCCAGCCTCCCCAGAGCTGTCCATGGAGATCAGTTTGATTGAATGGCTCATCTGTGCAACACAAACCACAGCATTCAAAATGTTTAAGGGATTATTCTGTCAAATTAAATCTTAGATGTAAAGGATTCTTCAGTCAAATTAAATGGAACTTGTGTGTGCGCCTGCCTTTCCCTAGGATATGGACAACCTGCCAGTCTACTACCAGCATAACCTCTGTTTAAATCTATCTGTCTGTCTGTCTGTCCATCCATCCATCTGTCTGTCAGTCCATCTGGGTAAGTTAAGACTGAGGGACAGTGGCTTGCCCAAGTTCTGGCTGAATGGAGACTTGAGCCTGGTTTCCTGGGTCCTAATCTAATCCTGCACCATCCTCCTCTGGTTGTACTGGTAACTGTCTCTGATAAATACAAATATTCTATTTGTCAGGCTGGCACCTTCTAAATTGTACTGATCCTCCATGATGTTGACTCACCTGCTTGTACTGTCAAGTCATACCTGTTTCTAATCCTCTTCTGAATTCTTCTCAATGAATCTACTTCCTTCTTCAGCAGGAAATGTCCAGAAGACAATTACATTCTTGCATCCTGGTTTGGATTTTTGAAGCCTGAACCAAGATCTTAATGGCCTGGCACTGGGATGGAGTTCTGGAGTTCAGTAAACTTTTGTTCAGGCCTGGGAATGCTCTTCAGATAATACAGGAACACATATGCTCTTCAGGAACACAGGAACACATATGCAACATTGGATTTTGGTCTCTGATGGGACAGGTCTGATAGAAATACTGTCTCAGTGCTTTTATTGGTATAGTTTGAATTCTTTGGCTTTTGCCACAAAACTCATCTGTTTGATTAAAAAAACCTCTGCATCTTGACTCTGCTAAGTCATCCAGACAACCAGGGTTGCTTCCAGGTTTTGGAAGGTTGTTAGCAAGATGTTAGCCACTGGGTCCCACCATCCTCCAGTCGTAGCTGTGACACAAATGGAGCAAACATGTGAGCAAATGCTGCTCCTACTCTCCATTGCTTTTAGTTCAGCCACTGCTTCAGCTAGGTGCAGCAGCCACTCGTTTTACCTGTCTTTTTATTTATTTTATTTTATATTATTCAACTTATACCCCACCCTCCCCGCATGGGCAGGCTCAGGGCGGGTTACATCAAATTTGATTTAAAAAAATACAATATACACAATATTCATTTTGACGATGGCTGCTCCTGCTGCTCCTTGTAGTTGCTGCTTGCTTGGACACGTGAGAGGCATGAACACATGTAGCTGCCTTATACCCATCCAGACTTTTGGTCTATCAAGGTGAGCCTCTATTCAAACTGGAAGTGGCTCTCCAGGGTCCCAGGTAGAGATCTTTCACATCAACTCCTACCAGATCCTTTTAGCTGGAGATGCTGAGGCTTGAAACTGGGACTTTCTGCATGAAATGCAGACATTCTGCAACTAAGCCACAGCCCCTCCAAGGGCAGGACCACACCTGCCTAATCTCTAATTATCTGACAGAGAAAGAGGGAATAAAACAAGGGGTAAAGGTAAAGGTTTCCCTTCCTCAAAAGCTAGTCAAATCTGACTCTAGGGGGTGGTGCTCATCTCCGTTTCCAAGCTGAAGAGCCAGTGCTGACCAAAGACATTTCTATGGTCATGTGACTGGCATGACTAAACACCAAGGTACACAGAATGCTGTTACCTTCCCACCAAAGTGGTACCTATTTATCTACTTGCAATCTCTTGCTTTCAAACTGCTAGGTTGACAGGAGCTGGGGCCAGAGACGAGAGCTCACTTTGTCACACGGCACTAGGGTCTCAAACTGCCGAACTACAGACCTTCCAATCTGCAGCTCAGCGTCTTAACCTCTGTGCCACCATGGCCCCTCTAAAACAAGGGGGGTGGGGTGTAAATGGATCCAATCCTTCCAGGTAGTCCCAGTTACACTACCAAGAGCCCCACATATATTGGTTCATATCACCTAAGCTTAGTGGGTGCCACCCATCCAACCTTTAATCTTTGTCCTTCAGGGCAGTGGTATACAGTCTCAAACAGAGAGCCTGTTCGTTTGTCTAGTGGATTGGTACTCATGGTTATTACTGAATTTATCATCAAATTTGACCCACCAAACTATACATTTACTACATTCATATTCCATTACGTTATCCATGGACAGCATTTGGGGGAGGGTAGAAGAAGGCACCAGGACGGGGTTTTGCCTCAAGCACCACATTAAATCTCTGTGCCTCTGGATCATCCCAACTCATTGTGTTCCATGGTAGACTGATAGTGCACTTCTCAGCCAAGTTTCTAAGTCCATTGAGGTCAAGGGGCTTAGGCTGGAGTAAATCTGCTTTGTATTGCACTGTTAGGCAGGTATTTTGCTTTGGTTTTCACTCATGACAGTGGGATTTAAACATGCCAAGGGTGCCTAGGGATCTTACAACATCACCATATTTTTAATGCAGACTAAAATCCCACCTGGCCCAAGAGTCCGTTGATCGCAGGGGTCATTGTACAAAGCAGCTAGAGAAAATATTCAGGCATTAGTTTAGTTGTGTTCTGTAGCATCCTAGCCACAAAATAATAGGTTTATTTTCCCCACCACTTTTTTGTCCTTTTATTGATAAAAACTACACAAAAGCTAACTGATCAGAATAATTAATTAAAAATAAATCAAACAATGTTACACATCCTCCTTTGTTTGTTTGTTTTTTTAAAATCACACTAGCCACCAAATTTTCCAAGATCTTCTTTCAACCCTTCCTAACAATTTTCACCTTACTGAGTACATTTTGAATATTACCATAACCCAAATTCCCTTCCCCATCCCTCATTTAGCATTGCTGCACATTTCAGTGGTGAGCTTTTAATTCATCAATTCTCTTTTTTTGCTGTTTTTAGAATCCCAAACATAATTGTAGTGTCAACAATGAAGCACAATGAAGATAGGAAAAAACCAAAGGATCCCCCACCCCATAAATGTACAGCATGGATCTTAAATGTACATGCACCCAAGGTTTGTCTGTTTCACCTCTTTGTTCTTTCACATGAATTGCCAGTGTCCTTTTGGTTCAACTTAAGCCTTTAACACCATGTTTGGAGTCTGAAATTATAGTACTGCTTGCCCACCCTCATAAGAAAAAAGAAAAAGGATCTTGGCTTGTTTTGTTCCCAAAACAAATGAAAAAAAGGAGGGGAAACCATTAAAGAAATCCTCTGAGTGCTAAACACTTAAAGAAATAATGCCTTGTACTCCATTTTATGTCTGCCCCCACCCCCTTATTTGTACCTGTGGTTCTCCTTCCAAGGAACCGTGCAGTGTAGAAAAATCAAATATACAAACAAAACTTTTAATCCATCCCTTTATGTTGCTAGAGTGAAATCTAACGTTTGTAATAAGAACTTGACAATCTTTCTTTGATATTTACACCAAGAAGTTTGTTCAACAGTTTAAAGCCAAAGGAAATCCTGAAGTTCTCCGATTCCGATTTTGTACTGCAAGGTGATTCTACTGAATTTTCGCAGTCCTCCTCAAGTAACTGGTTGTTTCATTTGCCTTTCTGTTGTTTTCATGGAAATGTTTATCAACTGGAAATGGCAAACTTCGGTGTTCCATTCTCATCTTGAATCAAAGGTTCCCCCCTCCCTTGAATAAAAGAATCCTCCCTCCCCTTCTGAACTCTCAGGAAAGCAATTCCGTCAGTTTGGTATTCTTTCAATGTAAATAGTTGGAGCAGCAGAACGTGCAATTGTAGCAATGAAGCTATGATCTCGACTGAGCTCCATGTTGGCGGTTTCGGCCTGGTCCCGGGAAATGGTGTCATATCCCTTATTTACATGGAGGGGTTTGTGGGCCTGGCAGTATCCAATCACTGGTTGGTCATAGCTATAATAGGGCAAGGTTTTCATATGGTGAGGGACCTAGAGAAAAGAGAAAGAGAAGATTCATGTTAACATGATGACAGAAGAGGAGGCACATAACTTCAGCACCAAGGTGACAAGGCAAACTGGTAAAACTAATGCTCCAGTCCAGAGAACCACAGAAAGAGCAGCAGGCTGAAACACATGAATACAGATCGTACTTGTTGGGCACATTTGCATGTACATTGCCACATAAAAAGGAATATAGGGCTTTACATGCATGCTCATCAATGGCTAACTATACACATCAATATATAGAAATACAAACTTGAGTGTGGTCAGAGACGCTTTCATCAAGAGAGGAAAATCCTGGGAACATGTCTTCAGAACCTAGGCTGAACATCCATTACTGTTCCAGTTGCAGGTACACAAGCTTGGATGTAGCCAGAGGAGTGAAGCTTTTAGCATGAGCCAAAGGGCAACAGCCAAAGGGATCTTGGCCTTGGATGTGCATCCTATGGTGTTAATTGAGCCCAATGGAGTCAGGATCAGCCCAGGATGTCATCAGTGTACCCTTGGTTTGGTCTGTTTATTTAAATAGTATTGTTGTCTATTTCAATGGTTTTGCTGTTCACGTTACTTGTACTTGTACTTTCAATAGTAGGTTTATTCAAACTGAATTTTTGGATTTTTGTAAACTGCTTCAAGTTCCCATTAGTGTAAAAAGCAAGGTTAAAAATATGCCTAATAAATTTTACCAAGGGCAGTCTGGGTCACCTGCCAGTTGGATCATAAGACAGGTAGGTAAACAGTGAGAGGCTGTTTCACTATTTTAGCTGCTTTTAGACTCAGAACCACACATACACACACACACATATCCCAGTGACCTTTCCTTTAATCTTCAGGGTAAGAATATGTGGGAAATAGGGGGAGGGACGAATCCCATATCTTTCGTCTGAAAAAGTATCTTGAGGCAGGTGGCTTTGAGAATGAAAAGGGAAAAGGTTAAGATGTCTCTCTCCACATGCCTTCCATTCAGCCAATTCATGGCCTACCCAGATGGTTTTAGATTAAAAGAAAACTGCCAAGGAAACCATCATAGGCCTCTGCATCTAAGCTTCAGCTCACAGTCATAGAAATGATTCATACCCATGCAACAACATGTTACTGACAGTGCCATCCTTAACTGAACTACACTGCTCTAAGTCTGGTGAAGTCAATGGGACTCAAAGGCTGTAATCATTTTAGAATTGCATCATGAATACCCCTCTCTATCGTCATTGCAGGCTATTGTACAGATGACATATTGGTTCCACACACAGACCTCAGGTTCTGCGAGTGGCTGGCTTCTCTGCATTGAGACATGACTAATTGTAGCATGAGCTACATCAGCTGCACAAAGGGGACTGAAAAACTGGAAGGTGCTACTATGGAGGTTAAACATGACAAAGGAAAAAAAAAGTGGGGGGAATTTGCACACGCCCCCAACCAATAAACACAACATCCTGGAAGATGCAGGTACTCAGCACAAAGAAAGTAAATTGAAACATTAGTTCATGTCAAGCATGAATACTAAACAATTGCTATGGCACTAAATATAAATCCAGCATGTAAATGTATAGAAGCCAATTACATTTTATAGCAGAGAGCCATTCATAATCCTTATTCAAATGCTGCCTGTCAAACAGAATATTAATGAAATCCAATTCTGTAGCTCTTTCTTCTTGCTCGCCTTTGAATTTTCATTTTGTTTTGTTGCAATATAGTGATCCTAATATCAAGGACAATCTGACGAGCTTAATTTATTTCTTCATACTCATTTGCCCCAATTTATTTTGTGATATTCAGATTTCTCATCCTTGCTGTTTTGACCAGAAAGTTCCCATTTTGATTTAACTTCTCAGTGGGGCAAATACAACCCACAATTCTTTACATCCATGCCATAGTCCTACAGTTCTTTACATTCTGTTTTTGCACCCAAATTATCTGATATACATTTGTCTGATAACACAGACACACAGAAGTGAGGAACCTGCAAGGACTTGCTGGGGGCCATCTCATTTCCTCTCCCACCCCATACAACCTCTTTCCCTTTCCTGAGAGCCCCCATAGCCTCTTCTCTTTTTCATGCTTTCTTTTCTCCTTTCTGCCCATCATCCAACGTACCTTTATCCCCCACCCCCCATCTCCAGCTTTCCTCCCTTCCCTTCCCCTAGCAGCCTATCCCTAGAAAAAACTATGGCCCAGTTCCACAGTGCCAGCTGAATTGGGCCCATTGATCACTATCCGGGGGATTGTGGGATCTGCATTTCCAAAAGCCACAAGAGACAGGGGCTGTGGTATGGAGGGGAATTGGTTGAGACTGAGGGGGAAAGCTGGCTAGATCAAACCCATCAGTGAATGGTCCATCTTTCTTTCCATTATCTATCTATCATCATTATCATCATCGTCATCATCATCATCTACCTATGTATCTATCTGTCTGTCTATCTATATCTTTATTTCTGCAGCCCTGTGAGGAATCAAAGACTTTCATGGTAGCTGGCATTCAGCTTGAACCTTTTTTCATTTTACATGACAGCTGAATGGCACAAATATGAAAGTCAGTACTTTTAACAGACATTGATGGGACTGCCATGATCACTTCGGTACTTCCATGAAGTAAAGTAAAATATCTCCTCTGAAGCAGAAGGACCTACATCACATTACACCCAGCCTTGATCTCAGGGTGTTAAAATACCACTTTAACGATATCATAAAAGCCAGCAATGGTTTGTGTTCTGTTTAGTTTGGAGATTGAGGCCCTGTGTTTTACAGTAATAATGTACAGGACATTAACCAGATGGGGCCCAGTGAACATCATGGCTTTGTTTCTTGCCTCCAAACAGGAGTTAAAAGCTTCTGAATCACAACATTATCTCTAAATGGCCTTGAAATGCCATTGCCTTGTCAACTATATTTTCTGTAGTTTTCCAAACTGTCCCCTTAGTTCCATTTTGATTTTTTGTTTGTTTCTCTTCTCAAGATTGTTCTTTTGTAGCAAAAAAGAAAAGTAGATCAGAACAGGGATTATAAGTTTCAAGGGCTTTTCCACACTGGGAAATAAACAGTGATAGTTGCTGAAACATTAGCTTTGGAGCAATAGGCCTTAAGGGGAAGTATACTTTGACTATCAGGTTCCTACATGTGTGTACCATGGTACATCCTAAGGGGTAGGTGTGGTACTATATGCTTAAATCTTACCCTCCCCAGGCTTTTCTTTACAGATACATGACTCAATCTAGAAAAAGATAATAGGTTTTCCTGGTTGCATGGTTGCTGGGAATGGGGAAAGAATCCTAGCACATCACCATCAAAGGTGGGCAAATGGCAAGCAATGTTCCCTCTAAGCTGTGGAGTCTTGTGAACAAAAAATCTACTTTGTGATCTACTGGCATTAAAGGCCCCATTCATATGGAGCATTTGCCCCGGTGAAGGCACGTAGCCCTGCAGACTTTCCGTGCGTGATCATACCAGCACATCTGGGAGGCGTGGCACTCCCGTGGCCAACCCACGGCTTCCCATAGAAAATGCAGAGTAAAAAACTACTAGGATCGAAGTACTAGTTTCCGGAAACCCCGGGGCAAAGGCTGGCGTCTGATTGCGGGAGCGCCAGTATCCCACAGTTTCCGATGCCAGCCCATGTCCCGGGGTTTCCGGATGTTGTAAGTTTCCATGGGATGCGCACCAATGCTGAATGAGGCATGCACATACGCAAGACACCGACAGTGACCCGCCCCCCCCCAACGGCACATGCGTCCTTTGCTACAGCACGACTTGCTGCTCTGTTGCGCTGCTTTTTTGCTGTGCTGTAGCAGTAGTGTGTGATCGGCGCTGGGTGCCGGAGCGTGGCAACCCAGTGGCCCATGTGATCGGGCTACCACACCTTATTTTGCTCCGAGGCGAACTGCCACGCCTCCCCCCTGCGTTTTCTGGCCTGTATGACCGGGGCCAAAGTTGTGAGTGAGCAATTTGGCTACTGCAGAAATTAGTTTGCTTTGGAGCCATCCTTCCTGGGCTAAGACAAAGTTGTGTGAGCTGGAGGCTAAAAAACTGAGCTAGCTCACATTAACTCAGCTTAGAGGGAACACCGATAGCCTGATTCAGTAGGGCTCTTGTTATGTTCCAAGCAACCACCAAAATGGCTGACCTCTCCCGCCCACCCATTTTTAGTCCTCTAACTTTTGCAGCCCAGCCCACTGGGAATCAGACAAGCACACAAAAGTTATTTGATTCAAATAGGAATGCTGTTTCTGTCCTCCAGTGGTATTTTGCCCAACTCCCTGGGCCCTCAAAGTGAACCGAATGTTGGTGATGTGACTCCATTTGAGCAGTTTAATCAGTGCAAATGCTGATAAAGGGTGCATTTAGTTCACCTGAACTCAGAGGGGTGGTATAATATATGCTTTTTGCTTTTCGGAGCTTACCAACTGCTATACTTGTTTTTCCTGCCTCTCTGCTACTAGAAGACCTCCAGTTTGTTCATTCTTCTTGCAATCCTGTCATCGCAGTAAACTTTACAGAATGCAGCTCTGCATATGCAAGGCTGGTTTATTCCCTCAGTGCTGCTAATATCAAACACCTGGAAATTTTATCCCTCTGGTGGCACTTGACAAACTATGAGGATGACATCCCATCTGGAAATCTTTGAAATGTCTGCTGTCTTCTCTGTCCTTTCCCTATCGTTTCAGGGATGTGAAAGAACTCTACCTGTGACCACAGAGAGCTCCCGTCAGTCAGAATACATGGCACTGACCTTGATAGACCTATGGTTTGACTCAGTCTAAGAGCTTCATGTGTTCACTTTAGACATGACATCTGATGTTAATTTATCTGACTGAAAACTACAGGGCCTTTTCTTGTCAGAGTGCAAGGTTCTTTTTCAGCCTTCCAAAGATGCTTCTCCACCAAATGCAGTGTCAATTTGTTTCACAGGAACAGGGGTTTTTTGGCTGTGGTCTTTGTGCTGTTTTCCCAGATAGATATTAAGTCTAATTTCAGGAAATGGTCTTACTCTTATAGACTGCTACTTACAGAAGTAACAATCAATAAACCTATTACAGAGGAGTGAGGAATTCTAAGTACTGCAGTTTTCAAGGAACATTCTGTGAACAGTCAGTGTTGCAGGAAGGGAGCATCTGCAGGATGCACTTAGACCATTCATATATAAATCACAATCTTTCTGTCATCAGTTTTCATGAAAGAATGGAATCATTGTTTAAATGGCCGAATCACTGAAGGGCTAGAAAACAATGGTTGAACTCTTGGTCCTCAGAACTTTGCAGCTCTTAAGAGTTTCCTGTAAATCATGCCCAAATTATTTTATTCTTGTCCAGATTTAAAGACCCTCCCGTGCAGTTCTTACAGGGTTGCCAGCACTCCTTTGGCAAACGATAGTAAACTTTGAGGGTAGTGCCTGAGGAGGACAAAATTTGGGGAAGATGTGTTGTCACTTCTAAGTGACACTCAAGGTGTTTCCCCTAATCTCTGTGGGGAAGACCAAAAAGGCATGGGGAAATTCTACAGCATTGCTATGGAGGCCATTTTTTTCTTCTGTTTCTCAAGGATGGGGGACTACAGAGATCAGTTCCCACAGGGAAACAGTAGCATTGGAGGGTGGACTATATGCCATCACACATCCTCACTGACTTCCCTCCAATCCCTAAGCTATGCCTTCCCTAGATATCACCCCCAATTCTCCAGGCATTTCTCAAGCTACAGTTTGGCAACCCTACCAGCTTGGTAACCAGAAGGAGAAGGGGAGGGATGGGGGCATAGGGGAGCAGTCATAAATGTTGGTGTGATGTCACTTCTGTGGAAAAAAACTGAGAAAACTCTCAGAATCACTGGAAACTCTGAACTTACCACAGAGTTTCTTGAGATGGACTGCACTTTTTAAAAGCTTAGAAGTGCTGTTCAAACAGGTAAAGGACTGTGAAGGGTTAATTCTTCACAGAAACAGAGAGCCTTGAGTGACAGGCTGTTCCAAGGAATCTGATTTGTTAGCATCAGCTGAACAGAGAAAGACTTCTGAACTAGATACTGAGGAGGATTCAGTCAGATTTCTGCCTTGACTGAGCTGAGTACTGACAGTTTCTTTTCAGTCTTAGCTGAGAGCAGTTTAATACAGACAGAAGAATTGGGGGAAAGTTGGCAAGGAAGTTTAGGAAGTCGATGGAGACTTCCATTTGGGCCAAGGAAAGGGGATAGATCTTCTAGAGAGAGAAGAAAATTCCCTACCCAGTCAAACAGGGAAGAGTGGAGAGATCCCTGGTCAGGTGTGGTTAGAAACTGCCTGTAGAAACCTTCCCTCAGGTTCCTGGGCTGAGTCAACAGTCAAAATACTGTGCTTTGCCAAGGTGGGGCAGCCAGAGTTCTTCAGCAAAGAAGGAAACACATTACTAGGATGGCTCAATCAGACTGGGAAAGAAAATATGAACAGAAACTCTTGCCTCTGAGGGAGAGAAGTGGATGGAGTCGTCATAGCGTGACATCCCTTCTGGCTTTCTCCAAAAAGTGATGTGTCTTGACAGACATTTATTTAACAAAATCCCCATAGCTGCTCCAAGAGGCAGGGCAGGGGATCCTCTGCCCTACCAGGGGACTGGCAACTCTAAGCCCTACCTACAAAATAACATTCTTATGAAGCTAATAATTCATAGACATTCAAACACACAGAGACAAGTGCTTGGAATCTGGATTATGCATGGGTAGGAGGAAACCCATGATTTTTCTATTCATGCTGTTAAGACCCCCACACACACACAAACAAGAAATAGGGCAGACTGACTCAATGTGGAATGCAGCTACAGCACTACTGTTTAACAGGCCTGGGTTTAGACCTGGCATTGATATGGGTGAATAAAATAATCATGTTTCCTTTATTTATGGGGTAGTGATAATGGAAACATAGAGATGTACCACAGGGCAAACTCCTGAAGTAGGAGTCTTTGATTGTAGAGGATTTTGCATTGCGGGCTCAGCTGATGCTGAAAATACAGTTCTGCCAGTAGTTTTCAGAGTATGTTCCAAAGTATGTTTCAGAGAACTCTGGTTCAATGAGCTGATCCATAGTGGCAGATTAGTTTCCCTGAAAGATGGCTTCCTCACCACTTCTGACCTTCCCCTGAAATTTGCACCTGCTGGGGCTAGCTAAAATGCAACAGCCTTCTAATTGCATTGCAATTTCATTGCTTCCCATGGGTCTAAGTCAACTGAGGCTATAGTAATCAAGAGACTTACGGGGGCTAAATGACTCCCTGTGGAATCACATTGGAAGGGACTAAGCAGCTAAATAATTCATCATAGTGTTGTAGTACTGGATCATCTGTTCCTATCTACTCTGCCCATATTTAGAGCTGTTCAGTCTAAACCACAGTTTAATCACAGATAGGTTTACTGCATCAGTACCTTAAGATGATATAGGACCACTTTGTTTTTGACACTGCAGTAGCATTTCCTGTGATTACACTAGTGTTTTCAGCATTGAATACCATTGAACTGTGACTGGAAGGGATGAATTCCTAAACATTTAGTGGACAGACTCTTGGGATGTACAGCCAGTCACAGCTTCTCAGTGCTTGTCCATTATGAAATGACAAGCAAACATCCGCTAGTCTGCTGTGAAAAATATAAATATGGCCATGACATACCTGATTGCTGTGTGATATCTGATCCATGCCCACTATAGGGGAGGGCAGGAATGCTTAATACATAAAAGTAACTATTTCGTTATTCTCATCATGTTCTTTTTTGCTAATCAGGTTTTTTTTTTCCTTCTTGATTTTGGATCTATATAAATATTACACAAAATAAACACTGGTTCAAAAATTTCAGTGACAAGGTAATTATCACCTTCTAGCATTTTAGTGGTGAGCAAACACTCCCATGTTTGGTCTGAAATTTCTCACCTTTTCAAAAGAACCCCTGCTGAACACTCAAAAATTTTCAACAGATATTTCTGAGTGTTCAGTATACATGTGAGCACAGACAGGAGTCTACCCCCTACCCCCTTAGCCACAAGCCTGGATAGTGAAAGTAACCTTCCACTGAAAATAGGGAGAAACTCAGGCTCAGTCAAAGTATACCTGCTTTGCATGCAGCAAGTCCCAGGTTCAACCTAGAGCATCTCCAGTTAAAACAAGATTGGTCTCAGCTTCAATGGGGAAAAAGTCAGCATCACACATGAGGAAAAACTGGAAATGACAATGTATGGCTGAGTTCAGCCTGGCAGTATGAAGTGGGAGCCAGTCGTGGCAAAAAAGCCCTGGAAAAAACTGTTCCAGGTTTTCTTGGTCACACTACGCCAACTGATGCGGGAGCATACTGGGAGGAGGCGCATGGGAGTGTTCAGACTGCTGGCCCGGAGGTGCGACTTTTTCCTAGTAAATCGGCCGGATGCTTATGTGTGCATGAGCACATGAGCACATGAGTGCATATGCACTCATGTACACTTAGCCATCTGGCCAATTTGGGGAGGATCCCATTGCGCCGGCACCACATTGGGCATTAGAGTAGAGCACAGCCAATCATATTGCTGCTGCCTTATGGGCAATGCGGGTTGCTTCCGGCTTTTCGGCTGAGCATTCACACTTCTGGGAAGCGGAATGCAGTGGGATAAAATGGGCTCTCCTGGATTTGCTACCACTTTCAATAGGTATCTTTTAATCCCGGGAGTGAAGCAGAACAGCACAGGTTGTCTACAGGGGGGGAACACCAGGCAGATTTGGCACCGCATTGGGCGGTAGAGCAGAGCACAGCCAATCATATCACTGCTGCCTTATGCGCAATGTGGGTTGCTCCTGGCTTTTCAGCTGAGCATTCACACTTCTGGGAAGCGGAATGCAGTGGGATAAACAGGCTCTCTAGGATTTGCTACCACTTTCAAGAGGTATCTTTTAATCTTGGGAATGAAGCAAAACAGCACGGGTTGCCTACAGGTGGGGAACATCAGGCAGATGTGCCTGTTTGAACGCCCCTTTAATCCGCTTGGGAAACGTGCCTGAAATGTGGCTATAGCGGGGCAAATTGCCAGTCTGAACTCAGCCTATAACTCTAGGAATCACCAGAAAATTCTGGCATGACATCATGATGGGTTTTTTGTGGAGGTAAAAAAAGGGGGAGGGGACAAAAACTGAACCTAAAACCTAGAATCCAGAACCTGACAAAGGTTAGTCAAATGTAAGAAAGGGAGCCAATATTAAAAACTTACTGAAGGAAATATACAAAAATACAAGTATTTATTAATCACAAATTTAAAATTATATAAGGTCCCAATCACACATTATGTATAAATAACAAACAATAAAACACAAGGGCTTATAAATCTTGACCTGACGCATTTCGGCCTACATAGGCCTTCCTCAGAGGTCAATAGTGAGGAACATATGTCAAATAGACTGTAATACTGTAAGTCCCAATATACCCAAGCAATCCAGTAAATTCTGAGCATGCAGCAGCAGCAGCTGCCAGCTTTTTCCCTGTGTGAGGACGTATGCTGCCAGTATTTGAAACGGGGCTCATTTTAATTTATGAATGAATCAGCAATTTCATAATATGCAGTGCTGACTTTAGAGAAATAAACACAATGAACAAGGTAACATGGATTTTTGATCACATTATTTTTGAGGACCATGGAGTCACTAACATTGGGATGTACTTCTAAAGTTTTCTTTAAAAAACAAATAAACAAACTGTATATTCACAACTGGTATTGACAATATCCCATTGACTATAGGGATTGTTTATTTGATGTGCTGGTATGGATGTTTTGGAACTATTTTCCCATGTCTTTGGGAGAGACTGACAATACAGCCACATTTTAAAAAGAAATTAACAATTAAGTAAATTATAATGTTGATCCAAAATATTTGTTGTACCCTGTTATATGATGTCAATGAAGCGTTGCAGATAGTTGATTAAGTCAATGAAAGTGGTGCCATCATTTCCTTGACGCAAACCTTGTCTTTATTAACTAAGAAGCTTATTGCATTAGTAGCACTTCACATACTCAGTGAGGGTTTTGGGGCTAATGGGCTGGATTAATTAGCTGGTATTAACTCCTGAAGTCTTCACCTCTGTAGATCTTGCTACTAAATGGTGTCAGCCTTGCAATCTTAATGGCTGCAGACTGGAAACAAACATTCAGTTACAAGGGACAGTTACATAAACCTGAGTCAGGAGGATTAACACTGAGATATTGGGTGAAAGAAAGAAAAGGCACCCAAATCTTCTGTTTCTGAGTAAAATTCAGGCTCTGGAGCTTAAACCCTTGACACCCATGCTGCAGAATAACAATTGCCTTAAAAATATGTAGAATACAATTTTGGTTTTGCCTGTAATCACTTGATATTCTGGTTTTACCTTTCATACCTGTTCTCAAAGTCCCATTTGCATGTTTTCACTCCAGTGGGAATCTAAGACTTGCCCTGTTGATTTAGATGATCTGTCCTGCTTGTAACAGATTAGGATGTTTGAGGAAGCATCAGTCCTCACAAGCTGTTCAGAGATCCCTCCCTCTTGCAGCTCACATCCTATCTTACAGCAAAATAACCGGAACTATCATCTTGCAGCCAAACAGTTGCCCAATGAATTCCAATCAATATATGAAACGTGGTCCCTCTTCCGCTCTTGCTTTTTGGTCTTCTGCCCTCTTACAATCTCTACAGCACAATGCTGCAGTAATAGAAGAAGCACCCAAGCTGACAACATTCCATTGTTACGCAACTCTTGCAGTGCTATCCTAAGCAGAATTACACGCCACTAAGTCCATTGATGTCAATGGGCTTAGAAGGGTGTAACTGCTTACGATGGCACTGTTAAAAGTACAGCAGATCCAGTTACATCTAAGTTCTACATCTATGCCCTATCGACTCTGTGATCCTGGAGAAAACGACTGCTTTGAAGGGGGGATTCCATGGCTTTATACCCTGAAGAGGTCCCCCCTTCCCAAACCCCACCCTCCACAGGCTTCACCCCCCAACTCTCCAGGAATTTCCCAACCTGGAATTAACAGCCTTAGGGTTAACTCTACTGGGTAGGCTAGACAAGTATAAAATAAGGAATGCCTAGTCTTCTTACAGAAGTTTAGCTATAGGCTTAAATAAAGGCCTATATTCGGTTCCGGTCACACCAGCGGGAAAATCCGTTGGGAAAGGGAGGCATATTAGATGCAGAGCTAAAAGAAGCAGGTGACTTGAGCACAACCTTACACTCCCCCGCGGCTCCGTCTTCCCTCCATCGGCACCTGATCACACTGGGAAGGCAAAAGCTGGAGTCCTAGCGAGGCAAAACGGTGGTCCCGCACTAGGGCACATGTGCGGGTTGCGGATGGCTGCAGGATGTAACAGGCTGCCAGCGCGTCTGCGATCCCACGCACGCCGTTGATGCGGATCTTCCGGTAGGTACTCCATTTTGCCTAGTACCTTTTCGATCCGTGTTTTCGGCCGGATGCGATGGGTTAGGGGCGAGTGCGCAACGCTTGCCAGATGTTGCTGTATGATCGCGCCCACTTGATGCACCCCCGATCTATCCCTCTCATGTGGCAAATCCTCCTATGTGACCGGGGCCATTCCTTTAGCTTTCTTTATCTGAACTACTAACCCAACAGATGCAGGAACCTGTGCTCTGTTTGCTGACTCAGACCAGTTATCCTCATTGCCAAAGATGCAAGCTGATGACAACAGGAAACTAACTGTTAAATACAGGGGAAATTCTGGCTTCTACCCTCCCACCGCCTGTACAGCAAACTGTACTTCCATGCTGGCTTTAGCTCTGCACTGCCTGCTTAGCATCATTCCTGATTGTAATACTGTAGCCCCCTGTTCCACCACAACTGTTTTTCTTCACATTTCTTTTTGCTTGCTTCAAAGAAAATCAGGGTTCATTTTTTTAAAAAAAATGATGAGGAACAGAAGAGCACTAAAATGACATGAGCCTCACAGTATATCCACAAAGGCATTTTAACTAAAGGAAATAGAGTAAAATACAAACACCTCATTACAGCCAGGTGGTGCGACACCAGAGATCAGCTGTAATGGCTGTGATATTGCTTATCACTGGAATACAGTTCCCATCATTGGAGGACTTTCTTAACTTGATAACTTAAACTGCAGCTGCTCATATGAATTGGCCTTGCATAATTTTGATGGCCTTGACTTTGCTGACAGTTACCAAGTGACAGCTTCATCCAGCAAAATAAGACCATGGAAATGGGGGTGGGGGTGGTTATGTTCTAAGATGGACCAAATCAGAAGGCTAATCAAACAATTGATTTACTTTTGGGGGAATCATTCTTTCTCTGGAATATAAGAACTTAAAGAGTTAAATCAGATTCAATAGAACTACATGATTCTGCAGATGAATGGTTTTTTCAGAGGTCAGCTCCCTTTTCAAATTCAGTGGAGATTTCTCTTCTTATGAGTACTGCTTTCCAAGCAACTATGACATCATCATGATATTAGATGTGAACATCAGTAAAGTTATTTAGGTGCCCTCAGGCAATATAATGAAATGGCTATGTGGACAAACCATCTACCACATTTTCCACCAAAGAGCAGAGGGTGGCTGTAATGGACAGTGAATGGCTAATGCTTTAACCTAGTCTGAGAACCTTGAGTGACAGGGGATTCAAATGGAATTCTACAGTTGAGAGTGTCAGTTAATTGTGACAGTTGAGAGTGACAGTTCAGTTAAGAGAAGTTAAGCAGAATGAAAGGATCAAGGAGGATCCTCAATTAGGGAAGTGGGAACAGTAGCCCTTCCCTGAGGGAAATAGCTCCTAGTAAAAGGGGGTGATCACTATCAACTGGTAAAGAGGGAAAATTGGAACCTGTGTTCATGTTCCTACCTTTACTAACTTAAGTAATTCTGAGACAAAGAAGCTTATGCCTGTTTATTTAAGCAGTGACTGCCATGAGATCTCTCTCTGTGGTTTAAGCACCTGTCTGCAGAACAAAATAGATACTTTCTTGGGAGAGACTATCTATTGTTTATAGTTATATCAAGTTACCTCATTCCTGTTGCTTGTTCACCTGCCAAGTTCAAACCTAACCCACCTGACCATCTGACTTGCCCAATCCACCATACAAGTTAAATACAGCAGTGTGTTTTGAATTGCTATCAAATGATTTTTATCATTTCCTCAGTTCCCTGAGCTGGGTTTGCACAAATCAGTAAACATTTAAACAACTGGATGGGACAGATAGATAAAGAAGAAAGGGGACTGCTGAACAAGAGAAAAAGAAAAAGGGAAGTTGGAGGGAGGAATCATTATACTGATATACAGACAGGGCTATTTTGGGGCAGGAACACACAGGAAGGGAGCTCTGGCTGGCTCCTGAGTTGGCCACGCCCAGCAGGAACTCATTAGCATAATAGACCACACCCAACAGCAGGAACTCATTAGGATTGGCCACATTAGGGCTGTGTGGCCTAACATGCAAAGGAGTTCCTGCTACAAAAAAAGCCCTGGGTTTTGACAACAAACAAGGTAAACAGAACAAGAAGTAAAAGGTGGGTGTGGCTGGATGCCTACACTTCTGATAACATGGATGTGTAGCCTAATATGCTAATGAGCTGTGCTGTCATGGGGTGTGGCCTAATATGCTAATGAGTTTGTGTTGTTGGGTGTGGCCTATTATGCAAATGAGTTCCTGCTGGGCTTTTTCTACCAAAAAAAAAAAGCCCTGTATACAGACATTTCCAGTCTGACAACCTAACTACTGCACTACACCGGTTCTCAATGAGACTGATGACAGAACAAAGAAGGAAAATAATGGCAAAGAGAACATCAGCGAAAGAATGTGATTGTGTTCTCTGACAAAAAAAATGAAAGCAAACACATAAATTTAGTTCTACCCTGCTGCTAAACATGGGTTGACCTTTGAACTATTTATGCGTGAACCTATCTTACAGCTTTTTCTCTGCATGGAAATGTACTGATTACAAAGACATTTCCTTGAATTACTGGGCTCATATGTTATGCCAGATCCTACAGTGGTGCACCTCTATAACGAAGATGTAAGAAAAGGCAGGATCTATTGCATGTTAAGGAGCTTCAACTCATTCCCTGAGGGCTATATGCCCCCCCCATTGAGATCTCACCATATGAGAACACCGCAATATCTTTTCCTACAAAAAGAACATGGCATACTAACCAGTTGCTTGAGGATGGCCTCTCAAAGGTATGTCTTATATAGCATTTGAAAACCAAGCACATAGTTCCTGTCAGGCAAAAAATATAACAACGAGGGAGAAGGTAGAGTTGTTTTTCTGGGCAGTGATCATAAAGATGGCAACCTGTTCCATCCATTACTTGCAATAAATACATACAGTATTTAATATGAACATTTGATAATGTTGCTGCCAGAGTGACAAATGAAGGCTTTGGAGAATGAGTGAAATAGGTCTTTGTCTTGTGTTAAATATTGGCTTTTCATTAGATCGGCTGCAAATTTATGGCATGCAAGAGGACCACCCAGAAATGAATGGCTTCCTTAAAGAGTTTTAAATGTTCTTTTTAAAGTTGTACAGGAGTTCTGTACATAGAGAGCAAAAATAAAAATGATTTCTTAAAGCCTCAAGCCTCGGCTGCCAAGATATAATTCTTCCCCTCCCCCCCCCCTTACAATCCTCAGGGTTGTAACTCAGGGGAAACAACTGCCCAGGGTTTCCACAACTTTTACAAACACAGGATTGATTCAAGGGGGAAGTGTTGTTCTTTATGAGACAAAGCTGATGTTCTTGCAAGATTGTAGACCTTTGTTCATGCATCTTAATGGGAGCTGCTGAACATCAAGCCAGCTCCTGCACAGGATACAACCAGCTTTTCTTTTGGTGAAAAAAAGGAAGGAGGTGTCCTCTTTGACCAATCAAAATGGCTATGCTGAGACTCGTGTGTGTGTGTGTGTGTGTGTAAAGACCTGTAAAGTTGCAGCATACTTATGGTGACCCCAGCAAGGAGCTTTCAAGGCAAGTGAGAAGTGCTACTTTGGTGGTCTTCCAACTGGCTGGACTTTGTCCAGCACTGCCAAGTACTTGACCCTGCTTGGCTTTCAAGATCTAATGAGATCAGGCTATACCATGCTGCCTTCCATCCCACTGAGACTCATAGGGCTTGCATATACAAAAGGTATGAGGTACAGGGGTTGTAGTAGGGAGGATAATTGGGTGAGATTTAGTAGGAAAGCTTGTTGGAGCCAGTCCCCTGTTTGCACACACTGATGTTCCAGGTTATAGAAGAGAAGAAGAAGAAGAGATTGGATTTATACCCCACCCTTCATTTGGAGTTTCAGAGCGGCTTACAAACTCCTTTCCCTTCCCCTCCCCACAACAGACACCCTGTGAGGTATGTGGGGCTGAGAGAACTCTAACACAAACTGCTTTTTCAGGAACAGCTGTGCCAGAACTTGTGACTGACCCAAGGTCACATCAGCAGGTGCAAATGGAGGAGTGGGGAATCAAACCCAGTTCTTCCAGATTAGAGTCTGCACACTTAACCACTACACCACAATCGTAATCACTAAATCATCCACTCAAGGACACAATGTATATAAGAGGCTGAAAAACAAGCTAAGTGTTCAGTTATTTTGAGTACTGATTTATTTATATCCCCACCCTTCTCCTCTATGGGGATCCATTATCCCCTCCTCTGCTTTATCCTCACAACAACCCTGTGACCTAGGTTAGGCAGAGAGTGTGTGATTGGCCCAAGGTCTCCCAGCAAACTTCTGTGGCAGAGCAGGGATTTGAAACTGGGGTCTGTCACTCTAACTGGTACATCCAGCTGGTTCTCACTGGCTGAGTTCAGACTGGCAATTTGCCCCGGCAGAACCCTGTTTCAGCGATGTTTTAAAACCGCATTAAAGGGGGCGTTCACACAAGCACATCTGCCTGGCGTTCCCCACCTGTAGGCAACCCAGGCTGTTCCGCTTTCTTCCCGCATTTAATAGACACCTCATAAAAGCAGTAGCAAACCCCGAAGAGCACCTGTGTCCCACGTTTGTCCACTTCCTGGAAGTATGAACACTCTGCCGATATTCTGGGAGCAACCCGCGTTGGGCAGAAGGCAGCAGCAGTATGATTGGCCATGCTCTGCTCTACTGCCCAATGTGGTGGCAGCGTTGCGGGGTCCTCCCCCAATCGGCAAATGTGCTTATGCGCATGAGCGCTCATGCACACATACACCCATACACTCATACACCCACAGCTGAATTAATGGGGAAACGCCGCATACAGTGCACCTCCGGGGCAGCAGTCTGAACGCTCCGGCGTGCCTCCTCCCGGTATGCTCCCGCAGCAGTCCAGGCTGTGTGAACGGCTCCCGCAGCAAATTGCCAGTCTGAACTCAGCCACTGATTCTACCTTTTGTTGCCTTGGGCTCTCTGGAGAGATTTCTAACAATGGTTCTAGCACCTACTGAATGAGGATACAAGACAACCATGTATGGTTTACTTTAAACTAAGTTTTCTTTATTGGTTGGACTGCATTATCACATTTCCCCCCTAACTTTTAGGATAGGTTAAAACTGAGACAGACAAGTATCTATCAGCCTTCCTGGGAACTCTTTCCTGGCTCCAAATTTGGCTAGCGTTCTGGCTGGCTTTATTTATCCTAGTCTGAACATTTACTGTGTTGAGGGGTGCTAAGGTTTAATCCCCTTTCCCCAGCATGCCACATAGACATGTAAGGGTTATGGCGGATGCTGTTCGCCACTAAGGGTGTTCTCATTGCAATCCAACACATCATTCAATGAACAATGGGCTGTTTCAGCCCTTCCTCTTCTGATGCATCAGTGTGTATTTTCTCTACCTATGTTGAGCAACCCCACCTTATTCCTGCCATCGCCAGTTATGGCCTAACCAGTCCAAAGACCAGACCTATTTACCACCTTCTCCCTCAAACATCATTAGGGTTGCTAGCTCTGGTTCGGAAATACCTGGAGATTTCGGGAGTGGAGCCTGAGGAGGGTGGGGTTTTGAGTGAGAAGGAACTTCAATGGTAGATAATACCAGGGAGCCCACCTTCCAAAGCAGTCATTTTCTCCAGGTGATCTCAGTCGCCCGGAGATCAATTTTAATAGCAGGAGATTCCCAGCCATCATTCGGAGGCTAGCAATCCTAAATGTCATGAAGAAGGCAAGAAATCCCCTTCCTGAGTTTATCCTAGGAGAACAAAAAAAAAAATCCCATTCAGCCCCAGAAGATAACCAGCTAAATCCCACATTGCTCTACCAGAGGGTAGACCACTCAGCAGTATGATGCAACTGCCTGCTTTAGGAGTCTCCTTTTAAGGTATTTGTTTTCATCTTCCAATTGGCTGGACTTTGTCTAAGACTGCCAATAGCCTCTCATGCCTTCTTTGACCAACAGTGCTGGTGCAATGGCACCTCTGACTCCAAAAGCCATGAATGAATTTGTCCCTCCCCCTCAAAAAGAGAACAGTTTGGAAGGTAAAACCTTTACCTGGTACAATTCAAACAACATGGAAGTCATGAGCAAGCTTTCAGTTTCATCAAAAGTCTAGTTTGAGGAACGTGTTAGGAAAAAGAATAGAAGGGGTAATGATTGGGGGGGGGACAGTCTTCTACATTGCCTGGGGCACTATAGCAGTGTCCCAAGCACAGTGTCATAGTGCAGCCTGGGAAACATAATCCTTGGGCATTACTGCTTGGCACCACAAGGACTACATTCCCCAAGGTGCACTCAGGCACTAGCAAAGGGGAGTGGGAGTTGGGGGAGGGGGCTTTTCTGCCTGCCTAATTGTCACCTAGTTAGCCTATGCCTGGCCAGTTAGCTACAAGTCTAGCTGGCCAGCTGGTTTCACCAGTCTTGGTTCTGCAACAGCAGCAACCTTAAGCCCTGTTCACAAATTACAATAAATGCACATAAAATTCATGTATAAGGTATACTTGATTATTCTTTATACATCCATTGAGTAGTTCTCATGTTACATTCAACAGCTGAATACCTTATTTAAATTTCCTATTTATACGAACACTGGTTTCATTTGTAAAGTGAAAGTGCTTTGGCTCTTTCTTCCAAACACATGTATGCACATACATCTAAGATGTACATGCATTCGCTGAAATATGGTAGCAGGGCTACTGTCGTTGTGATAAACGAAGTGGGATAAGGAGGAGTGAGGGTTCTTCTCTGGCTCAGATATACAATCTGAGACAATTTGGTAGTTCTAATGGTCACCTCGATATTCAAAGTAAGCATCAGGCTCATATTTTCTAGCACAGGAAGTATCAGTTTGGCTGACGTAATTTGAGATAAGACAGGGCCCAAGAGACTTGAGTCCATATATACCAGAGCATCACTCACAATATCTTTCCCACCAAATCAAGCCTGAGAATATATTATTTCCTCCCCCATTCTTTCCTAGGACAATTTTCTCTGCAGAGTGTCTTCTGTGTTGAATAAGAACAGTCAGCCCAGCAGCACGCTGAATGGCAGCAGACACAGAGGGGTGTTCTTCTTGTCCTGAATGACTTAGTGGGACACTGTTCAGAAGGAATTACAAGAACACAATTGCCCAGATAGTTCCTAGCTGTGAAAAACCACAGCACATGGTGGTGCAAATGCATTGGAAATCACATTAATCCTGACTCATAAGGGAGCATCTCTTCTTGATATGCATATGTCTCTGTCATTAGCATTCACAGGAGTCACGTGCCCACGCTGAGAATGCAGCCCCACTGCTTCTGAAGGTAGAGAAATGACTCATAGACTGTTGCTTGAGGAAATGCAGAGCTACCCACATGATTGACAAGGCTGGGAAATCTGGGGCCTAAAAGACTGAAACAGTGATGGCGTTGGCATCTGATCTAGCAGTGAGAGCCACGACTGAGTTTGTCAGAATCATAATTCTGTCACTGGACGGTGGCCCACCAGTAAGAGCACCAAATTTCTTAAAATCCCTTTTCTATCTGCTATGACCAGCCCTATCTAATAGTGCCAGTTCCTATGGTCTAATGTTTTTCCAATGAGGTGATAAACCTCTGTCTGACCACTTCAGTCATATGACTTTCATCTCTCTGATATATAAAAGTCTTCTGGTGGTGGCACTCTCCAGAACATTTTACATGCTCCCGTAGTGGTTGGTGCCCTGGTGTGTCAGTCACAGGACGTCTGTCTCCACTGGCTGCCTTGCTGCCTCTGTGGCTGTGTTCCCGCCCACAGAGGTGGCCCCCAGCATCTCTCCCTCACTCTCCTTCGAGCAGATGGATGGGTCAGATGCTCCAGAGGCTGGTGGCCTCAGCCCGATCGTGCTGCCGCTGCAGCTGTCTTCTCCCAAGCGCATGTAGCCAGCCAGGCTGCATGTGACCCAATGACAGATGGGCTGCCTACTCCAGCGGGGGGGGGCATGGCCTGCTACTGCTGCCACCGCCACTGTCCTTGATCAAATGCATGTAGCCACCCGGGCTATGTGCAATCCAACAGACGGGCTGGCCGCTCCAGTGGGGGGGGCCTCGGTCCAATCCTGCTGCCACCAGTGTCCTCACCTGAACCCGGCTACAGGTCACTGACTGGGCTGTGACTGGATGACAGGCGTGCCACCCACTCCAGT
Source organism: Gekko gecko (assembly GCA_029375565.1). Classification (NCBI taxonomy): domain Eukaryota; kingdom Metazoa; phylum Chordata; class Lepidosauria; order Squamata; family Gekkonidae; genus Gekko; species Gekko gecko. The sequence continues at coordinate 45,685,062 of JAPDNY010000013.1, forward strand.
GCACGGGGGGCGCCTCAGGCTGAGCCTGATCCTGCTGCTGCTGCTGACTGCCAGTGGCGGGCTGGGCTCTCACTGGACGGGGGCCAGCACGCTGCTGGGCCTGAGGCTGCTGGGTTACCAGCAAGCCGCTCACAAGCTGCTCCCTCACCCCTGGACTCCAGGGTGTCACACAGGGGGAGAGAGTGGGAGACTGGGGCACCTCATTCACACCATGCTGGGGCCCATTGTCTTTCTCCACAATGGGCTTTGCTCCTAGTCTATATATATAAAAGAAAGTCCCCTCACCATAAAAATCAATGCCCAGGCCAAACCCCTGCACCAAGAAACCCAAAATAAGGGGAATGCATTCCTACCATGATGTCAAGCCCCCCACAATGAGATTTCTGAGAAACATGACCCTTAAGGGGGTAAAAAGGGGGCAAAATGTGTTTCTCCAATTGTTTTCCATGTGCCTTGCAGGCTGCTGCCTCCTTGCCCCCTCCCCATTGGTCAACTGTGTAGTTCAGAGTTCTGAGGTAAAACCTGCCTGTTTGCACCCACCTCCCTCTGATTGCTCAGCTGTGGATCTAAACACAGTTTGAAGAGACTGCAGACAGTTGAGGACAGTTACAGAAATGAGCAATTCAAGACTCCTGAATAGACATTTTTCAAAAAAGCCAGCATGGCAATTGAGTTAATGAATGTTCATGGGGAGATAGTAAAAGACCTTTCTAGGATCCATTTTGATGTGTGCCTCCCTCATAAACCTGAAGAAATGTCCACCACAACACCACTCCCTTACAACAACTCCCCCTCACACCTCTCACCTTTTACTACCCCCAAGAAAGTTCCTGGCAAACATCGAGCCAGATACACCAATGCTACAAGGAGGAGGCAACTTAGGAATGTGGCAAACACATTTGCACATAGTATTCCTGCGGGGCACTGAGCTGCGCAGGCCAGGTACCAGTGAGATTATCATGAGGTACTCAGAACAACACTGTCTCCATATGAGCAAAACAATCCAGGAACACAAGTAGAAAGGCCATCACTTTCGTGGAAGGTGGCAGGAGTTGACGTAACAGACAACTGCTTCTTAAATGGACAGTTCTTTGTGGCCTGCTCCAGAGTGAGCTCACCAAGCAACCTGGTGATCCTAGCACCTGAGGGCAGAACCACCAATGTGGTCTACAGAGAGGTCCTTCAGTAGAGAGAAAAAAAAAACAAGTATGTATGTCTTGCTCCATTTTTTACAGTGCAATCTTCTCCATTAGAATTCCTACAGCAAATGTTACATTTCAAACTTCACATCATCAGTGATTTACAGGATTTACAGAACTTAAATACCGTAGCGAAGCATGGGTATCAGGCTAGTATGATCATATGACTTTCATACAAAAAGGTACTCTGATCACAGAAAATCAGGTATTAGAGAGAATGGTTTTAATGTAGCTGTCTTCCTGTACTAGTTTTCTATGGGCAGGGATACACACACACACACATATAATGATTCAGTCATATGAGTCTCTACCTGTCACCTGAAGTGGTACAGTCTAGAGACAGGTTTGCCAGCACAATGAGAACTATGCCTATATTGGTAGACTTCCATTAGTACTAATCAGAGTTACATCCTTCTTTTGAAGTCACTGAGCTTAAAGGGGTAAAATTCTGTTTTGTCCTGCACCATCTGTTTCCTGAAAGTAAAATTCATTTCAGCTCTATCCTCAGTCTTTAATGAATGCATCACTTTTGAGAGGCGACACTACATAGCACATGATGAATTGTAAGCAGTCTCCATAAAGTTTCCTGGGATCTTGATACAAAATGCACAATAATGTCAGATTGAATCCAATTCATCCCCTTAAAGGAGTGTTACCCATGTTAGCGACCTCTTCTTTGTAAGTGCAATTTCTCTGCTGCCTTTAACTAGATGCCTAAAAATGGGTAGTGTGACAAAAAATGACATGGTACCCAATATTAAAATATGAAAGACAAACTTTGGTGCTTGCTACAGCTGTCTTCTATAGATACTTTGTATATCAGCAATCAGAAAATTAATGCAAGATTGTTCAGTACTGCAGGCAAAGGATATTTCACAACTAAACTGTTTTTGGTGGGGTTGTTTTTTTAAAAAAATACCCTCCAGAAAACAAATGTGTGGGGTTTTTTTTTCATTCCTTTCAGCATCTCTTTATGGTATGCAGAGACCTCATCAAAAAAGGCACACGTAAGATTCTGAAGGAAATTGGAAAAAGAATTGGTAAGGGGGGGTGGGGGAGCAGACAAAAACATTTGTAGCAATGTTGTCTGCAAAACAGAAGCATTCCAAGCATGTCTGTTAACATTATTGTATGAAAGAAATGGAAGGAAAGGCAATAATTATTGGGCAACTTGGCATTTTAAAAACAAAAAGGAAAAATTGGAATTCTTTCTCCACAGAGACCTTATTCGTGTGTTAGAATGGAGGTCTCTACATGCTAATTTTTCACACAATTTTGTTCTAATATGTCCAGGGCTCTTTTTGTAGCAGGAACTCCTTTGCATATTAGGCAACACAACCCTAAGGTAGCCAATCCTCCAAGAGCTCACAGAGCTATTCTTACAGGGGCTACTGTAAGCTCTTGGAGGATTGGCCACATTAGGGGTGTGTCACCTAATATGCAAAGGAGTTCCTGCTACAAAAAAGAGCCCTGAATATGTCATTTGTAGATATTTCAATCCACTTGGTTCTAGTTCTGTTCCTAGCTATGTTCTAGTTACACAAAACTCCTAAATACCATTTAAGAGATCAGTGCAGGGGAAACAAAGACCTTTGAGAGGAAACAACAAGATTTTCAGCAAGATTTGAGAGTCTAGCTCTTGATATATCTGAGAGACAACAGGTCTGTTCAGATGGGCAGCTAACCCCGCCATTTGCCCATCTCTAATTTGATCCTAATCTTTTAAATCCATTTTCGCACGACCAGACAGCCCCCCCCCCCAGGGAATCGTCTTACTGTGCGCTGCCTGTGCTGTGGATTGTCCAGATGGTGTCCCCTGAAGGAGGCCCATGGGGTGTTTTTTTTAAAAAAAGAAAAAAGTTTGCACAACGGCATAGATGTGACATTGCGTCCTTGTTTATCTGAGCATGCACAGAATTGAGATTTTTTTAAAAAAATGGCACCTGTTTGGGATGCTCTGACATCAGACCATCCTGAACGGGCGCTATTTTTTTTAATTGCGCGCTGGAGCAATCAGACAGGGAAAGTCTGCAATTGGCCCGTCGGGAACCAAAAACTCCAGATTATAACTGGTATCTATTAAGTACGACTCCGAAGCACGGCAAAACGGGATGCTCATGGACAAGGTATGTTTCCCAGATGTTGCTGTCTGGAAATTACATTTAAATCCGCCAGGCACTTGTGCGTGGCGTGGATCTAAAGAGCCGTCTGAACGGAGCCAATGGCACAAAGTCCTGAGAAGAGCCCCATGAGATCAGACTAGGATCCACCTAGGGTGGCTTCCTGTTTGCTTCAGTGGCCAACCAGAAGCTCTCAGAAGATCAGCAAACAAGATATGGAAGACAAGCCTACCTTTATTGTTGCCTTCCATAAGAGGCTTCTGCATCAGGACATGAAGATTTCACTTCATAAAAGAGAGTGAAAAATTCCAGAGGGGTAACTATGTTTGTCTGTTGTTGTAAAGTACTCAGTTCAGACGCATGACTCAGCTCATAGTTTATTTTTGCTCCAACACAAGACAACTGAGCAGGACCGGAGACCTGCTTAAATCCCTGTTGGAAAACCACACCCGTGATAGGCTATTTACAGTGCCCCCTATTTCCCATAGGTTACATCTTGGATACTGCCTGACTGATAAGTCCATGCTGGCTATTGTTTTAGTAAGCAAAGCTTTGCCTATTTGCATGACCATGTGCGAAGGTGGCCGCATGTGCGGTCCTTAGTTAGTATACAATAGTTGTGGTAAAACTAAAAAGGAGACCTATGTTGCCACTTTATGTTAACAAAACTTCTTGGGACTTGATGCATGAACTGTGTTCTTACAGAGACAGAAACAGCAACTTGTTCAAAAGTTAATGAACCTACATACAATTGATGTACACTGTACACTCATTTTTTTAAAAAAAAATTATGCATTGAATAATTCTCATGTTGCATTCAATTAATGTACAGCTGAATGTGTGATACGAACCCTACATTTATGAAGGTACTGGACTCTGGTTACAATTGCAATGTGAATATGTGTCGTCTCTTTCTTACACATCAGTGCATACCTATATATGCCAGATATATCAGTATTCACTGTAGCAGGAGAACAGGGCTACTGAGGTTCAAACTAAATGTTACATCCAGACTGAATTCTCTTTCCCTGCAGCCACACAGCAACTGCGGGGACTGTCAGGCCCCAGTCACACGAGCAGGATAATCCGCAGGGGAAGTGGGGCTTTTAGAGCCAGAGCAAAATGAAGAACGGTAGAGTGATCTGACATTCCCCCCGAGGCTCCATGTTCAGGCCTTTGGCAGCCAATCACACCAAGCGAGGCAACACAGCAGTACTGTGTTCATGTGCATGCATGGGACACCGATGGGCACTGGCTGCGACAGGCTACCAGCGCTTCCTGATCAGACCCCTGCAAGCACCGCACGTTTTCCGGAAGATACTGCCTGGTTCCTAGTATCTTTTAACTCCATGTCTTTGCGCCGAAACTAGGGGTTGGAGATGGCGCACTACGCTTCCCAGATGTATGATCGCACCCATTTAATCCGCTGGCAAGCTGTCCCTCTCACGGGGCAAATCCTCTATGTGACCGGGACCTCAGTTTAGTAACAAAGGAGAGAACACCCAAGCTGGGATCTAGGGTTGCTAACCTTCAGATGGTGGCTGGAGAACCCTTGGATTACAACTGAACCCCAGGCTACAGAAATCAGTTTACCTGAAGAAAATGGCTGCCTTGGAAGTTGGACTCTATGACATTATACCTACTAAGACCCCTTCCCAAACCATGCCTTTCTTCTGCTCCAACCCACCTCCAAATCTCCAGGTATTTCCCATCCTGGAGCTGGCAACCCTATGGGAGGCTCTTGTGCTTATTTCTATGCCATTTTCCCCAGGCAAAATGGCACTGGAGGATCATTTCATCCTTTTTGGCTGCTCCACATGCACAAAATGTGAGGAACCCAGACTTGAGTTTTAAATAAATAAATAAACATTTGGTTATGTTTTGTCTGATGGAAAAATAAATAAATAAATAAATAAATGTAACACCCAGTTTGGCTCTGAGTCAGAGAGAGAGAGAGAGAGAGAGAGAGAGAGAGAGAGAGAGAGAGAGAGAGAGAGAGAGAGAGAGAGAGAGAGAGAGATAAATGTGTAAGAAGTCCAATAAAATGCAAAATGGCACAGTATGGACCTCTTGCATTTCATTAGCTTCTCACCCTCTTGTTACTACTTTTTCCTCTGTATGCGTGAGCACGCACATGCATGTGTTTGTATACCTACCCCCCATCAATTGGGTATCTGTTCAATGGAAGGTTATACCACAGTAAAGCTGTTTGCTTTTCGGGTGTCACAAGATCAGGAGCAGATCTATTCTCTCTTGCTCCAGATTGCGAGACTAGATCTAATGGGTGGAAATTACAAGGGAGTCGTTACCGGCTAAAAATCAGGAGAAATTTCCTAACTGTAAGAGTGGTTGAGCAGTGGAACAGACTGCCTCGGGAGGTGGTGGATGCTCCTTCGCTGGACCTTTTCAAGTGGAGGCTGGACGACCATCTTTCGTGTATGTTGTAGGGCTATCTTTCGGCTACGCTCCTGCAGAGTGCAGGGGGTTGGACTAGATGACTTGCAAAGGTCCATTCCAACTCTAACATTCTATGATTCTAAGACTCCTTTTTGTTAAAAAAATAGTGTACTTTGACAGCATTGATGACTTTTGATAGAGCACAATAACTAGATCAATGCAGGTCAAATATTTACTCCTTTTAAAAAAGCAAAACAACTGGCATGCAGACCTGGCACTTTGACAGAGGCAGTTAAGCCTTTATACAATAGGGTTGCCAACCACCAAGTGGAGAATGGAGAGCCTCAGCTTTTACACCTGATCTCCAGACTACAGAGATCAGTTCCTTAGGGAAAATGCTTCTTTGGAGGGTAGATTCTATGGCTTTTATGTCATGCTGAGGTCCCTCTCCTCCTGAACCCCACCATCTCCAGGCTTTACCCCTGAATTCTCCAGGTATTCCAGGTAACCCAACCCAGATCTGGCCATCCTACTTATATAACTATATGCCTTCTACAGTGTCATGTCATGAGTTCATCCTGATCAGTTCTCAGGCTTCTCAAGCAGAGGCCTCTCCCATTGTCTCCTGCCTGTGGTGCTTTTTGCTGAAGATGCCAGTGATTGAACCAGGAATCCTATGAACACAAAGCATGCTTGCATTCTTGCATTCATGCACAACCCCTCCCCATTGTTCTGTAAGACAATGCTATAAACTAGCACACTACAACTTCAGACCTTAGCCAGTGATTGAACTCAGGGCCTTTTGCAGGTGCTCAGACTCTGAGCTGTGGCCCTTCCCCATGCTGTACTCTCCCTCTCTCTCTGAATGGTGTCCCTGACAAAATTTGGTGCCTCATATTCATAGGTGGCAATCTCCCTCCTGTGCATTGAAGTGCTAGCAAAGTTTGCATCAACACATAATTTATACATCCTTCCTCCTGACTTCTATGCCATTCCTCCTCCTTTATTTTTTTAATTAAGGGGGGGGAGATTGTTCATAGGTTTGCTTGCTTAATCAGTGTTCCAAACTAACAGCGACCTTGTTCACCTTCCCCTCCCTACATCTTCAGCAATACATCATTGAGGCTTCCACCCTCCCACTTACTTTTTTTTTAATCTGGAAAGAGATTTCTTCTAGAATATTTTGAGTCTGCGCATTTGTGCCACATATCGGATTCATGCTACAGCATGAGAAGTGTAGTGTTGAAGATCAAAGAAAAACAGAATCACACTTGCATGTGAGGGTTATAATCAAGCTGATAGCAGGAGTTTTTAACTGAATCTTTACTGTGCAGAGGTGTTCATTTACTTACTTGAATTATGTCTCACTGAGTCCAGCCAGACGACTCTTTAGATCTGTGCGAGGCACGATTGCCTCACAGTTCTAAAGGTAATGTTCAGAAACAAACATCTCAGAAATGCCCCTCTTCTGTGGGCATCCCGTTTTGCTGTGCTTTGGAGCCGTACTTAAAAGATAGCACTTCAAATCTGGGGTTTTCAGTTACCTGCGGGACAACTGCGGACTTTCATCCATCTGATCATTCCACCAGCACACAATCCTCCTGTTGGGGTGGTCTGACGTCAGACCATCCCGAGCAGGCGCCATTTTTTAAAAAAATCTCTGAATATGCGCGGATCAACAAGGACATGCAGTCATGTCTATGCACATGCACAAAAAGTAAAAAAAAAAACACAAAAAACTGTGCACCTCCTTCAGCAAGGATGTGCTGTGATGCCTATGCGTGTGCACAAAAAAGTTTTTAAAAACCCCCACCACGCACGCTTCCTTCAGTGGACACCATCTAGACAATCCACAACAGAGGCAGCGTGCGGTAAGGCGATTCCCTCAGGGGATGTCTGGTCATGCGATGATGGATTAAAAAGATCGGGATCAAATTCGAGCTGGCATAATAACAGGATTAGCTGCCCATCTGAACGCACCCCCAGTATCCCAACGTCTCTAAGCAGTTTATACAGATATTTGAAAGGGGTTTTTTTCCCCCATGTAAGGAAAAAGGGAACCTTCCCTACAAATATATGAAATGTCTTACTAGAAGGGAATGGATGCAACATCTAGTATGCCTTTATCCTGAGGCTCTGTATTTGCAGAGCCACTTGGTGATTGTTGGTATAACATTTGAAGCTGCAAACTAATACAACTAGCACCACATAAGTAGTGTGAACAATAGCACTATGGCTTTCTTGCACAGGCATTCATAAAACAGCTGGAGTTCTTGGTTTTCAATCAGTGGTGTAGTGGCTAGAATGATGGACTTTGTATCCCTGGCTCAAATCCTTGTTTACTGAGTGACCTTCAGATAGTCACAGAGGTCCTTTCCAATCATGACCAGAGGTGTGCTAGAGCTGACTAACCTACAAAATACTATGTAATCAATTGCTCAATGCTTTCCCATTCTACTTATTTATCATGTTTGCATAATGTCCCTCCCCCAGTTCCTCAGCATTTGTGATGCATCTTAAAACAAGTTTGAAAGACTCATCACCATTTTCTACTGGTTTGAAATCATTTTTAATGAGAGAGTTCTTTTTGCTAGCTTTCTGAGCAAGACAGTCAGTGATGATGTAATTAATTGGATGACCACGGAAACGTCTTTGGACAGCGCTGGCTCTTTGGCTTTGAAACGGAGATGAGCACCGCAACCCTAGAGTCAGATTCGACTGGCTTTCGAGCAAGGGAACCTTTACCTTTACTATCATGGCGTCACCTAGCTAAGTGATGATTTGACAAGGCTAAATCTGACTGAGGAGTATGCTTCCTCCTCATACTCTGAGTGGACAGACAGCCTTGCTCTGTTTCACAGGCCACATGAACTAAATACACAGAAATGAAACAGGTATGTGTGTGTGTGTCACATTTCATTGTATGAAGTATTTCCCATAATACCCTCAGCTGTATGCAATACAACATTTTCTTAAAGAATTTCTAAAACCTAAGAATTTCTGAAACATTCCTGCCATTCCCGCTGCAAGCAGTAAAAAGCAACATGTTCTCAGTTTGAAAAGAATTTGTCAGGCCAACAAAAACCATCTCATGTACCACAACTTCCCCATGTCATGTGATGTAAGTCCTTATCCCATCCAGTAGAGGGCCGAGGCACCTACACCCAAATGTTCAAAGCAACAGGAAACTATGGCACATTAAGCACACATATCTTACTGCAGATTTTCAGAGCAGTAAGCCTTTAATCTTGACTTCAGATTCTGTGCCCACCTTACATACTATTCTCACAATCTCATAATATGGGGGAACATGTTGAGTGTACAGAATGCATGGTAGAACCCACTGACACTGGCATTGCAAGCTGTGATTGTTGGCAATGTACGTGTGTGCGCATGTATGCACCTATGCAAAGTTGGCTGCAACTCCACCACACTTTGCACAGGGCTGCAATTTGCATGGAGGAGGAGTCCTCTGGCAGAAGCTCTGGAGAGCTTTTCTGGTTTTGTGCCATTATTTTTCCAATGTCCCAGCGCAGCTGCACGGTAACACTAATTTCCTGCCCTTCCTTGCAAATTTGCATGGTTTTCTCTTTTGCGATTCTCAGATTTGATCCTGTACACCGGTTGTGATCTTGACAGTTTTTTTAAAGCCTGTCCTGTGAGAATTGCCACCTGTGAGAATTGCACTCTTCCTTCAAATGGATCGATCCCAAGCGATTCTTAAATTTGGCAGTTCACAGAAGGTCCATGTTGCTCAGCTGCCATTTTAATGTTAAGCTTCCAGAGATTGCCCAAATGGTTCCCCCAAAAAACTTTGTTCACTATTACAGGGGAAAATGTTTTTAAAGCTTTAGCTTCCCATCCCAATGTCTCTCTCACTTTACATCTCATGTCATTTTCATTCTACACTGATGATCCCCCCTTTATTTTGTTTGTATGCAGCACTGAAATCCATTTTTTGCACTGGGGACACTGCCATTTGCCTCCTCTCTGATTCCCCTTTCAAGTCAATATCAGCATCAGGGAACTAAACCTGATGCAGCTTCTTTTAAACTACCCCTTGTCATTGTAATTTCTAAAATTCAGCAGTCCAAGACTAGTGATAGTCTCATATCACTAGACTCATGCCACTTGTCAAAAAAAAAAAAAAAATGAGAGGGAAATGGAGTTTGTGCACCAGTGAAGGGAGGAGAATGGCAGAAGGTGAAGAGTGGGTGGAACAACCTCAATGTGGGCAGAGAGTGACTTTTGAGGGGTGACAAAAGGGTGTAGGGGGAAAATCCAAGGTAATCTGTGCACTTTTGATTTACCTTTGGCTTGGAAGCGAAACAAGGGAAAATTGGCAGAAAAGCACTCTCAGAAAACCCTGGGAAACAGTGACCAGAAAGTGAACTGAGTGCTGAAGGGAGGCAAGTCGATGCAGAATGACAAAGAAAACCTGATGGATATGCACAGTGAAAGTGAGGGAAAACACCCATGCATAATAGGCCTATGTTATCTTTTGAGATGCACAAAAAGAAGAGAATTAAACAATAACTAACTACATTGCTATCTCTGTGTTGACCTAATGTCCATTAAGGATCATATATGCAACATTCCTCCTAGGTGCTGATGTTAGATTTACTGTGATAGATTTTAAGTACGAATACGACTAGGCAGAAAGTGCCCTGCAGGGGAAAGTAAACCAGCTCTGTGCATTACATGTGAAAAGCACAAGGAACTCTTGTGGGAAAATGTTTGCAGCTCACGTCAACAAGAGACAGCATGCTTGACTGATCTCTAAACCAGTCAGCCATGATCTGAACAGTCTCAAACTACTCTAATATTCTTCAAACTTGCTCAGTTTGAGAGAGAGAAAGAAAGAAATTCTTCTGTGTCAAACAGGATTCATTTCCCTGTCTTCCTGCCTTCCTTGCTCTCTTCCAGAAACTGACATTTGTAATCTCTTTGTTTATCGTTAATCCTGGGTTTTCTCTAAAAAGACATAGCTTTTTATCTATTCAAAAGGTTCTTAGGAAGCAATTTCAAATTTCTCATTTCTATTTTCTTACCCCCCTCCGAATCTTCATTTTAATTTTATCTGTTATTATCTGTATTGAAAGGAAGGACAATGGTATAGTATGGCCTGGTCTCATCAGATCTCAGATGCTAAGCAGGGTCATTACTTGGATGGGAGATGGCCAAGGAAGGCTCTGCAGAAGACGGCAATGGCAAACCACCTCTGCTTAATCACTTGCCTTGAAAATTCTATGGGGTGGCTATAAGTTGGCTGTGACTGTAAGGAACATTAAACACACAAGGGTATTGAAAACATTTATAAACTCATCTTTGGTCCAGGCAATTAGGGTCCAAGGCAGGTGACAGATATAACCATATCAATCACACATAGTTTAAAACTATGGAACAGCCAGCAGAACGATTGGGTTGAATCCTACCTTTTCAGCCCTGGCCCCTGCCTGGTGGAATGAGATCAGGGCCTGGAGCTCTTCCCCCGGGCTTTTAGTGGAGGCAGTGGGCATCCCCTCCTTTAACTGGCCTCCCATCAGTGTCCTGGGTTTCAAACAGCCATCTTTCCATCTTTGCTACTGAGTTATTGATTAGATCCACACGGCGTTTTATAATTTTATAATTATTATAATGTATTGTATTGTTTTAAAAATTATTTTAATTGTTACTGGTATATTGTGTGAATAGTGATGGAACCTGCCCTGAGCCTGCTTGCAGAGAGGGTGGGATACAAGCCCAATAAAATAAATAAAATAAATATCTGATTTCTCACTCAGTCCTGCCTGATTGCAATCCTCACTGCAGCCCCTTTCTGTGTAATGTTTGTCCACATAGGCCCTGTGATCCTCAGTATAGCCATTTTGAAGGTCAAAAGTCCTCCCTCTTCCCACTTTTGCTAGTGGAACAGCTGGTAGGATCTAACCCCTTTAAATAATATCCATAAGAGATCTCCGCTTGTAAGAACCAGCAGATGGCAAAGGCCATCAAAAACTTCCAAATACCTTTTTTTTAACAGTTTCATACTACACCAGAAGGGACAGGGCCTTCCAAACTTCTTCTGAAAAGTTGTTCTGGAGGGCTGGAGCAGCTACAGAGAAGCACTGTTAAGTGGTCAGCAACAGAACACATCCTCAAAAAGTTTGGGTTACTCAGCAGGTGAGGCTGTTCTAAGCAAAGTTGCCATGAGTTCATATTGGGGAAGATAGTCCTTCAGGTAGGCAGGCTCCAAGTCGTTAAGCGCTTTAAAGTAGGGCTATCAGCTTAAGACTGGCAAACAGAGGGGGACTCACTGTCTGGGAGGGGAGCCTTGCAGGTTTAATCATAGTGTTTGGCGCAAATGCTAGAGTGTTACCCAATGATGACGTCATTTCCCAACCACACCAGAAATGATGTAAACACATTGGAACAATGGTGAGTGCCCTCCCACATTTCCCACTTCATTTTCTCACACGGTCCAGCTGAGTGGTGGCAGGAAGAGGCAGCAGAAGGCAGGAGCTCTCCGGATGAAGCAGGAGACCTAGCAAGCCTGCTTTAAAGGCAAGCACCAGCACCTTTGAACTGGCCTCGGAAAGCAGTAAGCAACCAATGCAGATATTGAAAACTCAGTTTGGGCTGCTGCATTTTGCACTTATTGCCATTTTCTGCTTCTTCCTTTCTGCTTCTCCCTTGTGTATACCAAGCCTGTGATTCTTTATTTCTGCAGCATTTTTTTAAAAAAAATCAGTGCACTTGCAATGCAATCCTAAACAGAGTTACATGTCTAAGCCCATTAACTTCAAGGCATTTAGAACAGTGTTACTCTGTTCAGGACTATGTTTACTTTCCTGCGAGACGCTTATGGCAGTTTGTAGGGAAGAAAGTCCCACCGCAACACTGACAAAGCCAACTTGTGTTCAACAACATTATGTATCCTCAACCTTTGCTGATCACATATCTCAGAAGTAATACATAATTTTGCTTTCTTTGTTTACTGGTTCCTCCAAAAGAAAAAAAAAACCTGTAAGGGAAACTGAGAAGGCAGTCTAAATAAGCCCCTCGACATCCTGCATTGTATCTGCTGCAGCTTGCCTGCTTCGACAGACCCCAAATATTGGGGATATAATGACAGCTTTCAAAAGAAGGCTTCCTTCACGTTGCCTCTGTCCAATCCACAGGAGAGCATAAGAACAAGAAGCTTGGCTGAATTTTCTCCCATGTACTGGCGGGGATGAGGCATTTGAATGGAAAGGCAAGTAAATAGGTGTAGCAATGAGTTCATGAAGACTAATAGCAAATCTAAAGGAGCCAATTTATCTTAATGACTCGAGCTCCATACAAACTGGAGTGTGCGGGGCCCAGGCTATTTCTGCATCTCCTTCTGCATTAAATATAATGGGCTGCTCCAATTAGTGGCCAAATGGTTTCACAGGATTACCATGCATTTCAATACCCAAATAATCACGCAAGCTTGGAATGGGGGCGGATAGATGAATATTTTGCATATTTTGACAGGGGGGAATAATTCAGACTGCCTTTGTTAGCCACTTCACTGAGCACCATACTGAATCCATCTCCCCAGCATGCTCTCTAATGGAGGGGTACATGTCGGGTATGATGAACATTCAGCATATGTAGCTCGAAAGCAGGTTAATTGTTCTTTCCCATCAAAATAGAGATGGACAATGCATTCATCCTGAGTTCTCATTTATATGGAGATGAGGCAAACTGTAGCCAACGCCTCTTGATGCATCATAGGAAAGAAGATCAGATTCCTATCGTAGGCTGGGAAAGGGGAGGCTATGAATGAAAACTAGAGCAGTGGTAAGGTAGTCACGAATACCCACTTGTCCAAGGTAGAGGAACCTCTTGTGAACAGGACATGACCAAGACAGAAATGCTGGCTCTCACTAGATCAAAGAGCAACATTTGCAAAGTAAGAGTGCAGTCTGAAGCAGAGTTACACCATTGTAAACCCACTAATATCAATGCACTATGAAAGGTGAAGTTCAGTTTAGGATTAGGGATGGACACAAACCAGGAAAACAGAGGTTCATCCTACTCGCTCCCCAGGATGTCCTTCTACCTGGTCTCCAAGTTTGGTGAGGATTGGCCATGGGGGGCGAGTAGCAGCCCCACCAAAGCAGATGCCCCCAAGAAAGTGCTCTCTGGGGAAATCACAGCCACAGGTTCAGGAGGAATATGTTGAATGCCCCCCTCCCCCACAAGCTAGAGACATCTAACTTGCAGATCTCCCCAGGATGCCCCTCTACCTGCCCTCCAAGTTTGGTGAGGATTGGCCATGGGGGGCAAGCAGCAGCCACACCAAAGCAGATGCCCCCAGGAAAGCGCTCTCTGGGGAAATCACAGCCACAGATTCAGTAGTGTGTTGAATGCCCCCCCCCCAAGCTAGAGACATCTAACTTGCAGACCTCCCCAGAATGCCCCTCTACCTGCCCTCCAAGTTTGGTGAGGATTGGTTCAGGGGGTAGCACTGCCTGCCTCCTCATTGTAGACATTGTTGCTGCAGATGGGTAATCCTTTTCCTTGGGCCTGGGAGGCAGTCACCCACCCGCCTCCTCCTGGAGGATCCTGGGGTCCAAAGTGCAAAAGAGGGGGGACCCAATGGGAGATCTGGTGCAGTCAGGGGTGGACCGCTGGAAAACCAAGATGAGGGGCCAGCACAGAAAGGGTAGCTGATGATGTTAAGCCCAGTGGGGGAGGTGCCCAGAGGCATGGAAGCTGAGGATCCTAGGGTCCAAAGAGCAAAAGGGAGGATCTAACAGGAGGTCTAGCGCAGGAGGGGGGTGAAGAGCTGGAAAACAAAGATGAGGGCCTGGCAGAGCAAGGGCAGCTGATGATGTCAAGCCTGGTGTGGGGGAGGTGCCCAGAGGCACTGAAGTTGAGGATCCTAGGGTTCAAAGGATGAAAGGGGAGACCCTGCAGGAGGCCTGGGAAGTGAAAAGCTGGAAACCCACGATGAGGGGCAGGCAGAGCAAAGACTGCTGATGAAGTTAAGCCCATGAGAGTGTTCAGAGGTGTGGAAGTTGAAGATCCTAGGGTCTAAATTGCAAAAGGGGTGACCCTGTAGGACGACTGGCGGGTGAAAAGCTGGAAAACCAAGATGAGGGCCAGGCAGAGCAAGGGCAGCTGATGATGTTAAGCCTGGCTGGGGGCGGGGGGTGCCCAGAGGTGCTGAAGTTAAAGGATCCTAAGGTCCAAAGTGCAAAAGTGGGGGGTGTAACAGGAGTTCTAGCAGAGGAAGGGTAGAGAGTTGGAAAACCAAAATGTGGGGCAGGCTCAGCAAGGGCAGCTGATGATGCTAAGCTGGGGGGGGTTGCCCAGGATTGTGGAAGTTGAGGGTCCAAAGGGCAAAAAGGGGGGAGAAACTGAGGGTTCAAAAATCCCACTGAGTAGGAGAGTGGGTCCTCAGCCAAAGAACCCACTGGCTGAGACCCTCTGCTCAGCTTGAACAGAAGGACAGGTGACTCAGAGCCCTGAGTAAGCATCGAACACCCCAAACTCACTGCTTTCACATTGAAGAATGACTTCCAGTTCCCTTTCCTCTCTGCCTCTGTCTCTCTGCCTAACTACCTGCTGCAAAGTAAAAACACCCATGTTGAGCTGGGGGTATAGATCCATTCTGCTCCCACAGAGCAGAATGGGAGCGCTATTGTTGTTAGCCAGCACTGCTTGTTGAGCTTTGAAGGCCACTGTTGGTGTTTCCAGGGCTGCAGAAGGGCTGCTGAAGTCCACCACCACCCCGCTTTGACAATTAATTGATCAGCACCAGTGTGCCTGCCACATAAACCTCCAACATGAACTGCACAAACCTCCATGAAAACCATAGAGGTTCATGAGAGGTTCATTGCAAACACAATCGCATGACCCTTGGTTCATGAACAGTGGTGGCAGCTACAAGCATGGACAGCTTCAAGAGGGAATTAGATAAGTATATGGAGCTGAAGTCCATCAGTGGCTATTAGCCACAAGATATATATAGGAACTCTCAGGCTGGGGCAAGTGATGCACTGTATTCTTGGCGCTGGTGGGGGGGGCAACAGTGGGAGGGCTTCTAGTGTGCTGGACCTCCTGATGGCACCTGGTATTTTTGGCCACTGTGTAACAGAGTGTTGGACTAGATGGGCCATTGGCCTGATCCAACACTGACTTCTCTTATGTTCTTATGAACTGGGTGATTTTCATGATTAATTTAGGTTCATGATGAGGTTCATGCCCATCCATATTTAGGATTGTACTGTAATTGGGTCCATAACACAGTGTTGTGACTCCCATCTTGCAACAAGTTCAGGAAGGTTTCCATACCCCAATTGAATAATTGTTCAAAAGGTCAATTAAGAACATGATAAAACAGAATTATGCAAGAGGGTAGTTTTATGGGAAATCAGGTTGTAATTTCAATTGTCTGTGATAAAATGTTGGTAGTTTTATTTTTTCCTCCCTCTCCTCCTGCATTGTTTATAGGATATGTTGTAGTGTTTTTATTCAATTCTTTTCTAATAGTATAATCAAATTTTATTGTATTGTTTATTTGTTTATTCATTCGTTTATTTAGAAAATTTGTACCTCACCTTTCTGTCCTTACAAAGGCCACCAATCAGGCAAACAATTTAAAACATGTATGATAAAATCACATTTTAAAACCATTAAAACCACCTCCCCCCACAGAGATCATTAAAACAATTTTTAAAGCATAGTTAAAATATATACAGAACATAAAAACAACAATTACAGTACTGGTCAGTAAGAAGGGATCATTGAAGGAATGTCATTTTTTTTTTAAAAAAAAAAGTCTTCATCCACTGGTCAAAGATGGCAACAGAAGGGGACAGATGAAAGTTCTGGGGAGAAAGTTCCAGAACTTTGGTGCCATGACTAAGAAGGCCATTTCATGGGTTGCCGCCTGCCTAATCTCAGAATGTGTGAACACCTGAAGCAAGGCCTCCGAAGATTACCATAGTGATCGGGCAATTCCATTGTTGCCAAATGATGTAATAGAGTTTTATTTCCTTGTTTATTCTACGTAGTATACTAATATTTATATACCCTGCTTTTACAATTCTGTAATTCATCTTGAGACTCAGTGAGAAAAGCAGATGATAAATGAAGTAAATAAATTAATAAAACCTCTCAGCTGGACTGATTAATCCGGGGCTGGTTGACATGATTAACAACAGAATCAATTAATTAGAAATCATTGGAAGAAGAGTAAAAAAAAAAGTAATTATAAGGGTTTGTATTGCAAAATATGAAAACCCAAATGTGCATGAGTGAATATTTGCTATGGCTCACCACATTTTGAGTCAACAACCATACTCATTTGGAAGCATTAAGAAGAGTAGTGACCATACACACACCTCCCCCCATCACATTATATGCCATGTACTTCACTCATGCACCTTGAACCAATGAGAGCCTTTTAGGTGTGATGTAGTGGCTAAGAGTATCAGTCTGATATCTGGAATATCCAGGTTCAGATCCTCACTCATTCCATGGAAGCTCCCTAGGTGACCTTGGGCCAACCTCATGGATTGTTGTGAGGATAAAATGGAGGAGAATGATGTGAGCCCATTTGGGGAGAAAGAAGGGTTATAAATGAAATATATAAAATAAAAAAATACCCACCACAGGGATATTTCATTCACTTGCACAACTAAATCTTTTCCCCTTTGAAAGCCACTGTCTGCTTCCTGGATGGCCATATCAAAGGGTAGACACAGCACATCTGAGACCGTTCAGACAGCCATTAGATTGTTTACATGATCATTTCAATACTCATGTGAAGAGCATGACCAGTGCTGGAACTCTGGCCTCCATGTTTTTCGTCAGATGAACACAGGGACACCCTCAAGTGTGAAAGCATTATAGCTAAGCCCACTAGATGGCAGCGTTGAACATATTTTTTGAAGCAAATTGTGTGCTCTGGATGCAATCTTGAGAGTCCCTAAAGATGCTGTCTTGTTACTTAATAGGGGCTGAAATTGCAAGATTTTTTTAAATAAAAAATTCTCTTGGATAAAGGTATTTTTACACCTCTCTCTCTCTCTCTCTCTCTCTCTCTCTCTCTCTCTCTCTCTCTCTCTCTCAGTAAAATGAGTTTTTTCCTATCAATAATATGTTTTTGGTTAAAGTTATTTATTGAACATGGCCTTAACACATTATTTTACAAGACCCAGCATGGTGTAGTACTTAGGGTGTCGTACTGAGTCTGGGAGGCTGGGGGTTATATTTTCATTCAGCCCTGAACCTTGCTGGATGACCCTGGGATACCCTCGCAGTCCAACCTATTTCACAGAGTGATTGTGAAGATAAATGGGGAAGATGGAACTATGGACACTGGCCCTGAGCTCCTTAAGGGAAATGTGGGGTCCAAATGCACTCGACGGATAAACACATCATTAGCTTACTGAAAGAATGAAAGTATTAGAAAGTCACTTTGCTGTGCTGGAACATATAATTTAGAGACATTCCTTTGTAAACCCAATCTCGCCAGACCTCAGAAGTCAAGCAGGCAGAGTGTCACTGGTTATTGGTTAGTACTTGGATGGGAGACCACCAAGCAAGTCACTACACAGAGGCAGGCAATGGCAAACCACCTTTGTTTGTCCACTGACATAAAAACCCTTTGGGATTGTCATAAATTGGCTGTGACTTTATGGGGGGGGGCGGGGAAGTAACTAGTAATTGGAAATCTCTACTCAGCCTAGATCAAATCAAGCCTGAATCCTCCCTAGAAGTTGGACGACTAAACTGAGGCTATCATAGTTTAATCATATCATAAGAAGACAAGACTCAATGGAAAGGACAATAATGCTGAGAAAAGTTGAAGGAAGCAAGGAAAGAGGAAAATTCAACATGAGATGGATTGACTCAATCAAGGAAGCCATGGCCCACATTTTGCAAGACCTGAGTAAGACTGTTAATGATAGGATGTTTTAAAGGTCATTAATTCATAGGGTCACCATAAATCAGAAGCAACATGATGGCACCTAACACACACACACACACACACAGAGCCATAAAGTTCCCCTTGGGCCAGATAAGATTTTTCAGCCTAACGTACTTCACAAGGTTCTTGTGAGGGTACAAGAACGGTCCTGAACACTGTCAAACCAATAGTTGCATATAGATACAGACTTTCCTGTCCTGTATAATGGCTTATAGTTGAAGTCATCAATGAAACAAATGGTTCAGCTAATTCCATACATTTTCCAAATGTTCATTTCATAGAATCATATAATGTTAGAGTTGGAAGGGACCTTGCAGGTCATCTAGTCCAACCCCCTGCACTCTGCAGGAGCCAAAAGATAGCCCTACAACATACCCGAAAGATGGTTGTCCAGCCTCCACTTGAAAACGTCCAGTGAAGGAGCATCCACCACCTCCCGAGGCAGTCTGTTTCACTGCTCAACCACTCTTACAGTTAGGAAGTTTCTCCTGATATTTAGCTGGTAACGACTCCCTTGTAATTTCCACCCATTAGATCTAGTCTTGCAATCCAGAGCAAGAGAGAACAGATCTGCTCCATCTTCTAAATGACAGCCCTTCAAATACTTGAAGACTGCAATCATGTCCCCTCTAAGCCTCCTCTTTCCCAGGCTAAATATACCCAACTCTTTCAGCCTTTCCTCATAAGACTTGGATTCCAGCCCTCTCACCATCCTGGTTGCCCTCTTCTGAACACGCTCGAGCTTGTCAACATCCTTCCTAAAATGTGGTGCCCAAAACTGGACACAGTACTCCAGGTGAGACCTGACCATAGCAGAATAGAGTGGAACTACCACCTCCCGTGATCTGGACACAATGCTTCTGTTAATGTATCCTAAGATTGCATTAGCTTTCTTCGCAGTCACATTGCACTGCAGGCTCTTGCTTAGCTTGTGATCAACCAGAACACCTAGATCTGTTTCACATGTGCTGCTGTCAAGCCAAGTCCCTCCTATTCTATATCTGTGCCTATGATTTTTTGTACCTAAGTGTAAGACTTTGCACTTATCTCTTTTAAATTCAAGTGTTTTGTTTTGGACTTATTTTTCAATGTTCCTATTGAACTTTGATGCCCTGGAGTTTTGTTTGGTATGCATGCTCCTGTAGCAAGCTGCCGAGCCATCACACGTTGGTAATTGAGCATTCTTGATTTTGCAAGTCACTCTTGGCTATTTGCGACCTCATTGTTGGTTATTTAATGCACTCAAACACTTGCAATTTTTAGAGTTTCATGTAACTCCTTTGTGTAATGGCTGCTTGCTTGACCATGTGCCACCTGCTTCTGCTTCAATTTTAGCTGGGGAAGTGAATTAAACAAAACGGAAATTACTGAAGCCAAGTTCAGACACTGAAGTTTTCAAAGGCATTGAATGTGTGTGTTCATCAGAGGAAACAAGCTTTTGAATATGATTCAGGAATCAAATACTGTTCATTTCACCTTCTATTTATTTTCATAAAAACCCCAGGAGAACAAGCAGAAAACAAGCCCGGTTGGAACCCTCTGTATACTATCATGTGTGTAGTAGAGTGTCTTAGACTTGTTCAAATATTGTCAGGGACTCTGAGACTTTAATCAAGCTCAAGGTTCAGACTTTGGCCTAGTGAGCCATAGTGAATGTTCAGTTCTTCAGACACAGAAGTGAAAATAGGTATGAAACACTGTCCTCCAGAACTGGCAGGCAGCATTAGGCCTCTGGATTGGTCAAGCCTCTTCAAAATATCAGGAGACTGACCTTCTGTCTTTGTCTGATAAACAAAACCATGGCTGGTACCATATTTTGGAGGAATCTAATGGCCAGGACTCGGACAAAGAAGGCAAGTAGGTAAATGGCAACTTTTACTCCTGGGCACTAGTGGTTCTTTCATTTACCCACCCAGCAGTTACCATTTCTTTGCATGTATATCCTTTGTTGGCAGCTAGGATGGCCAGAGTGGGAGATCTTCAACCTTGCAGCCTGGTTGCTCCCTGCCACTTAATAGAGTGGCAGGAAGCAATGGTGGGAATAGGCATCATGTGGATCCTAGAGCATCACATGATGTGCAAACCCAGAAGTGATGTCACGGCATTGCCACAACACCTGTTTGCATGTCCCTGGCTCCTTTGCCTCCCACCAGTTTCTAGCACTCAGCTGGCAACCGTATTGACAGCTGCCATCACTGCCCCAGCCGCCATCACTGCCCATTCAAGCTTCTTGAAGGAAGAGTGGGATAACAATGCACTGTGTAGATTGATTGCTGGAAAAATGGTACATAAAATGTAACAGATAAACAATACGGCTCATATTATTATAAAATGAATAATTCCAGCAGATAAATAACCTTGTACTACCATTGGAGCTGCAGCAGCTTTGGCAATAAGAAATGTATTTAACACAAATAGATGCTCAATATGCATCAGCAGCACACAGCAGAGTTTTTTTTTTTAAAAAAAAATGCAGATAAGAACACTATGGCCCTGATCCAAACCTACATGCACAGAAACACCAGAGGTGAGCACACATGGCCTTGTTTAGATATTCTGATTACTACTGATCAGCTGATTGGCATAGAGGAGGGTTTGGGGAATGATTAAATGTAGCCTTTCCACTCCCTGTCTCAAACAGCTGACAGCAGGCCTGTAGCTACAGTGGAGCATTTCAGGGCCTGCCCCCCCCCGACTTCCTGCCAAGCCCCCTGACTTCCATAGAGTCCTCACCCCCTTGGCTCTCTGGGCCACCTGGAGGACTACCAACTGTCTGAGCCACCCAGTGGACTCCCCACTGCCTCCCTTTCCCCAAGTGTGGCTTGTTTCCCAGGGTAGGCAGGAAGAGTATAAATGCTGCAAACGTGAGTTTTGTTTTGTTTTTATTTTGTGACATCAGTGCCCCTTGACTTATTTAAAGGCCCCCTGAATTATAAAATCCTGGCTACGGGCCTGGCTGAGAGTTGTTTAAGATTGTGTTGGTAATGGGTTGGATCCAGCCAGGTTTTTCACTCAGTCTCACCCAGTTCTACTCCATACCACAGTATTTAACCAGAGTTGTTTTTATGCCACTCTGGCTGTCCCAGTAACTGGAGCTCTGGCTGCTCCATAGAATCACTCACATTTCATCTCATCTTTAGGCCTATGCAGGCAGCTACATCCGCCGAATAACCAGCATTGGATTTTTGTGCTTGTGCAGTCAGAAGCACTAGTTTATAAAATGATCAGAAGAACAGATCATATGATTAGGTAGGTTCATGGGTAGCCATCAAAGGCTCAAGACATCCAAGTAGTAAGTCACAATTTTAAAATGTCAAAGATATTTTTCCTTTCATTTACCTGTGTGCTTAAGAAATTGGAGCTGCAGCATTAGGGAAATGGAACTTCCAAGAAGCCAGTACAAGCAGGACACTCAGATTTGTTCAACACATGTGAGTAGCTGAGTGAATTATCATGATTGGTGGGCACAATGGGAGTCAAACCAGGAGATGATCAAACATTCCTGCTTTTCTGTGACTTTTATTGCTGGATTCCAGAATCATATAATATTTTAGGATTAATGTGAGCTTGATAATTAATGTTCTGCAGGACAGATACTGCTCTGTGTGCTTATATTATACCAGGTGAAGATATCTTCTTCTTTTTTTTGCACCCTCCAAAGAGGGAATTTTTTATTGCATTTTCTATAAACTACAATGAAAATAAGGGAAGGGAAAACAAACTACGTCCATGGGAGAAAGAAAAGAAAACCACTAAAAACCCAAGTACAGGAGATCATTACAATTGCTAATGTCAATTTTAGTCTATACTGCTATTATTACATTGAGCATGGTCATAAACTAGATTAACTAAAAGTTATACTGTGTAACCATTTAAAGAAAAATCCAAGAGCATCACATTTAATAAATGCATACAGAGCACAAAACATTGGCCTTCATCTTTTTTTATCCTTTCTATCCCTCAAATCATATCCTCGTTTAGGGGCTGCTGCCCCCTTCTCAGAAGCAGAGTCCTCATCGGAGGAACAGTTCAATGAAGTAGCTGTACTGCTAGATTTACTGTCTTTGTCTTCTTTGTCCTCCTCTCCGGATTCTCCCAGATGCAGTCTCAGGAACTCTTGTGCTTTAGGAACAGAGTCAATCTTTCCTTTTTTTGTCTTTAAGTCTGAAAAGGACCCATTTGGGCACCAGCCATCTGTATGGGATGCTGTTTGTTTGTAGAAACACAACCAAGTCCTTATACTCCTTCCTCTTCTTCCTTATTTCAAATGGAATGTCTTTTAAAATCCTGACGGTATTCCCTCCGATTTTCAAGGGAGATCCTGATGTAGTTTTCAAGATTTGATCCCTGACATGTCTTTTTGAGAATCTTACTACGATCTCTCCTAGCAGGTTATTCTTTTTAATGTAAATGGAATAGGCCCTATAGACCACATCCATTTCATTTATAAGCTTTTCTGCTTTCAAATCTGCCATTGGAGCCAATGCCTCGCTCAAAATTTGCTTAAAATTCTCATCTTTGGTCTCAGGAACTCCTTGGAAGCGAAGGACGAAGTTAGCTTTCTCCATTTGCATTTGCCATAGCTGCGTTTCAGAGGAGACTTGCTTCTTTTCCAGCATCTGCACCCTTTTTTATCTTCTTTGATGAGGTGTCCATTTCCTTCACCTTCACCTCTGGTTGCTCTGACAATTTTTTGGTTTCACTCAGTTGGAGCTGTTGAGCTGCAAAGTTCTGATTTAATGTTGTCAACTGTTGGTTGATGTTTGTCATCTGGTCCAGTAGAGGGCGCAAAGACTTAGCTAACATCTTAGAGAAATCGATGGTAGGATCCTACGGGCGGGGGCTCATACTTCCGGGGGGGGGGGTTAGTTTCACTTGCTTGTCCTTTTCCGTTCCCCCCCCCGCCATGTTAGTCATTTGTTTACTTTTATGAAAGACCTGATAATGTCTCTGCTAGTCGCTCAACCGCTCTTTGGCACTCTGGTATATTTCCAAAAACGGTTTCTAGCACTTGTACTTCAGCTCCTCCTTTGAGAGTTAATGCTTCATTTATGCTTAAGGGAGGGGCCCCTCCCCCTGCTTGCCAGCCTCGCCGTTCTCGGGGGAGCTTACTTTTTATAATCCATTGTCTCACTTAACTCGACTCACTGTTCAATGTTGATCCAAAGATCTCGCCCAATGTAAGTGTAAAATGCCCAATCTCCAACACTTGTCCCAGTCAGCAGCTCAGGTTCCATTACAGACACACAGCGGCCGGACCATCGGGGTGGAAGAGCGCCTCAATTCCCCAGCATCATGCTGGCAAAGAGGCCACCCTTCAAAAGCCCCATGGCTAGGAGCCAAACCTGTAGGCTCCTGGGGGGTAGCGGACAATTGCCCCCCTCCTAGCTGCTGGTGCACAGCTCATCTTCCAGGAGCTCCCGGAAAGACGTCTGCTAGCAAGTTGCCATTAACCAGAAGTCCCAGGTGAAGATTTCTTGACTGACGATCAGGACATTTACTGCAATTGTTCCAAAAAGATGTAATTAGCTTCCTGGTGCTGGAAAGGTAGTGGAAGAGCATATGCTTTGCATACAGAATGTCTGAGGTTGAATCCTTGGTATCACCAATTAAAGAATCTCAGGTGGCAAGTGTTAGGAAGGACCCATCTTAGTGTGAGATCCTGGAGAGCTGCCACTAGTCTACCCTGAGTCAGATGATCCTATGAATTGATTGGCCTACAAGGCAGTTTCATATATACTGTACTATACTGTGCTGTACTGAATAACTGTACTGTTCTTGGGACTTTACAGATAGATTTAAAACTTGCCACTACCGAAAGGCCTACGGCTCCTGTGTAGCAGTGTTGTGGACTTATAGTACTGTAGCTGTAAGGATGAATCCAAAGTGGTGCAAGTGTGGAGCTTGGCTAGTGGGGAAAAAAATCCTACTTCATCCTGGAAAAACTGCTCCTGAGAATTGGCATGGGATACCAGGGGGGGGGAGTTGCTGTGGGAATCAGCAGGAATTGTTTTATGCTCAAAATAACTACCTTATAAATATCTTACATATGCCTCTTGATGTGATTGTTCTTTCTTTTCTGGTCTATTATTAGTCACAGATGCAACAAAAGTGAGGAGGACCTTCAAAACATCTTGAGTTGGGCCAACCCTCTAATATCAACCTGGCATCTGTTGACTCTTTGCTAATGATTTTCCATTTTCTCCATGCCCACATGTTTCCCAAAATGCCTTTTGTTTTAAAAAAGTAACAACAATAAAAAAAACCAGCGCCACAGCCACAGCCGGTTTTCTTAGTCACAATAAAGTAGCAATAATTTATGTTCCTTTTGTGATAAATGCAGTTGCTCGAGCTTCATAAAGTGCCAGACAGAAAATTTACAATACAATGGAATAATAAACACTAGAGGTGGACTCCAAGTTTGCCACACAAGCGGATTGAGGAAGCGAATCACGTACTGCACAGATCATCTATTCAAACCAATTTTCCATTCTAGCGTTTGTTAGAGTAGTCTAAATGTCACATAAACTTCTTTGACATTCAATTATATAATGTATATCATATATGTTATGGAAGGATGGACAGATGGAAAATTTCACTGAGTGCTCTATTGGCCATGTGCCATCATCAGCCTGTGAAAGCCAGTGGTAAAGCCACATCTCTGTATGCATGTACATAATGTACTTCTGCATGCACAGGCCACCTGTAAAGAGAACTCTAGTGATGGAGGACAGGGGCCATTTCCCATCCGAACTGTACATCAACATGAAATTGGAAATTACATAGGGGGTTATGGCTCAGTGGTAGAGCATCTGCTTGGCATGCATAAGGTCCCAGGTTCAACCCCCATCATCTCCAGCTTCTTTTCCAGCATCTCCAGCTAAAAAGCTCAGGTGGTAGGCAATGTTCCCTCTAAGTTGAGTTAGTGTGATCTAGCTCATAGTTTTTTAGCCTCCAGCTCACACATTTTTGTCTTAGTTCAGGAAGGATGGCTCCAAAGCAATCAGATTTATGCAGTAGCTCACAAAGTTGAATTTTTGCTCATAAGACCCTACAGCTTAGAGGACGCATTGGTGGTAGGTGATGTCAAAGACCTCTGCCTGAGACCCTGGAAAGCCATTGCCAGTCTCAGTAGACAATACTGACCTTGAAAGACCAAGAGTTTGATTCAGTATAAGGTAGCCTCATGTGTTCAAAGGCCTTGATTGGTGCCCCATTTGGATGGAGAAGAGTGTAATGACTTGCAGCACAATCCTAAACAGTTCTGAGACCACTGACTTAAGAGAAGCCATGCTGGAGCAAGCTAATGGCCCATCCAGTCCAACATTCTGTGTCACACAGTGGCCAAAAACCAGGTGTCATCAGGAGGTCTACCAGTGGGGCCAGAACTCCAGAAGCCCTCCCACTGTTGCCCCCCAGATGCTAAGATACAGAGCATCACTGCCTCAGACATAGTGTTCCATCTATACCTTGTGGCTAATAGCCACTGATGAACATATCCTCCATATGTTTATCCAATCCCCTCTTGAAGCTGTCTATGCGCTGCCACCACTTCCTGCAGCAGCAAATTCCACATCTTAATTACTCTTTGGGTGAAGAAGTACTTCCTTTTATCTGTTCTTAACCCACTGCTCATCAATTTCATTGAATGCCCACAAGTTCATATACTGCGAAAAAGGGAGAAAAGTACTTCTTTCTCTACTTTCTCTATCACATGCATAATTTTGTAAACCTCTATCATGTTGCCCCTCAGTCATCGTTTCTCCAAGCTAAAGAGCCCTAACCTTTTTAACTGTTCTCCGTGGGGAAAGCAGAAAGGGCCCGGCCCCGCCATTTGCGGGGACGGGCGGGGACAGAGAGGTCGGCTGGCCGGAAAGGGGGGGGGCCTGGCGTGTGGCGGGAAGAGATGCGCCTCCCCCCCCTTCCCAGCCAATGGAGGGCAGCGGGGTGGTCGGGGAGGGGGAGGCATTAAAAGCCGAAGGGCAGCCGCTTCCCCTCCCCACTTGACACTCCCACGATCTCAGTCCAGATAGCCCCGCAGCCCACTGGTGTCCTCAATTCCGCACCAGAACCGGCTGCTGTGGCGAAAATGTATGACTCAGAGGACGAGCTCTGTGGCATGGTACCCCTCTGAGGTCCCTGCCTTCCCCGGCTCATTCCCGAGCTTGGTCTTGGGACACGGCTCCCCTTCCTTATTCCCCTACTGGCGGCCAGGGAAGGACCTGGTGATCCAGCAGACTGTGTCTCTGTGAATGGGAGGCTCTGATTCCTGCCGCGGAATGGGCTCCAGGGATGCCCCGTCGGTCCCTCCAAGCTGTGGGGTATTGCGAGCAAGAAATTGCTTTGTGAGCTACTGGCCCCAAATGTTGCGAGTGAGTGATACGGCCGCTGCAGCAATTGTTGTGCCCAGGTGCCTCCCCCATCCCCTGAGCGAGGCAAATTGTGTGAACAAACAAACGGAGTGAAACAAAACGAGGATGAGACTGCGAGCTGCCTTGCACTAACTCGGCCTAGTGGGAATGCCAGAGCCGCCCTTGGCTCCAACACTAGCTAGCGGTGTTGCAATGGATGCTTTGGGGGGTCCTCCGTGACCCCCGCTCGCGCAGCCCGGCCGCTGCTCCGGCCACTGTGCCTGTGCCTCTGCATCCGAGACCCCTGGAAGTGCCTCACCCCCTTGCCTATCAGATTGGGGTTAATGGGAACGGAGGCCGCCTTAAGCCCCTCCCCCCGGCACCGGGTGGGTATGTGGGCCGACGCAGACCTGCTGCCCGCCGCCCCCCCCGCCAGGCTCCCACGGGGGGCCTTGTTGTGGGCCGGCGAAGCCCTTTCCGGGCGCTCCCCTGACTCGTCCGCCTGACCGGCTCCAAGAGCGTGCTCGAATGGTGGGCTGGGAATGCGGTAGGCCGCGTTCCCCCCCCTGCTGCCCCCCCAACTGCTGAGACAGGCCCGAGGGCCCGGGCTCCCTCAGGGAGCCTTGCTGTGGGCCGGTAAAGGCCCCCCCCCGGCTCGAGGGCTGCGTGTGGATGGGCAATGCGTCCAGGTGTCAGTTCACTGGGGTTTTCAGGTTGGCGTTGGGGGCTTTGGGCTTACCAGGGAGGAATTTGGGCCTCACTCCTTCAGGATCGGGGCAGCCACCATGGCTGTGGGGGGCGGCCGGCCAGAGGTACGCATATGGGCCACAGGCCGCTGGCGCTCAACGGCCTTTAGGGCGTACATCAGGCCGCAGCTGGAGCCCAGCCAGTGACCATCTCTCTGACTCCTCAGTGCCAGGACAGAGGTACGGGACAGTCTGGATTTTGGGCACAGTATCGTCCATTGGGCAGGTTTGTATGCCTCCTCGTCGGGCTGGGGCAAAGACTTGGGCTTGGGAGGTGCAGCACGCATTACATGGATGGCACAGCGAGGCATGCGATGGAGGTCCCTGTTGCCCTGGTTGGGGCACGTCGTGGAGAGGCGCCACCCTCCTGACGTGCTGCTGCTGCAGCTGAGGGAAAATGATTTGACCAAGTGCCCCGGGGTGGCCCTTGAGCGCCAGGTGCTGGTCGACCTGGCCCTAGTGCATAAGATCCTGCCCGGCACCGATATCTTCTGGTCGGATTGGTTGGAATGGAGGTCGTGGCAAAATGCAGCTCATCCCAAGAAGGTGGAAGTGGCGAGGCGGAAAGTGTCTGGTAGGCAGGGCCGGGCAGACGAGTCGGCAGGCGGTATCTGGATTCGCCATCCAGACATCTCTCACAAGATGGAGGCCATGTTCCGAGCGGATGGTGTACATCTATCGGCCTGGGGGATGGATATCTGGTTGCACGGAGTCCGGCATTACTTGCTTTCTTGGCTACAGCTGTAAGGGCGTTGGCGGGAACAGGACTAATGGGGGTGTCCTGTTCTTGTGGCGGTAACAGCATGGGGCCGGATCTGTTGGCGGAATTCGGCCTGCGTGCCAATTCCGGAGTTGGGGACCCCTGTAAGGGTCTTGGCGTGAGGGCTAAACGGAGCTGGCAAGCTCAAGGAATAACAGTGCTTGCCCTCACAGCCAGAGGGCAGGGGAGCTCACAAAGGGGCAAGCGTCCGTGTGAACTCTGATAACCTGCCTTCCTGTCTTCTCTACCCATGCCGGCTGGCTGGGTAACGGTTAACTCGGCTGGCACACTGGCCAGCCGATAGGTCGGATCCGGTGGACCCATGCTGTGCCAATGCTCTACAGCTGTAACCAATAAAAGTTGTGGCCAAATTTATCCACCTAATTTTCCAAAGAAACTGGTTGTGTGAGTTCATTTCAAGGGGGCGGGTGTACTAGAAGAGCCGACCTCGGTGTCCCAAGTAAGACATGGAACCGCAAATGTTTCATCCCCGTAATCATATTAGTTGCCCTTTTTGCACCTTTTTCAATGCTATAATATCTTTTTTGTCGTGCAGTGACCAGAACGGTACACAGTATTCCAAATGAAGTTGCACCATAGATTTATACGGGGACATTATGATACTAGATGATTTGTTTTCAGTTTCTTAATGATCCCCACCATAGCATTTGTCTTTTTTTATTGCAGTTGCACACTGAGTTGACATTTTCAGTGAGTTTTCTACTGTAACTTCAAGATCTCAGTCCTGGTCAGTTACCACCAGTTCAGACCCTATCAACCCGTATTTATAGCTGGGATCTTTGACTCCAATGTGCATTACTTTGCACTTGCCCATGTTGAACCTCATTTGCCATGTTGATGCCACTTGTCCAGCCTTGACAGATCCCTCTGGAGTGCCTCTCTGGTTCTCACTGCCCTGAATTACTACGCCCTTACACAATCCACAATTACTCCCTTCAGTTAGACAGTTAATTCTATCTATGATTGCACTGTTAACAGTAACATAATGACTGCCATCATGTTCTGTTGCTTCAGACCAACACAGGTACCCACCAGAAATAATGACTGCCAGTAAGAACCAATGGCAAATCAGACCAGTTAATTACCAATGAAGAGTGTTTTACCAACAGTGCTAACAAACCCACAAGGTGTATCCCATTGTCCACAGTTACATACAGTCCAAGAGTTAAACCTTGATATTGTCTATCAGATTGCAAGAAATTCTGATGTGTAGATTTACAGTCACATGGGGTGCTTCCATCCCTCTTCTGAACTTCTTGTGTTTTGGAGTTCTGAGTGTGTGTGTCCCCCCAGAGTAGAAACAACACATGATTAATCTTCCATTGTGTCATTTCCCCTCACCCAGACTTCTGTATAGAGCATTGTGCACAATACTTTGCATAGATTTTTTCTCCCTCCACATTAATTTTGCACATACATACACAAAAAGAGATCGAGATGTGATTATAGATATGGGTATACAGTGTTTTTGCATGCCACCTCACCAACCCATAGGAACTCAGTAAAACACCACACATACACCGCAAATGTAATGTTATGCCATTAATTGTCATACCAAGCTTTGCTGCTGCTTCTTTCTTTTTTTTGCAATGTTTTATTTATGTGGACATACACAGCACTCATGTGGAAGGAGGGAACATGCAAATGAGCCAAAGAATGGAAAGACCCCAAAAACTGTGCACTATTCATTATGGATTTTTTTTAGAAATCCTTTTACTGAAACCAGGACAACTGGATTGCAGTGCACTGGGAATTTACCGAATAAAAGAACGAAGTACATACACATGAACATACATGAAGCTGCCTTACACTGAATCAGACCACTGGTCTACCAAGGTAAGTATTGTGTACTCAGACTAACACAGGTCTCCAGGGTAACAGGCAGAGGTCTTTCACATCACCTACTACCAATTCCTTCTTAATGGAGATGTGAGGGAACTAAACCTGGGACTTTCTCTATGCCCCACCACTGAGATCAGACCCCTCCCCAAATAGGGGACATCCACTAACCCCAACTAAAAAAACATTGTCAATATAGGAAGCTGTATGGATTTCTTGTGTGACTCTGTCAGTCCAGCTGGCTTACAATGTACTGTGGGTTGCCCATGGAACAAGTAGCCATATTCTAGATGTCAGAAGCAGAAGATCTAGCCATGGTGAGGAAAGCTGTATAATTTGCAAGAAACAGAGGACAGCACAAAGTACCATAGCCAATCATGAGTGACTTTCCCCACAGCCTAAATCACAGGCTTGAGAATTTACAAATTGGGTCCAACACATAATTTATTTTCAATGCAATCTACTCAAAGACCGTATTATTATTACTATTATTACTATTATTATTATTACTATTATTATTATTATTATTATTATTATTATTATTATTATTATTATTATTATTATTATTATTATTTTACAGAAATATAAAGGCTTCCCTGTCCCTACCCTGTGAGACCTGTTGCCATTCAGGAACCCACTTCCACCTACTTCTCTTTTTTCAGCACATCCAGTAGGAGAAGAGAAGACTCTTTGGGCCCTCTATTATGACATACAAGGACTACTGGCACTACATTTTCCCACAACTTCTAAGTACTCTGAAGTCCAAACAAAGCCTCATAAAAGCCTAAACTTTAAGCTTTTGCTGCAAGGTAAATGTTGGTAGGAAGTTAGGGTTGCCAACTACTATGTAGGACCTGGAGATCTCCTGCTACTGCAACTGATCTCCAGACAATAGAAGTCAGTTCCACTGGAGAAAATGGCTGCTTTGGAGGTTAAACTCTATGACATTGTACCCTGCTGAGGTCCCTTCTCTCACCAAACCCCACCATCTGCAGGCTCCACCTCCAAAATCTCCAGGTATTTCCTAACCCAGAGTTGGCAACTCTATCAGCAATTACAAAAAAAAAAAAAAAGTTAGTGGTAATGCTAGCTCATAGGAAGGGAACAAATACTATGTTGAACCAAACCTGCTTTTCAACATAGGATCAAGAGTTCTGGGCTGATAACATTCATGTTTCGGGAGAAAAGCATACAAAGTTCATCACCATCACTAGGCTGGCCCCAGATTTCCTTAGAGTTGGCTAGATTCTGAAGATGTGCACTGATTTACTTTGGAACTTATTCTGCTTCTGAAGACTCTGGCATCTCTGACACCTCAATCTATACCCAGCATTGCTGAGAATGACCAAATGCCCCTGGACAAAGTTTCCTTCTCCCCTCCCCCACTTTAAAGAATTACAACATTTAAAAGGAAAGGGAGGGAGGGTGATAGAAACAAGGCTCACTTTTCATTCTTTGCTCCCTCTAATCATCAGAGACTAACCAATTCTTAAGGGACACAGCAAATTCTTTCACTTGTCAACTCATTCACTTTCCAGGAAAACATACTAGGTCCACTCAAGAGTTAAAGTGAGCAAGTATGAGTTCCTAGTAGGGTTGCCATCCCCCCAGTCAAGGCAGGGTCCCCAAAATTTGGGGGCTCCAATCTGCCACTGGCCAGCAGGCCAGTGGGGGAAGCCCCACCCCTGAACAGCCCACTTCCACGTTGGCATTGCCAGCATGATGACATTACCTGGTAATGATGTCATCACATTGCAGACACTGGGGAGTGATGCTCTAGTTTTTGGGCAAGCTCTATGGTTTTGAGGGTAAAACCCCATAGAGTTTGTGCCCCAAAACTAGAGTGTCTCCCCCTCAATGTCAGCAATGTGATGACATCACTACCAGATGACACACACAACAGAAGATCCCAATGAGGATCCGGGAGCCCCCCACTGGTAAGACCGGGCAACCCTAGTTCCTAGTGAGGCTTATAGCTGTTGCTGAAGTTCTGATAGTTGAGCTCCTTACCCAGACCATTGCTCTGGATGCTCTTTTGCTCTTGCATGAAAGCAAAATGAGGAAAAGTGACAGCCTAGCTTCTTGGATCAGCTTTCCTCCATCAGAGTCCCTTCCCTGTCTTCCAAAGGAATAGAAATAAGCCACTTAGAAAAGGTGTAACATTCACCAACACCGATCAAAGCTCATTCTTAGTCAATAGTTTGCTAGATGCCACTGGAAGCAAATCGGAATAAAGTAGATAAAGAAACCTAATAGTGTCAATCCTAAACAGAGTTACTCTGTTCTACATCCAGTGAAATCAAAGGAATTAGAAGGGCAGAAATGTTCAGTTTAGCACTATAAATTACCTATTACAAACCTTCACATTATCCAAAACATGACTCTTTTGGAACAAGAAAAAGCAACCTGCTATGTGTTTTGTTCATGTTCTATGTTCAATAATTAGAAAGGAATCCCAATGTCTTGCAGTTTTCCTTGCTTTTTGCCCTCAGTACTAGTCTGAAAACATGCAAGTAATATATGCACACATCTCCAGTATTTAGGGGTCAGCATTTCTGTTTCTGCTCTCATGACCACCAATCGTGTTTGCCTTCCTTTACTCTCTATTGCCCACCACTACCCCATAATTTTCCTTCTGCCAGCACATGGCAAAATGAAAACGTAATTCTGCAAAAGCTCAAATGTTAGGTTAAGAGTAAAAATGCAAATTGAGAAAATTGATGCAAGGCAACAATACATAAGTGTTTGTTTGCATAATTTAGTCTGAGCGGAGAATTGAGCTTTCTTTGGTGTTCAATTTGGACCACTTTTTTGTCACACAGAAGAAATAAGGGTATCATTTTCCTAAGTGCTACAGTAGGGTAGGTGGTGATGTGGTAAGTATCAATTCTGACTTCCTTTAAGACTGACCTTTGCTACATGCTCAAGTTATTACTGATTTTCTTGGGAGTCACTCCACAAACACTGGAATCAGTTTAAGCCAGGTTCTTCTGCATGTCTGCCCTCTCTGCATTTTTATTGTTGTAGAGTCAGTTTATTTTCATCCGAATGTGGCTTAAATAATGAGAATTGTCAAGGGAGAGTGCTGTTGCCATCGGTGTTGTTATTGGTGGCATCAGAGCCTCACCAACTTTTTAAAACCAGCCTTAAAATATTGATGTACTATTGTAGTGTTCAGAGGATAGTGTGAGTAGGTTCTCTGAATTCCCAGCTTTCATTTTAAAAATTGTAAGTCTCTAATCCATTCCCTCACTGAGATATAAGGAAAAAGGCATATCTCCATAAAGGAAGGCGAAGGAGGCTTACTTAAAAACAAAACACAACTGGGAATTCAGAGAACCTGCTTAAATTACTGTTACAACATTACAGTGGTATATCAGTATTTCAAGACCTTTACTAAGAAAATAAAATCACTCATCTAGGGAGGGAGAGAGTGGTTTGACAATGACAGCTGTCCAGTCACTGAAAAGTGAGCTAGAAGTGGATGGGACAAAGAAAACTGATAGAAACATTACACACTAGGAAAAACATTACACACTTATAGTTGCGACTTAACAGATGGCAGTGAGTGGAACTGAGTGTCTTTTCTTGATTCAGTGCCTTTATTTTTCAGGATTTTTTATTCTCAGGATAGTGCTCGAATCCTTGTTAACTAACTAGGGAAATACCTATCAGTTCTGGAATTAGATCATTCACATTTGTCTGTTCCTTGCAGTTCCTCAGATCGTGCGTTTCATGCTTTTCCTTCCTTATTACAAACACACATTGAGAAATAACTGCAAAGCAACAACCTTGGTGAGGTCACATACATATCATGTTAAAATTCTTTTTGTGTGGTGTTTTACCGATGTGCTCCTGTACACCACAAAAAAGAAAAGAAACCTGATTCAAATGGATGCCAAGATTGATCTTTTTTTCTGTGTTTTAGCAATATGCAAATGTATGAAATGAAACTCCTGTCAAATATTGTCAGATTTGCATTGTGCAAATGTATTTTTATCACAGGTATTCAAGTGGATGTGTTGTGTTGATCTGAAGCAGCAGAACAAAATTTGAGTCCAGTGGCACCTTTAAGACCAACAACACTTTATTCTAAGCTTTCATGTGCATGCACATGTATGTATCTGAAGAAATGTTTGCGTACATGAAAGCTTATACCCAGAATAAAACTTTGTTGGTTTAAAGGTGCCACTGGACTCAAACATTGTTTTATCAAAGGCATTGTTCATGAGTTTGTTATGTCCACTTATGTGTTGGCTGGTGTGTGTGTGGGGGGAGGTAGATAGATGATAGATGATAGATGATAGATGATAGATGATAGATAGATAGATGATAGATAGATGGATAGATAGATAGATAGATAGATAGATAGATAGATAGATAGATAGATAGATAGATAGATAGATAGATAGACAGACAGACAGACAGACAGACAGACAGATATTTGACTCTTGCAATCTACTCTTGCAATTAACTTGCTCATTTAAAAAAAAAACAAACAAACAACCAGAAGACAACTTTGGCACCAATAAACTAAGCTCACACCATTTAATGTAGTCCATGCTCACGAATGTACTCAGAAGCTGTTACATCAAATTTAAAGCTTTGTCAAATGAAGTGACTTTTCAGATTGAACTGCTGAAGCAGAAAAGCCACATTACTTAGTGCAATGTATTTGTCAGATTTGTTTGCTGGGCAGAAAGAGTGCTCAATCCAAAATCCACCAAGCAAAGGGGGGAACAAGTCCCGTCAACATTGACCTGTGGGGGAATCAATGCTGAAAAGGTTTTCAGTGTGGGCAACAAATCACTTAAGATCTCAGACAAATCACTAAAGCTCACAAACTATAAACCACCTTATCCCATTTAGATCAGAACTCCACTTTTTGGTGATGGTTTTGTAGATTACTTCAAATGGTATTTATAAGGTCTTTAGAGAGATAGTGTACATCATGTATAACATCCATATAATGTGCTATGCTGACTTATTGATTAAATTGGGTCAGATCCAGCCAGCTTCTCTACTGGTGAAAAAGGAAGGAAACATTATTTTGACCACCCAAAATGACTACACTCATGGGACCTGCATATATAACAGCCATGTGGGGTGGGGGCTTTAGTACAGAGAGGAACTGGGTGAGACAGTGAAAAAGCTGGCTAGATCCAACCAAATTAAAAATGCATGCAGTACATTTTCTGAGCAAAACTGGATGTGATGAACCAGAAAATGTCACAAAAATAGTGAATCTGTTCAATACTTGTACTCCCTCTCCTCCAGGGCAAGTAGTGCACCCCAGTGCCATTTTGGGTCAGGCTAATGGCATGAGGAAAGGCTGAGACCCCTTCTTTCCTTGTCCCATGGTCCCAATCTATATCAGGGCCTCAGGGCCTTGGGAAACAAGTTCCCTCATACATGCCATGTGACTGTCTGAGTCAATGGGCACAGTCAGACAACACAGCATCCTCAAGACAACCGATGGGCATCACGTCCATTTTAATCTCAGGAATTCTCCTGCTTAAAAAAATACTATTGGGGCCCAATCCTGCTTGTGGCCACAGCATTGGGGGAGGAGGGACTCTTTTCTCCCCAAGGCTGCTTTTCAAGACTCCAAACCCCTGAGCTACTTTGAGTTCTTGAAAAACAGCATGGGGAAAAGAGAAAGGAGCCCCTCTTCCCACCCCACACCATAGTTCTGAGCAAGATTGGGTCCTCACACCATTTTTAAAGCAGGAGCTGAGATAAAGTAACTCCAGTATCCCCAGGTTGTCTAGTTGTGCCCAAAGTCAGTTCAGAGGAACCCAGGTACCACACATCAGAAATCATACCATTCAGTCTGGCCCTTACCCCCCAGTTAAAAAATGGGTAGGTTCAAGGTATGTGACATGAAGCCAAATATGTACACAAGCCTAATGCAGAATAGATTGGATATTTTCTCCTGGGATTTCTCCGTATGTGTTTCCACCTCAGCGACCGGGCACACATTAATACAGAGATGAAATGTTTGAATAACATAATCACTATCATGCACAGGCTTGAAAAGTAAAACCAATTTTCCCTGAACACTCCAGGAATTGACTGTATGATATACACATAAATGGATTGATTTTTTTTTGGTTGGAATATGCAAGGTCTATCATGCATAGATAAAGACGACAAGAACATCCTGCAAGGGGCAGCAGAGGGGACAGCTAGTTAGCATAGTGAGATTAGGGACTTCCTACTATTTTCAAATAGTCTCCTTCCTGTCTCCTGATTGGCTAAGTTCGTGCTCTTTCCTGCTCCTGCTGAGAACAGTTAGTTACTGACTCTCTCCTAGCTAGTTAGACTAGCTCTAGATTTCTCTTTCTCCTCTTTCTTAAAAAGTTTGTTTTCTTCTTAATAAACCAACTTTATTCTTTAAACAGTTTGTGTTCCGCTTTACTGTATACCTACACTCTGCCAACATTTTTCACATATACACACCCTATCAAAATGTTGCATGTATGTGTGCATGTCTTCCATGACAATAACAGCAAGTGGGCAGGACAGCGAGGTGTAATCAGGGCCCTCTACCACCGTGGATGTGAGAATGACCTGGCTGCAACATCTGTCACCCCACTGGTTGCTAGGGTTGATTCAGCTGATCAGGCTGGCTAGGTGGATGCCCATTTCATCCCTCACTGCTCCATGTGTGCCCCTTTCAAACTTGGATGCTTGGTGGAAGAGAACGATCCTCCCAGATAGAAGGAGGTACTGGTCTTCCTTCACCAGGCATACAGAGTTGAGGGAGAAAGCGTTTGCCTGCTCTGGGTCAGTATCATGTAGAACAGGGGTGTCAAACACAAGGACCGGGGGCCAGAACAGGCCTGTCCAGGGCTCTTACCTGGCCTGCAAGCAAGTAGTATGTATGGAAACATAAAGTGCTCCCCCTTTTGTGGTATCCTTTGGAGGGGGGAAGTAGTCTTGCATATGATTAAATACATTTATTGGGGCTTTTGTGGGCTCCCCAGTAAATTAATTTATTTTGTTGTATTTTGAGTAAAAAATAATAGTGTTAATTGGGTTTGTCTGTGTCCTTTATAAAGCTTATCATCTCCAGTATGTGACATTACATTTTATGGCACACATGGCCCAGCTTGACAAAGTGAACTTTATGTCAGATCTGGCCCTCATAACAAATGAATTCGACACCTCTGAGAACATTCTGCATTTCTGTTCCTCCTTCCCAAGGATATCAGCATGCACATTTTCATGTTCATAAAGACCCTTATATTGTGTAAATCTAGCTTAGCTATAATATCTTCCCCACAGAAAGACCTCCTTGATTCTAATTCTGTGTGAGCTCTGTGATCTTTGACAGTGAATTCCCAGAATGCTCACAAAAATATAAATCCCAGAATTCTTTGGAGGAAACCATTGCAACAATCCAATTTATACCTGTTGTATAGGTAAGCTTTAAAAGACACCAGGGATGAATATTGCAATCATGTCATTATTCTTCACACAAGTTTGCTTCCTCTGTGGCAGGCTACCATTGTTAACAGGATATTTGACAAGATGGTCCACAGATAAAAGACACAGTAAAGCTGTATGGGGAATGAATTATGAACAAATTTGGGATGAGACCATCATCTTTCTTTGGCTGCACTGAACTGTACCATGCACAATCCTTTTTTAAGACAATTTGTAAGCTCTGCTGAATTTACCTGTTAGAACTTTTTATTGATTCTATTTCTAAATGACTAAGCCTTGACCCGGATAGCCCAGGATAACCTGATCTCATCAGATCTTGAAAGCTAAGCAGGGTTGGCCCTGGTCGGTATTCAGATGGGAGACCACCAAAAAATACCAGGGTTGCTACATGGTAACCATTCTGCGTCTCTTAATATCTGGCTCAGAATGTGTATTTTCTGTTCATGATTATGAGTCCACTAATCAACGATCCATGGGACTTTTCCTTACTAAGGATGGGCACAAACCACATTTTTGTGGTTTAGTTCATGGTTTGTGGTTGAACCACTAACTGAACCACAAAACAATAGGCCATCACATTTATATCCTGTGCTTCCTCCAAGGACCTCCGCTCTATGAAGTAAGTGAAGCTGAGAGAGAGTGACTGGTCCAAGGCCATCCAATGAGTTTTTGTTTCAGGGTGGGAATTTAAATCAATGGCTCCCTAATCGTAATTCAACAGTAACCATCACGTGGGTACAAAAATCATGATTCTGGATACTTTCCTGGTTTCTGATTGTTTCATTTTGCTTGTTCCTTGGAAGAGAAAATGCATGATTCAGACACATGTATTTGAGTATCCATACAGAAGTATAACAAGTCAAGAAAGAAACATCCCTTGAACTTTGGTTCTACAAGTGTCTGACGAAAAGTATCATCCATTGCCAGGTTGCCCTCAAGAATTTCCCATGGGATGTCCATGTTTTTCACATTCATTTACTAAAAAAAATCAAAGGAGGAAACCTTCACTTTAAAGATCCCAGTGTTAGGAGCAGGAACATAAAGTCTTTGGGGTCCCATGGCTGCTGAGAGCCACCAGGGTCTCAGACAAGATACCACTTGTGTGTGCATACACACACACAGAGGTCTTTTTTTGGGGGGGGAGCGCACTGGAGCACAGCTCCGGGAGCTCAGGAGCCAAGCCCCGCCCCCAGCCAGCCTCCCGGAGAGTCTTTCAGGCAGCCGAATGTCAATTTCAGCTCCATTATATCCTATGGGCCATTGAAGTCAATGGTGAAAACATAGGGTATATTCTGGGAGCTGGAAGGGAGGGGTTTGAGGAGAGGCTCCAAACTCACAGGGTAGCTGTTGGAGCCTCTCCCCAAGATACCCACCAAGTTTCAAGAACGTTGGATCAGGGGGTCCAATTCTATGGGCCCCCAAACAGGTTGCCCCTATTCCCTCGATTGTTCTCTATAGTGGGGAAAAAGTTACTTTTTTCCCACCATAGAGAACAATGGAGGGAATAGGGGCAACCTGTTTAGGGGCCCATAGAACTGGACCCCCTGATCCAAAGTTCTTGAAACTTGGTGGGTATCTTGGGGAGAGGCTCTATCAGCTACCCTGTGAGTTTGGAGCCTCTCCTCAAACCCCCTCCCTTCCAGCCCCCAGAATATACCCTATGTTTTCACCATTGACTTCAATGGCCCATAGGATATAATGGGGCCGAATTGCCCCCAAATTTCTTTCATTCCCTCCTTTCCTTCTCTCTTTTCCCTCTTTCCCTCCTTCTTCTCTTCTCTCTTTCTTTCTTTCCCACCTTCTTCTCTTCTCTTTTTCCTCCTTTCCCTGTTTCCCTCCTTCTTCCCTCTCTT